>CM048747.1:93725000-94325000 GCA_026315105.1 Locusta migratoria | reverse complement strand
GTGGGCAAGGGAAGAGAGAATATGCTGAAGGGCAAGTTACACTGGGGGCAGTTACATGGGTAGAGTCGGAGGGTAGGGAAGGTAGTTTGGGGATTTCATAGGGATGAAGTAGGAGGTTACAAAGGTTAAATGGGCTGGCAATTTTCATCTGTAGCACATGAGGAATCTTTCACATCCTGCAGCTACCCTCCTGATCTGGTACATAAGCAAATTGACAGGTCCACTTCCTCATCCGACCAAACCCAGAACCTTCCACAGAACCACCCCAAAAGTGACCCTCTTGTCACCAGATACTTTCTGGACTGGATCGGACTCTGAATCTGGCTTTCCAGCAGGGATAAGACTTCCTTAAATCCTGCCCCGAAATGAGATCCATCCTTCATGACATCCTTCCCAATCTACCAAGAGTGTCTTTCCACTGCTCGCCTAACCATCGTAACCTCCTAGTTCATCCCTTTGAAATCCCCAAACCACCTTCCCTACCCTCCAGCTCCTACCTGGTGTAAAACCTGTCCCTTGCACCCTCCCATCACCACTTATTCTAGTCCTGTAACCCAGAAGTTGTACACAATTAAGGACAGAGCACTTGCAATAACACCCACGTGATTTACCAACTGATATGCCTGCACTGTGAAGCCTTGTATGTGGGAATGACGAGCAACAAATTGTCAATTCGCTTGAATGGACACAGGCAGACAATGTTTGTTGGTAATGAGGATCACCCTGTGGCTAAACACGCCTTGGTGCACAGCCAGCACATCTTGGCACAGTGTTACAGCATCCGGGTTATCTGGATACTTCCCACTGACACCACCCTTCCAAAACTCCAGAGATGGGAATGTCCCCTTCAGCATATTCTCTCTTCCCTTGCCCACCTGGTCTCAACCTCCACTAAATTCAAATTCCCATCCACCTTTCCACAACATCTTTTCCCCTGATCACTGGACAGAGCCTCTGCCATCTCTGTCCAACCTCTTTGTTTTGTACACATGTCTGCCTCGGTGTGTTTGCGTGTATATGTGTGTGGGTATGTATGTTTGTTTACCTGTCTTTTTACCCATAAGGTAAGTCCTTCCACGCCGGGATTGGAATGACTCCTCATTCACTTCCTTAAAACCCGCATCCTTCCCTTTTAACCTTTCCTTCCTTCCTCTTTTCCGGATGAAGCAACTAATGGTTGCAAAAGCTTGAATTTTTGTGTTTGTGTGTGTTTTTATTTGTGTCTGTCAATGAGCCTGTGCTTTTGGTTAGTTAAACCATCTCTTTATTTTTATTTATTTACTTTTTTTACATATTTTTCCTACGAGGAATTTTTTCCTCTACCATATTCATACCATCAATTTGAACTTAACAATTGAAAATATTATTTAGAAATACTCTTATTTAGGCTTATAATTTTAGTGTGCTTTAATTGGTGGTTTGAAATTTATTAAGTACAGTATTATGATTAGGGGCATAGTTTTTTTGTACATTTATGTAATAAATTGTGTACAGCAATCAGATGAAATGAGTAGTAGAATTGTCATCTACATGTACATAAATATTAGAATTTAGTGATATATGAAACATCAATTACTGTAATTTGTTTGAAAACAAGATGTGTATGTAATAATGTTTAATCGTGTTACGCAATTGTTATGGTTTGTAATCTTGTTATATGTGTACTGGTAAGTGAATCTTTGTTGACAAATTATTTTCTAACTATGTTTGTTGTATTCAGATTAGTTATAATTGGTTCTTACAAAAATGTAAAAGCACAGTATCTAGTGACAAGATATAAAGGAACAAAATGTTATATGAGTAAACATATGAGATTCAAGGTATTATATGTGGAACATCAAAGTTCAAACGGAATACGAGAATATTAAGAATTATGCCCTTGGCGATAGAATTTTACTTCACGCCACTATGAGTTTTATTTGTAAAGTTGATGGCCCAGAATACATACACGCAACGTAATGAATGCACAACATACAGAAACATTATAGCAGTACACTCATCACTGCGGCTGGGAAGGCAGGAGAAGGCTTCAGCAGATTAAAGACTGCCTTGGAATATCTTTTTTCTGTCCATAATCTGTTGTTTTTGTCGCTTTGTTCTGGGAACTCAGAGACTGCAAAGCAACCCAACTGCTGCCCCTGTGACTAAGCAGCCCTGTTTAGGAAGCAGTCTGTTCACTCCAAATATGGAGGGGGCTAAAGGTGGCCCAAACATAGTCAGTCTTACCTATTTAGCTGAATGGAAAGCCACATCGAGTGGCTATCACCATCTTTGCTTCCAAAAAATGTATTTTGCAACCTGGAACATAAGGGCACAACAAGATAATCCCGACAGAGCAGAGCGGCGAACAGCATTAATTACTCAAGAACTTAAGAGATGTAACATCGATACAGCAGCAATATCAGAAACCCAGTATGCAGATGTAGGTTAGAGAACAGAAATAGATGGACTTCGTAGGATCTCCTTTGTTTAATGAGTGGCTAATGCATGTTAACCAAGTATTTATAGTTCACTTTCATGTAACTAAAGTAGTAACTTCAAGCTGTAACACGGCGTATTTCTTCTGCCAGTGTGAGTTGTATATTTTCTAGGAAAAACATTATTTTCAATAATTATGCTGTGATAAAGAGTTGGGAGATGTGCAGATAAACTGTTACTTATTTTACAGAGAACAAGTTGAAATAAATACTGTGACAAAGGATAGACTCAAAAGACAGTGAGATAAAATAGATAGTAGTATGAAATTAGGATGGGAGGGGGGGAGGAGGAGGAGGAGGAGGAGGAGGAGGAATGGAGTGCATTGAATAAAAGAAAGGTAGATTGAGAAGTACATTAAAGGAACAGTGGTAGTTGAAGACAGGATATAGTGGATATTGAACCTAGGAGACTGCATAACCATCTTACATCTTAATGGTACATATTGTGATGTAACATGTTTTACATCACTTATTCCAGATAAGGCTCAAGATATCCACTTTTATTTATGTGGACAATTATTTAAAAAGCTGGAAGAGATACTGCATGAGAATTTTTCCACAGGAACACTTGACTTCAGCAAGTGTCTGGCCTTGGAGAACCTTAAATCAGGAAAGCTTGTTAACCCTTTTACTGCTGTGGATGTCTATAGACGCAGCTCCGCACTCTTCCTGTGGTGCTGTGGACATCTATAGATGTGGCTCTGTGCCCTTTCCCTGGTGCTGTGGATGTCCCCAGGTGCGCGGCTGGGTTTTATGTCTGTGCTGTTGACATGTTAAGACGTGCCGAGCCCTCGCTTTCTGTATGCTGTGGATGTCTCCAGATGCAGAGGTGTATTTCCGCACTGTTTATTCAGTAGCTGTTCAGAGTTTCGGCTGCATATTTCGAACGTGTGTCTGTGCTTACTGCTGCAGTCCTTCATTGGCGATTTCTTTTTCACATTTTGTGTTTTTGTGTACGTTAAGTACAAAATATTAGAAACATCTTGGGCTGGCAATCATTCCCTGAAGCTATTCGCCTTTCTGCCCCAGTAGCTGTTCAGTGGTCTGGCTATACAGTTCGAGAGTGCATATTCGTTTGTTGCTGTGTTTCCAATTTGCAAAATTCTACTTCAAGTCCCATGTTTGCATCACAAGAAGTCGAACTTCTTGTTGGACACCCAATTTTTTTTTCCTGGCAACTTTGCCTGACATTTTCTGGCTGAATATGGCTCACAAAATTATTTTCTTTATTATTCTTAAGAGAATGCATGTAGTTGTATGTATAAGATGACCAAATTGCATTTATTTTAACAAAATATTGCCCAAGATGCAACAACTCTTAAGTCCCCGGAAATTCATGCTCACTTGGCGCAACTTTGTGCTTGAAGTAAAAAACAAGTGACTATCTGATCCAGTATTAGTTCGACAATTGCCAAACTTCACTAATATTCATAGACAAGATGTGTAAATGTTTATGTATATTATTATAATAAATTTAACACTTCCAAGGACCAAATACTTTTGAAAAATTTTGGTTATAGAAGACCAGCTATTTATGACACAACTAAAAATTTTAGTGACACAGTTGTGTTTGATATATCATACACTAAAAAATTTGTAGCTTTAAGGTTAATTTATTTTTAGTTCTTTCATAGGATTCAAATTGTGCAATAACAATGGCAAAAAGGATAATTATCTTTCAAAATCAATTGATGGTAAGTGAAGACAGCTCTGTGACTAATTCGGTATTACGGTTGACGAAGGACCTAGGTCGAACTATCTTGCCTAACCACAGCCTCAAAAATCGACATATATGTAGCAAACAAGAAATACTGTTGACAAACAAGACTGTAAAATAAATTCATTGCAAACCACACACTTGGAAAAATTGTGACACACCCATAGAAAATAGATTTATTTGAGAAGATGAAAGAAAATTTGACTGCTGCTTGTTCCACCCAGTAAAACTGTTCTTTTGGTTCCTAACCATGTACTTGAGAATTGTAACATATTCATACAAAGCAGCAAAGTATTTTATAAAACAAAATAAATGTTGGTGGCATTTTCATAAATTATAACATATATGTCATCATGGCAAAACTGAAATATAGACAAACTTTATTTATGAAACACAAGAAAACAGAAACATTATTTCCATTGTTGCATTGCACTTAACTCATATTGACCATTCATACTTCCCATCGGACAATTACCAACCAGCATGGAAAGCTCTGTTCCCAATCCCCACATTTGGCCTGCATCATTCCCTCTCCATTCCCCTTTTCTTCCTCACAGCCTAACTGTATTCTCACAAGCAATTAAGCATATTTGCTCATCCACATAGAAATTTTTAATAAAGTAATGGAAAGGGGGCACTACCATCATAGTGTCCAATTCATTAACAATTTGGGCACAACAGGAAGTATTCCTGGATAGCCTAATAGGTTAAGGTGACTGCTGGCCTGAAACAGAAAATCTGGGCTCAAATCTTGATCCCAGCACAAATTTTCAGGTTTGCTATTGAATGTAATTTAATGGTCTGCAATGCTCATGATGTTTAAACATTTCAAATTTGAATGGATGGCAGTTGACCAAGTAAGTACTTTGTAGGACTGTAAGAGGTATGAAAGGTCTGAGAATACAGCTTGCTGAAAAATTAATTGTTGAAATCAGAAAACACATAGAAATAATTTGAATGTGTATTTAATTTAGCTGTAAATGACAAATGTGGTGGTGGTGAAAATGGGGAAAATTCCTGTCACAGTCACAGTATGTTTACCTTAATAAGGACATGAAATCATTGAAAAAATGGTGACTGGCAGTTTGTACCTCCTTCCACCACCAGCACCAGAAGCACGAGCAAAAAGAAAATTGACTCCTTAGCAGTTTATTTTTGTTGTGTGTTTAAGATATATTAAATTTTATATATTTCTCTTACAAGTTATGAGATTAATTTTTAAAAATATTTAGTGATTATCAAATGATTCTTTTCTTTTTTCCAGATTTCAGAGCAGGAGGGAAAAGTTTGGATAAGTGCTGGTGCAAGTTATGCTCTCACATCTCTTATTCCGGACAAGATACGTATATCAGAAGCTACGCCTATTGCTCTTATGAAAGCTATCAAGAATAATGTTGAAATACAAGGTACTTTTCTACTTTATTCATACTTGTGTACGAGCAGTATTATAATTCTGTATTTATGTCCAAGATGGGCAATACATTTTGAAACTACCCTCTAGTTAGATAAAGAAAAAATGTGACAGAATGTAATAAAATAGTAATATTTATGCAATATGCTCCAAAACTCTCCTAGGGAGTGCTTAATTGGTTTGTGTTCAGAAAAATATACATTCTGAACAGGTAAAGCTGGTTTAGTTTTTGGAGAATTTGAGTAAAAAAGTAAGAAATGCTTTTTTATCTTTAGTGTCTATTTATTCAGTGATAAGTTTGTCTGAGTTTTGGAGTAAAAGCAGTCTAGTTGCAAAGTAGTTTAGTATTCCTTAAGCCGTCTGTCCAGCTGCTGCACACTCTGAAATGACCTGCTACATCCCACGGAACACTGCTCATCATGATTTGCAACCGCAGTGGGCTGGCGTGTACATCACTGTGTTTACAAAGATGGATGCGCATA
This sequence comes from Locusta migratoria, assembly GCA_026315105.1. Taxonomy (NCBI): domain Eukaryota; kingdom Metazoa; phylum Arthropoda; class Insecta; order Orthoptera; family Acrididae; genus Locusta; species Locusta migratoria. Next base: position 94,318,913 of record CM048747.1, on the reverse strand, counting down.
AAATCATCGGAAGAAAAACCTGAATACTGTAGTTTTTTTATTCTGGCATGTTGCATGCAAGACTCTTCCAGAAATTGATTCCCCCCCCCCCTTCCTCAAGAAACACAAAGATAGTACATTAACTGAAAGCATCTGATAATGATGATTAAAATGTATGACCAGATCACTTTTGACAAAATATCATAAAAAACTGTAAATGGTAAAATCCAGAATCTGCACCAGCTATCTTATATTCCTGTTTTTCACGATGAACATATTCTGCATATCCAAATGTTTACCTTGGCATTCCTTTGGAGATAATAGGTTCTGTCTGATACATTTTACTTGTTCATACACGCAGGACAATGCCTCAACTCAACAACGTTCATTGTGATAATTTTTCCTTTTAGTATTGTATGTAAACACTGTTCCTCCTTTACTACATATTCTTCCATAACCACACTTTCTACCCACTGTGAAACTGAACTGTTTGAAGACTGTGCTGAACTGCAACAGAACACTCTCGAAATTTATTGGTCCCTGTGCCCTTGCATGAAAAACTCCACAAGTTCTCTCATGGACAGAGTGTAATTTGTTTGTAATAAATAATGTCGAATACCGGATATCATAATTGTATTAAATTAACAAATAAATTAAATAAACTTAATTAAACCAAATCTTTAAATTAATTTCTGGGAGAGTGTTGATGCAAACCTGTTTTTTACATCTCTTTTCCTCCACAGCTCATTATGCTAACCACCACACTAATCCGCTGTCTTAAAAAGAAATAAACAACACATATTGGATATTATACTTAAATTAACAAGAAAGAATCAGAAACATTAACGAAACAGAAAAGGAAACTATAAAAAAAAAATGTAAATATGGAGACATAAACCCGGATCGCTCATAACCTCTGTTCCGCAGCACACGACACTAACAACTATGCTATTAATCCATAGCAAACTGTCTGCTGGTCTGGTGATACACTACACACCTTAAACATGTTGTTATTTATTTGTGACAAAGCATCACAAATATACTCCTTTGATAGGATAGCGTTGAACCGTAGCATAGGCATCATATTCTTTCAGAGTATACAAATTATATCCTTTAAAGACATGAATATGTAGTTTCCGGTAATTTACTGTAACAAATCACACCTGAAATGATGCATTTTCAAAAGTTCTAAAATTTCTGACACTTTAAAAAAATTATATTCATACATTGTATGCTAAAACAAAAAAGGCACAAAATACAGAATTCCGTTTACAATATAGCGACTCAAAAGTTCCGCTTGTCATGTGAAAAACCAAGTCGCGTCTCATTGGCCACGTTCCACTCCACAAAACAAAAATCTAACATGCCAGATCCATCATTCCACGCTTCAAAGGGTAGTGGAACGTGGAATTCCTTGCTTCAATGGCACCACTTCCTTCTCCAAATGCATTTCTACAGCCCATGAGAGGATGGCATTAGTAATGACACATTACACTCTAACAGCTGGGCAACAACAGCTTATCTGGATGGCAAATGTAATACAAGAATTACTACAAGAGATAAAGCAGTGAATAGAAGGGCATGGACTTATTTTGTGCTGAAAAGACATTTATAAAAGGATGGGAACAGCAACATTACAAGGCACTTCATGATGTGACACGATTTGTTGGCTTCAGGCAATAAAAAAATATTAACTACGACATCTGAAGGTGTGAATGCATTCACTGCTTACCTTTCAGTCACAGCCTTAGTCAGAAAAGAACATGCGCACATTCATACAGTCGAACAATGGAAATTCCAGGAAGGATTCAACAATATTTTTGTGAGAAGGCTAGGTTGCTACTCACCACAGAGATGTCCGATGAGCTGCAGAAAGGTTGTTCTTGTTGTAGTCTTCAGTCCGCAGACTGGTTTGATGCAGCTCTCCACGCTATCCTGTCCTGTGCAAGTCTCATCATCTGAGAATACGTTCGGCAACCTACATTGTTTTGAATCTGCTTACTGTATTTGTCCCTCGGTCTCCCTCTCTTATTTTTACCCCACACACTTCCTTCTAATGCTAAGTTGACAATTCCGTGATGTCTCAGAATGTTTCCAACCAATCTATCCCTTCTCTTAGTCAGGATATGCCAGAAACTCTTTTTCTCCATGATTCAGTTAAGCATCTCCTCATTAGTTACGTGATCTACCCATCTAATTTTCATCATTTGTCTGTAGAACCACATTTCAAAAGCTTCTATCATCTTTTTATCTGAACTCCTTATCGTCCATGTTTCACTCCCATATAATGCTACACTCCAGGCAAATGCTTTCAGAAAGGACTTCCTAACATTTAAATTAATATTGGATGTTAACAAGTTTCACTTCTTTCGAAACACTTTTCTTCCCAAAGCCATTCTACATTTTATATCTTCTTTACTTCGGCCATCAGAAGTTATCTTGCTACCCAAACTACAAAATTCATCTACTACATTTATTGTCTCATTACCTAATCTAATTCCATCAGCATCGCCTGATTTTCTGACATTGCATTCTTTTACCTTCGTTTCACTCTTGTTAATGTTCATCTTATATCTTCCTTTCAAGACACTGTCCATCCCATTCAGTTGCTCTTCCAGAACTTTTGTGGTCTCTTACAGACTTACTATGTCATCAGCAAACCGCAATGTTTTTATTTCTTCTCCCTGCACTTTAATGCCCTCTCCAAATTTCTCCTTCCATTCCTTCACTGCCTGCTCAATGTACAGATTGAACAACATTGGGGAAAGGCTACAACCCTGTCTTACTCCCTTCCCAACCTCTGCATCCCTTTCTTGCTCTTCGACTCTAATAACTGCTGTCTGGTTTTTGTATAGGTTGAATATAACTCTTCGCTCCGTATATTTTACCTCTGATACCTTCAGAATTTGGAAGAGTGTATTCCAATTGACACTGTCAAAATCTTTCTCCAAATCGACAAAAGCTAAAAACATAGCTTAGAAGATAGGCTAAGGAAATGGAAACCTAAGTCGTAATGTGAGTATTGCCTCCCGTATTCCTTCATTTTTCCTAAATCCAAACTGATCTTCCCAAAAGTCAGATTCCAGGTACAAATAATAAAATACAACTTGTATGCTATTATTTGTGCCTTTCTGTGGCTCATTGGATGTCTCTGTGGTGAGTAGCAAACATCCTAAAAAATATAATTCATATAATCATATACATACAACTCATTCCCACTCTAGCTGATTCATCCCAAGTATCTTCCTCACATTGGGAGCAACTCTGAAGTGGAAGTAGGAGAGGAGGGGGAAGGAGAAGAATGTAATAGAGATATCGGTAATTTGGTAGAATCCGTGTACATCGAAGGAAACAGCATTGCCATCTATATATATCTAATGTTCGATATAGTGTTTATTAACCGCAGATTCGGGTGCTACACGCCCTCACGTACTAAAAAGAAAAAAAACTTCTTGTTTAACCTATACCTAAACTAACTTTGACTTTAAAAAAGTAATCTGTAGCATAGCCTTAAGGAGGTTAGGTATAGGTTAAACAAGAAGTTTTTTTTTTAACACATGAGGGCGCGTAGCGCCCGAATCTCTGGTTAAGAAACATTATATCAAATGTTCTATATATATCGATCGCAATGCCATTTTTTCGATGTACATGGGTTCTACCAAATTACTGAGATATCAATGGCACATGCAGGTATTTAATTGGTTGAAAAGAGATATAGCATTTTAATGTGGTGGGTGAGGGATTGGGAGAGAAATAGAAGAGAAAGTGAGACAAGTATTGAGAGAAGGTGTAGGGTAGAGAGAGAAAGATGGAGGTAGGCATGGCAGTATGTTACTTTAGTTTAAGGCCTGACTAATTTAGAGACAAGAGTATTTACTAGTATCAATATAAAATATTGTGCAATGATTTTTATGGTGTTGCTGAATGACCTAGCTGCTTTAACAGGTGACCCGGCCCAGCTAGGATAAGCCAGTGTTGGAAGATCCCTGTGGAGCCTTCCACAGAGTCGTATCCCCTTGGTAAGGAATTGGGGCTGGAAGTAGTGTAGGAACGGACTAGGAAGTTGTGTTAGTTTGGTGGGCAATGGAACACTTTTTTTTGAGAGGTCAGAATGATCTTGGTTAGGATCTCTCTCATTTCAGGTCATGATGATTGATAATTAGAGCCCTAATGGATGTAGTTCTGTTCTTTCAGTGGTATTGGATGACAAAAGGGGGTGCTCCTTTGTAGCTAATAATTGGGAGGATTGGTGTGTGTGTGGGGGGGGGGGGGAGGGTGGCTCATCAGACATCTCTGTGGTGAGTAGCAACCTATTCTTTCCCAAATATTGTTGAATCCTTTAAGGTATTTCCATTGTTTGATTTTGTCTTTGCAGACTAGGTTTTGGGAGGGGGAGGGGGGTGTAATGGTGTAATGGTTGTTTTTGCAGGCCTTTGTGAGACCTTAGGCATACTGGGTAATGAAGTCACTATAAATATGCCATGCACAGGTGGCAATGCTGTCTGGGAGTGATTTTTTGGTGCAGAATGAATGACAACTGTCAAAATTATTGTACACCTTCCCTTCGAAGGAAACGTAGTAAGTGTGTATGACTTATTAAGAATGAGATAGTGCGTTTGAGTATGAATGTTTTTGGAATAGTAGTGTTCAAAAGCAATAAGACCCCGGCATAAAAGGTATGTTGGTATATAGAGACATGGTGTAAATGGACATGACTAGGAAGGATCCATGACGTAAAGGAGTGAGATACTGGAGAGTCAGTCAAGGAAGTGGTTGGAATACTTCACCTACATTTTCATGTACATCATATTCAACAATCCACTGCAAGGTGCATGGTGAAGGGTACTTCATACCATTATTAGCCATCTCCTTTTCTGTTCCCCTCCCAAATGGAATGAAGAAAACTTGAATGCCTGTATGCTTCTGTATGTGCCGTACTTTCTGTTAACTTGAAGGTGTTTATGTGAAATGTAATTTGGCGGCAGTATAATCATTCTTCAATCATCTTCAAATTCTGACCCTTTAAATTTGCTCAGCAGTGTTTCTTGGAAAGAACATCAGCTTCCCTCCAGTGATCCCCATTTAGTTTTTGAATCATCTCTGTAACATATAATTACGTAGGCTTCCGCGGCCAGAGTCAGATGACATAAAAGTTTTCTGGGTATGGTACCGCGTCATTATGTAAGGCTATTACTTAAATAATCCAACGTTTCGGCCAACGTTACAGTGGCCTTCATCTGGGTAACTGATCAAGTTACCCAGTTACCCAGATGAAGGCCACTGTAACGTTGGCCGAAACGTTGGATTATTTAAGTAATAGCCTTACATAATGACGCGGTACCATACCCAGAAAACTTTTATGTCATCTCTGTAACACTTGCACATTGTGTGAATGTACCTAGCTCTGTGCCTCATTATTGCTTCTATGTCTTCCTCCGTATCATTGAAGCAACTCAGGCCACCCCACCTATCCGTGGATCATAGTTGGTGGATTAGTAGCTTAGCTTGACTGAAATCAGTTGATACGAGACATTTGAGACTTTAAGGAATCTTGATTTTTTGGGTGGGGGGGGGTAAATTTGAGGGGTCAAAAAAGGGGGGGCAGGGGGGGATCATGCTATGGAAAAGATGTCTGCTTGAGAATGTTTTGAGATTCTGTGGTAGCAGAATTGTATAATAATATGCCAGTCATGACTAAAATATGCTAAGACTTTGGGAATAAAAAATCATAATATTTATAGAGTACCATGAAGAAAATCAGTATTATAAATGCAACATAGCAACGCAAATGTCTGTAAAAAAAAAAAAAAAAAAAAAAAAAAAAAAAAAAAACTTTTTCAGTGTCTATGTACCATAAAATGAGGTGAATCTGTTCAAAAATGTTATTTTTTAAATTTCAACCCTAGCTGTGCAGGACTGCAAACAGAAATTTGGAAAAGGAAATTAAAGTACAGGGACTGGAAATTATAACCCTTCATGACCTAGGTCGTGAACCACCTTTCCCTTCTATTCCCATCCTTTATTCTTCCCTTCTCTCCCACCTGACGAAGGAACTCTGTTCCGAAAGCTTGTCCCTTTGTCCCTTTTTTTCTGTTTTTTCATTTTGTGTTACTATCGGCGGTACAGCACAATGGTAAGTACTGGCCAGCCATTCTATCTCATTTCAACAATATTTATTATCTCTGAGGAGAATTTTCATCATTAATCGAATTTTTTAAATTTCATCCATTTACTGTTGTGATATCAGAATAAAAAAATTCAGTATGTTAATTTCACAACCTTAATAATATATATTCATGCATTGTGTTATTTTTAGTTTCTAATTGCAGTTATTGTTTTAAGTTAATTGTTGATAAGTTTCACTTCCTCAGTTGGGGCGAAACTGATCACCATTGTATTTTGTATGCAGGAACAAATTCAATCTTCCGGGGGATTGAATCCGATCACAATTTTGATTTTTTAAAACTATATTACTGTATTTATAACAAAATTTTACAATTTGTAGACGAAACAAGTTTTTACAAGTGCACTAAACTTGTGATTTTTGCTATAAAACACTTGCATTTGTGAAATTTGACAAACAAATATTAATTTTTAGTTATTGTATGTCATAAACAATGTTAAAAGCATTTATTTAATGTCTTAATTATCTATCCCTTCAAAATTAAATTTTCCTCATCTTCTATCTTCTAGGACAACTTTTTAATTAATTTGTTCTCTTTCTACTTCAGTTGCAGTGTCAATTTCTGGAAAGACAAAATAATAATAATCATCAAGAACTTACTTTCTGAGAAATGTGATTTCATAGGTGTCTTTAGAGATCCTTTCAGTTTTACTAATAAAAAACCTGAACTTTTTTTTTTTTTGTAGTAAATTTTACTATGGTGAAATCATTTTCTTTAAAGTCATGCCCATCTTTATACTTCTCGTTGTCCATTTCTTCATTTTCATTTGACTCATGCTGTTCTAGATCAATGTTAGATGTTCCAGATAGGCACTGAAGTCGCTGATAACAGTTTCTTTTCCTGGAGTTAATGCTAAATGCTTTGCTTGGTGCTGCTTTCCTTGTGTTTCATTAGAGTGAATCTGTTTCAATTGCTCTTTGAAGGCTGCTGCACAAAAAACTTATGATGAGCTGGTGCCATATGCATTGCTATTGCTTGCTTCTGAAATCTGTGAAACTACTTTATAGGGGCAGAAAGAAAAAAATCATGCTTTTCTGAACCCAGATATTACGTTTGATTTGGACGTGATAGCTATATTTTCAAAGTGTTTTTCAACAACCTATGAAATTCAGATTTCCCAGTTCAGATTTTCAAATTATCTAGCACATTTCTCCAAGCAAGTTTTAAGGGTCTAAAAAAGGCCACATCAACTGGCTGACACTAATGAGTAGAATTAGGTGGCAGAAGTACAAATTTAATGTCCTGTTCCTGTCATAGTTTAATCACGTTATATGACGGATGACTCGAGAGATTGTCACCTGTATCACTTTAGGTCACGCTAATTGCCAGGTATCGGGCAAGACAATTTCAACAAACCATGATTCAAACATTGTTAGTTCAAACCAACCACTTTGATTCCTATTATAACATGCATTAGTTATGCTCCTTTCAGTCCAAGGATACCCATAAACTGTGTATGGTGGGAGGTTTGATCTGTTGGCAGCTGCTGCTATCATCACACAGGTACTTAGAACTATCCACTATCTTTTCAGGATGTCTTATGCCTTACTTCACTATTACTTCCACTTGTCCAGAATCGTCACAATAGTGTGTCTCATCATAGTTTATGATGCTGGAGGGAGGGATACGACTCAAGGTCACTTCAGGTTTTTTTAAAATAATCGGTCACAGTTTCTGGGGTAACTGCCACCCTTGCATGCTTCACATTTTCACTTACGCTAACCGTTAGTTCTTGATTTCTTTTCAGGAAAGATTTTACCCACTCGTGCCCAGGTTGAGTGTCACGATATCGTTTTTCATTCCTTCCTGCTCGATTGAGATATGTTTGTGCAATGTCCCTAACATCATTATTCCTCAAATGAAACCCCCATTTCACAGAGCATAATAACCTGATTTTTTTCCTCACTATTGGTTAATGCTGATTGACTGCCTATTTTGTATTTGTATCTTTCCTTGAGTTTGTCATTTAATGTTGTATATGGAACTGCATATTGCTCTGAAGCATTCCAGATGCTTAATTTTCCTGATTTGACAGGTTTCATTGCATTTAGAATAAATTCTGGTTTGTAGTTAGCTTTCTGTGCTGGTCCCAGAACGTTTTTGTATATTCGCATGATCGGACTTGCACTCCAAAAATGCAATTTTGTAAATAGGCCTGCATAGTGACTAAGCAGTATGAACACACCAACACACCATTGTTGTTTACAAATTAGTTCAGAATTCACAACAATGGTCAGCTGCGATGTAATTGTGAAAATGCTCCTCGGTTATTCAAATGTGCAAAAACCAGTAAATGATCAGATTGACACCACCTAATCAGACTCACCTCATTTTATGGTACCTACATCTGTACACATGTAGCTGTCATCACAAAACACATATATGTCTGATGATGGAAATTCCCAAAACATGTCATTAAAGTCATACTGTGCCTGAAGTGCGACATGTAATAATTATTATTATTATTATTATTTTTTATCCAGCTTACAGTAGTACTACCAATCAATTTGAAAAAATTAAAATTGTTGTGCCCATATAGTCGCAAACTCAAGTCACAGATGGTAATTAGGTTCCTTTTATAAGTTACATGTTGACAAATGCCAGTTTTGGTCCTCTATAAAGGGCAAAGACTTTCCAAATTTTCAGTTTTATATTGAAAATTTACAATTAATGAAGGAAACATGGCTAAATTATGTGTAGATAAATGTAAAAATAATTTTATCTGAAGTTATAATTTGTTGTTGTACTTTGGTTAGTGATCCTTTTTGATTCTTATTTTGAGATGCTGCTTTTCCAGGTATGATTAACGCTCATATAAGAGATGCTGCAGCACTTTGTTGCTATTTTGCATGGCTGGAGAAAGAGATAGTGAAGGGCACAGTATCTGAAGTGTCTGGTGCAAGTAGGCTTGAAGAATTTAGAAGGTACATCACATTAAAAATTTGGAGATTTTTTGTTTTGATAATGTATGAGTAAAAAGTTAATTACAATATCACCTTATTTTATTTTTATTTTTTTATTTTTTATTTTTATATTTTTTTTTTATTTATTATTTATTTATTTATTTTTTTTTTTTATTTTATTTATTTTTTTTTTTTTTTTCAGGGAACAAGAGAATTTTGTTGGTCCAAGTTTTGAAACAATCTCATCATCAGGACCAAATGGAGCCATTATTCATTATACACCATCACCAGAAAGTGACAGAACATTAACTGTTGATGAGCTATACCTGTGTGATTCTGGCGGACAGTACAAGTGAGGTTAATCTTCAGCTTCATTATAGATCTATTTTTGGTAACTTTGTCACCAGAAGTTTTGTAATAATTATGTGGCCAAAAAAACTACTTTTTCAAAATCTTTTTTTCTTTTTTCTCCTATTTTTACTCTTTATCAGGAAATCAAATTAAGTATTTTTACAATCACTATATAGTAACTCTATTAGTTACATTTTTGTTGGTCATTGCTAAAAATGTCTTAAGTTTCATCATGTGAGTAATGTAAAAAGGGACAGCTGCTATAATAACCTTTTATTCTAATAATATTTGTGTATAGATAATTTAAATGCATACACGCATGAATATTTGTGGTTATGAAAGCAGTTAACACTAACTTATAGTTTGAAAGATAGTGGTTTGCCTGACCTAAAAGCACAGTGATGAAGCAAAAGTAAGAAATCAGATAAAGCAATTGTGAGAAAAGAATGTTTTAATACACAAATGAGAGATGTGGCTGACTGACAGAAGAGTTAAGGTTTGAAAATTGTTCATCATATGGAAGAAGCTAGAAATTTATTTTTTAAGTTCAGATAAGTATATATTCTGCAGAAAATTAAACTTCCCCAGTGACTCACCTTAAAATTACTGACCAGAATATTTTGAAAGTACTGTATGTTGCCAGGATAGGATGTATCTCCATCTCAGTTTGTTCTAATTAGGGTTGTGTCTGAGGGGTTCGGCCGAATCCATTATTCATCGAATCTAGCACACTGGCTTCAAATTCGAGATTCGGTGCATAATGGCCGAATACTACTAAATCCAAAATCCAAAGTGTTATATGGAAACCTTCAGTTACGAATGTTGTAGTTTACTTTGCATAACAGTGCGCTTTCGTTTGCGTTATTTACTTTATTTTCCATAGATCCGCTGAAAGAGGTGATGTCATAAAACGAAACGACTTCAGTTTGAATAGTTCTGATGAATGGTGCTAGGAGCCGCCACAAGTAACTTTTCCCATCTAATATAAGCAGTGTTACACAGACTTGCTTAGCAGGTGCAAATGTAAATACTGGGGCCAAAACTTTTGCACTCGTAAAAATTAAAAAAAAGGAAGATGGGTCTAATTTCCTTTTTATTTTTGACTATTGAATTTTAATACACCAGCCAACGAAGGGAATAGAACTTCAGTATTGCTGAACATCAAACATAGCAGCCTTTCAAATAATATAAGTAGCAATAAAAATAAATTTCTTCATGTAAATACCGACAATACATAAGGCTTTAGGATTCTTGTATGAGTTGCCTCCTTCTGATTTTACGTATTGTTTCGTCAAATTCTGTAAAGTACTCAGGTGGATTTCAAGAAAAAAGTTATTTATTACATGGATAAAAAATTCTAATGGTGCACCATCCAGGCGGGATGACATCATTTCAGCAACCACTTTACGTCTGTTTCAATAAATCATTTAAGGTCAAGCTTAAAACACATGTACACCTACTGCCTTTTGAGAAGTGACAGACAACTGATACCAATGAGTCGTGTAAAACGAGCAAGTGTGTCAATGGAATGGTGATACATAGAAGTGGTTTTGAAATCAGTTCGTGTAACAAGCATTTAAAAATGTTCGATATCGAATGCACTAGTTTGTACAAGGGATGACGTTCTGTAGTACGATGGAACTGTGTAACAAGAAATCAGATGATAGTGATTCATAATTAGTGTACCGGTATCTAATTGCTATTATAAACATTTCATAAAATTTGTATTGAAAGTCTAATAAAATTGTTTTATATTTCCGCATTTAGTTTCATACAATAGCTGTACGTTTGAAGTCTTATCTAAAAGCTACTACGTAAAGGTGACTGGCAAGCATGTGTTGCGTCAATATGCCTGACACTAAACCACTGCCTTCGTGCTACAACTTACGTGTTTTCTATTAGGGGCAAGGGATTGTTCCTACGAATCGTGATTCGTAAATTCCACACTCTCTTCGCCATAAGAATAATACAAATGTAAACATTACTCCATGTAATCTTCTGTGTTAGCTGCTACGACATTTAAATTCCTTCTGCTTAACAGACCCAAAAGACAACGACGAACGCAGGAGACCATACGTATCCTGTTAATGTTTACATTTGTATTGTTGTTATGCTGAATGGGAATAGTTAGAAATGAAGCACGGCAACTGACTTCTAGTACTGATTTGTAAATCTTCTATGGATATAAATTCTGTGCAGACTAGTTATGTGATCTTAAATGTTTGAAAGAATAAATAAATCCACAAAATACCCTTGCTTAACCTCCGGAATGTGCAGTCTGTGTGTAAAGTACTTTTCACAGTTTTGAAATGTCTTCGTGGCAATAACAAGTACACATAAGTTGAATAAATTATGGAATGACTGATATGTCACTATAAAATTATTTAACATTTACACATCCGATTTTTTAAGAATCTATTTTTTAACTTTCATAATGTCTACTCATCTCTCAGCTTTTATTTTTGACGCTCTTCCTTTGGGGGGGGGGGGGACAGCGTAATCCTTTCCTTTTTAGGACTTCATTCTGCAATTTTTTTTCAAAATGAAACAGTTTGTAATAGAGTGAAGAACATTTATTATCTTTTGGAGCATCTAAATCACATATATCTCAAAATGTTTCATACAAATTTCTGTTAAGGGTAGGGGGTATTAAAAAATCCTTAAGATTTAAAATAAAAATCTAAATGAAATTTTAATTTCTTAAATTTTACTGTTAATATTGTTATTTGGGATCCACCCCACAAGGCTTTATCTTCATCACTGGCTGTGATAGAGTAGTAATTCTTTTTAAACATATGCACTTGAGTTGACCAATTATTTGAGTTCAAGATTCAGAAGATTCAATTCAGGTTCGGAATTAGGCACATCTTTTATTTAAGATTCAGTAGAATTGGGGTTCGACCCACCCCTAGTTCTAATCGCAATTTTTGTGGAAAGCACAGAAACAAAGAATTCTTATTCAGTATATAGACTCCTGTCCTTTTCTTTGGTTACCAGCTAATAAAGCTAGATACCTTACTACCAAGTAGTGAGTTAATATCTAGCAACTGAGAGTTCAAAAAATGGATATCGGAAGTGGCAATAAGATTGATAATGGCTAGGGTTATATTATCTAGGAAAAAATTGAGTTTTGCAAGTTGTCAATATATTATCTAGGAAAAAATTGAGTTTTGCAAGTTATCAATAGGTGAGTTAGAGGTAGAAATAACTGGCTGCATGGGTTCTATCATTCCATCTATTACCTTTTTATGGTTCATTATTTCAAAAAGTTTCTGAGTTCTGATTTGTTTCCTTTATAGCTCTTCTTCTTCTGTCAGTTAAGTAAATTAATTAACATTGGGTTACAAATTTTACTCTTCTTGAAGCCGAGGCTTTTTATTTTGCCTGTAATTCCTGATTACATATAATTTAAAAACAAACTGCGACTTGCTCTTAAACTCAACTGGTAAATCTTATTGGAAGTTCTTGTGTTACATACATGTATTCTTATTTATCTTCTGCTCTTGATATTCCATGGCTTCCTCAGTTTGCACAAGTCTCCATGGTGTAGAGTCCATCTGGAATAACCTGGCCAAAATAATAAATACAAATCAGGTTTTGCTTCTCCATAATGTTTATTATATGTGCTAGAAAACAGCCACTAGTTGCAAGGTTGGAGATTTATTCACAACCATTTTTGAGCAATTATTATCCTTCTTCAGTTAGCTGTACAGGTGGGAAGAAAGAGCATCATGCATCTTGCCTTTGCAGATGATGTTATCCTATTGTCCATCTGCAAGGAGGAATTGCATAGAATGAGCGAGGTTTTAAAGTATGCAACCAGTAAGTTTGGTCTCTTGCCAGTGGGGAGGGGGGGTAACCCCAACTCTTGATGAGATGGGTGGAAGTAGGGAAAAGATGACACCTACAGCCATTGGTGGTTGGAAGCCGTAAATACAAGAGAGTTAAAGTACCTTACTTCAATATTTACAGAAACTGGATTCTGTGAGGTTGAGATGAATGCCAGGTTACAGCCAGGTAATCATGGTTATCATTGCCATGACCAATTGCTCACAGATTGAAAGCTGTCAACAGTGGTAAAAAAAATAGACTATATAAGACTCTAATTCAATCAGTATTGCTATATAGGTGTGAAACATGGAACACTTGGAAACAAGGGTACAAAAACTTACTAGTATTTGACCGGAATGACCTGCTCTGACGAGCATATGTGCAAGTGAAGCAGCTGGCTGGTTGTGGCGTCACCAGACACTGCAGCCGCATTCCAATTCCTGCCACTGGCACAATTGAGGGGGTCAGCGCAACAGTACTCTAGCCCTCTCCAATACGGAAAATGAGATACTGGTGCCAACTGTTGTCTAGCAAGGTGAACTATCTTTCTGTCATGTGGCATAGATGAATATCACCACCTACATATTATTTAGAAGACACTAATTTCTTCCCTCGATAAAACTTCCATTTTGTTTGAGTGCAACATTGGTCCAACCTCAAACAGCCAATGAGAGGTCAGTATCTGGATCAAGTGTAATAATATTAAGTATGGCTGACGTTCAGGAGAAATAAAATAAATTGGTAAAACAACTAATTGTAAATGTACCGTGAGCAGTGGCAGAGCACCTTGAGGCGCTATTCACCGATGTGCGAGGCCGTTCCCGTCGGGGGGTTTGAATCCCCCATCGGGCATGGGAGTTTTGTGTCTTCTTTAGTATAAGTAGTTCATAAGTAGTTTTTAAGTTTAGGGACTGATGACCCCGCAGTTAAGTCCCTTAAGCTTAACAAATATTTGAACGTTTTTGATATTTACTGAGGATAAAGACCCTGTTGCTTTCAGTCGCATTTCAATGCTGAAATTTTGTGTTGAACAATCATGGAAATATTGTGTCTGGTTTTGTTATTCAGATGGCACAGAGCAAGGTGCATATGTGAATATAATTAAAGGAGAAAAGAAAGAGAATAAATATGACCTTGAACTACAACATGTTAAGCTATACCAAAATATTCCAACCCAAGGCCAATAAACCAAAAAAAAAACTTAGATATTAATGACCTATTGAAATATGTTCCACCCAGTGACCATTCATTTTTCAATCTCAAAATAGAACTGACAAAAATGAAAATATACAGGATATTAGTGAAAGCATTTTTGATATTCCTGATTATGTATAGTGGGCCTACTGTGTAATCATGCAAAAGACATACTGAAAAAGTATACCGAACTGAAAGCTGTTGTTTGAAATGTTAAGTTTATAATCTTAATATTTTACTGACTGAATCACTTTGTGTAATGTGTAGTTACTTCAAATTCATATTAAAACTTGTAAAATAACTATTAGGATGAATGTATGATTCATTAAATTACATTTATTCAAATAACAATTTTTTTCTTCTCTCTCATGTACAAAGAAATGCCAGTGCAATAGTGGACTAACAAAGGAAAAAAAATGTATTTCAGGTGTCTCATAAAAACTGCACTATTTCTAAACCTACTCCACAAAAGACTTTATAGCATTGTGGTTAAGTTAACCAAATATCATGGATCTCACCACTACCAAAACAAGTGGGATTTCCAAATTCCAAGAAAAATGACAGTTGTATAACTTTCACATGCTGTTTCTCTGTTTCTTAAAAGAATGGCTCAGACCACTGTTGTGCTGACCCCTCAATTGTTTCTGAAATATCTATAACTGTGCCTCCCTCCTTTTTTTATCCTCCTAGAAAATGTGTGACTCATGACAGCAAGTCAGTTGTCAGCAAAATATAAAGAGGTTTTTCATTATTGTAATTACAAGCTCTGTGATCCTGAATATCAACAACTTGATTTCCTAAGTGGGATTTAATAAAGCATGTCTATGGTGGCATTGTTCTACAATTTTAAGACTTGTTTCATGGAAGCAATCTAAGGAGTATTATGTAGTGTATAAAGAAATTTCTCATTATTTTTAATGAAGAAGTTATTGATTTCAGAAGTTTTTGCTAGAGTATCAAAAGAAGACAGGTTATGACTGATTTGTCACTCTGAATCGCATCCCAGTTTCCATAAAGTTAACACGAATTTTAAAACCTCTAAATCATTACCCATGTAAAATATTCTATGGGTTATTGTTTACTTTGAGAGACAAATACTTTCAGAAGCAGCTAATTCATTTGTCACTATACATTCCGCTATAGATACTAAATCTCAATGGAAACAAATCTTCTTTCTTTGTGTATTTTTCGGAATGGAACACATCCCATTTTTACATGATTTCTGACAGTAAAATATGTTTTGCTTAACAAGTGTTTCACATTTAAAACAAGACTCTGAAGCAAATTATGCTCATTAAGAAGGGTCCAGCTGTTTAGAAAATCTGTAAAGAAGTAGAACTTTTTTCCAGTTTTTTAGAATCATGTTTTTACCTATTGATTGGCTCCTGAAAATAATTTTCAGACTTTGTGTTTATTCATCCTTAGCACACTGTTATAAAACAACATATGATCTATTCAGTTGATAATGAATGTTCCACATGGAACTCCATAATTTTAACACTAAATAAATTTCACTTACGGGTATGTCTTTGTATTACTGAACCCCTAGTTATTTTATGGTGCAAGTACTTTATTTCGTCATGGCAACCTCACCCCCCTCCCAGCAAGACTTTTCAACCCCTTAGGGTGCTTAGGGTGTCGTGACCGACAGGTTGAGGTAACACTGTCCTAGAGAATGGTCTAATGGACTATGTCTGTAAAATCAGCTACACTGTTGTGAACAGAAATTTTGCTGCTGCTAGGTTGCCATCATGTCATAGAAAATATTAACTTACTGTTGTCAAATAACTCAATTTTTATATCTGTGGTATAATTTAATTAACCAAAAAGAGTTTTTATTAGTTATTAAGTGCAGAGCACACACATAAAGAAACATTTATTTTTCTATTTTCCCCTTTTTTCAGGGATGGTACTACTGATGTTACAAGGACAATGCATTTTGGAACCCCTACTCAGTTTGAAAAGGAATGTTTTACTCGTGTCTTCAAGGGACAATTTTTCATGGGGACAAGTGTGTTCCCCACTAAAATAAAGGTAATAAAAATTTTAGTTAAATATCAATTTAAAAAATGTATGACTCAGAAAGACAATCCTTACACCACCATTGAATGATTGGTTTTGAAATTTATATCTTTTTCAAATGTTTCATGGATTATTTTTTGCATAGCCAGAAATCAGGCAGCAAAGCTGTATTATGGAGCTGGATGTGATTTTTTGGTTTTCATGGCCATTAGTAAAATGATTTATATTCAAACAAACTGTCCCTAAGAGTTATTGTGGAAAGATTGTTCATTATTTTTCTAAATTATTTGAGTTACAGGTCCTTAAATGCATCAGATGAGTATACTTGTGTATGTATGAAGAGCATTAAAAATATTAGTCATAGGTCCATAAACAGAATTGGGTACCTTTATTTCAAAGGTTGAAGCACTTATCCAACAGTGACATAGGGTCGTAATTTGCTGTTTCAAATATTGTGGGGCTGTTTATTGAACCAGTTCAGAATGTACTGCTTGATTTCATCATCAAAAGTAAATCATTTCTCTTTTCAGAGCCTTCTTTAGATTACAAATAAATGGCATAATCACAGGGACACCGGTCCGGACTGTATGGTAAGTGGCTGAGAACTTTCCAGTTGGGTGTCAGAAATGGTTTCTTCATTGTGTTTCCTGTATTGGACCCTACATTGTCATGGAGCACTATTGACTCAGCTATGGAGCTGTCCAAGTTGTCTCAGTTTGTTTGGTTTTTGAGTCATAATCAAAGTTTGTATCATTGCATATTCACTGCTGTACCACATTGCAGGAAACCAATGAGGAGGAGTAGAGATATAGCTCAGCATAACTTTCTCTCAGGCTTTTATGGGAAAGCCTTGGATTTGTTGGCTCATGGCAACTCTACATTCTTTCCTTGAATTCATCATTTTGACATGGGCTGGAAGTGGCAACATTTCTTGTCTCCAGCTGCTACCCAAATCTGGAACTCATTCCCTTCTGTGTAATCATATTACAAATAATAAAGAGAGAGTAACTTCCATTCACCGGCCAAACAATTGTATCAGTAATACTGTGTGGCATTAGAGGCCATGCATAATTGCTTAACGACATCCACTCTTCCCTGAATTGCGTTTGCTGTGTCTTGACTCTTCCAATAAATATGTAGTGCTGTTGTCCATATACTTGTGCATTTTTCAAAGAATTCATATTTCTTGTACATGTTACAGTCCAATTCTTTTTTTTTTTTTTTTTTTTTTTTTTTTTTGTAAAACCTCAGTTTCCTTGTTTTCAGTCACACTGCTCAACTAAGTGGTCAATGTGGCCACCTCATGAAGCCAGTGGAAAAGTAGAGCATGAGTGCGATAATTATTTAGAAAAAACAATACAAGAGTAACTAGTAAGTGCACACAGTGGCAGAAAAATAACATTGTGATAGGCTACAAATAGAAAGATATCTACTGTAGAAATACACGGTAGCAACATAGAAAAGCATGCGTGTTTCTTTACATTCATAATATAGTGAGGACAGTTTACAACTCACCACAAAGACGTGGCAACGAACTGCGACAGGATTCGAAGTGCGGCAGTCGGAGGTGATGGTTGTATGACTGTGTTGTGTGATTGCGTGAGTGCTCTATTTTCTGAAGAAGGCCATGGCCGATAGCTGAATGTGTTGTATGTGTGTGTCTTTTGTATGTGCCTGTCGCAGCTCGTCGCCACATCTTTGCGGTGAGTTGTAAACTGTCCTCACTATATTATTAATTCCAACCTGGACTTTCCATTATTAAATTTCTTTACATTCATTCATTCAAAGAGAAATATTCTTTTTTGTTAAAGTTTGTGTAGCTAAATTGCACATCACAGGATGAAATTAGTTATAGCTCCCTTTTTTTATCTGTTTTTGGGGTTAGTTGTAACAACCACTATTAAAATTTTTATACTCTGTTTCTCTGAGTGGCTAGCATAAACATAGCTTATAGTTCTGTGTCTTACATATTGATTTCGGTTCCATTAAGAGATACATTTATGGTTTGTGCAACTGGTCTGAATGCATCACTGCAGTAATTAAGTATGAGATTTCATTTTAACATTAAACTCGGTTGTTCAGTTATCTTAGTAATGAACGAGGCATACGTTTAACCTCTCCTCTGCATGTTGCAGGAGAAACACGGAACTGGTGATTTGCCTACATATGGAACCAATGTAATTCTACAAATATATGATACGAGTATTATAGACAAAAAATTCCTAGCAGGAAAAATTATATATAAAAAATAGACGAAAATTATTCACCAGGCGAAAGAGCACAGGTGTGACAGCATCATAAATAAATAAGTGAATACACACACACACACACACACACACACACACACACACACACACAATCGCAAGCCTTTGCAACCTAGTTGCTTCTTCAGGCAGAAGGGTTTTCAGGAAGGGGGTAAGGAGCCACTCCAATCCCGGAAGAGGAAGACTTACCTTGGGGGAAGAAAAGGAAGGTGAACAAATACACACACACACCCATACATTTACACAGATGCAAACACACCTAGGCAGACATACTATAGAAACCAAAGAAGTGAAGAAGTTAGACAGAGATGCCACTAGAGGCAGAGGCTCTGTCCAAAGAACCGAGGCAAAGATGTTAAGATGTTAAAGATGGCGGGCGGGAATTCAAATTTAGCGGAGGTTAAGACCAGGTGGGCAACGAGAAGAGAGAATATGCTGAAGGGCTAGTTCCCATCTCCGGAGTTCTGAAGGATTGGTGTCGGTGGGAAGTATCCAGATAACCCGGAAGGTGTAGCACTGTGCCAAGATGTGCTGGCCGTGCACCAAGGCGTGTTTAGCCACAGGGTGATCCTCGTTACCAACAAACACTGCCTGCCTATGTCCATTCATGCGAATGGACAATTTGTTGCTGGTCATTCCCACATAGAAGGCTTCACAGTGCAGGCATGTCAGTTGGTAGCTCACGTGGGTACTATCGCAAGTGGCTCTGCCTTTGATCGTGTACACCTTCCGGGTTACGGGACTGGAGTAAGTAGTGGTGGAAGGGTGCATAGGGTAGGTTTTACAACGGGGGTGGTTACAAGGGTAGGAGCTAGAAGGTAGGGAATGTGGTTTGGGGATTTCATAGGGGTGGACTAGGGGGTTACGGAGGTTAGCTTGGGCGGCGGAAAGACACTCTTGGTGGAGTAGGAAGGCTGTCACGAAGGATGGATCTCATTTCGGGGCAGGATTTAAGGAAGTTGTATCCTTGCTGGAGAACCACATTCAGAGTCCGCTCCAGTCCTGGAAAGTATCTGGTGACAAGAGGGGCACTTCTGGGATTCTTCTGTTGAAGGTTGTGAATTTGGGGGGATGAGGAAGTGGCTCTGGCAATTTGCTTCTATACCAGATTAGGAGGATAGCTGCGAGATGTGAAAGCTGTTATTAGGTTATTGGTCTACTGGTTCAGAGCTTCGGGACTGGAGCAGACTCGTTTGCCACGAAGACCTAAGCTGTAAGGAAGGGAACGTTTGATGTGGAATGGATAGCAGCTGTCATAATGCAGGTACTGTTGTTTATTGGTAGGTTTGATGTGGACGGATGTGTGAAGTCGGCCGTGGGACAGACTTGCATCTGTGTAAATGTGTGTGTGTGTGTGTGTGTGTGTGTGTGTGTGTGTGCGTATTTGTTTACTCTCCTTCCCCCCCCCCCCCCCCAAGGTAAGTCTTTCCTGACCCGGGATTGGAATGACTCCTTACCTACTCCCTTAAAACCCTCATCATTTCCTTTTCTCTCTCCTTCCCTTCTGCCTGACGAAGCAGCTAGGCTGCAAAAGCTAGTGTGTGTGTGTGTGTGTGTGTGTGTGTGTGTGTGTGTGTGTGTGTGTGTGTGTGTGTGTGCGTAACTGTGTGTTTATTTGTTGCTATCACTGCCTGTGCTCCTTCGCCTGGTAAGTGGACTTCATCTATTTTTTTCGTATATTTTTCCTGTTAGGAATTTTTCCTCTATATATGAATATTAACACGAAAAATTCCTAGCAGGAAAAATTATATATAAAAAAAAGACGAAGATTACTCACCAGGCGAAGGAGCAAGGGGTGACAGCATCACAAATAAATAAATGAATACACACACACACACACACACACACACACACACACAAACGCAAGCTTTTGCAACCCAGTTGCTTCTTCAGGCAGAAGGGAAGGAGAGGGAAAAGGAAATGATGAGGGTTTTAAGGAAGGGGGTAAGGAGCCATTCCAATCCCGGGAGAGGAAAGACCCACCTTGGGGGGAAAAAAAGGAGGGTAAACAAATGCACACACATTCACACAGACCCAAGTACACCTAGGCAGACATACTGTAGAAAGCAAAGAAGTTCTGAAATTTTGCATAAGCACTGATGTAGTACTGATAACAGTAGTTTAGATTAGATGTACTTTTCATTCCAGCAGATCCGAATTGAGGGAATCCTCTTGGATGTAGAACATGTCAGAACAAAATACACAATATATACTTACAAAAAGAGAGCATATGTGTTAATGTACCTTCCACAGACCCCAAATGTAATTGCCCTTGTGGATGTGGAATTGGTCAGAAAAAATAATTAACTTAAAAATATTTACATTTTAAAGGATACAAAAACTTATTACTACTTACTAATTTACTAGGTGCATATTAAAATTCTTAACAGTTCCTTTCTTTTTTATTTCTTTGTTATTTTTAAAAAAAATTATATTTTTTACACTGATTTACAATGATCACATTACTTCACAAAAATTGTACTGAAGTCAAACTGAACACCGTATTCATTTTTGTGAATGTTATATACAATAAGTTACAATCAATCACTTCTGGTAAGAATTTCATCAGTGGAGTAGAAGGAGTTGCCCACCAAAAAATCCTTTAGACTCTTTACAAACTGTACTTTATTGGAGTTAAATTTTTTATGGCTGCTGGCATGTTATTGAAAATGTGTACTGCTGAATATTGGACACATTAAAATCTTTATGCAAGTTATTCTTAAAGAATAAATGTATTGGGAAGCAGTAGTAAGTATCCCCAGTTCCTTAAATAGCCCTCTACTTGAGGTTCTTGAGTTGACACCACAAATGATCCATAACGCACGTTTTTGTGCTCTGAAAACTTTTGCTTGGCCTGATAAGTTGCCCCAGAAAATAATCCCGTATGACATTATGGAGTGAAAGTATGCATAATATGCTAGCTTTTTTTTATTTTTATATCTCCTATATCTGTACAGTTATCTGTTCTGATAATGTCATGTTCCTGCAGAAAGAACTCTGTATGTGGTGGCCAGTACTCTGTTGTCTCAGAATACATGACTACCTGCTTGTTGCCTCATTTGACTGCAGTGTTCTCTCACTGCAGACTGAGGCAGCAGAAGGAGCGGCTGCTCTCTAGTATCGCATCTGCATTTGCAGGGTGCTAGTTAGATGTAGCAAACTTACTCAGTGTGGCAGTTGACACAGCAGAAGATGACCCAACCTTTGTCACTGAATACCTGCTTCATCAGACCAATTTATCCTGTTCAGCAGCCTTCCCCCTTATGTGCCGTGTCTGACACCAAACCCTCTCCATGCCACATACTGAGGCTACACCACTACATCAGATAAAAATTTTGAACTTGTCCTCACACTACTGGTATAATGCTCCTGACTCTTATTCAAATTATTCACAGCATTTTGCTAACTCCTGTAAGAATTTGAAGATGGTGTGTATCGTCACTGAGGTGATCACTGACTTTGTCTTAATTATATATGTGTGGTGTCCAAATGAACAGATACCATTTTGATCCCATAGGCACATTACAGGGAGCAAGGGCACTATGTTAGTGAGTGTGCTAATATTTTACCAATAAGATCAAACAAGTGATGAACCTTGTTTGTTACGTGGATATGAGCCATGGAGCAAACGATTGCAGGTCAATGTTGCTTAAAAATGTTTAATGATATTTCGCTGGTTTAATGGACAGCAGAATACTGTCTCAAGTGTTCAAGAGAGTAGAAAGTATTTTACAAAGAATGTTTGTTATTTAATTGAACAACAAAAGTTAGTGTAAACAGTATTCTGAAAAGAGTAGATTGATAATTACCACATAGATAACACAATGAAACACAGATGGGCATAACGAAAATATTCCTGAACAATTTAGCTTTCAAGCCAAAGAAGCTTTTTCAGAAATAATGGCTGTAGAAAATGATCTTTTATATATGCAGAGATGCTAACCATTACAAATCAATCATAATAATTACAAATTTCCTCCAATAATTATGACATTATGAATGACGACTAAAATTACTATTTTTTCGAATACCCAAACTCACTGATGCTTTAGGAATTAGAAATTATCCGTCACTAAACGTACAATGGCTATTCTTCTGGTGCCTCACAGTAATTCCCCGGTGGGAAGACTTCAGTTTGATGAGGAAGAATAAGATCAGATTTAAAGCTAATATGAACACAGAACTGTTAAGTGCTCTGTTAGTGCATAAGATACATGATACCAAAACAATAAGCATTTTATCAGTGTACTTTCGGCAAACAAGAGCTGTTTATTGGCAACTGGAGTTTTCAATTAAAAAAAATGATTCTTGAACTTCGACTTCACAAATATAGTGCAGATCTGAGATCAGAATTTAGTGCTAATATAAAACAGAACTGTTACGTGCAGTTTGTACAGAAGATGCATATGATGCAAACCCAAAAAGAATGTTACCAGTGCAAACAGGAGCACTTAAGAGGGTGGGGGGGGGGGGGGATCCTTGTGCAAATCTGAGATGATGTCAATCTGCAGATAAGAAAAAGAGGCTCTATACATATCAGTCTTTTTTATATATTGCATTTGTTTCAGTATGTATTAGTTTTTCTGTAATGACTTATTTAGCGATGCCAATGCATAAAAATTCCCCTCTTCCCCCCCGGTAACAGCACTGCCTGGCCTGACTTGGCCGTTACTAATTGGCTTTCTCAAAAGTTGTCATCTCTGTATATGTCTGTTTTGTGTGTGTGTGTGTGTGTGTGTGTGTGTGTGTGTGTGTGTGTGTGTGTGTGTTTCTGAAGGATCCTCTTAAAGCTGAAAGCTAAATTTTTGAGCAGTTTTGTTCTATTTTGTTGGCCCAGAGATTTATTTTGTCATCTGTGTGCTGAGTAGCAGTTTACCCTTTTCCTAATGTTTTTGTTATTTCATGCTGGACTTTATGTAGTTTAAACTGTAGTATACAATATGGTTCAGCTGATCCAGCCAATGTTGGTTATGTGTTGAGCCGATCAAAACGGCTGCCACTCCCTCTTTGGTTCTCGCTGCGCTTGCTGCTCGCTCTCGCTGTCTGACGGCTAGTAGAGTGTGAGTGATGATGTCACACTGCCAAGATCAAGACACGTTGGGTTGAGGCAAGTCCCAATGCTCCTGCATTCACATCACGCAGGCTAGGCCGAGCTGAGCCGCCTCAGCCTATTAACTGCCTGAGTGTTCACACTGTGAATTGGGCTGGGCCGAGACGAAAAAAGGGGGAAAATCCACTTTTTTTTTATTTTCACGTTTTAAAAATTGTTGACAGTATACAAGACCACTCTACATCATTTTATGAAATTATGTTTTTCTTACTAGCTTTGCCTTGCCTGTAAAAAAATAAAAGGGCTACTTTTCATTCCACGCAAGTTTTTAGTTCCATAATGCTCCTCAATTGATTTTGATGAAAGTATGCGGTTAAAAAAATCTGATTTTTAGACACTTTCTAGTAAAACCCCCATGAACCACAGACAGTGCCGAGGTGGGGTGGCTTGCATGCCCCAACAATGCAGATAGCCGTACCTTAGGTGCAACCACAGTGGAGGGGAGAGGCCAAACAAAAGTGTGGTTCCTGAAGAGGGGCAGCAGCCTTTTCAGTAGTTACAGGGACAACAGTCTGGATGATTCACTGGCCTTGTAACATCAGCTAACATGGCTTTGAATGCAGTTACTGTGAACTACTGAAAGCAAGGGGAAACTACAGTTGTTACTTTTCCCGAGGACATGCAGCTCCACTCTATGAATATACGATGATGGCTTCTTCTTGGGTAAAATATTCTGGAGGTAAAATAGTCCCCCATTCGGTGCTCCGGGCGGGGACAGGCATTCTGTGGGTCAGAGCGTGGAATGTTCTAATCCTTAACCGAATAGGTAAGTTAGAAAAATTGAAAAGAGAAATAGATAGGTTAAATTTAGAGATAGTGAGAATTAGTGAAGTCCGGTGGCAGGATGAACAGGATTTCAGGTCAGGTGAGTACAGGGTTATAAGTACCAAATCAGTTGGTGGCAACGCAGGAGTAGGTCTGATAATGAATAAGAAAATAGGAACGTGGGTAACTTACTATGAACAACATAATGAATGCATTATTGTGGCAAAGATAGACACAAAACCAACACCGACCACAGTAGTGCAAGTTCATATGCCATTTGCACAGTCGATGTTGAGGATATTGAAGAAATCATTTAGAAAATTAAGGGAGACGAAAACTTGATCATGATTGAGGACTGTAACTTGATAGTAGGAAAGGGAAGAGAAGGAAATGTAGTAGGTGAATATGGTCTGGGGAAAAAGGAATGAAAGAGGAGAGCGCTTGGTGGAATTTTGTGCAGAGCACACTGTAATGATCACCAACACTTGGTTTAATCATCATGAAAGAAAGCTGTATACTTGGAAGAGAGACCAGGAGACATGGGAAGGTACCAGATTGACTTTATAAGTAAGGAATAGATTTAGAAACGATGTTTTAAACCGTAAAGACATATCCAGGGGCAGATATAGACTCTGACCATAACTTATTGGTTATGAACTGCAGATTAAAACTTAAGAGACTGCAGAAAGGTAGAAAAGACACAGATGGAGCCTGGATAAATTGAAGGAACGAGAGGTGGTTGGGAGTTTCAGAGGGAGCATTAGGCAAGGATTAGCTGAAACGGGGGAAATTAATATAGTAGAAGAGGAATGGGTAGCTCTGAGAGATGGGGTAGTGAAGGCCGCAGAGGATCATATAGTCAGAAGGACCTGATATCTACCTCCTTTCACAAGTAATTGCGAGTGGCGTCATGCCACGATCGAAAGCTTACGAACTCAACCTATGTTGAGCAGAGTGTGAAGTCCTGCAGTCGCGAAAAATTTGAATGGCTGGCTATGTTTGTTGGTCCCTCGTGATGTGTTAACGATCCATAACCAGAACACAATTAAAAACTAATTTTTCTTGGGCAGTGACCAATTATAGTGGACAATGACCTGTTAAATTGTGATCAGATCATACTTGACTTTGAGAGGCATACTTCTGGTTTTTTGTCCACATCATACAATTCATGGATTATGTATTTCATATTTGGAACTAGAAGAGAAGAACAAATTAAACTGCAACTTTACTGTTGATGGACTGCAATAAAATTTTCAGACATAACAGTTAACGGCTTTCTAGTTGTAAATGAAGAAGCCCAAAACACTTATATTTATAGATGCATCTACACCTAATACACAAACTATACCTTTTTGAAAATTTTCACTTTTGTAACTTTTGGAAAATGTGGTACCACAAGGTGAAAATAATGTTATACGGCTTGTCTCACATAAAAGCGTTTACCTTCACATCTGAGATTAAAGAAAGAATGAACGAATTTGCTTTTGGGAACCTGTTTGAGAGAAACAACGTTTCTACGAACATTTTGTTGAATCATTTGAAGACAATTTTCCTTGTCTGCAAGATGGTACTTTGGAATTTTCTACATACACTGGTTTAGTTAAGCCTCTGACACTGCAGGACAGGTCACTAAAGGATGAAAAGCATGTCACTTTTTTTTTGGGGGGGGGGGGGGTATAGGGAGAGGGGGGGAGCTTATCCCCAGCAATAATAAGGAATCCCCACCCACTTTAAGCAGAAGATCGATTGCCTTCTACTTCTACAAATAAGCTAACAGTTCATTGATTTTGTTATTTTATTACTATTGTTCTCATAATGTAGTGACTTGTCAAATTTTATGCACATAAAAATAGGTGGTAATGGATTTGTCCCATGAATTTAGACTAACATTTAGGAGAGTCTTTCCTGAAGTAAACATTTGGTATGTTTAATATTCACGGTGAGTTGGCACCGACACTAACCGATTGGGGTACGGTGTAGCTTCTGCAGCACAAGTATCACAAGTCTCCAGCGTGCTTTCAGCGGAAGCTTCTATGATGGTATTTTTTTCAATTACACTTATGAAAAAATGTTTATTTTTCTTCTATTACTATTAATTCTGTAAGGTGGATAAAAAAATCTGCCATATTTTTTAATTGTTCACATAAGGAATGTTAGTCGAAATTAATGGGATGAGTCCATATGACATATTTCTTATGCACTTATAATTCTATGAGTCACTACAGTGTGCAAACAATAGTAATAAAATAACAAAATCAATAAAGTTAGCTGGCTCGAAGTAGACTGCAGTGAACACCCCAGTGGTCACCCCTGTGTTTGCTTCGATCTTCCACTGAGAGTGGGTGACAATCCCTTGTTGCTGGGCACAAGTCCACCAAGAAGTAAAACACAAATCACAACAAGAAACAAAATGATACCTGTTTCTCATCCTTTACTGATCTGCTGTGTCTATGGCTAAACTAAATATGTGCATTTTTCTTTCATTTAAAGTATCATGGAGACCATAATATTGTCATCATGTGATTCAGGAGATGTTAATAGAAAATCAGTTCCCTTCAGACAGCTTCCTAACAAAATAAATAAAAATTCTGAGAACCATGCAGAGTTCTTTGAAAGTGGATGTGAATTGAAACACACAAAACCAGCACACCTCATGTACCCCCATGGCCATAAGTTGTAGCACCCCTTATAAGGAGGTAACTAAATGTCTTTAATTTTAGTGTTCTGTATTCGTTTTTACTTAGTTTATTCCTACTTTAGTCTTGGGCGTGAGGGATAGCGCTTTTATGTGACACACTGTATACAAATTTTCACTTTGTGGTACAACATTTTCCAAGAGCTATAAAAGTGAAAGTTAAAAGAAGGCTAAATAGTGTAATACTCATCTTAGGTGTTGATTCATCAATCAATGCTAGTATATTTTGGGGCTTCTTCCATTTATCATCTGTTAACTAGAAAGACATGAAGTAGAATTTCAGAAAAATTTATTTCAGTCCATTAACAGCAAATTCGCAGTTTACATTAATTTATTCTTCTCTTGTAGTTCAAATCACAAAATATGTATTCCATCAGTTGTACGATGTGGACAACAAACTCGTATATCTCTTATTAAGTGAAGTATTACCTTACGTAAAATTGTAGCAGATCATTGTGCATCGTAGATGGTCGCCACCCAAGGAAAATTAGTTGCAAGTTATTTTCTGGTTATGGATTATTAACACATCACGAGGGACCAAGATATGAGGTCAGCAAATAATTTTTTGGCACTGCAGTGCTTCACACTACACTCAACACACACAGTGCTTGCAGTCGCGGCATGACACCACTTGGATAACTCGCAATTACTTGTGGAGAAGATAGATATCAGAGTGACTACCATTTCGAAAACTTTTCTCTATTTTTAGGTCCATTTAACTCACTGTAATTTATGGTCTAAAATGCATAGAACAGTAAGCTGTCTGCTATCCAACTTTTTCAATACATGATTTGTAAATCAAGTGCACGCACTTGACAAATAGCGTCATTTGTAAACGACAGTTATGAATTACGAAAAGGTGAATGATTTATTCCAAAGCTAAGATTAACTACTGCCATGAGTCCAAACATCAGATTGTTTAAAATCGAGTGAGGAGTGTTATGAAACTACAAACTCGGGTGGAATGAGAAGTAGACATTTTCTTTTTTTAAAGACGAGGCAAAGCTTATAAGGAAAAACTTGGTTGATAAAACATTGTGAGATGGTCTTATATACCATCAACATTTTTTTCATAGTGAAAAGCGGAATTTGGTTTTTTCCCCTTTCTTTCATCTCGGCCTGGCCAACAGTGTGAATGCAGCATTAATGTAGAAATGTGCCATTCGGGCGCAATAATTCCACCGCAGTGGGTTGGTCTGGCCATGCACATGCACACTGCTGTCAGCTGTTCTACATGCCTAGCGGGAGTACCTAGTCATCTCGCTCCCGGGTGCGGTGGTCTCGCCAGGCACTCTCAGTGGCAAGAACAAGTGGCAGCAAGGCCATGTTTGAAAGCCTCTAGTTATGTGGAAGTAGTAGTTCCTCCTGGAGCTGATTAGCAGGTGTGGCTGGAGTATTTGCAAATAAGAGTGACAAAGCACCAAAGCGTTATTAGTGACTTGTATACTGTCACAGTGGAGGTTTTCTTAAAATTGATGAGCTCTTTGAGAGGTCTTTGTGGATCCGTAAGTGAAGAAATGGTCAGTCCCATTTTCCTATTTTGTAGTTCATCTGTGTAATTAGTAGTTATCATACTGCTACCTTCTTCTAAAATCAAACACTATTTATAACAGGTACATAATATTTATAATGGGTGTAAAAAGGTTCCACAGAAAGGTCCATGGTATCTGTAAGATGAGGTTGTGCAGCAGACAGTAATAGACTTAAACAACAGGAGGCAGTGTTTTCTTAAACTGATTTTCAGCATGTTGCATCAGAGGATTTATTGCCTTAATGCTAACAGAGATTTTGCCTGATTGGCAACTGATTCTAGATTTTACAGCATTTGAATAGATGCTCTTTGATCAGTCCTTATATAATGAAGCTAAGCATTAACTTCATGGATGATATGGAATGTTACTTCACGAGTGTGATATGGCAGTGCCACATCATTTCTAACTGTTTCCAAATGTTTTGCCACAGAAAAAACGTATACCATTCAACTACCTCACCATCCATTAGTGACACTAGCAAGCAAGACAACCCTATTATGTGACTTGCGTTACAATTGCATTCGAATGTTAGCATATTAAAAATCATAATCATAAAATTTACCTGCAGAATAAGTTGAAAAATAGGTGTCTTAGCTTCCTTTATTGCAGGCCATAGACTACAAATAAATTTTGGTGAATGCTGTTGATTATACTGATTTGTGGTAATATCAATATTTAATTTACTTTCTAGGGAAACTGCTTGGATACATTAGCAAGAAAATATCTGTGGGATGTTGGTTTGGACTACTTACATGGAACAGGTCATGGTATTGGTTCATTCCTTAATGTTCATGAGGGACCTATGGGCATTTCTTGGCGAATTTATCCTGAAGATCCAGGCTTACAAGAGGGAATGTTTCTATCAAATGGTAAGTAGCTTAGCTTTTGCATGAGGTGCTAAAAAAATGTCACCTGATTTTTGTTGTATCTCCCCCCCCCCCCCCCCAACCGAAAACAATTTTATGATTGTGAAATGTTACATAATTATTATCTGAAGTTTTCTAAATGGTGTCTCAAAGTGATGTATGTTACAAGCAATGTGATTGAACTTCTCACTGTGGGGAATATTCACAAATATTTGTGCAAAGTCTAGTGAGCATCTGCTGTTGACAGTACAGATAGTTACTTGGCACAGGGGGTAAAGTTATCAGTAGGCAGTTTGGCAGAGCTTGATTTGCAACAGTCAGGTAGACAATCAGTGGCTGTCACACCTGACATAGTGCAGCAAGTTGATGTTGTCATTCACAAGGACAGGTACATTTCAATTCAACAGTTGGTCCCAGGTATTCTGTGGAATTTACAGCCTTCTCTTTTGATTGATTTATCTTTGAAACAAAGTTTAACAGATTTCTTTTCGTACTCATGTGGACAACTTCACACTTCTCATTATTTAGAGTCAATTGCCAATTTTTACAGCATAGTGATATTTTATTCAGATTGTTCTGCAGTTGGTTTTGATCTTCAGATGATTTTACTAGACGGTAAATGACAGCATCATCTGCAAACAACCTAAGAGAGCTACTTAGATTTACCCCTAAATCGTTTATGTAAATAAGGAACAGCAGAGGACCAATAACACTACCCTGTGGAACGCCAGATATCACCTCTTTAGTCGATGCTTTACCATCGATTACTATGAACTGTGTCCTCTCCCACAGGAAATCCCCTATCCAATCACAAATTTGGGGCGGTATACCATAACCACGCAATTTGATTAAAAGCTATTTGTGAGGTACGGTGTCAAAAGCCTTCTGGAAATCAAGAAACACGGAATCGATTTGCGAACCCTTGTCAATAGCACCAATCACTTCGTGTGAGTAAAGAGCTAGTTGTGTTTCAGATGAATGATATTTTCTAAGTCCGTGTTGACCTTGGGCCAATAGATCATTCTATTACAGATAATTCATAATATTTGAATACAGGATATGTTCCAAACCCTGCTGCAGATTGACGTCAATGAAATGGCCTGTAGTTTAGTGGGTTACTCCTACTGCTTTTCTTTAATATTGGTGTGACCTGTGCAACTTTCCAGTCTTTTGGTACAGATCCTTTGTTGAGCGAGCAGTTGTATATGGCTGTTAAGTAAGGAGCTATCTCTTCAGCATAATCAGATAGAAACCTAATGGGTATACAGTCCAGACCAGAAGACTTGTTCTTGTTAAGTGATTTTAGTTGCTTCACTACTCCGATAATATCTACTTCTACGTTACTCATTACGGCCTCTGTTCATAATTTGAAATCTGGAATATTGGTTTCGCCTTCTTTGGTGAAAGAGTTTCTGAAAGCTATGTTTAGTAACGCTGCTTTAGTAGCGCTGTCACCGGCAGGATCACCATTACTATCATGTGGTGAGGGTATTGTTTGTGGTTTGCCCCTAGTATATTTAACAAATGACCAAAATATCTTAAGGTTTTCAGTCAAATTTCGAGAAATAGTTTCGTTGTGAAAATTATTGTAGGCATCTCGCATTGAAATCCTCACTAAATTTTGAGCTTCTGTGTAAGATCGCCAATCCTGGGGATTTTGTGTTCGTTTAAATTTTGCATGCCTTTTCCGTTGCTTTTGCATCAGTGTCCTGACCTGTTTTGTGTACCAAGGGGAATCACCACCTTCTTTTATTAATTTATTTGGTATAAAACTGTCAATTGCTGTCGATACCACTTCTAGCCATATCTGGTCTACACCTACGTTTAGTGTTACAAAGGAGTGGAAGCTGTCTTTCAAGTAGCAATGTATTTTATATCTATCTGCTTTTTTGAAAAAAATATACTTTTCGTTTATTTTTTTGTAACTTCGGGACTTTCGACATTCACTCTCGCTACAACAGCTCTGTGTTCACTAATACCTTTATCTGTTTTGATGCTCGTTATGAGCTCAGGACTATTTGTTGCTAAGAGATCTAGTGTGTTTTGACATCCATTTACAATTCTAGTTGGCTCATCAACTAATTGTTCGAAGTAATTCTCAGATAATGTGTTAAGTACAATTTCACGTGATGTTTTATGCTTACCTCCTGATTTGAAAATATAATTTCGCCAACAGATTGAGGATAAATTAAAATCACTCCCTACTATTATTGTGTGAGTTGGGTACATTTTTGTAATTAGTCTCAGGTTTTCTTTGAACCTTTCTGCTATTGTATTGTCAGAGTCGGGAGGCCAATAAAAGGAACCAATTATTAACTTCTTAAGATTTTCAGGTACAACCTCTACCCATAATAGCTCACAGGAACTATCAACTTTAACTTTACTACACGAAAGACTACTTTAGACGGCGACAAACACTTCTCCACCTATTTTGTTTAATCTGTCCTTTCTGAAAACAGATCTTTTGCAAATACTTCTACTGAACTTATTTCCGGCTTGAGCCAACTTTCACTGCCTACAATGATGTGTGTTTCAGTGCTTTCTATTAATGCTTCCAGTTCTGGTACTTTCCCGACACAGCTACGATAATTTACAACTGTTATACTGATACTTCCTAGATCTACATTTCTCCTGTGATCCCTTTGAGATTGTTCATTTTGTTTTTCCCCGAAGCCCTCTATCCTAAAAAAACAGCCCATTCCACACCACACGGGCCCCGCTACCTGTGTAGCCGCTTCCTGCGTTTAGTGGACTCCTGACCTGTTCAGCGGAACCCGAAACCCACTACCCGATGGCGCAAGTCAAGGAATCTGCAGCCTACACGGTCGCGAAACTGTCTGAGCCTCTGATTTAGACCCTCCACTCGTCTCTGTACCAGAGGTCCATAGTCAGTCCTGTGAACTATGCTGCAGATAGTGAGCTCTGCTTTCATATTGCAAGCAAGACTGATAGTCTTTACCATTTCAGATAGCTGCTCAGAACCTGAGAGAATCTCTTCAGATCCGAAGCGACACACATCATTGGTGACGTGAGCCACCACCTGCAGTTGGCTGCACCCCGTACCCTTCATGGCATCTGGAAGAACTCGTTCCACATGTGGAATGACTCCACCCAGTATACACACATAGTGCATGTTGGCCTTCTTCCCCTCCTTGGCAGCCATCTCTCTAAGGGGCTCAATCACCCGCCTAACGTTGGAGCTCCCAACTACAAGCAAACCCTGAAGTGGGGAGCTAAGTGTCACCAACTCAGACTGCATCTGCACACAGCAGTCACAGTTCCTATTCATGATTACAGTGCCGAGAAAACAAAAGCCACAGTTTCGATACGCTGAAAGGAAGACTACACTATTTATTAAAACAGTATAAGTTTACAAACAAAAACACACAGACAAAAATCAAAGTACTATATGTTGCTTCATTGTGGGGAGCTGATAGGGCACGTCTAGTCGAGTTTTACAGGGATTTTGTCCGGTTGCAGCTAGATTATGGGTGCACAGTCTACGGATGAGTGCATATCTGAAAACTATTGACGCTTTTCTCCATGAGGCTGGCCACTGGTGCTTACAGGACCAGCCCCATCCCCAGTCTCGGTGCTGAGGCTGGCGAACTGCCACTCACCATCCGGTGGCAACTCCTCATGATGCATCAGGCCAGTATGATACTTGCTAACCCAAATTCTCCAGCTTATCAAACTGTTGTTCGCCCTAATATGACATGCCTGTTCTCCAATCGCCCACAAGCAACCAGGCTGTTTGGGATCTGCATGCAGCAAGTGCTGGAGTCATTTGGTGTGGCTCAACTACAGCCCCAAATCTAGGGTTTTAACCACCTGCCAACTTGGCTACTGCAGAGGCCCAGACTAATCTTCGATTTAGTGCAGTATGGCAGAAGGTGCACTTCTGCCAGTGTTTTTACCTCATAATTTTATGAAATTTTAACCAAGAAGTGTGACTATGTAGTGGGTTTCATGGATGGGTCTAAACAAGGGGACTCTGTTGGTTGATCTGTTGTTTTCCCTGCTTGGGTAACCAAGATCCATCCTCCATCAGAGTTTACAGTCTTTGATGTGGAACGTCATGCCATTCTGTGGGCAGTGCAGCAGATGAGACGTGTAGCAAGTTCTAACTTCCTTGTTTGCTCAGACTCACTGAGTGCCCTTCAATCCCTCCAAACCCTGTACCCACCAGATAAAGTGGTCCAGAACATCCAGGACATCCTTTCTCACCTACAAAGTCTGGAGAAGGTGGTGTTCTGCTAGGTCCCAGGTCGTATGGGCATTCTAGGAACGAAAGAGCAGACGTCGCAACAAAAGAGGCGTGTAGTGCGAGTACAGTATCTCAGTGTCCTATTCCCTTGCATGCTGTGGTCAGACTGTTGCAGAACAAAGTCATGGGACTATGGGAGGATGAGTGGCGGGAACTAACAAATAACAAGTTGCGAGTCATGAAGTCTACCACACAGCCGTGGCGATCATCCTTTCAACCGTGCAGGCGGGATGAAGTCGTCCTTACTCGTCTTCGTATCGGTCACTGTCCCATGACACGTGGCTTCTTGCTCCAGCAGGATGATCCCCCTTGGTGTGGTGCTTGTGATCCACTGTTAACTGTGCATCATGTTTTGGTTGAATGTGTTTTATACATAGATCAAAGGGCGGTAGCTCTTTTGCAAAGTGATCTGCCCTCTGTTTTGAGCGATGATCCAACAACTGTGATTCATCTTTTAAAATTTTGTGAACTGTCAGGCTTACTCCTTAAAATTTTAGGGCAACATTTTTAAGGAATCATTAGGTGGACTAGCTCTTCCGTCGTTTTGTTATTGGTCAACTAGTCGTTTCTTCCTAAGGCTCCCATCAATGTTCTTAGTTTTACTGGTTTAGTTTTACTTCGGGTGCACATGTCCATACTAATCCATGACTTAAACAAGTTTTTGATGTGAGTGTTCTTACGGGTAGATCTTAAAAGAAATGGTGATGCGGTTCCTAATTTTCCTCAGATCCTGTGCTTCTTGTTTTTTCTAATTCCATTTGCCCCTTAGAGTTGTGTGTGGGCGCTGATAACCTCGATGTTGAGCACCACTCAAACCCACAAACAACAATAACACATTCATGCAACTTAAATTTTCTGCCATGGCCTCCACAAGAAAAAGCCATGGCTGAAAATTTAAGTTGTGTGAATGTGATTCTCTATTTCATGTGCCCATCAGTGGCTCAGTGAGTGTGTCTATTTTGAGATATTGCTTACCCTCTATTATTGACATTCCTGTCTGATTTTCCAATGTTAAATAGAAGAAAAAAATGGTTCTTATTTGTTAGAATGTTTTGAAGGTGAAGTAGGGGTCTCCTTGTTCCGGATTGTGAACCTGGGTTCACCATTTTTAGCCTGAAACAAAACTATTTAATAGCATCATTCTTGCTATCCACTAAAGAAGAAATTCAAAGAAGCTGTTTCAACTGGTAAGGTCACAATCACTACATTTTAGGACTGTGAGGGTGTGATTTCTTTGATGTGGCAGCACGAGCTGATAATATGAATTTAGAAGCATAGGTAGCTCAGTAACTAAACTCAAAAAGCACTTCCAATAACTTTGGTGTCGTTTTGATTGTTGAGGATGCTATGCATGTACAGAAAATTGTCCATAACTGCAAAAAGCATCTTGGAGCTATCCGTTCATAGTGGAGTTAATTTCAGTAACCAGCCCTCTGGAAAATGTTAAGCGGATTGAGGCAACATGCTGTGTGTTGCAGGCAAATGTGAGTCAGACAGCAACAAAAGATCCATTATGGTTGGAAAGATGTTGATCAATGATAAAGTATGCCCTGTGGGGATTGAAGGAACATGTCTGTGTTGAGCAATTTCACTTTTGGGGAGGGGGGAGGAAGTGGTGACAGTATGTCATGCACAGCGAGGTAGATTTGGTTATTTAGATGACTACCTTGGGAGAGATGACCATATAGGACAAGAAATGGTGTGGTAAGTGTGCAGAAAATGGATTGTGTTGCCAAAAGGAGCACTGAGAGACATGAGGAAGTAGTAACCTACTGTCTGAAGCTTCATCTCCAGCAGAGATAGTGGTGAAATAGATTACGGTTTTGGGAGATGGAGAACAGCACCTGGTATGTCATAAACATGTGCAGTTACTGGCATTTTGCTTCCTGACATTGCGTTTTAATACAGGTTATGTAACAGAGTACAATGAGAAAGTATATTTGCATTTGTAAAAGTGGCTAGCATCACTGACGGTGTCTGACTTCACAATCAGACATGTACACAGGAAACAGTGTCCGAAGAACCCCACACAAAGCAATCCATTGTATCCTATAAGTGCAATGAAATAAACATGCAATTTAAATAAATTACTTAAAGTACAAAAATCTCAGGGTCATGAATGTGGACTACATTGTGGAACACACGGTGGTGATAAAATACACCCAGAAAATTGATATATAAACTTATTTATTCTGAAATTCACAAATTCTTTGTTGCTTTGAATTAATAGCTATTGTCACCAGGATGTTAACTATGTTTGAATGATTCTTTGTAGCTTGAAAATTAATTGTAAGTTATGGTTCTTATAGAGATGCTATCATAAATGACAGTGAACAAGTGAAAGTTTAAGTTTCTATGTTTTATACAGTAAAGCATTTGGGATTGTTGTACCTCATTGCACTTTTTCTTCCACTAGAACCTGGGTTCTACGAAGATGGAAAATTTGGAATTCGTTTGGAGAATATTTGCAGAATAATTCCAGCAACTGTGCCATATAAATTTAAAGATCACAAATTCCTCACATTTGAAACTGTGACTCTAGTCCCCATACAGACAAAGATGCTGGTTCGGGAAATGTTGAATGATAAAGAGGTAGGTCTGCTTCATTGTTAAGACAAAGATTTTAATATGTGTAATAAATAAAGTTTATTTGTTCATGCCTTTTAGCCTTCTAGGCAAATAGTATTTATTCAGAAGGAATGAGCTGTAAGAGTATTTTTTAAAGTAAATACTTGAAAATCTTGCAGTAACATTTTTACAGATTTTGGAATTCCTACATGAACTTCCTGATATATTTACTGATTATTGGTGTTTCTCAGCAATTTAGTCATTCTTTTAAAATGAACCTCATTAGTTACTCTTTCTATAAGTCATGAAGATATATATTCAGTGGTTGCAGAATCATTACTGACATGACAGGTAGCAGTGTTCACTATAAAACTGTATGACAGGTAATAATTTATTAGGAACTGGAAGAAATTATTTTATTCTTTGGCTAAATTCAGTGTTACATTTTGGCAACTTTGGTGTTATTTTTTCCGTAATATTTATATATAAAAATGTTGTGTTGGTTTGTTTGTGTTTCAAAATCTCAAAGTTCTTCACTGATTGAGCTCCAAATTTGTCACATTGTTGCACTGTAACACAGGAAGGTTTTTAGATACCTATGTATTTGATATATTACACAAAATTTATATAAATTCACATATGGCTTATATGTAAAAAATATGTATGTAAAAACATGCATGTATTCCAGTAGTACGTTATATCAATATTTCAATGCATTCAGTCAAGAACTTTCGGGGATATAAGATTTTGAACATAACACTAAACATCGTTCTAAGTTAGAGTTACAGGAAGGGTAGACAATGACGAAGAGGGAGAGGGGTGATATACACATACTTTCTAAATACCAACTTTTGTAGTATCTGCGAAACAATATTTTTTATAACTTTTGTTTCACATAGCCACAGTAGCCCAGTGTATGATATTGATTTGATTGAAGCATTTTCTTGATGATACTGTAATTCATGTGAGTGTATTATTTCCTTTTCTATTTATTTCACATGAGAGTGAGCCACAGCGAAGCCTGGCCGGGTTTAGCTACTTTATTATAATTTTTGCCAAAATACTAGTGCTTCTGCTAAAGTTGGTGATACATTTTGCAATGTTCATTGTCATGTTTTTGCAACAGTGTTTTTTTAATTCAACACCAAATTAAAAATTGTTTATTTTTATGAAAATTGATGTTACTTAATGAGAATTTGTTGATGCTTTCCTTGCCAATTCCAGAGTTACTTCATTCTCTCATTATAGTTAGTTAAACATCTAATGAACTATACATTCAAGAATGTCATTAGAACTCAAAATGCAGTTTTAATATTTTAACACAACTATCAGCTGCAAATATTAAAAAGTTATTGTCCTCAGATTTTTATGAGAAAATTACACATTTTGCAAAATCTTATAAAATTAAATGTTATTTTTGGTAAAAAGTGCTATTTTCATCTTTGTGTAATTGCAACAAAAACAAATTTGGTTCATTCTAACATCAGACATAAATTAGATAGAATGAATGTAGCTACAGTAGTTAGAGGAGTCGTAAGCTTAGCATTGGAGCTGAAGTTGAGTAATTGTGATGAAAATGCAGTTTGTGTCGGTAGTTTCTACTTGATGTGTAGATGTTGGCATGGGTATGATGAATCATGACGGGCGCTAATGACCTCACTGTTGAGCACCTTAGAATGCCTATCATCATCATGAATCATGAGAATTTTTGCATGGCCAATTGTGAGTCAATTGCAGACAGTCAACAAGAATAAAGTTTTTGTTTCTTTCAAATCAGCATTTCCACCCTACTTTGCTGTGCTATTACATCCTGTCAAACACAAACATTATGGCGAGCCACGGTGGCCGAGTGGTCTGTGGCGTACCAGTCACGGTCTGCTCGGCCGCTGTGGTCGGGGATTCGAATCCCCCCCTCGGGCATGGATGTTTGTGCCATCTTTAGTATAAGGTAGTTCATAAGTTGTTTGTGAGTTTAGTGACTGATTACCCCTTAGTTAAGTCCCTTAAGCTCTACAAACATTATGAAATATTTGTGGATGTGCATCAAAATTTTTCTAACGAACAAGAGTGTAAAAGTATGAGCTGTTTTTCCTATGCACAGAATGAGACAGCAGGGGACAGATGCCAGTATTTGAAGTAAAAATGAAAAAAATAAAAGTTTGATTATGCACCAAGAAAACAATGCTTCAGCACAGTGCTCTGCCAAGCAATCTCCATTTCCAATGTAATTACATCATTGGTGAACATGAAGAGATCAGTATCTGTTGTCACCTTAATCACACGAAACTACAACACAGTCACAAACCACAAATACACATTTCCAGACACACAAAATCAAACAATCACCTTAGTTTCAGTGCTATAAATTTACTCGCTTCTTCTGTCACTAGTGATTATGTGAAATACTCTGTGATCAAAAGTATCTGAACACCCCCAAAAACATAAGTGCTTCATATTAGGTGCATTGTGCTGCCACCTACTGCTAGGTACTCCAAATCAGCGACCTCAGTAGTCATTAGATATCATGAGATAGCAGAAAGGGGATGCTCCATGGAACTCACAGATTTTGAACGTGCTCAGGTGATTGGGTGTCACTTGTCAGAAGTCTGTAAGAGATTTATGCACTCCTAAACATCCCTAGGTCCACTGTTTCTGATGTGATAACGAAGTGTAAATGTCAATGGACATGTACAGCACGAAAGCATATGGGCCGACCTCATCTGTTGACTGACAGACTGCTGACAGTTGAAATGCATCGAACAGTGTAATAGGCAGGCATCTATTCAGTTCATCACACAGGAATTCCAAACTGCATCTGGATCCAATTCAAGTACTAAGACAGTTAGGCAGGAGGTGAGAAAACTCCATGAAAATGGGCTGCTATTACATCATGAAACATTCCAATACTTGTTTGAATGTATGCCTGAGAGAGTGGAATCTGGCATCAAGGCTAAGGGTGGGGCAACACCATATTGAATTCCAGCATTAATGATGGAGGGCTCCTCAAGGTCCTCAGCAATAATTTGCTGAGTAAGGGCATGGCAAACCCAGGCTCCCTGATCTGAGGGCTGGTACGCACCTCCAGTCCTCTGACACAGTAAACTCTGGGCATGCTTCCACCGTGTGGCGCAGCGGTGGAAACTTGTGTGTACCAGGGATTGGGAATCTTGGCTTGGCCGCCCAGGTCACGAGGAAGGAAAGATCTCTATAAAAAAAAAATCTCAATCACAAGGTGTGCTAGATGCTGATGGGATTCATGGCTGCTGAGGTGGAACAATCGCTAGCGAGCAGCCCCTGGGTAATACTGCCGAGCCCCAGTTCTATTAGGCATGAGGTGCTCTGTCTAGGTGGACATGTAGCGCTCTAACTGCTCATGGAACCAAGATGGATCTACGGAGTATTTTTAAACCACGTAGTGGGAAGGGTGTACCACTGGGGAGTGAGGAGGGGGTTACTAACACCCAACCACCAAAAAGGGCTCGGGTATCCAGTCCTGGATCAAGGAGTGTCCAAAACGTTTTTCAGTAATAGTAACAGAATGCAAGCTGGTAATCAGATTGTGTTTTTAGTCAGAAAAAGGAAAGAAAGTAGTTTCAAGAAAGCTTCACCATTCTATATGCAAAAGGGTTTGG
Source organism: Locusta migratoria (assembly GCA_026315105.1). Taxonomy (NCBI): domain Eukaryota; kingdom Metazoa; phylum Arthropoda; class Insecta; order Orthoptera; family Acrididae; genus Locusta; species Locusta migratoria. The sequence continues at coordinate 94,278,749 of CM048747.1, read as the reverse complement.
AAGGCATTGCTGGCTCATTGAAATCAGTTAAGCATTTGTACAATGGGGCTCTGCTAATAGATACATCTAGCTGTCGGCAAGCTGCAAATCTTCAAAAGCAACTTGCCTCGGGGAATATCCTATTAATACAGAACTACACAACACTTTTAATTACATCAAAGGACCCCTCAGGGGCTCAGCATTAATTTGCTGGGTACGGGCTTGGCGAACCTGGGGTCCTGAGCTGTGGGCTGTGTTGCGCCAACAGTCCGCTACACCGTAAGCTCTGTGCATGCCTCAGCAACCATCGTTCGGCGCAGCGGTGGAACGTTGTATGTTTCAGAGCCCGGGGATCTTGGCTTAATCGCCCGGGTCGCGAGGACGGTACAAACCGCTATAAAAAAAAACCTCAATTTCAAGGTGTGCTATGTGCCGAGGAGATGCATGGCTGTTGAGGTTGAACAGCCGCTAGCGAGCAACCTCTGAGGAACCTGCCACACCTCAGTTGTATAAGGCTTACCCAGGCAAGCGGGGCTCTGCCTGGGTGGATGTTTAGTTCCCTAGCTGCTCGTGGGACGAGAATGAAGCATGCAAAAGATAACGTTGGTGGACGTATAACCACCGTCTCAAAGCGTGGTAAGTTTCATGCCACTTCTTATGACCCCAAGTCGTTCCCTTCCTTGGCCATGCCCTGGGAGGAACGCAGGGCTGCTACCAGAAATGAATCGTATTCGCCTCGATATTTAGTATGTACAAGGACTGATGGGGAATCATTTACAACAGTGAAGCCTCAGTTCTTCGTAGAACATCTGGAGGAGAAGTTTGGAGATGTGGAGTCCCTCTCCAAGATGTGTAATGGCTCTGTCTTGATTCTCGCCGCATCCCATGCCCAGTCGCGGGCATTGCTTGCTTGCGATAAGCTGGGAGATATCACGGTCAACATTGCGCCACATAAGTCCCTTAATCTGGTCCAGGGCATTATTTTCCACCGGGATCTTCTCTTACAATCTGATGAGGAGCTGCGCGCCAACCTCGAGTGGCGAGGTGTTCACTTCGTCCGGTGCATCCATCGTGGGTCTAAAGACAATAAGGTTGCCACCAGTGCCTTCATTGTAGCCTTTGAAGGCGATACACTGCCGGAGAAGGTGAAGGTGATGTGCTACCAGTGTGATGTCGAACCCTATATCCCTCCTCCTATGAGATGCTTCCAGTGCTGGAAGTTTGGGCATATGTCGTCCCGTTGCCCTTCCAGCGCCACTTGCCGGGATTGTAGACGTCCAGCCCACCCGGACGCCCCATGTACTCCGCCGCCCATCTGCGTGAACTGTGGCCAGGAGCACCCTCCCTCCTCATCACAATGCCCTATGCTCCGGAAAGAGAGAAAAATTATTGAATACAAGACCTTGGACCGGTTGACCTATACTGAGGCGAAAAAGAAATACGAGTGCTTATACCCAGTAGCCATGACGACTTCTTTTGCGGCTATTACATTGTCAGCACCATCTGTGGCGACACCCATCTTCTCTGCTAATTCTTTTTCTGTGGGCCCCCAGGGCCGCACACCTACATCTGCCCCCAAGGTGGTTAGGGGGTCCCTTCCTTCTTCTGCTCCAAAGGTAATTGCCTCGGGAGCAACCTCCACCCTTCTGCCGGAGAAACAACAATCTTCTCCGGCACCCCCCGTTCAAAAGGGGTCCCTTGGGACACTCCCTTCCGAGGGTTCCGCCCGTGTCGCTTCCGACACATGCCAGTAGCAGGCAAAACCGAAGGCTGCTGGACGCAGGGCCTCATGCTCCTCCTCAGTCCCTGAGGCTGAGTCTGAGAAGACAGCCCTGCCGGCGAAGCCCCCGAGGGGCAAGAAGGATCGGAGGAAAAAAGTTGACAACAACGACGTGAAGGATACCACGGTGGCTCCCAAGCCACCTCACCACTCCACCTCGACCTCTGGGGACGAGGTGGAGATTCTAGCGTCCCCAGACGACCTAGCAATCGGGGACATCCCAGAAATAATGGATACTGAGCCAGAACAATGGCAGTCAGCGGATTTGAGTGACGCTGATTTGTAATCTTCATGTCTTCCCAGTTATCAGACAGTATCATCCTCCAGTGGAACTGCGGCGGTTTCTTCCCCCATCTGGCTGAGCTACGACACCTTTTAAGCATAACACCTGCTTTCTGCATTGCCTTACAGGAAACTTGGTTTCCAGCAATGCGGACCCCAGCCCTTCGTGGCTACAGGGGATATTACTGTAACCGTAGCTCATATAACAGAGTCTCAGGTGGTGTGTGTGTGTGTGTGTGTGTGTGTGTGTGTGTGTGTGTGTGTGTCCTTACTTCTGTTCATAGTGAACCTGTGCCCCTTCGTACACCACTAGAAGCAGTGGCTATCAGGGTAAGGACAACACAAGAGTTTACCATCTGCAGCCTTTATTTCCCTCCAGATGGTGATGTTTCTTTGAATGTTTTGGCTGCACTTATATCGCAACTACCCCCGCCTTTCTTCTTATTGGGCGACTTCAATGCCCATAACCCATTGTGGGGTGGTACTACACTTTCTGGGCGGGGCAGACTAGTCGAGTCTTTACTTTCTCAACTCGACCTCTGCCTCTTAAATACTGGTGTCCCCACACACTTTAGTGTGGCACATGGCACGTTCTCGGCCATTGATTTATCGATCTGCAGCCACGGCCCTCCACCATCTGTCCACTGGAGAGCCCACAATGACCTGTGTGGTAGTGACCATTTTCCCCTTTTTCTGTCACTCCCACAACGTCAGTCCCCAGGACGCTCCCCAAGGTGGGCTTTAAGCAGGGCTAACTGGGAAGATTACACGTCCACTGCTATTGTTCAACCTCCCCCACTCGATGCCATCGATGTGGTGGTCGAGGGCGTCACTCACACCATTGTTTCTGCTGCAAAAGCTGCAATTCCATGCTCCACAGGGTGCCCACGGCGGAAGAGAGTGCAGTGGTGGTCGCCGGAAATAGCTGAGGCTATTAGAGATCGTAGGCGGGCCTTACAGCACTATAAGCGTCACCCTCTCAGGAGCATCTCATTGATTTTAAACGGCTTCGCGCTCGTGCTCGCCAGTTAATAAAAAGACGGAAACAGGAGTGCTGGGAGAGGTACGTCTCCACTATAGGGACGGGTACCTCTGCCTCACAGGTCTGGGGTAGAATCAGGCGGTTAAAGGGACTACAGTGTCCAGAGGGAATACCCGGAATCTCCACAAATGGAGTTCTATGTACAGACTCGGCCACACTTGCAGAGCTGTTTGCCGAGCATTATGACCGCGCTTTTGCCTCTGCAAATTATCCACCGGCCTTCCGTACAGTAAAGGAGAGGGTAGAACGCCAGTCTCTCTCCTTTCGTACTCACCTCTCTGAATCCTACAACACTCCTTTCATTGAGTGGGAGCTCCTCAGTGCTCTTAACTTATGTCCTGACACGGCGCCTGGGCCTGATAGCATCCATAGCCAAATGCTGAAGCACCTTTCAGCAGACAGCCGGCGTAATCTTCTAGCAGTCTATAACCGCATTTGGTGTGATGGTGTTTTCCCGTCACAGTGGCGGGAGAGTATCATCATTCCAGTGCTTAAACCAGATAAACATCCTCTTTCCTTGGATAGCTATCGGCCCATTAACCTGACTAACGTTCCATGCAAACTGTTGGAGCGGATGGGCAGTCGTCGGTTGTGTTGGATTCTGGAGACTTGAGGCTTACTGGCTCCATGCCAGGGCGGTTTTCGCCATGGTCGATCTACCACCGACAATCTGGTGTACCTCGAGTCTGCAATCCGCACGGCCTTTTCCAGGCGCCATCATCTTGTTGCCATCTTCTTTGATATGCACAAAGCATACGATACCACCTGGCGACGACACATCCTTAACACTTTATATGACTGGGGCCTCCGGGGCTCCCTGCCGATTTTTATCCAGAATTTTTTAGCTGTCCGTACCTTTCGTGTTCAAATTGGTGCTTCCCTGAGCTCCTCTCATATCCAGGAAAACAGGGTTCCTCAGGGTTCTGTTTTAAGCGTTCCATTATTTTTAATTGCCATCAACAGTTTAGCGACAGCGGTTGGATCGTCGGTGTCCCCTTCACTTTATGCTGACGACTTTTGTCTCTCTTTTGGTTCCTGCAGCACCCAAGTTGCCGAGCGCAGGTTGCAAGGTGCTATTCGGAAGGCGCAGACCTGGGCGCTTACCCACGGCTTTCAGTTTTCCGCTGCCAAGACCAGAGTGATGTACTTCTGTCGGCGTCGGACTGTCCACCCGCACCCTGAACTTTATCTTAACGACGAACTACTTACTGTAGTAGACACTCATCATTTTTTTGGGGCTTGTTTTCAACTCACGGCTGACGTGGCTCCCCCACATCCGTCAACTAAAATGGGAGAGCTGGCGCCACCTCAATGTCCTCCGCCACCTTGGCCATACTTCCTGTGGAGCTGACCGCTCCAACCTGTTGCGTCTCTATCAGGCTCTGGTGCAGTCCCATTTAGATTTTGGATGTGTCGCCTACGGTTCTGCGTCACCCTCAGCATTGCGCTTGCTGGACCCCATCCACCACTGTGGGGTTCGCATCGCGACAGGTGCCTTTCGTACCTGCCCTGTGACCAGCTTGCTTGCTGAGGCCGGCATACCACCTTTGTCGATCCGTCGCCGACAACTGCTTGCATCCTATGCAGTGCTCGTGCACAGCTCATCAAGCCACCCTAACCACCGTGTTCTTTTCTCCCGCATGGTCGTCCATGACCAACGACGACGACCCCGGTCAGGTCATACGATTGCCTTCAGAGTCAAGTCTCTGCTACAGGTAATTGAGTCTTACCCCCTACCACCTCCATATCGGGTCCACACACCTGCGCCTCCGTGGCGCCTGCCGAGGCCGTCTATTTGCCTGGACTTGGCCTGTGGACCCAAAGACTCAGTTCCACCGGCAGCTCTCCGTCGCCAGTTTTCAGCACTCGTAGCTAGATTTCCTGGACACGACCTAATTTACACAGATGGTTCGAAAGTTGAGTGCCGGGTTGGTTTTGCATTCGCTCATGACACCCATGTCGAACAACGCTCTCTGCCGGCTGGCTGCGGTGTCTATACTGCAGAGCTGGTGGCTCTATCCCGCACCCTCGAGCACGCCAGGTCCTGCTCAGGTGAGTCCTTTCTCATCTGCAGTGACTCCCTGAGCAGCCTTAGAGCCATTGACCAGTGCTATCCACGGTCTCCTCTGGTGTTGGGTATTCAGGAGGCCCTATCTGCCCTTGACAGGTCCGGTCGATCAGTGGTGTTCCTCTGGTCCCCGGGCCATGTCGGTATTCCGGGCAATGAACATGTTGACATGCTGGGCAAGCAGGCTGTTGAGGCGCATGTTTTAGAGATCAGCCTCCCGGCTGCTGATCTGCGGACGGTGCTGTGACAAAGAGTGCACGAGCTCTGGGCCACCGAGTGGCGTAGTATGGCAACAGTCAACAAACTTAGGGCTATAAAGGAGACAACGGCTGTGTGGCGTTCTTCAATGCGGACTTGCCGCCGGGTCTCCGTAGTCCTGTCCCGGCTCCGCATTGGCCATTCATGGCTAACTCACGGCCATCTCCTTCGTGGCGAGGAACCACCTGTGTGTCGTTGTGGCGCGCACCTGATGGTGGCGCACATCTTAATGGAATGCCCTATTTTAGCCCCTCTGCGACGGAGTTTTAATTTTCCTGTGCTTTTATCCCAAGTTTTAATTGACGATGCCAAAATGGCTGATAGTGTTTTAAGTTTTATTCGGGACAGTGGTTTTTACCCCTCCATTTAAATCCTTTATTTTCAGTGTCTGTGTCCGTCCTGTCATGACCTCCGATTAAAGGTTTCCCTTTGTTTCCATGTGGCTGAACTTTTCCTGTTTTTAGTCTCATGTCATGGTCGGTCAGCTACAGACGTCGACTTTTACATTTTATTTCTTGTCATTGCTCAGTTATACTGTGTCCTTTTCATTGTTTTAGTTGTCTCTTGCCGACTTTGTTGTCCTTTAACTGACTCAGGGACTCTTCCTCCCCCCTAGTTGTTCTCCACTCTAGGCGCCTTTGCCCGTTCACGTCCTTGTTGTGACGCCTAATGATGGAATGGGGGACTGATGACCTCCGCAGTTTTATCCCTCTAAAACATCCAAACAACAACAACAACTACATCAAAGGAGTTGTCTCGTGTAGGGACCTCGTGGACATTCCAAGAGAAGAATTAAAGGCTGAGTGTGTGCAAGAGGGTGTCATTGATTTGCAACCCATAATGAAAAGAGTGGATGGCAAGCTACAAAAATCAGGCTCATTTATCCTCACATTTAATAGCCCAAAGCTCCCTAGTCATGTTAAGGCAGGATTTCTATGACTAAATGTAAGACCTTACATCCCAAATCCCATGCGCGCTTCAAATGCCAACACTTTGGGCACACAACTCAGGAAGTAATGGAGTACCCACCTGTGGTACTTGTTGTAAAGCTGCCCATGATGGAGTTGCTTGTTCACAAAGTTCCAAAGTGTGTGAACTTTCTGGGGAACACCCTGTGTGGAGGAGGGAATGCAGTGTTTATTTGGAAGAAAAGAAGATTCAAGAGAAGCCAAGAAGTTCTTTAAGGCTATACAACCTACAGTGATTGCCGCCACCTTTACTGCTTTTCTTCAAAAGCCAGTTCAGAAAGTTAATGCTTCAACATAAACGGAGATTGTTAGTGTTGCCACTAACACCGGTTTTTGTCAGTGCACTTACAAAGCAATGGTTGACTCAGTGCCTGTAGCTCCTTCAAACACACCAGAGAAAGCTACAGTTACCAGCATTGTTGTGCAACTCCAGTGATAGAGAATGGCCACTACCACATCCACTGTAGCTGCTACAAAGCAAATGAAGTCGAAAAAGGCATTTGGTAAGTCCCAGTCACAAGTTACATCCAGTAATAAACCTTCAGACTATATTGGAGTTTTCATACAAGATACTTCTTCTGACTCCATTCCAGAGCTTACGGAGCTGGATGTCAATCTGGGGCACACTTCTCGCTCCAAAACTGAAGCCCCACCTAGTTCAGTTTGTTCGCCTTGACGGAAAGAAAAAGTGAAGGTGCTACCTCCATAAACCATGGCTCCCATATTACAGTGGAACATGAATGGATTCAGGACTCACATAGAAGACCTGAAACTGTTAGCACAAACACATCCCCTCTCCTTGTGTATACAAGAAACCCACTTTAAAGCTTTGGACACCCCTATACTCAGGGGCTGTAATATCTACCAGAAGGATGACCTTATTGGTGAAAGGGCCAAGGGAGGAGTTGCTGTGTTTGTCAGTGATACAACATCACTCCTCGGCCATTCCTTTGCTTACTGAACCCCAAGCCACGGCAGTGGATGGATGTTCATACAGTTCTAAGGATCATGGTTTGTTCCTTGTATTTTCATCCCAAGGAACCAATAGATGATGAGGCTCTAACCAGTCCCATCAAGCAGCTGCCCCTCCCATTTCTTCTACTGGAAGACCTCAATGCCCACAATGTGTTATGGGTCTCTGACACTACTTGTCCAAGGGGTCGAGTTGTAGAGTGCCTAATGACATTGCAGGAACTCTGCATGCTCAAATAGGCAATCCCACACATTTTTGTGCTACCACAGGGACACTCTCAGCCAGTGACCTTTCTTTCTGCTCTCCAGCCCTCACAGACTCTACTCAGTGGAAAGTCACTGATGACCTCCACAACAGTAACCAATTTTTCTCTGCAGATGGCCCATCATTACAGCAGAAGCCGCCGAGATGGATAACTAGCAGGGCTAACTGGACATTGTTTAGTCGTCTGGTTGTATTTGAAAACCAAGACGACATTTATTATTGGGTGTACCACATAACACAAGTAATTGCCACATAGCAATTAAAGCCAGGTGTGCGGGACTACAGTGGTTGAATGATGCTCTGACAATGACATCCTTGCAGCCTTTGAAGTTAAGAGCCAAGGCTTGACACATTTTTAAGGAGAACAAGAAAAGGTCATTGCTAGCATTCCTCAACTCTGTCAACCACTCCACTTGTTCCACAGAAGTATGGGAAGCCATCAGGAGAATTTCTGCTAAAGGCAATCGTTTACCCATTGCAGCTTTGCTGAAACAGGTGTGTCTACAAACATGAGGAGATATCATCCAGACAACGGCAGAGCATTTTGCAAATACTATTGCCACGGATAACCAGGGTCTAGCATTGCAGTGATATTGTGTGACCATGGAGAGGGTCAAGTTGAACTTTAGGTCTAACAATGCTGAGTCTTACAACTGCCCATTCACGAGGTGTGAGCTGGAATCTGCTCTGTCTGCCTCTCATGACATTGCACTTGGCCATGACAGTACACAGTACTGCAGGCTTCGGAACCTGTCTGGAGAATCGAAGGAAATCATCCTTGAATGTTTTAATTTGATGTGGCATGTTGGCCATTTCCCCAAATTATGGAGGGAAGCGATTTTAATTCTGCTTCTCAAACCAAGAAAGGATCAAACACTTCCTATTAGTTACCAGAGTGTCACCCTAATGAGCTGTGTAGGAAAGACTCGGGAACAAATGGTCCATCGTTACCTGGTCTGTACGTTAAGAGACCAGGCAGTTGATTAGCAGCTCTGTGTGGTTACAGGAGATACCACTCCACTGGCGACAACCTGACCCCGTTAGTCTGCTATCCAGCAGGCTTTCCTACATAAACAGTAATGTCTCGGTATCTTCTTCGACATCAGTAAGGTGTATGATACTACTTGGAGATGCTTTATGCTAGAGCAGCTCCATCACTGGAGCTTCTTTGGCCACATTCCCATTTTCGTACAATCCTTCCTGTGTCATAGCTTTTTTAGGTAGCAAGTTGGTGGCATGTTGTCAGATCATTTTAAGCAGGAGAATGGTATCTCTCAGGGAAGTGTTTCAATTGTTACCCTCTTTGCTATAGCAAACAATAGTATCATATCCACCGTGTGGTGTCATGTACACTGCTCCTTATTTGTGCACTATTTTGCTGTTTTCTTTTCCTCCTCCAGTACTTCTACCATGGCTCATCAATTTCAACTGACAGTGCAGAGTCTAGAGGAGTGGTTTGCAAAGATGGGTTTTCAGTTTTCTGCTGGTGTGTGTGTGTGTGTGTGTGTGTGTGTGTGTGTGTGTGTGTGTGTGAGTGAGTGGGCGCGCGCACGTCCATTTTAATCATTCTCGTGGTATTTTTTAATCTTCCTGATCTGCAAATGGGTTGCACTAGTTTCCCTTTTAAAGAATCAGTCAGATTTCTGGGCCTCATTTTTTACTCCAAACTTTCATGGTCTACCACACCTGTGGGATCGGAAACTAGAGCCCAGAAGGCATTGAACATTTTGAAATGCCTTAGGGGAGCAGATAGGGCACGTCTCCTTGAGTTTTATAGCGCATTTGTACCATTGTGGCTATATTATGGGTGCACAGGTTATGGATCTGCAAGACATTCATATCTACCATGAGGGGATTAGGCTGGCCACTGGTGCTTACAGGACCAGCCCAATCCCATTCTCTGTGCAAGGCTGGCAAACCGCCACTCACCATCCGGTGGCAACTCCTCATAGTGTGTCTGGCCAGTAAGCACCTTGCTAATACTAATTCCCCAGCTTATCAAACAGTTGCTCGTCCTGATATGATGTGTCTCTTCTCCAATCACCCATGAGCAATAAGGCCATTTGGGATCGGAGTGCAGCAGGGGCTGCAGTCACTTGGTGTAGTTAAAGTATGGCCCAAAACCCAGGGTTTTAAACTGCCTGCCACCCCGGCTACTGCAGAGCCTCATTGTAATCTGAGATTTATTGCAGTACAACAGAATTTGCACTCCTGCCAGTGTCTTTACCTCATTATTTTATACACTTTTAACTGAGCACTGCAACTATGTAGCAGTATTCACAGATGGATCCAAACAAGGGGACTCTGTTGGTCGCTCTGTTGTTTTTCCTGATTGGGTCACCAAGATTTGACTACCCCCAGAGTTTATTGTCTTTGATGCGGAACTTCATGCCATTTGTGGGTAGTGCAGCAGATGAGATGTGAAGCACGTGTTAAATTTCTCATTTGCTCAGATTCACTGAGTGCTCTTCAATCCCTGTACTTATATTTTAAATTAGTTCAGAACATCTAGGACGCCCTTTTCTGCCTACAAAGTTTGGGGAGGGTGGTGTCTTTGTTGGTCCCAGGTCATATGGGTATTCAAGGGAATGAAAAGGCAGATGTCACACCAAAAGAGGCATGTTGTGCGAGTCCGATATCGTAGTGTCCTATTTCCTTGCAAACTCTGGCCTTGGTGTTGAGGAACAAAGTCATGTGTTGATGGAAATATGAGTGGCGGGCAATAATGAACAATAAATTGTGAGTTGGGAAGTCCATCACATGGCCGTGGCACACCTCCTTCCCGCTGTGCAGGAGAGATGTAATCCTCCTCACTTGTCTTCATATAGGTCACTGTCCCATGACACATGGCTTCTTGCTCGGGCAGGAATATCCTCTTTGGTGTGGTGCTTGTGATGTACCGTTAACTGTGCATCACATTTTAATGTGTTTTATATTCAGATTGAAGGGCAGAAGCTCTTTTACCCAGTGATCTACCCTATATTTTAAGTGTTGATCAAATGACTGTTATCTGTCTTTTAAAATTTTGTGAATCCTCAGACTTAGTTCTTAAAATTTTAGAGCAACTTTTGTAATGTATCATCAGATTGACTGGCTCTTTTGTCCTTTTATTTTAGGTCAGCTGGTCATTTCCACCTATGACTCTCCATTAATGTTCTTTAAGTTTTCTGATCAGTCTTAGATTGGGCATACATGTCCATGTCACTAAATGAATTAAGGAAGTTTTAAATGTGCGTGTTTTTATAGGTAGATCTGTAAGGAAACAGAGGCACTTTTCAGATGGCTCCCGATTTTCCTTAGGCCTTGTTTGTCGTGTGTTTTTACTCACATTTGCTCATGAGATTTGTGTGTGTGTATGGGGGAGGGGGAGGGCTATTAACCTCATTGTTGAGCGCCCCTCTAACCCACAAATAACAACAACGATGAAGGGTGCCACAAATTTGCAAGTCATTTTCAGCCAGGTATCCTGATACTTTTGATCACATAGTGTTATGACTAATAACACACCTATGCTGTTAACCCAGGATCCTGAACCGTCCCATCAGAGTCTGACAAAATCCACTGCTACACACGACCACTCCCGTCCCAGCTATCAGTATCGTCCAGAGGCACAACCACGTTAGCGAGCACTGTGAGAATACAACTGAGGTGAAGTTCACGGCTGGCCCGGTGCCTCTCTCAAACCACCACACTGCCGGCAGGGTGCAGTGTGATAGTCCAGCCAGCGCCCCACAGCGGCCAGTCCTGGTAATGGGCAGCACACCGTTCAAACATATATGTCGCGTGTTACCACATTCCTCCCCCTTCACTGTGTAAAGTCCAGGGCTGCCAAACGCACCCAGGCTACGTCCATGGGAGATACCTTGTCCATCTCTGGCTGCCAGCATTGGACTGGTACTACCCCATAAGGTTGATAATGTCCTGATCGCCCTTTCCAGGAGTGGCTGGTACTTCTGTATATGTTGTTCGCAATGACCGGTGATGCGGGAGCACCATCCGACCCCAGCAGTGGAGAAAAAAAGGAGCGCTTTCATTACTCATGGGTTGGTTTACGTCCACTTCCGGTGTCTGGATGTCCATAGCTTCGGAAGCGGTGGCCTTCTCCCCACCGTCTGGTGCCAAAGGCTCAGGGAAGGAAGCCGAAGGTGGTGGCAACCTGGAGCCCGAGGATGAAACCGCTGGGACTGGTGCCAGTGCGAGGGAAGGCACCCGTACTGCCGATGGAGCTCAGGTGGACACAGCGCGCAGTGCAGAAGTCAGCTCCTCAGAAGAGGTCGGCACGGAGCATGCCGGTGTAACAGGCCCCGAAAGAGGCACGGGTGGAGGTACCGCCTGTGGATCTGCCGGGAGTCGCAGGCGCAACTGATCCCAGTGACGACAAAGAGTGCCCACAGCAGTGTCCACAGTGCAGATGCGGCGGCATGTCTTCACCTTACCCAGCAGCCAACGAGAATGCCAGTCAAAACCACACGAGCGACCCCGGAACATAACGACCTTATGGTCGGTGGGATCGTTCGATGGCTGAGGCAACAACAAATGAGAGTGCGAGGTTGCCTGCCATGAAGCAATTCCGCTGGGCTGCATTTCCCCGCTGGGGTGAATCAATAAGACATCAAGACATGGATAATGGCATCGTCCACAGATCAAGAGGTCACATATTTGCGTATTTGAGCTTTAAAAGTACGCACATATCGTTCCACTTTGCGATTATACTGGGGATGAAATGGAGGAGCCGTAATGTGGCGAATGCCCAGACGAGCACAAAAATCTTGAAAAACAGAAGTTGTGAAAGGGGCGCAATTATCCGAAACAAGTGTGTGCGGAAACCCCTCCAAAGCCAAAACTTTAGACAGTGCTTGAATAGTTACATCGGTGGACATGGTATGGCAACGAAAAATGTATGGAAAGTTTGAATAAGCATCCACAAGAAAAAACCAGTAAGAGTTAAGGAAGGGTCCCGCATAATCAATATGCAGCTGTTAGGGTTGTGGCCAAGAAGATAGAAACGCCCAAGGCGCCGACTGTTGCGAAGCGCACAACGAGCACTTAGCCACCAGCCTCATAATATCACCATCAATGCTGGGCCAAAACACATGCCGGCGAGCCAATTTTTTCGTGCGGGGAAACTCTCCAGTGTCCTTCATGAAGCATCTGAAGCACTTTTGAGTGGAGATCCGCTAGAATCAGTACCAGCGGAGCTGTCTGTCTGTAGCCAAAAGGAGAACCCCGTCCCATTCAGACAGACTAAAATGGAAGGAATAATAGTTACAGAGGGGGTCTGAAGCCCTACATGGAGGGGTGTCTGGCCAGCCCACACAAATGTAGTGAAGAACACACCGCAGCACGGGATCAGATGACATCGCCTTGGCCAATACTGCAGCCGTAATAGGAAAACCATCAACAGTAGCCTGAGCTTCCTCACCCAAATAAAAGCACAAAAGTTCTTCTCTATCAAAGTCAGGATCAGGACCCACCAGAAGGCGCGATAATGTGTCCGCGTTAGCATGTTGTGCTGTCGGACAGAAATGGATCTCATAATTATAACAGGAAAGAAAGAGAGCCCAATGCTGCAATCTATGAGCTTCATTGTCAGGAAGTGCCGCTGTAGGAAGAAATAGAGAAACCAATGGCTTATGATCAGTAACAAGATGAAATTTGACCACATACAAGTAAACATGAAATTTCTTCAAGGCATAAACAATATCTAACGCCTCTTTTTCAGTTTGAGAGTATCGTTGCTGGGTAGCCATTAACATCTTAGATGCGTACATGATGGGCCGTTCTGACCCATCTGGATACTTATGGGCCAAAACAGCCCCAATGCCATGTTGAGGCGCATCTGTAGCCAGAATCAAATGTTGCCCTGGAATATACGTTAAACAAGGGGCAGAAATCAGTAAGCACTTTAACGTACAAAACACCCGTTCACACTCAGACGACCAGGTAAAGGGAACACCCTTGTGAAGCAGACGGTGTAAGGGATGTGCCACCATGCAGCCCCCGGTAAAAAACAGTGGTAATAGGCAATGTTGCCCAAGAAAACATGTACATCTTTAACAGACGCCTGAAGCGGTAGGGACTGTACCGCAGCCATGTGATCTGGTAAAGGGCGGACGCCCGCTGAAGACACTTCAAACCCCAAATAAGGAATAGAAGGTTGGAAAAAACGAGTCTTGGCCAGGTTGCAGTAGAGACTGGCTGCTTGGAGGACAGAGAAAAGTTCCCGGAACTTTTGTAATGTTCGTGTGGTGAAGTCCCGGTCACAACAATATCATCTAAGTAATTAACACAGTCCAGAACCGGGCGGAGGAGCTGCTCTAAGTAGCACTGAAAAATAGCTGGAGCACTAGCGACCCCGAAAGGAAGTCGCTGATATTGGTATAACCCAAAGGGAGTGTTGACGACCAAGAGACGTTTTGTGCCGTCGTCCAAGGAAGCTGAAGATAGGCTTCCACTAAATCTATCTGAGAAAAAGTGTGTGAACCAGAAAGTAAAGCGAGGAGTTCACCTGTACGAGGCATGGGGTATGGCTCATTCACAGACTGTGCATTGATGGTAGCTTTAAAATCCCCACAGATACCCCCCAGGTTTCTTTACAAGAACCAGTGGCATAGCCCATTCACTGGAAGAAATAGGAGTTAAGACCTGCAATTCCTGTAGGCAATCCAATTCAGCCTTAAGTTGGTCGTGCAGGGCCATCGTCTGCTTGTGCACACAAAAAAACTTGGGGCATTCTGTCAGTTTCATAGTAATGTGGGTGGTAAAGCCCACAACACAACCCAGTCCACCCAAAAACAAGGAAGAAAATTCCTGACAAACAGCATCCAACTCCGGGAAAGGGACCGAATCTGAGAGGAGATTGACAGAATCATCAATAGTAAAACATTAAAAGCATCCAGGCCAAAAATGACAACAATGAGAAAAATAACCAGCCTGACGAAAGATTTATTTGCCATGGAAGCTGTAAATTGTTCCAGGATAGGAATGTGCTGGCAGTTGTAGCCACACAAGGAAAGGTTGATAGCTGCCAGGAGAGGCAAGCCAAGCCATACATACGTGAGATAATTGAGAAGAGAAATGGAAGCTCCCATATTGACAAAATAAGGTGACTGCCCTGTCGAACATCTGAACTTCAACAAAAGGTTTGGGAGACGGAGAGTGAACATTCTTACAAGATTAACATCCATCTTGTCATCTTGCTCAGTCGGCGGGGAATGGCAAATAGAAGCCATGTGGCCTTTTTTCCTTGCACGAGTGACATATAACCCAACGCTTGGGGCAATCTTCCCTGTCATGCTGTACAAAACAAAGAGGACAAGATGGAAAAGAACTCTGCATACGAGTGGGAGTGTGTGACATGGCCCGCGGCTGCTGCGAACCTGTGGCCTGTTTACGGCCGCACGTGAGGTGAGTGGGGGCGCTCCCGTACGAAAGCAATGTCCACGCAATCCAAAGGTGCAAAAATGCAGCGACATCACACCACGTCTCAATTTGGTCCCCTGCAGCCTGTGAAACTTCAAAAGACTGTGCAATGTTTAAAACATCCATCAAGTAAGCATTTTCCAGCTGTAGGGCGCGTTGGCACAATTCCCTATCTGTAGCAAGCCGGAGAATTGCATCCCGAACCATATTGTCTGCATATGACTCCTCATGGGTCGGAGTAATGAACATGCACCGATGGCTAAGACCCTGGAGCTCTGCTGCCCATGCCCAATAGTAGTGAGTGGGTTCCTTATGCAACCGGTAAAATTCAACCCGCGCCACAATAACATACTTATAAGGGGGGGGGGGGGGGGTTAATGGGCCGACAACAAATGACACATCTCATCAAAAGACAAAGCAGCCGGTTCCTGCAGGGGAGCTAGCTGACGCAAAAGTTGATAGATGTGAGGGGAGACCCACGAAAGAAATAAAGCCTTACACAATGCCGGGTCGGATACCCCGAATGCAAGAAAGTGTTGACGTAGCCTCTTTTGATAAGAGTCCCAATCTTCTAAAGAATCATCAGAGCCAGAAAATGCAGGTGGAAACGCTATAGTGGGAGACACAGATCAGTTAATCAGTTATGGCTTCACTGTACTAGGTTTAGATGGAATACCAAAGGCAGAGTAGTCAACGCGTCTGTCTAGTAAGCAGGAGATCCCGGTTTCGAATCCTGGCCGGGCACAAATTTTCATTCGCCGCACTTCGGTATTCCATCTAAACCTAGTACAGTGAAGCCATAACTGATTGCATATTGTGATTTATTTCATTCATTGAATGCTGTAACGTCGTCAAAATATACAATTGTATCTATTTTAGTGTCTGTCAGCATCTCAGCGAGCCTCTTTACGGTGAGTTGTCAGCTATCCTCCATTATTGATATTCCTATCGGATTTTCCATTATTTAATGATTTTGTTTTCGAAAGTGGAACTATTGAACTCAAGTGACATAGAGCAATGAGAATAATTTCAGTGGCAACATTATTCAATAAAAATTACAAATGGCATTCTGTTACAGTATAACTGGACTAACAAAGTCAGGATCTCAAGAAAATTTGGGACTAAGCAACATAACTCCCATTCATAAATGTATAAGAATAATGAAATATTTGTGAGTGAAAATATAAACAATGTCCTCTGCATTAGTCAAAAGTGACATCATTAATGTATCTGGAAATAATGCTGTTTGTCGGTCATTATATTACACGTCAGCCTCGTGAACTATTTGTGATACATTTGCTATTTGCCTAACATATACATAAAAATCCCAAGAACATGTTAAACAAAGCCTGTCTTTACAATTTCAATGGAAGGTCTGTAGCAGGGGGTGCGTGTGACAAATAAACTCCGTGAAATAGAGGTATAAATATTCTTAGCAAAAGCTATATACAGTCTGTGACATTAAATTTACGATAGTGTGAAAATTTGATTGTTTCATAAAATGTCATTCGTCTGGTTCCGTCGTTCTGACTTCAATACCACTCAGTTTTCTGTGAAATGGGACAGCCATTTATCGTTAGCCCATAATGAGCATAATGCTCAAGCATAAATATAAATGTCTCAATATAGACAACTTTGATAATGCAATAATACACACGCAACCATAAGCACACAGTTACTGGCAATTACCATTTCCCGCTACACAAATAAAACCTAAAATTCCATTATCAGTGTTTGAAAGATAGATTAATAGAAAACTATGCTCTCATCTTCACTGTCAGTGTCAGATGAAGCTGACTCATGAAGGTTTACCATGAAAGGTCCCATAATGGAGTCCATAATAATTTCTTGTTCATAGTCCACAGCGAGTAACTTTTCTGTTTGTGTTACACAGTCAGCCTATACAGAAACTGTGATGCTGTTGATCGCTGTATCAGCAATTCTGACTGTGTGGTTTTTTTTTTTTTTTTTTTTTTTTTTTTTTTTTTTTTTTTTTTTTTTTTTTTTTTTTTTTTTTTTTTTCAGGGAAGTGTGCTTTCACCATATTATCTTGATTGTATTCTAATGGCAATGGTACAGGGGCAGTTGGATTACTTGATGTTCATGTTATTTAGCGATCTTGTCTATTTCATACAGTATGTTGGCTTACTGATGTTGACAAGTAACAGCAATTCTGCTCGTATTTGCATAGGATTGTGACTGATGTTATTGCTCGGTAACCAAGTGATATCAGATTTACTAGTGTGGGTAGTAGGCACCTTGTTCAGTTATATTGGACCATGATGTTGTCCATCACAATAACTGAATTTGTGCAGAGCTATGGCAATAACTGAGTTGTAAACCATTGCTTAAATACACTGTATGTCACCTCACAGTGATAATCATCTGATCATTTTGACTTGGAAGCCTTAAATATTATTTTCTCTGAGGAATAAACCCTGTGTACACTAACCCTGCACCTCCAATAATAAAGGCGACTGCCTTTACCTATTGGCATTTTAAGATCACTAAGCCCATTGCTCATTTTCCAACGCAATGATCTTGCATGGTTCTGGTTCACAAAAGTTCTATCAATCTAATAAATTTAAGGCATCCCACAGTCTCAAATCCCACACATTTTTCTTAAAAATGTATTTCTTGCACTGACAATGTCACTTCTCTCCATAAGGAATTTTCTCCTATCATTCATCTTACAATATTGAAACCCCAAGTCCTTTAATATCTCAACAGTATCCAT
Organism: Locusta migratoria; assembly: GCA_026315105.1. Classification (NCBI taxonomy): domain Eukaryota; kingdom Metazoa; phylum Arthropoda; class Insecta; order Orthoptera; family Acrididae; genus Locusta; species Locusta migratoria. The sequence continues at coordinate 94,260,976 of CM048747.1, read as the reverse complement.
CAAATGCAGTTAAAGTCCAACTTCTCTTTCATTTGTGAAACTAATTTCAAATACTAATAATTAAAAGTCCAGGTTTGAATTAATAATATACTAATAAGGACAGTTTACAACTCACCGCAAAGACATGGCGACGAGCTGCAACAGGCACATACAAAAGACACACACATACAACACTTTCAGCTATCGGCCATACCTTCTTCAGAAAATAGAGCATTCATGCAATCACACAAGCACACAATACAGTCATACGACCATCACCTCCGGCTGCCTCACTGCTGAAGAAGTGTGGCAGCTGGAGGTGATGGTTGTATGACACTGTTGTGTGCCTATGTGATTGCATGAATGTTCTATTTTCTGAAGAAGGCCATGGCCAATAGATGAAAGTGTTGTATGTGTGTGTCTTTTGTATGTGCCTGTTGCAGCTCGTCCCCACATCTATGCGGTGAGTTGTAAACTGTCCTTATTAGTATATTATTAATTTCAAATGCTGTTCGACATAAAACGTTCTTTGAAATATTGTTCCCGTCGCCTACTTCTTTCCTATGATTTCCTTGCTTTCCTGGCAGTTTAAAATATGTTGACCCACGCTCTTTAATAGACGAGTACGCTTCACTGGAGATACACTGCACAGTCCTCAGTCCCACGCCACATGCCTCAGTCAGTTTCATATGGCTGTTGGCAGCATTAGTGTGAGCACCACGTGATGATGAGTCATCTGCTACAGCCTCCCTTCAGAAGTAGTTGCACTGGGAACACAATAGATCTTGCTTTCTTATGTATCACTTGGCACTTTTCTCATCCATCAGCATTATTGAACACTATGCAAACTAAAATACTTTCAACACACAGCCCTCTCAGCAAGACACAAAACAGATTGAAATGGTGAATTGATTCTATTGGGTGGGTTGTCATGTTGTATACTGGCTCTTGCTACTGTGCATCTCCCCACTGCCTGCCTTCCTACCTGCACACAGCTCTAGACATGGGGCAGACTCTACTTTCTACTTTCAGCTGCAAGAATAAATTTTCACACTCCAAAGACCAACTAAACTGCACAGATTTGCTTAATAATTATGAAATGGATGTCAGAGCTCCACATCACCTGGAATGAACTTGACACAATAAAAAATCTTGCTCAAAAATACATGGATCGCTTGACATCACTCAGGAGAGGGAGAGCCATGACAGTGGTAATGTGCTGAGGCAGAGGCTTAATCCCTTCATGAGATACTTTAGAAAGCAAGTAAACAATGGAAAGTTGAAAAACAAAAAGAAACATTATTGTGAGGTTGTGTTTGAATCCAACAGTATACAAAAGTGGGAAAAGTCCATAAATTGTGAAAGTGTTCTACAGTAGAAGCAGCATTGTCAACAATATCATCCAGATAATTTATGCAAGTAGGAACACTCACTCTTAACTGCTCCAGGAAACATTGGAAGATAGCATGGCCATCAACACCAAAAAATGCCTAAAGAGGTTATCGAAGGCTAGAATTTCCCAAAGGCAACTGATGAAAGGCTTCCGATAAATCTATGTGGAAAACTACTGTCCCCCTGCCATCTCGGCAAGGTAGTGGGTAAATGTCAATAATTGATCAAGCATTCAATGTAACCATAAAGCACCATATAGGATTACCAATGAAGCAGTCCATTCTTAAAGAAATGGGCTGACTAGCTCTCAACAATGCTGGTCTAGCCAAGTCAGCCTTGACCAGGTCATGTGTATAGGGTGTGCCCAGAAAAAAATGGATTTTTGTCATCAGATTTCAAGTAATGTGAGCTTCAAATTGCTAGCAAAGCTGAGGCCTTTGAAAACTTGGAACACAACTCTTCTAGTTTGTTGATAAGGAATGTCTTCAGAGTCTACATGTGACTCATCAGAAATAGAAAACACAAACATTTTAAAAGCATAAAGACGAATCAAGTTTTCAGAACATGCGCCTCCACTACCAACTATGTTGGTGAGCAAACAATGGCCTCGTAAGTTCTAGGAGCCACATATTTTCCTAAAACTGTAATTATTGGTTTGATATAACTTACCAAGCACCAAGTCACAGATGACATTGCCAGAGGGCCCAAATCCATGTATGTCTGAGAGTTGATCAATGTCACTACTCGAACAGTAGCATCTTGCATGTGCATGTCATTTTTAAATACTTTTACTTAGTAGACAGTTTGTTTGCATTAGTAAACACACAATTAATGTCAATGGATAAATCCACCTGTGGCTCCCCATTCAAGGGCTGAGATTGACATACCAAGAAATGTGGTCCTTCTTACATACTGTCCAAACACTTTGGACATTTTGCTCGGTCATACTGAAAAAAAAAACCATTCAGGACAGAACAGACTGGAGGATTGTAATCAATGCTATTTTTAGCATGTTGCTGCCTTATGCATAACTGAGCACATGTTTGAATAGCTGCCACACGGTCCTCCTCATGCAGAAGTGCCGATGCACCATAGTTGACATCTGTGTGTACAGCCTCATATCATTTCACTCCTCAGTTTGATTGACCACAATGCGAGAAACTTCAAAAGACTGAGCAATATTCGAAACCTCAGAGTACGCTGACAAATTTCATTGTCAGGAACCAATCAGATGATAGCATAATAAACCATAGAATGAGCATAAGATTTGCAGTGAGTATCAGTAATAAAGAAAAATTTGTGACTGAGACCATGATGTTCAGCACCCAAGCTCTGTAAGATTGATGGAGCTGTTCACAGCAAAGGTAGAATCCCACGAATGCCACAAGGATATGAGTATGTTTGCAGAAATATGTATATAATTTAACAGTTCCTACAAAAGAGGGTGACACATGTTTCCACAGACAGGCTAACTGACACAGCTGATACAGATGTGGAGAAATCTTGGACAAAAATGACGACTTACACATCTGGTCATCAGCAACACTTGATGCAACACGCCTTTTCTTGGAATCATATCAATTCTCAACTACTTCATCATATTGAGGGAAAGTGGACAGCCAAGCGGAAGGAACATTAATAGTCAATTATTTCAACAATTCTGTGATGATAACCATCAGAGCAAGTTGTTATTCTAAAAGTGCCTGACACCGTTGTGTATATCTGTCCTTATCAGTGAGTGTATAGCAGTACCCCTCTGATGGTCGAAGTGGGCCAACAATGTCCAAATGAACATTATATCGGGAAATTCTGTTATTGGCTTGGGAATATATCTACCAACCTTGTATTGCTGACATACAGTGCAGGCTTTTGATCACTAGTGGCAGTCTTTCTTAATACTTGGCCACACACACCTTTGTCAACAATCTAATGGTTGCCTTAATACTGTTGAGTTCAAGGTTGTGTGCACTGTCAAAAACTGCTCTTTGTTGTGTCTCAGGCACAAATGGTCTAGGTGAAGCTCGAGAAACTTCACACAAAATAGGGCACTCTGTGCCTAGCAACTGCACCCCACTGAGCTGGAGAGCTAGATGTATTATGCATGTATTCTTGCAACTCGCCTGTTTCTTGTGCTGCACTACATCTACATACATCTTCCACAATCCACCGTAAGGTGCATGACGAAGGGTAGACTGTACCACTACAAGGCATTTCCCTTCCTATTCCACTCCCAAATAGAATGAGGAAAAATAAGAATTCCAATATGCCTCCATATGAGCCCCAATTTCTCTCATCTTGTCATTGTGATCACTACATGAAATGTAAGTAGGTGGCAGCAAGATCGTACTACACTCAGCTTCAAATTCTGGCCCTCTAAATTTCCTCAACAAAAATTCAGGAAAAGAATGTCATCTTTCCTCCAGCGATCCCCAATTGAGTTGCCAGAGAATTTCTGTGACACTCACGCATTGGTCGAACCTACCAGTAACAAACCTAGCTGCCCGCCTCTGAACTGCTTCTATGTCTTCCTTTAAACTGATCTGCTGCGGGTCCCAAACACTTGAGCAATACTCGAGACGTGGTCATACAAGCGTTTTATACACAGTCTTCTTTACAGATGAATTACATCTTGCCAAAATTCTCCCAATAAACTGAAGTCGGCTGTCCGCCTTACTCACAACTGTCCTTACATGTTCGTTCCATTTCATATCACTCTGCAATGTTACGCCTAGATATTTGAACGACGCAACTGCATCAAGAAGCTCACTACTAATGCTATATTCAAATATTATGGGATTGTTTTTCCTACTCATGCGCATCACCTTACATTTTTCTACATTGAGAGCTAGCTGCCATTCTTCGCATCAACTATAAATTTTGTCTAAGTCATCCTGTATGCTATTAAAGTCAGTGAAAGATGACACCCTCCCATAAACCACAGCATCATCAGCAAACAGTCGCAAATTTCAAGTTAGTCTGTCCATCAAATAATTTATATAGATAGAAAATAATAGCGGTCCTATCACATTTCTCTGGGACACGCCTGATGATACACTTGTCTCTGATGACTACTTGCCGTCGAGAACGACGTACTGTGTTCCATTACTTATAAAGTCTTCCAGCCAGTCACAGATCTGTGAACCTATTCCATAAGCTCGTATCATCGTTAGCAGACTGCAGTTTCTCACTGCGTCAAACGCCTTTTTGAAGTCGAGAAAAACACGGTCCTCCTATTGCCCTTCCCTCATGGTTCGCAAGATGTCATGTGAGAAAAGGGCAAGCTGAGTTTCACATGAACGATGTTTCCTCAACCCGTGCTGGTTTGTAGAAAGAAGCATTTCTGTCTCAAGGAAATTTACTATATTCAAACTGAAAATATGCTCCAAAATTCTGCAGGAAAACTGATGTCAACAGTATTGGCCTGTAATTATGTGAGTCAGTTCTCTTTCCTTTGTTATAAACGGGAGTCACCTACGCTTTTTTCCAATCACTAGGAGCTTTGCGCTGAATTAAATAATTGTGATAAATGCAAGCTAAGTAAGGGGCCAATGCCGCAGAAGTTATTGCACTCAGTTAGTTTTAGGCACCGAAAGCTGGCTAAATGATGATGTGGCAAGTTCAGAAATATTTAGCGAAGCGTGGAATGTATATTGGAAGGATAGATCTGATACAACTGGAGGAGGAGTGTTCATCGCTGTGGACAAAGATATTGTTTCTACTGAGATCGAGGTTGAAAGTAACTGTGAAGTTATCTGGGCACGTATAACAGGTCTAAAAGAAGTAAAGTTAATAGTTGGGTGTTTTTACCAGCCCCCCAGTGCTGCTGTAGCAGTTTTAGAATCATTCAAGGAAAGTCTACACCAGGTAGTGCATAGGTATCCGGGCCATGTAATATTAGTCGGTGGTGACTTCAACCTTAAGAGTATAGATTGGGACCTCGCTAGTTACATTTCAGGTGGTACAGACAATCAGTCTTGCGAGCTACTTTTGGACACATTCTCCGAAAACTGTCTTGAGCAGTTAAACCGGCAACCCACGTGCAATGGAAATATTCTAGACCTTATAGCCACAAACAGGCCTGACCTTATTAACGATGTCTGTGTAGAGACAGGAATTAGTGATCATGATATCGTCATAGCGTCGATGGTGACCAAAGTTCATAAACCAGTCAAGAAGGCTAGGAGCGTGTTTTTGTTGGGAAGAGCCAACAAGCAAATGTTACGATCGCACTTAGAAAATGAATGGGCATCGTTTAATTCTGGGACTATGGATGTAGAGGAATTGTGGACTAAATTTAAGTGCATTGTTAATAAAGGGTTAGAGAAATATGTGCCAGTAAAGACGATTAAGGATGGAAAAGATCCACCGTGGTATAATAATAATGTTAGAAAGCTGCTGAGAAAGCAAAGGCTGTTGTACTCTCGATTAGAAAAAGAACACGCAAATGATGACATGCAAAAGTTAGTAGAGATTCATGGGTCTATAAAAAGATCGATGCGTGAAGCATACAATAATTATCACAGCCATACCTTAGCAAAAGATCTTTCTGAGAACCCGAAAAAATTCTGATCCTATGTAAAATCGATAAGCGGGTCAAAGCCCACTGTCCAGTCACTAGTTGATCATTCCGGGGCAGTGATAGAAGAAAGCAAACTGAAAGCTGAAGTTCTAAATTTAACCTTTAAGAAATCTTTCACGCAGGAGGACCGCACAAATGTACCATCATTTGATCAACGTACTAATTCCGAAATGGGGGACATAGCAATAGGTATTTCCGGTGTAGAAGCAGCTGAGAGAGCTAAATAGGAAAAAGTCTGCTGGTCCAGATGGAATACCAGTTCGGTTTTACAAAGACTATTCTGCGGCATTGGTCCCCTACTTAGCTTGCATTTATAGCGAATCTTTAATTCAGCGCAAAGTTCCTAGTGATTGGAAAAAAGCACAGGTGACTCCTGTTTATAAGAAAGGAAAGCTTATGGAATAGGTTCACAGATTTGTGACTGGCTGGAAGACTTCCTAAGTAATAGAACGCAGTACGTTGTTCTCGACAGCGAGTGTTCATCAGAGACGAGTGTATCGTCAGGCGTGCCCCAGGGGAGTGTGATAGGACCGCTATTATTTTCTATCTATATAAATGATCTGATGGACAGAGTAAGTTGTAATTTGCGGCTGTTTGCTGATGATGCTGTGGTGTATGGGAGGGTGTCGTCTGTAACTGACTGTAATAGCATACAGGTTGACTTAGACAAAATTTCTAGTTGGTGCGAAGAATGGCAGCTAGCTCTCAATGTAGAAAAATGTAAGGTGATGCGCATTAGTAGAAAAAACAATCCTATAATGTTTGAATACAGCATTAGTAGTGAGCTTCTTGATGCTGTCGCTTCGTTCAAATATGTAGGCGTAACATTGCAGAGCGATATGAAATGGAACGAGCATGTAAGGACAGTTGTGAGTAAGGCAGACAGCCGACTTCGGTTTATTGGGAGAATTTTGGGAAGATGTACTTCACCTGTAAAGGAGACCGCATATAAAATGCTTGTACGACCACGTCTTGAGTATTGATCAAGTATTTGGGACCCGCAGCAGATCGGTTTGAAAGAAGACATAGAGGCGGTTCAGAGGCGAGCAGCTAGATTTGTTACCGGTAGGTTCGACCAATGCGCGAGTGTCACGGAAATACTCCGGCAACTCAATTGGGGATCGTTGGAAGAAAGACGACGTTCTTTTCATGAATTTCTGTTAAGTAAATTTAAAGGGCCGGAATTTGAAGCTGAGTGTAGTACGATCTTGCTGCCGCCTATTTACATTTCACGTAAAGATCACAAAGACAAGATAAGAGAAATTAGGGCTCGTACGAAGGCATATAGGCATTATTTTTTTCCTTGTTCAATTTGGGAGTGGAATATGAAAGGAAATACCTAGTAGTGGTACAGTGTACCCTCCGCCATGCACCTTACGGTGAATTGCGGAGTATGTATGTAGATGTAGAATACTCTTTGTAAAACCGAACTGGCATTCCATTCGGACCAGCAGACTTTTTCGTATTTAGCTCTCTCAGCTGCTTCTCTACACCGGAAATGCCTATTACTATGTCCTCCATTTCGGAATTAGTATGTTGATCAAATGATGGTACAATTGTGCAGTCCTCCTGCGAGAAAGATTTCTTAAAGGTTAAATTTAGAACTTCAGCTTTCCATTTGCTTTCTTCTATTACTGCCCCGGATTGATCGAGTGACTGGACAGTGGGCTTTGACCCACCTATTGATTTTACATAGGACCAGAATTTTTTCAGGTTCTCGGAAAGATCTTTTGCTAAGGTATGGCTGTGGTAATTATTGTATGCTTTGCACATCAATCTTTTTATAGACGCACAAATCTCTACTAACTTTTGCCTGTCATCATTTGTGTGTTCTTTTTTTAACCAAAAATGCAACAGTCTTTGCTTTCTCAATAGCTTTCGAACATTATTATTATTATACCACAGTGGATCTATTCCATCCTTAATCAACTTTACAGGCACATATTTCTCTAAACCTTTATGCACAATGCATTTAAATTTGGTCCACAATTCCTCTACATCCAAAGTAATGGAATTAAATGATGCCTATTCCTTTTCTAAGTGTGATCCTAACAATTGCTTATCGGCTCTTCCCAACAAAAACACGCTCCTAACCTTCTTGATTGGTTTATGAACTTTTGCTCGCCATCGGCGCTATGACGATATCATGTCTAATTCCTGTCTCTACACAGACATCATTAATAAGGTCAGGCCTGTTCGTAGGTGATCGTAACCTATAGCAAAACAATTTGTTCCTATTCTAGACAAGAAATCAACATCAATGTTTTCTACCTTTCATATATGCCTTATGTTGGTTGTGAATTGTCCAATAAACTGCCATGGAATACATCCTTAATTGAATTTAGAAAAAGTGAAAGTTAACATGCTTGTCATCTATAAATACTGTGAATGGTCTGGCTTCAATGTATGACAAAAACGTCTTAGGGCTTCATAAATGTCCAGCAGTTCACGATCATAGGCACTCCACTTAATTAGTGCTTCTGTCAGTTTTCATGAGAAAATACCCAAAGACTGTTAACTACTCGTAACATGCTGAAGGGCTGTCCCTATAGCTTGTTGGCTAGCATTACTACTATTACTAATGGCCCATTATGTACTGGGTGGGATAACAGAACTGCTTTTTCAAAGAAGTCCTTACCTCTTCAAAGGAATATTGTATTGTGTGTGTCCTTGGCAAGGGACATCTGCCTGCCGTGTTACTACCTGCTAATGTGTCTGTCAGCTGTGTCTCTGTCTCTGCTACTCTGGGTATATGGCTTCGGTAAAAATTTATGGTTCCCAAGAATCTTCTTAACTGTTGTCTGGCGAGAAATGCTCTGATTGATTTCTGGATAGATACATGCGTTCTTAAATTCGAAAGGCATGTCAAGGTATTCGAACAGACCAAAAGGTGTTACCATAGCTATCTTTGGGATATCTTCTTCTGTGACTGGAATATGATTATAAGCTTTTTTTGCAGTCCACTACAGTGAAGATTATAGTGCTGGCTAAAATTTTCATGAAATCTGCAGGTATAGGTCATGCATTCAGAGTACCATATATTTCCGCAAATAAGAAACATTCGCTTAGTCCATACATATCGTTTCGAAACTTATTGTTTCGGTATATATCGTTTAGAGGTCAAAGCCATGCTGTGCAGCACATCTGCTATATTACCCTTATGAAATTTACATTGTGGAGGAAAGATTTAGGAAAGCAAAGTTTTGTGTATTAAAAAAAATTGCTTTACGAGCTTTATTAATTTATTGAGTGGACAAGAGTACATATGATAACCTATATGCCATAAAGTAGGAATAGAATTAATTATTTACAATGCAGCTTGATTTTACAATGTCACTTGTCAAAAATAATTTATCAATAGCTCCAGAGTCGCACTGAAACAATTAGAGTAAATTTACGTATGGAGTAGTGAAAGGGTTAAAATATTACGGAGCTATACGCAACAATTGCGGCTTCCTTTCAAATCCTTTATCTTCTGTTCTGGGGCAATTTCGTGTGGATCGGCACGATTACATGTTGTCTCAGTGAAAGAAATTACTTTTTTTTTTTTTTTTTTTTCCAGCTTCACGGTGTAAAAAACGATATATTTTTTCACGATCGGATGCAACGTAGCACTACATGCACGAAAGTTCAATAGCAGACCACAAACAATGCAACGAAGAGTGAAATACATGTATATCAATCACGAAAACTACTTTCAGCAGCTTCTAATGGCATTTTTCGGAACTTTCTGAAGCTTTGTCTCCGAATCTATGTCGAAGGCATATTTTTAGATCCCGAAATCCGGAAAAAAGTGCAGCATGCATTCGGGTAAATACGGTAACTTGGGAGTCGTCTTAGTATAATCACTACTAACATTGTTTTGCATAAAGGCCATCTCTAGCATTGCAAACCACAATTCAGGATTGTTCGGTAGAAGCTTAGGTATTTGTGTTTTCATCTTCATAGCAGAAACCTCAGTAGTCTACAAGAGATTTATTTGTTGTGTAAAACATTTGTTATCTTGGGAGGCAATTTGTCTTTGTAGATCCTCAATCTGGTACTGCAGTTTCTTTAATAGATGTAAAAACTGTTCGTACATTCATTTTTACTGAAGGTTGCAGCACAAAGACACTTTCTGATGTTGCATATTCCTCCTTATCTATGTTTCTCTCTGTTATTCTCGGTCACCAATTTGTAGAAGGCTTCATGTAAAAATATAGGGACAAAAAAGTTTAATTATATTTGCAAAGTGCACATGAGAAAACTGCAGTACATCCCACACTGGAACAAAAGTATAATACAAAACAAAGAATAAATAAAACAATGCTACCTGGCTGGTCAGCCAAAGAATAATACATATTGTCAATTACTGTATTAACTGTTCTTTTTCCACACAAGTAAATCCAATGGACAAAAAGTTTACATGGAGTATGGGTTTATGTAACAGTAGTGATCATTAGGAATGATACCTCTTCCCACGTGCTAGAAGCTTGTCTGAAGCATTTAACGAAGTATCAAGTAATTTTTGTTTAAACTATTATACAATTTCTGTTAAAATTATTCACATATAAATATTAGACAGTGTAAATGTATCTAATGTCAGGTGAAATATTTACATTTTTTCTCAGGTTGCCTACCTAAATGAGTACCACAAGCAGTGCCGTGAAAAGGTTGGCCCCCTCTTGAAGAAAATGGGTCATCATGAAGCATGGGAATGGCTTTGTCGAGAAACAGAACCAATTGTTTGAGTGCCACAGATTTTGTCTTCCTTTTTTATTAATTATTTCTGGACACAAAGGCTAACAGTTGAGATTTAGAGGCAATATCTATGATGTTTTTAAAGATTAAATTGATTAAAGAGGAGCCATTTACTTTTTTATTTGGTGCAGAGGTGTCTAGAATGATCAAGCATTTATAAACCTGAATATCTGTGATCATTTATCTTCCATTTGTTTTAATTAAGGTGTGTTTGTTAACTTTCTAGCAATGGTAAATATGTTATTCATACGTTATTTAAATATTTTGACTATTCTTGTAATTTTTTTGTAAGAATTTATTTTTAAAAAAGATACATATCACATTAACAGCAGAAATTGATTAAACTGTGCCATATTTTAAGAAAACATACTGAGAATGTATATTGAGTCTTGACTGTGATGATAGTGATTACAGAAGAAAAATTAATGTGCATTTTGAAATAGTAACAGACTGACTACTGATATATGAGTTTGCAATTTTGTACTTAACAATCAACATGCATAAAATTGTACATATCAATAAATATAAAAGTTGTTTTATATTTAGTCTGTACCGTATTTTATTCTTTCACAATAAATATTTCAGCCTACAAAATATAATCTTTCTAACAACTTTTCGTTTATAATTTGATCAGTTGGGGGGGGGTCACTAAAAATTGTAATGTAATGTACTCCAAATAGTTAAGTACAGATGTTATGTTAGATAAATGAAACCAAAACGTTTGGTATCTCTCACATTTTTCTAGATGCTGTAACAGAATAATTCAAAGAGAAGGTAATGAAGTGGTGATACAGAATCTATTTCTGTATTGTCATTACATCTAAATGACCTAAGAGATAATTATGAAATGAAAACATTTAAATATCTAGAAAGTTCCATAAACATAATAATGGATTAAATAGGTGAACAACAGCTATCTCTGTTCATAATGCTGTTTGTATTTAATATCTTACTAGGATGTGTTTAAACCTTTGAGTGCTGCACCTGCACATCCAGCTGGCCGAGTCAGGCCTTCCGCTGTGGCTGCCTAATCCATCTACCTGCACTGGCAGCCCTCTCCACGGACTATTGTCTGTGCCTGGAGCTGTCCACTCGGAGCCTCGTCCTGGCCTGACTATTTCTGCAACCAGGGTGGCCACGACAATCTCGCAGTCGGTGTCACGACAGTCTCACAGTCGGTGTGCTCGCTGACGTTAGAAATAAATGCAGTACATCTGGATACTTATTCCATAGCTTTGAATCGGAAATGATTGCTCGGCAGACATAATGTATACTGAAACTGCTTACGCTGCTAACATGTAACTTGTGGGGTCATTCCATGACAAATTGCCTAATTTTGGAACATTTTCCAGCTCAACCGTCATCGGAACTTTTATGTGAACATTCTAACATGTCCTCAATGCACATTAGTAAATTTTAAGTTTTGTTGAAGCAATACTGACTGGGATACAGTCAGATGTTTGATGCCACTTTGTGCAGGGAGAGTGTGAATTCCTGACAACTTTGAGCCCTTGTAACTCGGACAATATTTCGTTGAAAGATATAAAAGTTGGCTATCATGTACAACTGAATACTTTCTCATAGTAATAATACTGAAAAAAATTATGTGCTGTATATAGCTAGAAAAGTTAAAAAAAGTTGGTCAAAAAATTGCCCCCCTCCCCCCCAAAAAAAACACATCCAATTTTTGGCGTGTTATATCTCAGAGACTAAAGCTATAAGGAATGTGAAACTTCGCATATGGTAACCCAACAATACAAGGTTCTGAAACATGAAGTTTCAATTATGTGCCACTTTCCACCTACACATCTTTTAACTTCAATAAATTTTGTGAAGAAAATTACCACATAATATCGTGAGGTTAAATTAGTAAAGTATTGTTGGTTTTACTTACTGGTAATTACTGAAACACCTACAAATTTTTACTTATAACTCAGTAAACTAAATAGATACTTGTTCAGATATGAAATTAATATACAGTTCCTGAAGCAAGCTTTTCTCATTCGTGTAAATGTGTGTAGTCTATTGTCACAGGAAACAAAAATTGAAGCAAGAAAAATATTAGACACATAAATGTAATTTGTACTGTATAGGCACTTTTATGTTTTTGGTAATAGTTATGTCTCTGACGGAGGTTCGAGTCATCTCTGGGGCATGGGTGTGTGTGTGTGTGTGTGTTTGTCCTTAGGTTAGTTTACCTTAGTTTAAGTAGTTTGTAAGCTACGGACTGATGACTACGCAGTTTGATTCGATAGACTTACTAACATTTGACATTTTTTGTAAAAGTTATGTAGTGGTTATCTCCTTGTATTTTCCGTAGTTCATGTAAAGTTTAAGTACGTAATTCACAAGAAAATAATCATCAAAGAATGGCCCATTATCTCAATTCTTTTCTTAATTTATACATTGCTCCGATAAACAAATGTTCTCGGTCTGTTTGAATACCAGGCTACACTGTGTGACAGTCAGAATTTAGAGTGAACTCTTATGATCTGGAGCTACAAACAAAACTGTTTTCTTAAAATCAGATGAAAAGTGTTTCATAGAGCCGCCAAATCCACATGGACAGAAATGTGTGCACCTCCCGCATCTGTCCATCGGACATAACACCCTATATCTCGATAATGAAATAAGTTATTGCTCTGTTCTCAGTCTTAAATAAAATTTAGATATCTTACGTACATTTTTTCCGCAGCTTTGTATGTGCTAAAATCAACCTATGGAAAGTCAACGCAATGTGATTTTTCGTCTGCAAACGCTTCAAAATTTTGCACATTAGTTTACTTAATTTGATGTACAACAGTAAGTATAAGGAATAATGAGTAGAATGTAAAATCATTATCAAGCAAATATGTCACACTATAAGATGTATAAAAAAAATTGAAAATTTTTCATTGAATAGTTTTCTCAGAATTGATTGATAAATATTCTGAGCGCTAGGAACGTTGTAGCAGTCAGCATGTAAGCAGCAGCCCTGAGCAGCGATTTGACGTCTGCAGGCCCAAGGGCAGTGGAACCGGCTCTGGGAAATGCCTCCTGCTGGGCCCCTAGGAAATGTCGTCTGCAGGGCCCACGGGAAATAACACTGCCACTAGGCCAGTCGCTAGGTATTTTTAGGTCCAAAAAAACTGCAGGAAGCTGAATTTTTGGTATGTTGTTAGGGCATATCAGAGTAGTATTAAACCAAGTTTGCAGCTTCGAAATCCTTTAGCTTAACTTTTAAGAGACAAAAAACCTCGAAATTTTCGGACTTTTTTCTGGTTTTAGCTTATAACTCGTGAAGGGTGGTTTTTTGACGAAAAGTCACTCACACCTCTATTAATGTAGATAAAATATTCCAAAATTTAAGCCTAACCGCAGCTCTGTAAGTCCAATAGTTCCCGAGATATTGGACTTCAAAAATTGACTTATTTCTCCAGATAGTTTAAATTTTCGATTTTAGTCATCTTTCGGCTAGAATATTGGCTTTAATGATCATCCCATGGAGAAATTCATACAAAAAAGTTATAGAGCTGTTATTTAGCTTTAATGTAAGTACTGAACGAAGTCCATAGGCCCAATAGATTTCTAATTATCGTTAAAAAATGAAAAGTTGGAAAAATCGGGCTATTTTTTAATTATTATTTTTATTTTTTTCCGAGTTACCTACATTCAATGAATTGATCCAGACGAATTGCACTCCTCTTATCCTATATATGTTAAAGAAAAAGGAGGAATTACTCAATGACGATGATTATTAACGCATTGTATATAAATAGGTGTAATTATGTGTTACTGCATATCAATATATTTGTGAATGTAGGTACTGCTGTAAACACAACGAAAGCCTCCCCTTTTATGGGTGTTAGTCAGCCATTAAGGGATTGGGACTTTCGTTTGTAGCGAGGCTTTTTGTTTTGTGAAGGCACCCCGCCCCCCTCCCCACTCACTCAGAGTGGTGACCCAGCAGGTGTTCTGTCCTCCCTCCCAAACTTCTTGTCTCTGAGGTCTTCCCCAATACACCCAGTCTGCCCTTAGAAACGGCAGTATTCGGAACTGTGAAGAACGTTTCAAACAAAAATCGTCTAAATCTCGATCGTGGTGATGTTGTAAGTACTTTCTGTTTTACAATATGTCGGAGCTACCCCCGTTGCATGTTTGTTTCGGGGTCGTCGGGAAGTGCTTGGAGAGGGAACAGTGACAGTGAAAAAACGCGGAATTTAGGCACTGATAAGTCAGTCAGAAATGTGGGCTTGAGAGGAACACGATGTTTTTGTGCAGTTTAAATGAAGTGACTGAACATGACGCATGAAGGAAGAGGTACACTGAGGAACTGCTCAACCATCGTCTTCGCGTGGGGAAAGGCTGAGATGTGCGTCAGATTCAAGGCGTCACATCATTGGAGATTGTTGTGTCCTTTGAGGTCCAAAATTCTACAGGGAATATTTCGAAAAGCAGATAAAATTGCCCAAATATCTACAGGATGAACTCCATCAAGAGAAAACACTGTAAGTGAAACAATCGATAGTGGAAAAAGCTAGACAAGCTGGTGAATGGGGACAACACATTCTTCAGCATCTTTCATGTATAAGTGAACTTGTTGCTGTTGAGGATAAGTACCACAAACATTGCTACGTAAAATTGCAGTTCTTCTCGTGATCTACTGATGCAGGAGGTAGACGGGGCGTCCTTATAGAGGGTATGAAGCGTATACCGTATTTATGCGAATATAGGCCGCACCTAAACTTTTGACAAGAGATTATAGAAAAAAAAATCTCGAGTATAGGCCGCAGGTTTTTTAATTTTTATTCTTTTGTATAATCGAACATTTTTCGCAATCAGAAACACAATGTTAACGAAATAATGTTCTCTTTTCAATAAACTCAAAACAAATATGCAAAACTGTAAATCAACGAATAGGTAAAATTTTACGATGCTTCTCGCCGGGCTCCAGTGCTTATGTTGGCAACAGGTAAACAATGAAGTGTAGAATCGCGCTAATATTTTTCGTAAATGTTAGTGCTGCTCGTTTCGCTCGCAGTAAAATAAATACTGTACCTGCTCTATGGTTGACAGGTTCTTGTATGTACCCTTGTCCGTTCAGAAAAAAAAAATAATTTTCTTTTTAATTGAAGTTGTCACGAAAAAACATTTATTGGTCATCTGAGTTCAAAGACGTGCCGTCATTACCATTGGTGCCAACGTAACCCGCGAGAAGCGTCATACAATTTAACCAAACGAATAAGAAAGCGAGACAGACAGGCCGATCCGGGCGCCCCAAGTGAGGGGACGCTGAACCAAGGCATGTTACCGGGCATTTCAAGTGTTGTTTAAAGCGTAGGCGTGTGCTGCAAAAATATAGTATTTTTCAGTGTATGTGTGTGTGTGTGTGACGATGCTTTGGCTTGCAACTTTATAGCGGGAAATGAAAGTACGGGTTACACTGCCGAATGTAAGCTTCAGGTTACCTAGTCACAGTAACGGACATGGAAAACGCGAAATTCGACGTAAATTTGACGCTGACGAAAAAAACGTTCGAGGCTGGTGTGTAAGTGAGGATAAACTATTGAAATGTTTGAACAATCGTCGTGCATTTCGAGGGCTAAAATATAAATATACCAATGTTTGCTTGACTTCATAATTCTAAACAGGAACTGTGGTTTTGCCGTGGCAACAGAAATGATTCAGTTGCAAATTAGCCCCGAGTTCCATGTACATCGTTTCATGGAAATAACCCCCAATGAATGTGAAACCAGTGAATCTGGTCGTAGTAAAGTACATTATTTCAAAACGTAGCATTGGAGCTCAACATAAGCATTAGCTACACAAATCAGTTGTTCCGCTATCTTAACCTCCCATCATCGCTCGCGGCAGGCGTTACCGTACCAACATAAACGTCACGGTAAAATCTCTCGCAACACACACTAAACTTTTATCGCGAAGACTAGCTTCACTGACTACATCAAATTAAAATCATTTGAGTGCTTAGGAAGTGTGTATTACGTACTGTTTTTGTTTTAAGGCCGCGAAAAAAAAAAAAAAAAAAAAAAAAAAAAAAAAAAAAAAACAGTCGTCACCTTTTGTTGGCTGCGTACAGAATGACACCATTCGATTTATATCGAAATATCGACTTTCACGAATTCCCGTGCCGTTTCCGTGAACATGTACAAAAACGTATATGTAGTTCTGCAAAAATGTTACTGTAGCATTTTTGAAAATTGTCTAATTTATTACGTTTCTCAAACCAACATAAAAGTGAGCGTGCAATTTTTGAAACTAACGACTTTGGGAAAAAGAGTGGTTGGGGGGGGGGGGAGACTGAATCTCGATTATAGGCCGCACCACGATTTTGTACGCCGAAATTTGGGAAAAAAAGTGCGGCCTATATTCGAGCAAATACGGTATATGCATACCGTACCTTGCAGAACCAAGAGAGGAAAACCAATTTTCCATAAGTGACTTGATTGCAGAGGACTTCACATGTGATTACAAACCAGCAGTTGCAAGTGTTAAAGCTCATTTAAAAAAGCGATATGGAGAAAAAATTATTTCTGCGCAGGTTGGTCCGTATCACAGGCCAGTCTTGATGTTCACAGGCATTGGACAAAACATTCTTTATGAAAAGTGGTACAATCAAAGGATCCTGCTGAAGGGCGGCTTAGAGTTGTCAAAGCTGCAGCAGAGATTATCCTGCAAGACATTCGTTCCCAAACATTTGACACTACTCAATTTCCCCCGTCAGGTGCCTTTTTAAAAGACGCAGAGGCATCATTTCCCGATTCTCTGCAACTGTTGCTTGAACAGATTGTCTTGAAAACCAAACGCCCTTCTCTTGAACAGTGGAAAAAGAAGTGCTTAGGATTTGTTCATGCAATCATGGCTGCAATGAGGCCCAAATCTTTCCTAACCTCAATTCAAATAAGCTTTGGAACGTATTTGTATAGAAAATTTGAATCAAAGCACCTTGTTGAACTTTGCCACGGCATGGGAATTTCTTTTACATATACAGAGGCTATGCATTTTGAAAGATCCGCTATCCTCCATGGAGAAGTGACCAAACTAGTTGACGAAGGAGCTTTTATGCATTTTGTGTTTGACAATGCAGATGTGAACGTTAAAACAAATTGATGGGGAAAATACGTTCCATGAAATGGCTGGTATAATGATCATGACCCCTCACTCATCCGTTCACCCAGACATACACAAACTACGTTTGAAGTATATCAGGTTCACACACTGCCACACATGTTAAACATTCTTCTATGAGAAAGAAATCTGGTTTTTCAGCCATTCCAATTAACGAAGTGAAAATCGCTGAAGACATTTTGCCAAAATCCCCAGACCTGCTGTGGTTATTTGGAAAAGCAACTAACATGCCAGGCATTCCAGAATGGAATGGATTCATGGAGCAAGTGACAGAAGATCTTCCTTACAAACGTTCAAAGATTGTATATCTCTATTTTATACATGCTCCCCCGAACTGACTACGACACTGTTTTAACATCACTTTTGGAAGCCAGTTAAAGAACAAGCATTTACGGTCAGGAAACATGTTTTGTGACCTACGATCAACCACTGTACTTGAAAGCCCAAGACATTCTGGAGAGCCACCAGCATCCTCAGCTTGTCAACATAGTGGGGAGGCTTGGAGGTTTCCACCACATAATGTCATTCATGGGGGCAGTCAGTGCCATAATGGTAGGAAGTGACTCAAGGAACTTCTCAGTTCAATATTTGCTGAAAACAAGGTTGAATTATCATATTTATATACAATGCGTTAATAATCATCGTCAATGAGTAACTCTTCCTTTTTCTTTAACACACACACACACACACACACACACACACACACACACACACACACACACACATATATATATATATATATATATATATATATATATATATATATATATGATAAGAGGACTGCAATTCGTCTGGATCAATTTATTGAATACTCTGATTTTGCCAATTTTTCATTTTTAACGATAACTAGAAATCTATTGGGCCTATGGACTTCGTTCAGGAAAATTTGAACTTTTTAAAGAAATAAGTCAATTTGTGAAGTCCAGTATCTCGGGAACTATCGGACTTACAGAGCTGCGGTTAGGCTTAAATTTTGGAATATTTTATCTATATTAATAGAGGTGTGAGTGACTTTTCGTCAAAAAACCACCCTTCACGAGTTATAAGCTAAAACCAGAAAAAAGTCCGAAAATTTCGAGGCTTTTTGGCTCTTAAAAGTTAAGCTAAGGGATTTCGAAGCTGCAAACTTGGTTTAATACCACTCTAATATGTCCTAACAACATACCAAAAATTCAGCTTCCTGCAATTTTTTTGGACCTAAGGCCATTTTTTTGTCTAAGACGACTGGCCTACACTGCAAATGACATCTGCAGGCTCCAAGGCAAGATGAAGTGCCGCAGCATATCACATCTTCTGTACCCAAAGGGTTAAATGTAGTTTTGTTGACTGGTATTGGCTTCAGCTGTGTATAGTAGTCAATCATTTTTATAGCTTCTCCTTTGAGGTGAAAAACTGTAACAGAAGATAGTGTAAATCATTCTTCTGATAACTGTTCATTGAATATAAAGGTGGCAATGAGAATCAGGAGGTACTAGCCGTTTCGACAAGTAATGATTTAAAAGTACTGCCGTTGGGGAAATTTCACTAATAATCTTTCCAAAATAATGAAAATCTATTTTTAATGTAATTGAAATGTATTGGTACGTTGAATCTTGGTTCCTACCCGAACCCTGCATTTCCATGGACCAAGGTTAGTAGGAAGTCATAGCTATTCAAAATGAAATAATTAAGAATTGAGAACTAAACTGAATTCTCTGGTAGCAGCAGCAGCAGATGACCACAAAGTTATGATAATACTTGAAATAGTGAGTTATGCTGCTAATGGAAAAGTTTTATTTCCCTCCTGAGAATATGGTTGACCTATTAGTTCCACTCTTTCTACCATCAGATGACTCTCGCACTGGACCTGTACGTCTCATGGTGGATCATCACCCCTTCTATATATGAAAACTTCTATTTTCTTTAACCTCTTGTAATGGCTGATTTTTGCACATCTAAGACAAAGACTCATCTTGAATTATTTAAGTGTCATTGGCCTCCTTGTATAATTAATATTAAAAATCGGTACTTCAATTTTAGTTTCCACACATTTATTTAATGATTCTCGTATTACTACCTAAATTTTCCATCACCAAATTTACTTATTGGAATGTTGTAAGAATAATGACTGAAAATGTAAAGTAAACATTTTCATGTAGACAAGTCACACCTCAATAATCCCCCAAAATTTTGTGTGAATGTTTTTGTAAATCATGCTGGAGAAAAGACAACGACTCGCTGAATGATACTGGCAATGATTTTTCAGCAGGCACACATACTTGACACCCCTTTATAGTTTCACTAACTGATAAACCCAGTTTTTTGTGGCTATATATGCATTTTGCCAGTCTTATATTACAAATGAAAATAAAAATTCTGAAAAGATTTCATCTTCATGTATTCATGAAGTCTGCTTAGAAATTAGAGCACAGTAAAAAAAAGAAAAAAGAAATACGCAGGTGAATACTTAAGACATCATATAACGTTGACTATGTGCCCTAGAATAATACACTCCTGGCCATTAAAATTGCTACACCACGAAGATGACGTGCTACAGACGTGAAATTAAACTAACAGGAAAAAGATGCTGTGATATGCAAATGATTAGTTTTTCAGAGCATTCACGTAAGGTTGGGCCTGGTGGCGACACCTACAACATGCTGACATGAGGAAGGTTTCCAACAGATTTCTCATACACAAACTGCAGTTGACCGGTGTTGCCTGGTGAAACGTTGTTTAGATGCCTCATGTAAGGAATAGAAATGCGTACCATCACATTCCAGACTTTGATAAAGGTCAGATTGTAGCCTACTGCGATTGCAGTTTATCATATCGCGTCATTGCTGCTCACGTTGATCACAATCCAATGACTGTTAGCAGAATATGGAATCGGTTGGTTCAGGAGGGCAATACGGAAAGCCATGCTGGATCCCAATGGCCTCGTATCACTAGCAGCCAAGATGACAGGCATCTTATCCACATGGCTGTAACGGATCGTACAGCCACATCTCGATCCCTGAGTCAACAGATGAGGACGTTTGCAAGACGACAACCATCTGCACGAACAGTTCGATGACGTTTGCAGCAGCATGGACTATCAGCTTGGAGACCGTGGCTGCGGTTACCCTTGATGCTGCATCACAGATAGGAGCGGCTGTGATGGTGTACACAAAAATGAAACTGGGTGCCTGAATGGCAAAATGCCGTTTTTTTGGATGAATCCAAGTTCTGTTTACAGCATCACGATAGTTGCATCCTTCTTTGGTGACATCGTGGTGCATTCACATTGCAAGCATGTATTCGTCATCGCCATACTGGCATATTACCTGTTGAGATGGTATGGGGTGTCATTGGTTACACATCTCCGTCACCTCTTGTTCACATCAACGGCACTTCGAACAGTGGCCGTTACATTTCAGATGTTTTATGACCTGTGGCTCTACCCTTCATTCATTCCCTGTGAAACCCGCATGTGTAGGTCCTGTACGGGCCTTTCTGGATATGGAAAATGTTCGACTGCTGCCCTGGCCAGCACATTCTCCAGATCTCTCAGCAATTGAAAACATTTGGTCAATGGTGGCTGAGCAACTGGCTCGTCACAATACGCCAGTCACTACTCTTAATGAAATGTGGTATCGTGTTGAAGCTGCATGTACCTGTACACGTCATCCAAGCTCTGTTTCACTCAATGTCCAGGAATATATAGGCCGTTATTACGGCCAGAGGTGGTTGTTATGGGTACTGATTCCTCAGGATCTATGCACCAAAATTGCGTGAAAATGTAATCACATGTCAGTTGTCATATATTTGTCCAATGAATACCTGTTACCATCTGCATTTCTTCTTAGAGTAGCAATTTTAATGGCCAGTAGTGTATAATTTTCCAGATTTGTAGAGAGTAATATTAGGAAACTAACTATGATAAATAGATAGTGGATGAATGAAGTTTTGTAAATCACTCCTCACATGACGGAAAAGTTTTTGTGACTCATTGTTTACGACGTCATATTGCCTGAACCGTGTCGTAAGTAGTTTTTAATCCCCACAACAATTGTTGTCTTAGTAAGAATATTGTACGATGTTTAGTTGAAATCGGTGTATTATTTTAGGATTAGATGTAGAAAACTAGTGCATGAAGTAGCAGCTATTCGGAAATTTTGTTGTTTATGATATATCTCCTGAAATATGTGTCATACTATGATATAAATTTGAAGGTACATGTAGTGGTATATGTGCCCAATGCCTGCAGAATATGTCGTGAATGGTGTTAGTAGTAAAGACGTAGCAAATCGAAACCTCATGTGTTATCATGCGGTTTTCCATGAACCAAATTGATTATGACTTCACTCACGAACTATATGTCAAACTGTGATATAATATTGAAGAAACATTCAATGGTATGTATTTGTACTGTCTATGAAATGTCTCCCAAATACAATTTAAAGTGTAAAAGTAATAACTTTTAACATTATGCCAGTGCCGTAGATATACATCATGAACATCGGAAAAGTAGTAAGCAATAAACTTTCTTCTTTTCATCATTTTGTTGGGGTTGTCAATGAGAAAAAGTTTCGTAAAGATTTGAAATTATGTTCAAAGTTCATTGCAAGTGACTAGGCGCTCTCATTCTCAAATAATTGACGAATAAAATCACAGTATCAAGCACTGCAAGATAGGGCAGTTTCCACTGTTTATGATGTGATATCATATGAACTATGAATGGTAGGTGGTTTTTTTTTCCACCATAGCAAATGATTCCTGACTTAAAAGAATATTTGTACCAAATTTTGTTGAAGTCGGTCCATTAGTTTACGAGCAGATGTAGAAAATTAATCCATGATGTGGCTGTTTTTCACGACTGTCATTGTTTATAGCATCATATCTCCTTATGTATGTGATGTAGGTGTTTCTTACTCCAACAGAAATTGTTGCCTGATAGTAAGGAACTTGTGTACCAAGTTTGGTTGAAATCGGTCCAGTAGTTTAGGAGGAGATGTGGAACGTAGTACACACATACTGTCTATTTTATAAGATGTATAGATTGTGTCAGCTAAAGACATTATACTGGGCTACAATTCTTTAGCTTGATAGGAATGAGGAAAAAAATGAATGGTAGGTTGAGGTTCGATGGCTTATGGCAGAGGGATTGCACGGCATAGTTATGTGACAGAGAGATACAGCAGACGCATCAGATAGCAGTTTACACACCTTTTTTTTCATGGTTGTATGCAGCTCCGTGATTATCCTTTTGGCGAGTTGCTACCTATATTATTCACATTCCAACCTGGACATTCCACTGTTAAATATTTTCTTTCATTTGAATAAACACCTACACTGACACATCTGGAGCAATATGAGTAGAGTACTATGGGAATATTGTGATTGCAGGGCTACTCTTCTTTTGCCGATCCCTACAGTGGAAAAACTACTTTGCCACCAATCCGTCCAATCATAGGCAAACTAACTCCAACACTAAACCCTGACTCTCCCAATTCATACCACCATCCAACTGTGATCCTCCCTCACTCACACCTAACTACCCTCTGGTCACCTTCCTCACATCCAACTTGGCAAGACCATCCTTCCCCCAAGTCCCTTCATAAGAATACCAACCTTTCGACAGAAGAAAGAACAGTCTTACGCAAAAGCCGGTCACGGTGGCCGAGGGGACTGAGGCGCTCCAGTCACGGCCTGCATGGCCACTACGTTCGGAGGTTCGAATCCCCCCTCGGGCATGGATATTTGTGCAGTCCTTAGTATTAGTTAGTTCATAAGTAGTTTGTAAGTTTAGGGACTGATGACCCCGTAGTTAAGTCCCATAAGCTCTACAAACATTTGAACATTTTTTTCTTACAGAAAACAGATCCCAATCTAATAATCAGCCCTGCAGACAGAGGCTCCACCACTGTTGTGATGAATAACAATGATTACCTGAGAAAAGGCCTGCATCAATTGTCTGATTCCTCCACCTACAAGTTATGTCAGGACAACCCCATTCCAAAAGTCCAAAATGACCTACAATCCCTGCTAAAATCTTACGGCCCTTCTGAATCTCTAATCCTACCTTTTACATGCTTCAAAAAAAATCCATAAACCTAACAATCCTGGACACCCAATTGTGGCTGTGATCCCACTGAAAGAATTTCAGCCCTTGTTGACCAGACCTCCATCCAATTGTTCAAAACCTAGCCTCCCACAGCAAAGATACCAACCACTTCCTTCACTGATTCTCCACCATCAACACCCCTTTACCTCCTGGATCCTTAGTTGTCACTGTTGATGCCACTTTGCTACACACCAATATCCTACATTCCCGTGGTCTCGTTGCTCTCTTCACCATCTTTCTCAACATCCTACAGAGTCCAAGCTCAATAGCTCGTACTTTAGAACCGGTAAAAATTTAATTTGAAAAAACTATTACTTTTCCTTTGAAGGAAAAGAATACAATCAAATTCGCGGCATAGCCATTAGCACCTGTATGGCACCTACCTACACCAATTTGTGGACTGTCTAGCGGAAACCACCTAGCCTCCCCCAAACCCCTGGTCTGGTTCAGGTTCATTGATGATATTTTCATGATTTGAACTCAGAGCCAAACACCCTATCCTTTTTTCTTGATAACCTTGAAACATATACGTTTAAATAAAATAAAAGTATGGTGCATGTGGATGGACTTCTGTTTGTGTGCAGATGCAACAGTGCCTGTCTAGACTGGTACAGCATTGTGAATGTAAAAAGTGATCTGAATGTCTGTAATTCAAGTAAAAGTAAATATTATGATTAATCAGCCTGGAATTGACTGATTGCA
Organism: Locusta migratoria; assembly: GCA_026315105.1. Classification (NCBI taxonomy): domain Eukaryota; kingdom Metazoa; phylum Arthropoda; class Insecta; order Orthoptera; family Acrididae; genus Locusta; species Locusta migratoria. Next base: position 94,236,374 of record CM048747.1, on the reverse strand, counting down.
TTATGTATGGACCTGTTAGTGCATTTGGCTATCCAGAACACAAGTCTGGTTAAATTACGAATGACAAGTCCGGTTGTAGGTCAAGGTCCAATTAGTTAATTAGACAGGTAAATGGTTTATTAATTAAATAAAATACTGACCAATGTTTGACACAAATTGGATGCCAAAAATAAATGTGATCATGGGTGGAATAACTGACAATTTCTAACAGCGAGTGGTAGCAGCAGAATAACATGCAAGGGTATGGCTCAGTGAAAATGCTAAAGTGGACAATTATGTATCTGATAATTAATTAAAAATCAAAGTTTAGATTGCTAATCTAACATGACAGCATGTGACCTTAGTAGTGATTTTTTATATGTAACGATACATGCTGTGAATAAGATTTATCTCATTAACAACAAAATGTTGTGTTGTCAAAATAGTTCATTTGATAAGTAGGGAAAGTCAAGAATCATGTAATTGAGTAAAGTAAAGATCAATGGTTGGATTATTAAATGCCAAAACTAAGTATGGCTTTGGTTGTGATCTTCGCAATAATTGTGTTGTCAGCAAGTGGTGCAATTAACATTTGTATGTGAAAAACATTTCACACTATAGACTATAAATGCTGATAGCTACCTAATAAACTAGTGAATGACACAACAGAAGTGAACATTAAGCAGCTGGTGTAATTAAATTGGTATATAGTGAACTTTCCATGATTGGCAAGAAATATTGGTAACTACCGGATAAACTAGTTGCTTATGATTCCTGTATCGAAAATGTGAGAGCATAACAAACTGGGTTACTAAGTATGTGCAAAATGTTGGACACAAAACAGTTTGCTTCCCTACTCGGAATATGAATAATAAATAAATTTAAATTCACTCACCTCTTTTCAATAGACAGCAGCTTGGCCACTTGCAGGACATTAATGATGAAGTATAAAGTCGAAACATGTATCTAACCCTACTGGTACTGTTAAAAGCAGACAGCCTAAGTCATCTTGCTAATAATTCTGAGTTTAAAAAGGGAATTGAGCTGTCATGTAACTTGAAGTGAAACAAAATTATAAGTTATGATGATTATTATTACTACTTTTCAAACACCATTACAGTTACAATAAAAAAATACATAGAAAAATCAAAGTTATCAACAATCCCAACTGCTCCACACACTGACTAAAACTACTACGCCTACCACTCCACCGACTCCTTCGTCCTATACCTGCTTGCCACCGCCATGTACAGTTTATGGCAGCCACGTGGTGCTCACCCCAACGTTGCCAGCAGCCAGGCAAGGGCGGCCGAGGCGTGCGGCGTGGCGTGGGGCTGAGGACTGTGCAGCGCATCGCAGCGAAGCGAACTCGTCCATCAAAGAGGGTGGGTCAGCATCCTTTAAATCGCCAGGGAAGGGATACAATCGTAGAAAAGAAGTAAGCAATATGGACGATTTTTCAAAGAATGTTTTGCGTCAGACAATATTTGAAATGTATTCGAGGGGCGAATATCTGACTGCAAAGATGTTAGTTTCACAGATGAAAGAAAAGTTGTACTTAAAGGGCAGTCGATGGACAATGTTGAGAATATTAAAGGAGATGGAGTTTCAATACTGTAAGATGAACGATGGTAGAAAATTCCTTATGGAGGGAAGTGATATTGTGGCTGCCAGAATAGTATTTTTAAGAAAAATGCAGGAGATGAGATAGTGGGACATTGTGAATTTATTACACCGACAAAACTTATGTGAACCAGAACCATATATATATAAAAGGACTATCTCTGCGAAAAGACATACAGTGTATTTAAGCAATGCTTTACCACTCAGCTATTGCCATACCTATATATATAGGGCGTAGGTATGGCAATAGCTGAGTGGTAAAGCATTGCTTAAATACACTGTATGTCTTTTCGCAGAGATAGTCCTTTTATATATATATGGTTCTGGTTCACATAAGTTTTGTCGGTGTAATAAATTCACAATATATATATATATATATATATATATATATATATATATATATATATATAGGACTATCTCTGCGAAATGACATACAGTGTATTTAAGCAATGCTTTACCACTCAGCTATTGCCATACCTACGCCCAAATTCAGTTATTCTGATGGACAATGCCAGTGTTCACTCAGTACAACTGAACAAAGTACCTACAACCCACACCAGGAAATCTGACATTATAGCTTGGTTATCGAGTAATAACATTAGTAACAATCCTTCGCAAACAAGAGCAGAATTGCTGTTGGTTGTCAATGCTAATAAGCCAGCGTACCGCACATATGAAATAGATGAGATTGCGAAAGAACATGGGCACCAGGTGGTCCGATTGCCACTGTACCATTGCCATTACAATCCAATAGAAATGATATGGGCAGATGTCGCTGGAAAGAACACCACTTTCAGAATTGCTGATGTTCAAAGTCTTATACACGCAGTGACCGAGAGCATCAGTTTCAGCCTGAGCTGATTGTGTAAGGAACGCAGAAAAATTAGAGGCTGAGGACTATGATCAAGAAATTAGTAACGACTCTATTATGGAACCGTTCATAGTTAACCTCAATGAGTCAGATTCATCAGACACGGGCAGCGAAGATGAGGGCGTCGATTTATTGACCTAAGCGTGGTAAGTACTAAACGCTCCATCACCTTTGTGTAGCTGTTGCCTTACATATTGTTGGTAGCTATTAATGTCTCCTTAACCCTTTAAGCATGGGGCCCATCATATGACGGACCGATCATAATGTGCCCTCACTACGAGGCCCGTCATATGACGGACCGATGATAATGTCCCCCTTCACGGGGCCCGTCATTTGACGGACCAATGGTAATATGCTCTCACTACGAAGCGCGTCATAAGTTATGCCGGCCGCCGATAGCAGTCGTTCGTAAACAGACGGTGTAGTGTTGTCTCCGTGAAATGTGGAAGTGTGCAATTGAAATATAGCGCTAGTGGCTACCATAAAACCATTTCTGTGCTGGGTCCAAGTAACCCCATTTTTAGGTTGTCAGCACACTATTCACGAAATATATAAATTTTACTACCGTTCGTTACGTATATAATTACTACAATTGTTATTGTGTTAGGGAATGTACATAAAACGTAAATTTCAGCTTATTTTCCAAGTAACTAAAGTGTCGTAGGTGGTGCAAGTGGAAGTTTTCCGATGGCAACAATCGTTGGTTTGACTACACAACAATATAACATTAGCTACGACAAGGCGCGAAAGGCATTACAGCAGATCCTGAACTGATTTAAAACATTTTTATTTTGTGTCCAAGTTACAATGCGGGTTGAAGTAACATCACTCTACGGTACCTCATTTCCTTCATTCTTGTATTTCATCGAATTTAGAATATGTGTTTTGAGTGAAATAATACATAAACACACTTTTTTAATGCACAGTTTATTTAGCTTGTCTTCCGTTAACTTTCTCTTCTGCTTCTGCACAGTCGACTGGAGATGAAACCATAGGTAGACCTACTTTAGATCTACCAAATAGAGTAATCAAATATAGATGACAAAACGCAATAACCGCCCAGAAAATAAAATAGTATCTGAACCACCTATCACATACTATAGAAAACCATAAAGCTATTAGTCAAATCGGAAGTGTTTTTATTGATTAATATAGCTGGAGGTTTGTTTTCAGAAATTATTAATTCTGTATTTCACCTAAACCGAGATATGTAGTAATTTACAATTAGACAGTGGAACAGGATATGAACAACAATGTGTACTTGCTCTCCGTAAGAAGGTATAGCTGCTCCCAAGCAGCATTTAAATAAGGTGCTCCTGAAGTAGTGGCTTTTTGTTGGAGCTGCCCGCTACTTCCACCATGTGTATATAAATGCGCTAATGGCTGAACTGACAGTCGACACTGACCACGCTCTTCCCGTTGCTTCCGCCTGCCGCGCTGTTTACTTCTCGCGGCTCCGCACTCCCGATCGCCTTTGCTGAACCTAGGTGGTGTTGACTGAACGGCCCTGGCGTGGACAACTCCGTACCACGCGAGGCCACGCCGTGCAGCTACCTCCGGCGTTAAAGGGTTAAACAGTCATTATGAAATTTTAGGTTTTAGTTGTGTAGCGGCAAACAGTAATCGCCAGCTAATATCGTGTGTGTGTGTGTGTGTGTGTGTGTGTGTGTGTGTGTGCGCGCGCGCTTCATTTCACAGCAAGGCTTCACAATTGCTAAATATGTATGATAATTGGGTATGATAATTGGATATCTTAATGAATACGGTCGTTACTTTATTGGAGTTATCCATCTTGAGATATTCTGGTTCCCTTTGAGCACAGGTTAAAAATAAAAGGACGTCACGTTCGGCAGACAGCTGATCGTTATTGAATGACGGAACCGAGCAAACGTCATATTGTGACATAATAAACGCATTTTCACAAATGTCGGAAAATTAGTGTCACAGAATGTATACAGCTTTTCCTAAGAGTATTTATTGCTCTATTTCGGGGAGTTTTGTTCGTCACACTCACCCCCTGCCACAGACCTTCCATCCTACCGTCCATTGTTGAAAACCTTATGAAGTGGACCGGGACAGACAGACGCTGTGGTATAACTTCGTTTAGTGATTTCTGTAGATTTTTACGTATGGGCTTAGCTAACACCAACTATAAAACCATTGCACTAATAATTCATGAGATTGGCGTATAATGTAATGACCGACAGATAGCATTATTTCCAGATACGTTACGCTACGTTAATGTCACTCTTTACTAACACAACGAGTACTGTTCTTATTCTCAATCAGGCTTATTTCAATTTTGTTGTACGTTGATAAATGTGAATTATGTTTTTAGTCCCTGATATTTTCTTGACATCCTTACTACGCTAGTCCAGCTATGCTGCGATACAATGTCATTTATAATTTTTAGCCGGCCGCGGTGGCCGAGGGACTGAGGCGCTCCAGTCACGGTCAGCACGGCCACTACGGTCGGGGGTTCGAATCCCCCCTCAGGCATGGATATTTGTGCCGTCTTTAGTCTTAGCTAGTTCATAAGTAGTTTGTAAGCTTAGGGACTGATGACCCCGTAGTTAAGTCCCATAAGTTGTACAAACATTTGAATTTTTATAATTTTTACAAATTGCTGTTGTCACTGAAATTTATTCTCATTGATGTTGTTGGCTTGAGCACATTCACTTTCGGGGAAAAAAAAATATTATCTAACTTGTGTGTTCGTTTTGTTGCCGTCTGTGATCATACCAAAGTGGCACAGACAACTGTACTCAGTACAGTACCGGTATTAAAGCGTTCATTTACGTGGATATGATATATTTGCTTTCTATACATATTAATCTATTCAGCAAAATATCCATGGCAGTATAAATAAAACATCTATTGACACCTTGCATAAATTTTCAGTTGCTCTCTTTGACAAGGAAAAACTAGCTTTCCTTGAACCGTTAGCATTGACACTTATGTCCAAATGAGACGATTAGCATGAAAAGTGCATTAACTTTCATGGTTGTATAGACGATATCAAAATTAAGAGATCAGAATGTCCAGCTGAGGTGTTGAAGTTAAAGTAGAATTGCGCTCGCCGTGTGTGGAATGTAAAAAGTAAAGCAGTCAACAACCCAAAGATTGGTTTGAACACCACATTGCTTTGCTAGGCATGGTCCTGTTTGGAGGTGGTATGCCGTTGCCTTCCTCCGACCTTCGAACTGACTTACCCAGCCAGTTATACGGGGACCTACAGTTTAACGTGGGTTCCGAACCGCGGTGCTACTCGGTATTTTTCACATGAGCAATACTTCCAGAGGTGAAAGAAGTGGAAAGTGACAGATAAAAATTCTAGGTCCTGCCAGGGATTGAACCCGCGACCTTTGGATTTGTAGTCTGGCACTCTTCCACTGTGCAGCCAAGGTGCACTGTGTGGAATGTATCCATTTGAAATGATGAACTCGAGTGAATAACAAAACTGCCGGGGCCGCGCGGCCGCAGCGGCCTCATCAGCTGTCAGTGGACAACTGAAAGTGAGCAGAGGACGGGGAGCGGCGATCTGGCGGCGGTGCCAAGTGTTCTCCCTCTCTCTCTGCGCAGAACACCTCGCTCAGCCGCATTCCTACCTGCACACACCTCTAACTGGTAAAGATATTTAATTTTTCCGCTACTTAACTCTTTATATGTCAGCATTGTGACGAAATGCTCGACTTTTCGTTAATAGTCATAGTTAATAAGATATTGGCTTCGAAAAGAAACTGCGCTACATTAGAAAAGGTTTGCAGTGAAAAATAAGGCTGCTATGATATTCAATTTGGTGCATGTTGCACCATATGTTGCTGCGGATTAAAATTTCATAATGGACTGAAGTTTTTTTCTACTTAGGAGGAGATCTTTACCTTTCACTCATACGGCTAAACTTTATTTTATTTAGCGCACTTGTTTCCAATGGCGATAAGGCCAGAATGAATCTTTGTGTATATGGCCGCGTGAAACCACGTACACCGACCGCCGGCGTGGCGCAGGTGATAGTGTCACGGACCGCAATGCTGAAGGTCGCTGGTTCAATCCTGCCCCCCAGCAAAAATTTATTTCTTGGTAATTAGCAATTCCAGAGTGTTCTACATCTTTCTTATGTTCACTTGTAAATTCTACTTGTTTCTTATGTTAACTGTGCTTCTAATTTCTGGTAAATTCTGTCTGTGTATAAATAGCAGAGCACTCTCCCCGATAGGCAGTCAGTGCTGCGTGTATGTTAAGTTCGTAATAAACATGCTTTCAGTATAAGTGCTGTGTTGAGTTGCCTTCGAAGTCAAGCCTGCTCCCATTTCAACGCGACATTGTTTGCTGGAGGCGCCGGGTATCCTGTGCAACAGCTGCATCACCATGGCTCCGATTAGGCAATGTAAGAGCTGTCGCTTACACGGACTGGAACCAGAATATAAGGGATTTACCGAGTACATCCTTCCAAACGTCCGTATCATCAGACAAACCGTGGAAACGAAACCAGCAGTAAGCCAGCTGCACATCAGACACCCGTCGGTGTTCTCTGGAGACGCTGGACAGGTCCCCAACAAATGGCTAAAAGGGCAACAGGTGGGATCATACGATTTGCTTGACCAACGTTTACTTCTATCTGGATGGAACAGCCCAGCAATGGTTCGAGAATAACGAAGACAAGTTGAATGACTGGGAGACGTTCCAGGAGGAACTGAAGAAGACGTTTGGAGACTGCCAGTGACAAATCAATTCGGCAGAAGAACAATTGAAGAACCGGGACCAACAACATGGTGAGCCGACACAATCATACATACAGAATGTTTTGGCCCTGTGTAACATAGTCAATCCGAACATGACTGAGGTGGACAAAATCATGCACCTGATGAAGGGTACTGCAGAAGACATTTACCAAGCTCTTCTGATAAAAGACGTCGCTATGACAGAAGAGTTCATTAAGTGGTGCCAGCGTATTGAAGAGATGCAACAAAGGAGTGTTGGACGGAGGGAAGTATGACCGACTCCCCAATGTAGTCCCTATGGCTGTTGTGGAAGATCAGCATGACTTCGTTTCTCTCATAGGACAAATTGTAAGAGAAGAATTACAAGAATTTATGGCATCCGGGACTGTTAAACCGAGCGAGCATCAGATTATGGCCATGGATGTAAGCCCTGTAAGTCACGAGGGAGCCGACGCCGCTGAGGACGAGGTATTTGAAACATTAGCCCCCATCTGCCCAGTCAATCGCACCCAACGTGAAGAATGGCGTCGCCCTGCTATGACTTACGCTGCAGCCGCAAACGGCAGCCCATGAACTGGCCAACGCAACCACAACCAACTCCCCCGGTAACTATGAGGCCCCCAAAACAACAGACGTCTGGAGGACAGAAGACAACACACCACTTTGTTTCCACTGTGGGTGCCCTGGACATGTCGTATGCTACTGCAAAGAGAGAAGGCGAGTTTTCGACGATTATTTTGCCCACAAGACGTCAACCATCTGAGCAGTTCTATCCCAGGCAATCACCTGCTGATGAGTTCAGTCGACCTATGGGAAGAAGCCCATCGCCGTACCCTAGACGAGGTCGCTCCCCGACGCACCGCAGCCGTTCACCGTCGCCGTACAGAGGTACCAGCCGCTCCCCTAGCCACCGCACCCAGGAAATCTAAGCGAAGCGACCATCTACAGAGGTGAGGCCGCCGCAGATGAAAATCCTCCATGGACGACAGTCGCTAAGATGTCGAGAAATCTCATCGACATCATAATCGACGGCAAACTTGTCTGGGAACTTGTTGACTCAGGAGCGTCTTTCTCTGTATTGTTGGATAATTACCGCCGCACACTAAAGAAGACAATGTTCACTGATACTGGGGCAACTGTGCTGAAGGTCGCGAATGGAAAGTACGTCCAGCCAGCAGGAACATGTGTCGCAAGAAAAACCATCAACAACAGGACCCATCCGTTTGAATTTGTCGTGGTAACAGAATGTAGTCACAATGTCATCCTCAGATGAGACTTCCTTCAGGCATCCCAAGCTATCATTGACTAAGGAAGATCTGAGCTGCAAATTGAAGTAGTTCCGACGGATACATGTAATACACAATTTTCTGGGAAGTTATTTGCCGTTGACAATGTGACGATTCCGCTGTTGACGATGAGAAGAGTTGCAGTCACAAATGCAGATTGGCGATTAAACTGTGAAATGCTTGTTGATGGTAAAAAGTTTATCAGGCTCACAAAAGAAATTTACATACCAGCGGCTATCATAAGCATTACCGGTGGTCAAGGAGAGATTTGGATCACAAATTGTCACAAGCAGTCACAACTTATCCCCAAGGGAATATGTATCGGGACAGCTGAACCAATCCAGGACGGTGAGCTCAACGTCATCAATGAAGACCCATACCCTGCTGTTAGTACAGATAACACACTGGAGAAAACAATCATGGAACTGCCAATAGGGCCAGGACTGACCAAGGAACAACGCCAGTGGGTGTCAGGTATACTACGCCAATTTTCGGGTGCATTCACACCTCGGCAGGAGAAAAGTCAGACGAAACGGCCCATGATAAAGCACCGTATCAATACTGGGGATCATCCGCCAATTAGCCAGCGTTCGTATAGAGTGTCGCCAGCTGAAAGACGGATAATTCGGGAGGAAGTGGAGATGTTGCAAGATGACATTATTCAGCCTTCGGAGAGTCCTTGGTCGTCTGCGGTGGTCCTCGTAAAGAAGAAGGATGGCACGTGGCGATTCTGTGTTGACTATCGGCGGCTGAACAGAATCACAAAAAAAGATGTCTACCCATTGCCGCGTATTGACGACACCTTAGACTGCTTGAAAGGAGCAACATATTTCTCAACTATGGATATGCAGACAGGTTACTGGCAAATCGAGGTTGACGAAGTTGACACGGAGAAGACGGCTTTTATTACACCTGACGGCCTCTATGAATTCAAAGTAATGCCATTTGGATTATGTAATGCTCCTGTCCATTCGAATGCATGATGGACAACTTGCTTAGACACCTTAAGTGGACGACGTGTCTTTGCTATTTAGATGACATTGTCGTTTTCTCGAAAACATTTGAAGAACATCTGAGTCGCCTGTCAACTGTGTTGAAGTGTGTTCAGACTGCAGGACTCCACCTCAATCCCAAGAAGTGCCTCTTCATCGCCAGAGAGATAAAAATCCTGGGGCACCTAGTCAACGGAGATGGTGTCCGTTCTGATCCAGAGAAAGTAAGGGCAGTCACAGAATTTCCGACTCCTCAGCACATCCGTGATGTGAGAAGTTTTCTCAGGCTGTGCTCATACTACCGACGTTTCATAAAAGGATTTTATAACAAGGCACGTCCATTACAAGAACTTCTGCAGGGAGACGTCAAGTTTTACTGGGATGAGACAAAAGAAAGAGCTTTCCGGGCACTTAAGGAGGCTCTAACTTCCGCACCAGTGCTAGCCTTGTACGACAAGAATGCAGAAACAGAACTTCACACAGACGCCAGTGGTTATGGGATTGGTGCAGTGCTGGTACAAGTTCAGGAAGGTGCTGAAAAAGTGATAGCCTATGCGTCAAGAGTACTCTCAAAGTCCGAGATAAACTATTCTAAACTGAAAAAGGATGTCTCGCAGTTATCTGGGCTATCAACAAGTTCCGGCCATATTTATTCGGCAAACCATTGACCGTCGTGACAGACCACCATTCTTTGTGTTGGCTGACTAGCTTTAAGGATCCATCAGGTCAACTAGCAAGATGGGCACTAAGACTCCAAGAGTACGATGTCACAGTGGTTTTCAAGAAAGGCGCAAACACAAGGATGCTGACTGCCTTTCGAGGAATCCATTAGTGGAACACAACAGCATGAATGAAATTTCAGCACTCATTGAATTAGATGACGTTACAGCTGAACGGGGGGGGGGGGAGATCCAGCACTATTAAAAACGATAGAGACCTTGGAGAAAGGAGAACCGACTAATGGAGAGTTCCAACTTATAAACGGAACATTGTATAAGAGCAACTACGATCCACTGGGCCCCAAATGGCTACTGGTCGTTCCAGCTCATCTCCAGCCAACTATTCTCAAATATTTCCACGATGCTCCAATATCCGGACATTTGGGATTCGTGAAGACCCTAGACAGAATCAGACGCAGGTCTTACTGGAAAGGTCTCTACCGATCTGTCAAGCACTATGTGAGTCACTGTGAAGAGTGCCAGCAACGGAAGCATGTGCCAAAATTATCTCCAGGGCATCTCGTACCGATTCCGCCGGCAGCAGCTCCATTCCACCGAGTTAGGATCGATCTTTTAGGGAGGTTCCCGAAGTCGACCACCGGTAACCGTTGGATAATGCTCTCCAGTGACTACCTCACACGCTACGCTGTCACCAAACCTGTGCCGACTACAGAAGCTCCAGAGATCGCAAAATTCCTTATAGAAGACATTATTTTGAAGCACGGAGCACCATGTGTGATAATATCTGATCGTGGAAAAGTATTCCAGTCAAAACTAGTATCAGAAGTAATGTCACAGTGCGACATTGTCCACAGAATGACAACTGCATACCATCCTCAGACAAATGGTCTTACGGAACGTTTTAACAAGACGTTAGCCGATATGCTGTCGATGTACGTCGATGTTGAGCAGAAGGATTGGGATACAATTCTGCGAGTCGTGACATTTGCTTACAATACCACAAGACAAGACACCACAGGCTTCACGCCGTTTTTCCTGCTCCATGGCCGTGAAGCTGAGATGACAATGGATACGCTGTTCCCTCTCCAACCAGACGACACTCAGGATGACTATGTTAAACAGCTCATCACCAGGGTCGAAGAAGCAAGACAGCTGGCTCGCATACAGACACTGGACGCCCAAGAGAAGGACCGTCAGCGGTATAACGACAAGCACCAACCTGTTGTGTACAGCCCAGAAGATCTTGTATGGATTTTTACCCCTGTACGGAAGGTTGGACTGTCAGAAAAGTTATTGAAGTGATACTTTGGTCTGTATCATGTCATATGCCGCCTGTCAGACGTCACATACGAGGTTGAGGATTATGAGCCGTTGTCGAAACGACAAAAGCGAAGAGACGTTGTTCACGTCCTGCGTATGAAGCCTTAATACGATCCTGAAGAGCAGGTAGACGACAATGGCTTCTTGTTCAAGGACGCTAAGGATGGTCATGTTACTGATGAAGCCACGACAGGAATGTCTGTCGTCGATACTCGTGGAGAAGGGAAGGATTCCCTTGAACTGCCATACAGAGGACCTACGACAAGGTCAAGATCCAGGACATTGCAGCTGACTCCACAGGAACCGTAACAGCGGGTCGCTGTTTTTTCAGGAGAGGGAGCAATGTCGCGTGAGACCACGTACACTGACAGCCGGCGTGGCACAGGGGATAGCGTCACGGACTGCAGTGCTGAAGGTCGCCGGTTCAATCCCGCCCCCCAGCAAAAATTTGTTTCTTTGTAATTAACAATTACAGAATGTTCTACATCTTTCTTATGTTCACTTGTATATTCTACTTGTTTCTTATGTTAACTTCTCATTTCTGGTAAATTCTGTCCGTGTATAAATAGCAGAGCACTCTGCCCAAGAGGCAGTCAGTGCTGCGTGTATGTTAAGTTCGTAATAAACATGCATTCAGTATAATTGCTGTGTTGAGTTGCCTTTGAAGTCAAGCCTGCTTCCCTTTCAACGCAACTATATCATATACGGTTAGACGTATCAAAATGATATTTTGACAAATAATAACATTCAAAGAGGGGAGTATTTTGCCACATGGTTACTACACAAAACTTTATTAACTGTCACTTTATTCAAGGAAATATATAGTTGTAGAATGGAAAAGAGTAAAGTTAGTGATTTATTATTCGATATGCAGATATTCCTTTGTCACTCACAAATGTTTCTTTGCTTCTTATCCATTGTGTTTCAGAGCTACTACTCAGTTTCCAAAACCTAATAGCAGTTATATTTACTTCAGTTTAAAGCCTAGCAGTAACATAACGGAAGTTACTAGATCTAATGAGTATTTTATGTGAGAATACTTGTAAATGACAAATAGCAAGGATCTCTTCACTAGCTAACGAACTGACTTGTTCTCATTTCCTCACATAATAAAGCATTCTGTATTGAGATATTTAGAACATAATTTTCATATCACTGAAAAACTGAAATTGCATTTTACATAGAGACACATCACTTTTGTAGTTTGCAACTATTAAATTTAATGGGTTTAATGAAGTCGGTACCAGTATCTTCAAGTATGGATATTACGGAGAAACAACCTGTGCCTAATTATTAGGAGCTCTAATATGGAAGACGTGTTACTATTAGACGGGTGGGAGGATCCCAGTGCATTACATTTAACTGACATTATCTCAATTTACGCATTTCTCACAGAGTTTCTGTTTGGAGAGGATGAAAATTTGATGTATTTTGAACATTTCATTCCATTAATGTGTTCACCTAACTTCAACAGAAAAAAAGGTCCTCGCATGTCGAAAATTCCGTAAAGTCATCAGAAAGTGTACGGTTGTAAACTATCAGTATATGCTGTTTATAAATTATTGCCATAAATAAAACTAAATAGAAAATGTAGTGTAGTTCTTATCGAAGACATTGATGAAAATTCCACGTTCCTACAGTGAATACAATGTTTGGTGGTGAGGCCATATTCCGCAGCAGCTGTTAAAATTGATTATAAGAGGTAATCTGTCTTATGCTGACTGCAATTAAGAGGTTTATTTTTTACACCAGACGCGTTTCGCTTTTTTATTTTAAAAGCATCTTCTGTGGTCTGTAAATGATACAAAGGTTTGTACACTTTGTTTTTGATAAATAGATTAAAACAGTTTTTAAAAAAATTTGCATGTTAGGCCTAAGTGTTTTTAATTTTATATTCGGTCTACTCACGGTGTTGATGTCTCTTCTTTACATGTTACTACTGCTTCTCCGTCTTGTTGGCTGGAGTTGGCCTTTTTTTTTTTTTTTTTTTTTTTTTTTTTTTTTTTTTTTTTTTTTTTTTCCAGGGCTGTGTACAGCACTTTTCGTGTGTTTTTGTTTCGTTTTTCCTTTTCATCTCAGCACATTACAGCACTTCACTTTTTGAAATGTATACTGATTACATATCGCCTGTTATATGTGGAATGCCTGTTTGTTCATTTGTCATTTCACTACAGTGTGGCTATGTTTTCCTGTGTTCATTTGTTTTTAGTTTGGTCTGTGAGTGTTGCCAACGTTACAGATTTATAATATAAATACGACTTCATTCTAAATGAGTGTGTGTGTGTGTGTGTGTGTGAGAGAGAGAGAGAGAGAGAGAGAGAAATATTCGATTTCATGAACAGGGTGTTAAGATGTTTTTTCAGATGAGTAAATGCAGGTTTAATTGGGTTGTAAAGGGGGGGGAGGAGGTGAGGGTATCGTGATTTGTGTTTTCAGGAAAGGGGGTTGACTCTCATAATGTTTATATTTATGTTAGGTGGTCAATAAGCTTGAAAAGTGTGTTGTTTGCTAGATTGGTTTGGTCATTTATGAGATGTTTATTTTCTGTTATTGTTTTTTGGATATTATAGTTTTCTTGAAGTGTGAGCAGGTGTTTTTTGTTGTTGTTTATTCTTAATATTTCCATGCCTGTGTCTCTGGTGGTGATTTTGTGTTGGTTTTGGTGTAAGTGTTCTGCAAATGTTCAAATGTTTGTTAAGCTTATGGGACTTAACTACGGGGCCATCAGTCCCTAAACTTACAAACTACTTATGAACTACTTACGAACTAGGACGGCACAAATATCCATGCCCGAGGGGGGATTCGAGCCCCCGACCGTAGTGGCCGTGCAGACCGTGACGGGAGCGGCTCAGTCTCCTCGGCCACCGCGGCCGGCTGCAAATGTTGAGTGACTTGTTTTATTCTTCCAGGCTCGTACATGCTCTTTATATCTGATGTCAAATGTTCTTTTAGTCTGACCAATGTATCTTCCATCACATGTGTTGCATTTCAGTTGGTATATTCCTGAGTTTCTGTATGGATCTGTATTTTCTATTGATTTTGGAAAATATTTTTGAAGTGAGTTGTTAGTTTGGTGGGCCTATTTGATGCCTTGTTTTTTTTGAAAATATTGAATATTCTCTGTGTGTATTTGTGATTGTATGTCATTGTATACCATCCGTTGTTTCCTTCATTTTTCTGACTTTGTGTTTTTCTTGTGTGTGTGTTTTGTGTGTTTGTTTGTGTGGCATTATGGCTTTGTGGTGGTGGTATTGGTGTGTTTATTTGTTTTTTAATTTTATCGTTCAGCTTTTTTACTACTTTTTCTTTGTATCCATTGTTTGTGGCTATTTGTACTATGGTGTTCATTTCTTTTTGGTAGTTATCTGTGTCTAATGGGATGGTGTTTAGTCTGTGGAGCATGTATCTAAGTGCTGCATATTTCTGTGTATCTGGGTGATAAGATGTGTGGTGTATAATTGTGTCTGTTGTTGGCTGGTTGTTCTGTATCTTTATGGTGACATCTAGGAAATTTAACTGTCTATTTTGCTCTTTCTCTACTGTGAATTGTATTTTATCATGAACAGAATGTATGTCAGTATACAACTGGTGTATTTTTGAGCTTGGTTCATCTACGAGGCCTCGTAGATGGCACTTACACCAAAACCAACACAAAATCACCACCAGAGACACAGACATTGAAATATTAAGAATAAACAACAACAAAAAACACCTGCTCACCCTTCAAGAAAACTATAATATCCAAAAAACAATAACAGAAAAGAAACATCTTATAAACGACCAAACCAATCTAGCAAACAACACACTTTTCAAGCTTATTGACCACCTAACATAAATATAAACATTATGAGAGTCAACCCTCTTTCATAAAAACACAAATCACGATACCCTCGCCTCCTCCCCTCCCCCATTACAACCCAATTAAACGTGCATTTACTCATCTGAAAAAAAAAAAATCTTAAAACCCTGTTCACGAGGGGAGAAAAAATTCTCTCTCTTTCACTCTCTCTATCTGTCTCTCTCTCTCTCTCTCTGTCTATCTCTCTCTCTCTCTCTCTCTCTCTCTCTCTCTCTCTCACACACACACACACACACACACTCATGTAGAATAAGTCATATTTATATTATAAATATGTAACATTGGCAACACTCACAGACCAAACGAAAAACAAAGGAACACACGAAAACATAGCCACACTGTAGTGAAATGACAAATGAACAGACAGGCATTCCACATATAACAGGCGATATGTAATCAGTATACATTTCAAAAAGTGAAGTGCTGTGATGTGCTGAGATGAAAAGGAAAAACGAAACAAAAACACACGAAAAGTGCTGTACACAGACCTGGAAAAAAAAAAAAAAAAAAAAAAAAAAAAAAAAAAAAAAAAAAAAAAAAACCAACTCCAGCCAACAAGACGGAGAAGCAGTAAGCTTGGGGAAAAATGGTGGATAGTTCAGCTCGAGCCTTACTCTAGGCTTGGTGCAACAGCGCTGCAGACGGCGCTGCGAGCGCTGGAATGCAGCACTGCGCAAGACGTTGTAATGTTGTATTAATCAGAGCATAGGCATCGCATACATTTTTGATTACCTATGTACCAATTTATACGTTATTGCTATGTCTGAAATAAATAACTTTCAGGACAGATCATATCAATGTGCAAGGAGTAGACACTACTTAAAACAAGAAAGTTTCTAATGTTCCTTCATTAGTTCGTCTTTTAATTGTAACAGCCATATATTCAGCCAAAAGACAATTAGGCTCTGTCGTAAAGCTGTGACGTTATGTAGAGTTTACTTTTATTTCTGAAATTCTTAAGCACAGTGTCTGTTAAACGTTTTTGTCCTATTACCATATCGCAGATATATAGTAGTTTAAATTCCACTTATTAAAATTAAATAAAGTGACATACAAAAATAATGGACGAAAAGGTTTCTTACTGGTACGTACAATTAATGGTTTTTGTAGTTTACGCAGCAATGGTTTCATATCAAAAGGGCAGATGCAGGCTTTTGCATAATGGAGAGGTGCAGTATACAATATTAAAGTATTTTACACTTGTCTGTTAACTTACAAGTTTTCGTTTGGAATTAAGCGGCTAAACTTTTTAGTAGAGAATCCACAGACGTTCAAGCGAGTCTCTAGTTACTTTCAACGAGAATTGTGTTTCTATATTTATTTGTATCTAAGTGTTATAAGTGAAAGTCTTTCCGCATAACGAGTGAACGAGATATGTAATAAATATGATACCTCATAGCAATACCAAACACATGTGACTTAAAGTTGCTGGACGTTTCCAGAAGCTATTACTATTAATTTGCAGTTATGTGGATTCTAAAATTATTGCTCCATCAAGAGATTGTGAATCCTGTTGTTATTAGGAGACAAGAAAGGGAAATAATGTTTGAAAGTTTTTCAAGTCCCTCCAAATGTTCTTCAGTTATGTTCTTGACATTTTCTTCTAAAGAAAGATGATTTCCACCAGCAAGTTGTCGAGGTTATTGAAGCACTCATTTTGAATGAAATTCTTACTCATTTCGCCAGTGCCTGCGTGCTATTCACGGTTGGGGGTTCGAATTCCCCCTCAGGCATTGATATTTGTGCCGTCCTTAGTACTGCTAGTTCATAAGTAGTTTTTATGTTTGGGGACTGATGACCCCATAGTTAAGTCGAATAAGCTCTACAACCATTTGAACACTTGATTTCTCACTCATTTAACAAACTACTGGCTTTTTAAAGAGTTTCTGTTTACCTTGACAGAATTTTGGCTAGATAAGTAGTAGGACAACCTTGAATAAAATTAAATATTATCACATCATCATAGGGCATATCATTTTTCGTCTCACACATGAAAATACTTAGATTTACCAGAAACAAGGAACTGAAGAGATTTAAGGTCTCATCCTGCTCTTCATGTTAGAGCAATCACTTTGTTTAATATAAAGTGAAAGTGAAACACTGTGTAAGTAAATACTGAGCAAAGTATAAAACTACCAACAAACGTATCAGAGCCAGCTAACGTGAAGCCAACGACTTACAACAGGTTCTATACTTCCGGCACAAGCCAGTACGGTTATCGTTTTCTTACGCAGTACGAAATTGGGCGTCTTCTGTTTGCTTTTACCAGATCCGATACTACGCACGTCTTTTCTTTCTTTTTTACTCGCAATTGATACTGCACTGACAATTCATTCAGTGAGGAAAAATTACAAGTGTTTTGAAGATACATGCAATCTGTCCAGTGAAACAAAACTGATGACTGCGATTTTGAATGTCACCTCTCTGATAGTGGTGACTCCCTCAGGGTTTCAGCTCACCCCAGCCAAAGGAAAAACGGAAAAAAACAACAATGGACCATACGCCTTTATCGATGGACAGTAATTAGTTTACTTCCCTTGGAGTGCTTGAACATTAGCTGAACCTTCCAACATTCTACCAGTTAATCGCTTCAATGACCTCGATTGCAACTGAACATAACAACCCGATTTTCCTGTTTTATTTCAGCAAGGATACATCAAGCAATTTATCGAAATGTCGACAGAAACGCTGTTAGAACACGCACTGAATACATACACTTGCTATCGCAGCAATGATGCTCCTTAACTCGCAATTACTCGTGAAATGAGACAGCTCTATTTCACTCGCGGTAATGTATGGTCTAAAATGGTGGTGGTTTTAGAAAGGGACTAAACATCAAGGGTTATCAGTCCCTGGTCTAAAATGCATAGGTCATTTAAGCTGCCAGCTATCTTTTTCAATATATGATTTGTAAATGACGTGCACATACTTCTCTAATAGCGTCGTTTTAAAACGACATTTACGAATTATGGAAAATTGAATGCTTTGTTAGAAAGCTAAGATTCTGTACTATCACATATTCAAAAATCAAATTTTGTTACTCCATAGTTTCTTCAGAATCGAGTGATAAGCATTATGAATCTAAAAGCTCATGTGGAATGAAAATTAGACATTTTTATTTATGTATTATTTCACATGCAAAGAGAAGCTTGTAAGGAAAAACTAAGTTAATAAAACGATTTGGGATGGTCGTATATACCGTGAGCAGTCTTTGCAGCGTGAAAATCGGAATAGTGGATTTCCTGCTAAGTGTGTAGTGGCTGGCAGGCGCATGGCCCGGCTAGCAGGAGACCCCCACCGGCGGCCGGGCGGACAACGGCCCGCCAGGTAGGCAGGTACTCGTGCTGCCTGGCACCGTCCGATGCGGCTCGTGCTGGCAGGCTGGGCAGTGCGTGGCAGGAGGCGCGGCTATGGGCCTGGGTTGGTAGCGCAGGCCCACTGCACACTTCTGTCCTGTACTTCACTAGAGGACCCTT
Organism: Locusta migratoria; assembly: GCA_026315105.1. Lineage (NCBI taxonomy): Eukaryota > Metazoa > Arthropoda > Insecta > Orthoptera > Acrididae > Locusta > Locusta migratoria. The sequence continues at coordinate 94,217,567 of CM048747.1, read as the reverse complement.
ATGTTGTTACAACATACAGTCATTACCCTCCTGACCTAGTCCGCAAACAGTTTTCCCATGTCATATCCCCACACACCACCAATTCTTCCTCCAACCCCAATAGCCAGTCAGAAAGGAGTGTTCTCGTTATCACCCAATACCACCCTGGACAGGAACAACTAAATCACATCATTTCCCGGAGCTTTATCTGTCATCATGCCTTGAAATTAGAGACGTTCTGCCCAAGATCCTTCCTACCCCTCCTAAAGTTGTTTCATCGCCGATCCAACCTCCACAACATCCAAATCTATTCCTATGGCACTCCCTATCCCAACTCCTTACTACTGGTATCATATCCCAGTGGAGGACCTCGATGAAAAACCTGCTCAATCTACCCTTCCAGCACTTCATAATCTACCCCACTCCCCTAGGGGGCCCACAGCTTTTTTGTGGAAATGTGTGTGGCACACACGGTTGCTCGACCCATTGCAGCCTTTCTTCCTATTTTCTCAGCTGCATTATCTTATCCTGGTTCCCCTCCTTCTCATTTTAATTCCTCCCCACCCCTGCTCATTTCCCCTCTCTAGGTGTTTACCTTTAAGACGGCCTGGCTATTCCCTACGGTTCCAATGATGGTTTTTTAACAATTGTTGTCTTCGCTGTTTACCTGTTTTTGGCCCAGTTTTGTCCCCTCAGAGTTTGACCTCCACCACAAAATCACAGTCAGTTAACAGTGTGAACCAGCTGTAGAAGAGCTCTTAACCCAACACCTGTGGTGTAGATGCCCCTCCCTTCGTTTTCCCCTTCCCTCCTCGCCATAGCCCCCTACCCCCATTACATCCCTAGCAATTGTATCCAGTCTGTGTGGGATGGCTGTTACTTACACTTCTGGCTGAGCCCCCTGACAACACAGGGATCACACTGATGATACCTGATCTTTAACCTCCCCATGCAGGCCAAGGATTTGATATGCCTCCTACTGGGGTTTCAGAACTCCCAGCAATGACCATCGTGCCATGTGGCCTTTGTTGTGGCTGGGTGGCACCCATGGGAAGAGCCTCTGACTGGAGTGGGTGATACCAGGGCGGATGTTTCACACAATGAAACATGTGAAACGTTGACTTCTCTGTTTTTACTATTTGCCGTGGATCCAGAGCTGGCGCAATGCAAGCACGAAACTTGCGGCCGCATGGGGCAGCACTTTCCGAGGGGCGGCAAATTTGCCGCCTCGACCTTTTCTGTTTTCTTTTAGGACAAGCTCAAAATTCATGCCAAAGACGGGATTCGAAACCAACCTCGGAGGGAGCGGCTTCGGGAACTGTGGCATGACGCCTTGATTACCTGCCAGCCGCCCCTATTGAACAAGGGGAGGGAGAAGGTCTACCTTCTTCCTCGCTACTGTGGCAGCACTGCTGTGTTTACGGCGGTTGAACAGAGAGTGGGAAGCAGTCTGGCGTACACGCCAGTATTCTTATGAGTGGAGTACTGCCAGCGTGTTGCACACTGTGTGTTTACTCTCAACTTATTTTGCCGAAGACGAAATCTAATTTGGAAATTCGAATGCAATGTTCGATACTGCAGTTACATGTTAAGCCTGAAGCAATTTTGCTAAGCCCTTCAATGGCAGTTTCCGAGTGTTTTATTCTTCTTGCATTATGGAAAAAAGTGTTTGAACACTATTACAGTCAAACATGTCCAACACCTACAGTGGCTGGAAGTATTCCGAATGGGTAAATACGCTATGTGTAATTACAAGGGTAGTAAGCTTGGCATAAGTTGGGTTTAAATGTATTTTTGAAAATTTTTGCTATCCGTTTCTGAGTGAGCCATGAAACACCTGTAGCCTGCATGAACAACAATTAAACTCTGACCGGCACTTTTGTTTGACAATACTACTCACACACTATCACTTTGCTAACATTTATTTACTATAATGTGTGTGAATCCATGTTTCATCTAAGTAAAATAGTGGCTGCTTTGATTTTGATGAAAACCTGAGTAAGTATGGGTTTTTAGCAACAATGCCCTCTCGTCCACACAAAACAAAACGTTAATTTTGACACCTAAAACGAAAATCCATAGACTAAACATTGCTTGTAAGGGTAGCTTTGAAGCTCATTTCTCTGTGACAAAAGTTTTGCAGTTTTCGCAAAGTTCGTATTTCTCTTATTCTTCGTAATGCCATAGAAACTATTGCCTAATAATACATTTATCCATATCATCGGCTACATATTGATTGTGAGCTCCTTGATTCTTCTTGGGCGCTAGTTTAACCGTAGCCTCACTGTACCTTGTCACGTGCCCTAGTTCCTCGCACTACCGCGTCACCACTTCGCCTTTCCAGGCAATAGGTATTGATTTGTTCTCTACAACGAAAACTACAGAATTCGTTTCAATCGTTGGCCAAGGGAGTCAAGACTGGTCAGAAGCACTTTCATTGCGTTTTGTAAGAACGGAAGAATTGGTATGTCCGAATTTCTTGCAACTTGGAATGAAATAGGTATGTGCTTTTCATATGATGTACAATTAGTATTGCACATGCACGTTACTCTTAAGTTAGAATATTTCTCCTTCAAGATTGCAGAATAGGAAAATTTATATTTCTTATGATCTGTTACTTCAAAAATTGGCAATTCGGCAAGTAACCACGTGTCATCCCAACAGCTAGAATGAATATAAAGTGAAGAAAAGTGGAGTAATATGGCGATGACTAGTTTGTTACCCCTTACTATATAATCAGACACAAAAGAATTGACATGTGGCAATTGTCGAGTGTCAGTTCTTTGAAATGAACAACCACAGTGCAGTGAGTTAATATATTTCAACTAGCATTAGTGACTGTCGATGCCCAGGTGTGTATTTATTGCATTATTTCGGGCTCAATGTGGCCATTCCCAATGCTTTGAGTTATGTTTACATCTGTAACATCCACCTGGGCGTAACTGTCAGCATGACGGTTTAGATGTAAGCACATATTAAATGCTTTTAGACTGGCCACTCAGTGGTCAAACCCTAGGCAGATCTGAAAAGTAGAAACAAAAATTGCGACTGATTGCTGACATGACATATCCTACAGATTTGTTTAAATAAAATTCCACAAACGTTTTGTGAAAAACAAAACGGGGGGAAGGGTGGCAATTTATCAGCAAGCATGGGATGGCACTTGGGCTCGCACCATCCCTGCGTGGACCATGTGGATCGAGCTGCTAAACATAAGCGCGAGTGCGTAACAGACACATACACAAATATTATTTTTGTGTCATCCTTTCGTTGTCTCATTGTCAAGACACACAGTATTCATTGTATTCAGAGGGTGTGTTACCAGCAGACAAGTGTCCATCATTCTGCACCCACACTCGCACAACGATCTCAATCACTGTGGAGTGTTTACCCTCTGGGACCAGGGATCGAACACACAAACATTTGCCAACAAAGTGATTATGTGTAGTTCACCAGGCTGCAAAGACTTACCTTGTTAATAAGTAAATGTTGTGTTTTGTCTCTTCCATCACCATTGCCTAAAATGAACGATAGCTGTAAGTGGTGATGACACATGCACACTCTACCAGAGCACTTTGTGAGGTGTGTGTGGGTGTTGACTGAAGAGGAACAGCTGCTAGGAGGCCCTGCTAGGCGGGCACTACAGAAGGATGGCAGGTGGACATAGCCGATGGGCTGTGGGCAGTAGCTGCTTGACTCTGTTTTTAGTCATGTGGGTTTGGGACTTGGAGAAATTTCGTTGATACAGACGGAACGGTGCATATTTAGTCACCGTCTCTGGTCTCAGACTTGGTCGCTTAGGTGGACATCTCCCACCCAATGAGTGTTAGGAATTTCACTGTAACTTCTGGAATGAATTTCACTGTTAATTATCTCGAGAATTTTTATCATTCCGAAACCTTTCCATCACTGTTATAACTCCTTAGCCATATCAAAGCCTCCCTCTCAACTAGGCCAACCAGCTAAGACTTCTTGTTACCAACCCATGTCACCCAAATCCCACGCAAAACCCTTGTTTGGAACGCGACACACTGTTTTAGCTGATGAGGCGAGTGTGACGAAAATTTTACGATTTTTGTGAACTGTCTGGACACTGGTCTAACTTTTAGGCTGGAGGTTTTAGTGTGTTAAAGTCTGGCTCGCTGATACCTTTTATATCAGAGATCAGGAACCGCTATACTCTGATACTGCATTTTAAGTACTTCTACAATTGTATATTTTAGTAGGCCAACTTAAATGGTTGATTTCCAATATGTCTTTACGTGTTTGCTATGTTGAGCTTGCAGTTCATACTCCTGTCACCTGTACTTGTTTATTTACTCTTGACTCCATTCACACTTGGCGTCTAATTATTTTATCAGGGCACTAAAGACCTTGTTGTTGTGCACCCTCAACATCCTATCCTATAGGCACCTGGACACTGGCCTCAAAAACGGCGCCATTTGACTTACATCACTGAAAATGCTAGTATCAAGACGAAAAGATGGGGCGCCTCTCAACTGTTGCCACTTTTCAAAGTTGAAGTTATTTGAACTTTGTGACGCCATTTATTAGAATCATAACAAACCGCCACCATATTTATTTGAAGGCTAAAGCTGTATTTGGTGTTATTGTGTATTTATCCCTACGTTTTACAAAGAATGTGCATTTTAAATGAACACCAAATTAAAGATCTTTCCAAAATTTGTGTATTATATGATGTTCTTATACAGTGTATGCTTAAGATTTGTATGTGACTACACAGGTGTTATTGAGTGATTACTGAAGGAAGATTTGTAGTTACACAACAGCCTATTTAATTCTACAAATGCGGAAAATAAGTGTGGTGCTGCCAGTATATTCAGATTCTGAAATTGGCATCTTCATTGCTCATAAACACTAGCCACATGTATTTTAGAAAGGAAGTGATAAGGTTCATGTCGTAATTGCTGATTAAGTGTATCTATTAATTAAGGGAATGAACTGTATTATGGTAACTGTCAGTGCAGTTGTAAGATGCATAGGCTTAATCTCATAATATGCTATAGATTAAAAAGTCGTCATATTTAACTGTGGGCAAGTGTAGGTAGCTATATTAGTTTTCAAATAAACGTCAATGACGTTGTAAACAGCATCCAGAACATTGCATTATAACACTGAACTTGTTTTCATGACAACATATCAAGTTTTAAGAGATGACAGGTAATGGTCAAGTGTCAAATATCACATTGACACTTGTAGTATCACTTGATCAAGTACTGTGTCTCTAATGTTGATATCAGACTTTCTTACAGAGCTTGATAAGCAGATCCCAACTGGTATTTACTTTTTTTTATTCGTATTTGGTTCAGTAATGGAGCTTTATTTACATGTGTTACTTGGTTTCTATCTGCCTTTAATATCTGAGTGTTGTTTATAAGCAAAATACATTCCCAACAGCAACATTTACACTTTATTTCCCTCTTATTGTAGTTTTATATCAATTCTAATATGATAACCTAAATGACAACACGAATGTCTGTTTTAAATATCTCAGCTGACGCCATATTGGCAGCCATACAACTAGGATTCTGACAGGAGTGAGTGGAAACAGCTGTGACAGCACTACTTCAATATAAGCCACAAAGCCAGGACCACATGCAACGGTCTGTCTGCGCAAAAGTTTGTGCAAATGTTTGCGCAGACAAATCATTGCGTGTGGTCGGTTGCTTAAGGCGTGGTCCAGTAGCAAGTGACTTCCGCAAGTAACTTCTGCAAGTACTTGCCGATATGTTTACAATAGAACAAAAACTTGCGGAAGTTTACTTCTACAAGTCGTTTAGGCAAGTAACTTGCTGCAAGTACTTGCAGAAGTGTTTCCACAAGGGTCACGTTGTGAGATAAGCAAGTGCAAGTTTACAACGTCATGCACAAAAATAAGAGCAGCCTCTACCACTGTTCCAGTTTTGTTATTAAAGAAAAAAAATCACCAGCAAACGTTTAAGAGAATAAGAAGTCTTTGGTCGAAGACATGGGTACCGAATGGTACAGAGACGTACATGTTTAAGTTTTCTAGAAGATTGTTGAATGATCTAAAATCAGAGGAAACATAAATTTCATTGACTCACAATATTCCACTTGTTAGTATAAATGTAATCTGCACTTTGTTCACTTTTTCGTTTCCTTATTTTATTGAATTCTCGTTCATATTACGCGCGTAAATAATGATTTTTTTTTCGTCTTTCGGCATCTGTTGTTCAGAAATTACCGCAATATTTTCAGGAGCGATCTGTTTTCTTATTCAATTTTTTTTTTAGCTCAACATGTTTTGCATCCCACAATTCTGGGAAGAATTCAAATTTATCTATCAACAGCTGCATTTTCTCGCAATTCCACACTATTTTCGTTATTATTACTGATATTTTTGTTTCGTAAACGCAACACAAAACTTCTGCAAGTCGAATAAAAACTTTCAGCAACTGGCAAGTCCGGCAAGTGGTTGCTGCAAGTAGTACGAGACTGTATCCACTAACTTGTGGAAGCTACTTCTACAAGTTGTCGAAACTTGGGGAAGTCGACTTGCTGCGGGTGTTTCCACGTTTAAAAAACTTGCAGAAGTAGCTTTTGCAAGCGACTTGAGGAAGTTTACTTGCTAATGGACACGCGCCTTTACATCCCTGCAAATTCTCGCGCCCGACATCTTTCGGAGAAAAAAGAAACTAGGTAGTACAGACTGCAATCTGACTGGCAAACGAACACGAAATGCTTTTTTACGAAGTTTATTTTTGTCAGTGATAGAGGAAATCTTTTTACAGACACTATTTGTAACGTGTATAAAAAAAGTGCCAACAAACCGCAATAAACAGAAGTGGTCTAGGCATTGGCTGCTTAAAAGAAGGCAGTTGTCTCATGTGATTCTAAAACGTGAGTTGAAGTGCAAACCCGATGACTGGCGTAACTATTTGCGAATGGATGTGGAAACTTATAATTAACTTTTGGCACTGGTAACTCCTCGCATAATATGTAAAGACACTTGTATGAGGCGATATATTTCTCCACATGATTGGATGACAGTTACATTAAAGGCCAATTCACACTGTCCGTCACGTCACGTCACGTCACGTCACCGTCCGTCAGAACATTCCGCAATGTATTTCTAATGGCGGCGTTCATACTGTCCGTCACGGACCGTCACGTCACGTCAACGTCACGTCAAGCTTTCTCGCGAAGAATGTTTTGACGGAACGGTCGTCTGCTAACACGGAAGTTAACCTATTTTCGTCACGCTAATTAAATGTTGCAGTCGACGATTGCACTGTTTATATGCAAATAAGTCTTATTCGCCTTTATTTTGTTGTTATACTTCGCCTTAGGGGTAAATCTCAAATGTTTCATGACGACTTAAATGTTTTTGTCAATTGAGTGTCCCCCTAAAATCGAGGTCGGATATCTGAAACAAAAAAAATGGTTAATGTTACTTAACATTGTATCAGAAAAGACTGAAGCAAACTGTTTATCAGAATAAGATTGTAATTTGATTATGCATTTCTCATTAAGTAACATTTTTACTGAAAAAGTCAGTTCTAACGAAAGACAAAAATTCAATTGTTTACGGCGGTATTAACAATGTCAATGGGCCAATTGTAATGGATAAAGTAAACAGGCGCTATTTATGCTCTTATAAATGTTGTTTGATGTATTCATATGTTTATTTTTTCGCTTGAAGATAGATGTCTATGTTTTGAAATGTTTTTTCAGTTCCCCGTAAGTTGGCCAAAAACATACACTGTAAAGTTTTATTTGGCTGTCAATAACATTTAGCGCTGTTGTTCCTTCAATTCTAGTATTAAACTATGACTTTCTACATAACAGATCGCTACTCATAACCTCACTTTCAACATCGCGTATTGAGATCGGCGAATTGACGTGACAGACACTGACGGACAGTGTGAATACAACTTGACGTGACGGTGCCGTGACGTGACGTTGACGTGACGGACAGTGTGAATTGGCCTTAAGATTCCTGCCACATGAAGAACCTACAAAGACCTCGAATTTTCAACAGCAATTTCTAAACAAGCATTGAGTTAAATCATCCCCAACATTTGTGAATCTATTTATGCTGCCCAGGAGAATGATTTCATGAAGGCAAGTAAAGTGGGTCTACCTGCTAACAAGACACAAATAAAATTGTCAGAGTTTTCGATATGTTTGAAACACTGAACACCTACTTCACTTTATATTATATATGTGGCCAATAAGCTGCGGCTAACTTTGTTTCCCATTAGGAATTTTCAGTTCTCAGCCATTTTCATCCACTGTCAATATAGTAAACATACGAAAAAAGTATACACTGAGACACATTTGTAGCGATCTCCTGTCCACACGTTCGAACTTGTCTGCGCAGATGTGATTTGAACCCACAGATTTAAGCAATTTTGCTCTAAAGCTGGGTCCACACGCTACGATCTGTCTGCGCAAATGTCTGTGCACATCTCGCAAATCGTTGTGTGTGGACAGCACATTTGTGCAGATATGAGATGTGCGCAAACCTGGAAGTTGGAGTTGGAGGTTTGAGCGAAATTTATCAAATCTGTGGGTTCAAATCACATCTGCGCAGACAAGTTGGAACGTATGGACAGTAGATCGCTGCAAATCTGTCTCAGTGTATACTTTTTTCGTGTGTTTACTATGTTGACAGTGGATGAAAATGGCTGAGAGCTGAAAATTCCGACTGGGAAACAAAGTTAGCCGCAGCGTATTGGCCACATATATAATATAAAGTGAAATAGGCGTACAGTGTTTCAAACATATCTAAAACTGACAATTTTGATTTGTATCTTGTTAGAAGGTAGACCTACTTTACTTGACCTCATGAAATCATTCTTCTGGACAGCGTAAATAGCTTGACAAGTGTTGGGGATGATTTATCTCAATGCTTGTTTAGAAATTGCTGTTGAAAATTCGAGGTCTTTGTAGGTCCTTCCTGTGCCCAGGAATCTTAATGTAACTGTCAATCATGTGGAGAAATATATCTCCTCATACAAGTGTCTTTACGTATTATTCGAGGAGTTACCAGTGTCAAAAGATAATTATAAGTTTCCACATCCATTCGCAAATAATTACGCCAGTCATCGAGTTTGCACTCCAACTCACGATGTACAATCACATGTGACAACTGCATTCTTTTAAGCAGCCAATGCCTAGACCATTTCTGTTTATTGCGGTTTGTTTGCACTTTTTTTCTTTTTTGCAAGACACGTTGCATATAGTGTCCGTAAAAAGATTTCCTCTATCACTGACAAAAAATAAACTTCGTAAAAAAGCTTATCGTATTCGTTTTCCAGTCAGATTGCAGTCTGTACTACCTACTTTCTTTTATCACCGAAAGATATCGAGCGCGAGAATTTGCAGCGATGTGAACACCCGTCCACACGCAACGATTTGCGAGGTGTGCGCAGACATTTGCGCAGACAGATCGTAGCGTGTGGACCCAGCTTACTGGTGAAGTGTTTAGGCCAATTCACACTGTCCGTCCGTCTCCGTCACGTCAATTCGCCCATCTCAATACGCGATGTTGAAAGTGAGATTATGAGTGGCGATCTATTATGTAGAAAGTTTTAGTTTAAAGAAAAAATAAACATATGAAAACATCAGACAATACTTATAAGAGCCTAAATATTGCCTGTTTACTTTATCCATTACGATTTGCCCGCTGGCATTGTTAATACCATCATAAACAACTGAATTTTTGTATTTCAGTAGAACTGACTTTTTCATTTAAAATGTTATTTAATGAAAAACGCGTAATGAAATTACAATCTTATTCAAATAAACAGTTTGCTTCAGTCTTTTCTGTTACAATGTTACGTAACATAAACCATATTTTGATTTCAGATACCTGACCTCGATTTTAGGGGGACACTCAATTGATAAAAATATTTAAATCGTCATGAAACATTTGAGATTTACCCCTAAAACGAAGTATAACAACAAAATAAAGATGAATAAGATACATTTGCATATATACAGTGCAATCGTCGACTGCAACGCGTAATTCGCGTGACGAAAATATGTTAACTTCCGATGTTAGCAGACGGCCGTTCCGTCAAAACATTCTTCTCGAGAAAGCTTGACGTGACGTTGACGTGACGTGACGGTCCGGTGACGGACAGTGTGAATGCCGCCATTAGAAATACATTGCGGAATGTTCTGACGGACGGTGACGTAGCGTGACGTGACGGACAGTGTGAATTGGCCTTTTTTCTACACCTACAGATGGGGGCGGAATAATTTGCAGCGATCTGAATACCCGTTCACACGCATCGATTATTGTGCACAGACATTTGCTTAGATTTTTGCGAAGACAGATCGTTGCCTCTTCGGTATCACGGTAGTGTGACATCGATCGATAAATCGACACTTCCCGCTGCACTCTGCTGTCGCTAGACTAGTCTCTTGTCAAAGATCCTCTGCGCGGTACGTAGCGTTTTGCACTCTCTTTGGTTTTCTATCTTTTAGTTCTTTCACTTCGGAGGAGTGGGTCTGGTGTATCAGCAAGAATGGGTAAGTAATTTGTGTTAATTTTGTTGTTGCCCTTTTGAGATCAGAAGGTATGATATTTTAATTGTTAAAGATCTTCAGCGTAATTAATTTAGTTCGTTTCGTAAGTTTCATGTTATTGCTTGCAATCAACCACGTGGCTATATTGGTTTGGAGTATGTTTGTGTCTTCCTTGTGTGATTCTTAATATTTGCTTTGTAGGTAAACCTCGTGGTCTTCGTACTGCCCGTAAACATGTAAACCACAGGCGAGAACAGAGGTGGGCTGATAATGATTACAAAAAAGCCCATCTTGGTACAAGATGGAAGGCCAATCCTTTCGGTGGTGCGTCCCATGCGAAAGGAATTGTCCTGGAAAAAGTGTAAGTCTATTTTAACTACCTGAAGCAGTTTACTTTTTCATAACTTCTGTAAGTGGATTGTTCTGATTTTATTTGGTGCTGAGGACGTTACGTGGTGGAAGTGTGTGTGTGGCATGATAAATTATCTTGATATGAGTTGCCTGTCAATTTCGCTGGTAAATTGACGTAGAAAATTGTTGCATTTTCCATTTAGATTCATGTGGTTTCGTTGGTGTGCGGAATTACCGCCATATGGTCTTTTAGACTTTTGTGCGTATGAGATTGAGAATTGTTATAGTTTGTCGTGCTCATGTGCCACTGCCTTGATTAAAATTTTGTGAGTGCCCTTGTAAAATGTTGCTCAAATTTTTGTTTTTATGTTAATGGTTTGCATCTATACCCTTTGCAATGCTTAGCGTGGACTTAACTAGGCTATATATATTTAACCTGTAATCCTTAAATATTTCCTTTTAAGAAGTAAGTCTTGTGACAGGCTTTGTTATGAAATGGGAGCTCATAAACAATGTTCTTAAGAGAATTATTGCTCCCGTGTGTGCTTTTTGTTATAAATTAGTAGCTCCATAAAGTTTTGCTTCAGGTGGTATTAATTCAGTTTTGAAGTATGGAGTTTGTTTTTTCCCTACTCTGTTCAGTCTGTTGATTGTGTATCTACAAGCAAGGAAGCGAATGGAGCCTGATGTTAATCATTGCTAATACCCGTCAGTCTAGCACTAGATTTTGAAGCCAGCAATGTTACTTGGGTGATTTTCAAGAATGCTTGCAATCGAAGTGGCTCAGCTGAAATGATATATATAGATCGTGCAACACTAAATTGATAACTTTGTTACCGACACAAGGCTTATGAAGTGTTTCGTTTGTAGTTGTGGGAAAGTATTTTATTGGTTTTGAAGTTATGATTTAAAAACTTTGCAGTCAAAGCTTTGTAAACAAAAAAGAAAATTATCACAACCATTTAGTGATTGGCTCTATGTGCACTACTTTAAAATCACTACGAAATATTGTCAGTAAAGTACATAGAGATGAAAAAAGTACACAGAGGGAGTTTCTTTCCCTTTACGTAGCTTTCACTGCAAAGTTTTCTAAGTGTTAAGAAATCAATATGATTCGCTAATGAATTACGCTAAGTTTCCAGTATGTAAAATAACTTTCACATCCATGTAGTGACTGCCTCTTGTTAAAAGTGCAGTTTGAGTCTGCGAGTTGTGGTTCATGCGTAGACGTTGGTAATGGCATGGTGAATGATGCAGGTGAAGGCGGCCAATCAGATTTCGCATTTCATGTGTTGTGAATTTGGTCTTTCTTCACATGCTTTTGCGTTCAGATTTAATTTCTTGCAGTGTAAATTCCACTTAGTCATTTCTCAAATAATACTACTGACATTTTTTCCAGTGAATTGCAATATGTGAATAATAGTCATTAAAATTAGTGTTCACTTCCCAAAGAAAAATCCAGATGTTGGTTAATTTGGAAGAATCTGTGTATCTCGAGGCTCCGGTTCTGAACTGTAGATTCGTATAGCGCCCTCAAATACTAAAAAAATTTCTTGTTTAACCTATATGTAACCATCTGAAGGCTACGCTACAGATAACTTTTTTTAAATGAAAGGATGTTTCCAACACTTTAAGATTACTCAACACGCTGTTGATAACTTCAAAGAGGCCAGCGCAGCCTTAAGGTTAGGTACATAGGTTACAAGAAGTAATTTTGTCTCTTAGTAGATCCTGAATATCCTGCTCAGGTCCGCTCAGTATAAGTAATTGCACTTGTAAAGGCTGCGAAAGTCGTGCAATCACCAACTGGTGAAAATAATTTTGACTACAGAGTACAGCCCATATGCTCAATCTCCATTACAGAACGTAAATATAAACCCCATATTTATTGCAATGCAATATGTTGATCTGAAGATCTTTACATCCACTACGCCAATTTGTTTACAAACCATAAAGAGAAAGGTATTTGCTATTGGCCGCGCGAATGCGACTGCCAATTGACTCCGGCACCGTTGCCAATGTCCAAACATGAAACGTCACTCGTGGACTCATAAACTGCACTTCAGCCCTGCTTCTTATTGTACTTTTCAGATGATGGTCTGTAGTGGTTTATTATGCCATTAGTCATATGTATAATTTTTTCTTTATATGAAAAAAAGATGTTTTGTCTTCCCTCGACTTAGAAACATACACTGTATGTGGGTACCTAATTTGTATCCCAAATTACATTATAGTGCATATCATCAGGAACATTCCATTTTCTATGTAAATGTCAGATTTCCGATTATTTTATTACATAGATACATATTACCATAGCTTCAGTTTGTCACTGACGGAGCAATGACATTTACACTAAAGTTACTTAAAAACATTGAGCTATTACAAGGAATGTCAAGATTCTGCTATAAAATGTTCAGGGCAGAATTATTTGTACATAATTACTTTTGTAAGCATTCATATTCATTTTGATCATTAGTGACCGCGTAATCAATTTAGTTGCACCTTCGATATATATTGTTTCAGGCTGAGCTACTTTGATTGCAAGCATTCTTGGAAATTACCTATACTTGTTTTATAGACTTCTTACTCGGAATTTAGACCTTGCAAATATTCTTAATGTGTAAATCCAAAAGCATAATTATTTTGTGGGGGGTGATACCAAAAGTTCTTATATTGTTTTGTGTGGACCCATGACGTCATGGACGGGGACATACAAAACATAAAATGTGGGGAAATCATTTCAAACCACAAAATAAAACTTATCATTGCGCACAAACAAATGCAAATTCTTATTTGCCTTGATCTGCCGAATAGTTGCCATTATGAATGATAAAAGTTTAAAGTGGTTATGGTTAGTAATTAGATTGATGCTCAGTAGGTGCAATGCAACATGCTGCCATCAGGGGTAAGGCAGACAGGTAATATGTGCTTCAGTTGACCCTTTCTTGTGCAATGAGATTGTCCTTGATTACAAACCATCATGTAAATAATTGAATACTTTGTAGCACAGGAGTGATTCAATGTATTGCCTGATTTTCTGCTTTAAAATGATTTGTCAATACGTTCTTCTTGACATATTGTTAGCTGTGGCGTGGAGATGAAAGCTGCCTATTTGGTGGTGTTAATGTAAATGTTTTATGACTAATATTGCAAAGTTGACATTCGTAATTACTGTAGTGGTTTCCATAAAAATTGAAGTATATATCTTCTCATTTTGTTTCCTAATAGTTCCTTTAGGGGTATTTCTACAGTCCTAATACATATTTCAGTATCCTTACTAGTAAGTTGTATTTACTGGAATAATGCCAGTTAAATTCTAGAGTGGGTGACACCAGTCTTGTCTTGTGTGTTGGCAGCCAGAAAATATTAAATTTGAGGAAATGCTTCAGACATGCTAATCTGTAGCTTCCTGAGTATGAGGTTAGATTAAGAAACTAGTTTTAGTTGGCAAAGCCATCATTGTGGCTATTGAAAAACCTGGTTGTGGCAAAGCGTCTGTGTGAAAATCCAACATTTGCAACTAAAACAGCTGTTAACACATAAGCCATTCTGTTGGCTTTCCATCACTGCTTGTGAGGCATTATCAATACAGAGGTACAATTTAAGCGTAATTGTTACGAAAATTGTTTAAAATTGAGTTTGATTGGAGTGGTTAGGATTCAGGTTTAAATAACAAATTGGTCATTTGTTGTCGGCAAAACTCATTTCCCTTTGATTTTGATCGTGTGATGTCATCGACAAAAATAAATTGGTTATGAGCAGCATTGACATGTTCTTGTAGAAACCACCAGTATTGACAATAACTTCTATGAACTCTAAGATTACGTAATACAGCATACGTGACAAATCCACAAAGGTGCACAATTTTGGAATCTAGCAGCAGCCAAAGAAAATGCAGCACGTCTCTTCACTCATACCTATTATATCCTGCACTCTCTCCAAAATATCTTAACCTGCACTGTCTCTGTAAGTTATGATTTTACATTTTGTGGTTTTGTGCAATTTTTGATTCTTCTATATATCTCTGGAAATTGCCAAATATGTTTGGTTCTGAGGAAGAAATCAATTACCATAGTTTTGATTCACTCTTCCCCACGCACACATTTTTGCTGTACACATCAGAATGATGTAGTTATACACTGCCCATATATAATCTGCAATCTTACAAAACTGCCTTCACAATTTTGATTTTGTATTCACTTATTCTCCTTGGAACTCTTCCAACATTCTCCCGTGCCTCTCTTCCCGCTTATACATATTACATTGCATTCCTATTTGCCATATATTCAAAAGTAGGAATTTCTGTCAATATGCATTTCGCGGTATGGGTAGTGGTGCTTTTTGTAAATTATTCGACCAAATGTGGTGCACATGTGGTGCTCTCTAGCATGAGTGTGCACTCAAAGAATGGTAAGTTACGGAATATGTCAGTCTTATATATATATTGGCAGTGCAATTCTGGTAAGGGTGTAGTCGGGGCAATGTAGTTTTCAGTTAGCATTGAAAGTGGTTGGCACAAATTAGTCCCACATGGTGAAATTTTAAATCTTTGGTTATGTAGTGTGGAATCAAATTTTGTTAGATATTGCTTGCTTTCAAATAAGGATATCAGGAATTGACATTGCCATGGGCAAAAGTGTGCAAAGCTTTGCAACAGAAGTGTGGTTGTTGGTGTTGCATTGGTACTGTGCCCAGTGCCACATTTATTTTTTACAAGACTATGTATTAAAATTGTCAGCGCCTGAAAAACAATCTGAATTTCCAACAAATTTTGGAAATGTTCCCACAGGGTGCAACAATAGAATTAAATTTAACCATATCAATGGTGTTGAACTGCAACCTCGTATATCAGGTTGTTCATGTAACATCATTGATAATTTTTATTTATGGCTTAAATTATTTTCCATTATGTTTTCATGGAATATTTTCTTTATGTAATGGTTTATAGTGATAAGTGTTTATTTGCTATTGAGAAAACTGTTAATGATTATGCTTATTTCACCTCCATTTTTTTGCATATGAGGTTGCTGTTAAACACCATCGATATGAAACTTCCTAAATTGCAATGCATTTTTATAAGTATTCAGAATTGGAAAAGATAAAATTACTTTGGACACTACTCTTACTGCAGTTCGTGCCTCCAGATGTGTGTGGTAGATATGGTTGCATGTTCTGTAGACAATAATGGAAATTACCTTGAATGTTTAATTTGTCTACTATTTCAACAAAATGTTAAAACTGTCATAGGAACTCTGTGCTTGTTCCTGGTTTATCACATTTCTTTGATTTCTATAGTGGAGTGGAAGCGAAGCAGCCAAACTCTGCCATTCGAAAATGTGTAAGAGTACAGCTTATCAAGAATGGAAAGAAGATTACAGCATTTGTTCCTCGTGATGGTTGCCTGAACTATATTGAGGAGAACGATGAAGTGTTGGTGGCAGGTTTTGGCCGTAAAGGTCATGCAGTTGGTGACATTCCTGGTAAGTATGAGATACCATTTGTTGAAATCGGTTTTATACAAGTTCCATTGACTGTAATGTTATGCAATACATCAATAAAATTATGTGGATAGATTGCAAAGATAACTGAGTAACAAACAGGGATCGTAACTGTGGGGGACCTCAATACAAGACCTGTCTAATCTATACACTCGGCACTTTGTATTCTAGTCCCATCATAGGCTTTTTTAGTATGCCATTAGGGCTGAAGTGTAGTTTGAGTCCAGTTAGTTGTTGTTTGGATAGCAAATAAGAAATAGCTTTACTTTTCATGGTTTGCAAACAAATCAGTGTGGTGGATATCAAGATGATTCAATCGCATATTGCATTTGAATCAATGTGAAATTTATATTTACATTCTGTTTTGCATATTGAGCATAAGATAACATAATCATAAGCTGACTTAAGTTGGACCTTGCAATTGTAAAATTGTTTATTTGCTTAAACACTACAGAAAATGCACCTACCTCTTCAGGGAATTAATGTACTAAAAAGAAGATTAACAATATCAAAAACATATAGTTCACAGAAAATATGCTATATGGGACGCATTTTGTTACTTCCATAATTTTGTAAATAGTGTCCTGTCATACAGAAATGTAACCAAAACATTAAGCATCTCTAATACTGAAACAACCCATGGTTGAGATGGAGCAGCTTTTTTAGAAAGTGATGATCATGACAGTTCTGAAATTTTTAGACACATGAATGTTAAGGCTCGTGAAAGTGATTTTGATTCAGAAATAACTGTTTATAGACACTACTGCAATCAGTGGTACCTAGTGCAGAACACAGTGGCAAAGTAAAGATGTGGAAGAAAACTTTTATGTGGGGGGGGGGGGGGGATATGCAGCACCACAGTGGTTGAGATGTGCATTGTTCACTGAGGAAGGCTTGCATGTGCTAACTTTGTACTTAAAGGATTAATACTTGAATTTTTGTATGTAGGCTACATAGTTTTTTCATAAATTTAACAATCATTTATTTAATTTTTCTTTTACAGGTGTTCGATTCAAGGTGGTGAAAGTCGCCAACGTGTCACTTCTGGCTCTGTATAAAGAAAAGAAAGAAAGACCTAGATCGTAAATTGTAATATTATCTAATAAAATGATTTGCTAAAATGTTTCTGGTTTTGTGCTGTATATTAATGGACTTGTACCGTATATTACACATTTCATTTGTTTAGGAGCACTGGAAATAGGTACATACAAGGAAGCACGTTTCAGTTTTCTTGCCTGTCATGGTGTCCGTGCATGATAATATTGGCAATCATGTGAAGTCTGTTGGAGCCAGTCAAGTGACAACGCAAATATTTCGTCATTAAATCTTTTACCAAGTGGACAAGGGTACATACAAGAGCAGGAACATCATTTATTTACTTCATGGGCTGTATGAAAGACTGATAAAGTCAATCTATGTGGATTTTTAAGAACATTAACATCTTCGCAAAGATTTTCTACAGTGATGTTGATGTTGCCAATGTAATCATGAGACTGCCAGGATGATTTGTAAAATTTTACTGGAACTGCTGTTCTGGGTCTTAAATATTGTGTGAAAGAGAAATTATTTGCTGCAATACACCACAACCACAGGATTGTTGATTGGCTTTGTGTATAGGCATTGAACGTGACACTCCACACTATTACATGGCTATTCGTGTCCATCTTATGAGTAGGGACAGCAAAAATTCTTTTTAATAATGCAAATTAGGCTGTTTTTAAGGATATAATGTGCGGTTTTTAAGAAAAAACACGAATTTGTAGATTTTTAACGCGAAATCAGCGATTTTCAACAAAGTTATTCCGTATCGGGATGAGAAATGTCATTACATTTACGTCAGTGATATATTTAATGTAGAAATGTTCCACATCGAAATTTAGTGGCTATTTTTTTATTTTGTGATGCAAACTGTAATAAGACAGTGTCACACATTGTTAGATGCGTGTATTCACAGTAGTAAAATTTATGATCAATAAGTGTTGGTAAGCTTATTTTTCTCTCTGTTGAGATATTAGGGTACTTAATATTGATGATAGTTTTCATATTTCAATCGATTTCTTTGCTGAAATGTTTCTAGTCTTTTGAAACCGTTTGTATTTTCCGTGATCGAACGGTGACCTGGCAGTTCATAAATTCAGTGTATTGCACAGCTTTGGTTAGTGGAACTGTGACATCACAAGGTCTTTGAACGGCGTCAAAGTTAAGCAATTTTGCTGTTATATTCTTTGACTGCGCGGTTATTGTTGGCCTTGTTATCATTACTGTTTCGCGGCGGCATGGATGACTATTTTCGGACTTGATGTTGTATTTCTCTCAGGCTTATAATCACTGCAACTGGATTTAAACAACTGCTTTCTTTTGTGGAAGCTCATTTTATTGTCTTCTGGACTTTCGTAAATAAAATGGACAAAGTACCGGTGTAATGTGATCATGTTTGCAATGATTTTTGAATGCTATTCGAAAAGTGAATCACGTAGAATGAGGAGAGTAATATTCAGTGGTTTGACCCGAAATAAATAACCCTGTTTGTGCTGTATCCTCAACAAGTTCTTTGTCTGATCAACTATCCTCGAAAACTAACATTTCATTGCCAACATGGCAATGCCGCCTCTGCTGAGAGTAAAATTTCTTTTGTATGTAGATGAATTTTTGTTTTTTTATGCCACTTGTCCAGATATTTGTAAAAATGGAATTTATTGAGGGAGGTGGGCGCAACAAAAAAAACGCCGAGCAGGAGAGGGGAGGCGGGGAGGAGAAAGTTTGTGTCCTGAAGTCAAAGATCTGCCACTGAAAAACACCAGAAAGTGCAGAGAAGAGATGAGCCTTACTACTTATACAAATAAGGTAACTTTAAAAGAAATTTTTTGTATGAAAAGTCTGTATTACTGATAGGAAACAATTGAAAACTCAAACTTATACCAAAACATATAATGTTACTTTCAAAGCCAGATGTGACTAAACATTAATAAATATTACGAAAAGTCATGTTTGTCACATTTTAACCCCGAGTTAAGTACCTTTTCTACATATTTAAAAATATTTCGTTACTCAGAAATACTTTTAAAATGTCACTCTTCAAGTTTTTTGCTATTTTCATATACAAATTTCTCTTGTAGCACCGACTTTTTTCAATACTGCTGCAATGGCAGACTTTTATTTACATTAAAATATATTCTTCTATTTTTTCAATATTGGTATTCTGTAAGAAATGCGACAATATAACAAATATTTAAGTTGGGGGGAAAAAAAGTTGTCAAGAACAGTTGGCTGACCTGAAGAAAGGGATAACCTGCTGGATACAATCATTGGCAATTTTTTCCCAAGTATTTAAAATACTTGGGTGTACATAAAAAAAAATTAAGACACATATTTGCATCTACATCAAATTTGACCCACAATATCTTATGAATGTGTAATTTTCAACATTCTGTTGAAAAATTGTTAAATATAGCTTTGAAAACTGAATAACATTACCAGAAAATAACACCGACAAGTGCAAAAAATAAGATTTTTGCATAAAATCAGATTTTTCCTGTCCTTACTTATGAGCTATGTTTCGTTCATAGTTGTGGGACAGTTTATTGGTTTTTGTGGTTGAGTGATGATGTTTGACTTTGTATGATTTAAAACACTTCATAGTTAAATCTACGCAAAGGGAAACTCATAACTGTGTAGTGACTGCTTCTTGCTGTACTCTTGTAAAATTACTATGCATTTTCAGAGAAGGACCCAGTCACTACATGACAGTTTTTTCCTTTGTTTTGACTGCAAAGTATTTAAAATGTTATTGACAAATGAAATACATTAAATTTCTATTAGAAACTGCCATGCCCATTTAGTGACGTTCTTGATGTAATTTTCTGAAGTTATTCTGCAATGTGATTTATGTGAAGAGTTGTAAATGTAATTTTTATTTTGTTTTGGGAATGAAATTGTTCTTTTGTCCTCGCTCATCTCAGAAATACTGGTATATACTGTATGGATACTAAAACGTTTACTTGCTTATTAAGTAATTACATTCTACCACTTTCAAACTTAATACTCAGCTTTTCAACATTACGATGTATGGGGGTTCTGCTCGCTGCAAAATTATTCACCTTGGGCGTCCTGGTAGAAATATACTCATAGGTACAATTTTTCTCTTTAATTTGAATCAAACTACTTCTCCACCAAAACATTACAACATACTAACGTACACAATGGAACAGAACTTAGCTAATAGTATTTCCATTTTAAAATGCAGACTGACAGCTTCCAGAGCACTTGGCAAAGGCTAGAACTTGAACTCCCCCACGCAAGGTGGTGAGGCAAATACGTAACATCAACAATAATGACATTACATTATGTATTGTTTATAACAATTGAATAACTGATTTACAATTAACGAACACAATAGTAAAACATTTCATGTACACAAAAATAATCACAATATAAAATGAAAACTATACATACAATAATTTTAGATGGCGCATATCTTTTTAAGTCGTAATATCGGATCTTGCTGTTTGACAACAAAGTGCGATGTTCAATGTCAATTAATTGGTTGATGAGTACATCATACATGTTCCTAACATATATTGAACAATCAAATATCTTGGCAATTCTGAAAATATACTCAAAATCTCACGTCAGTCAATATACACAAATAATTCAATATTGTAAATCTCGACTATTACATTAACACAATTAGCTGGTCTACGCAATTTGTTTTAGCCTAACAAATATACAATGCTATTTATTTTCATGTCTTTGTTTTACAAAAGTTTTTACCCTTTGTCTAAGTCTTGAAATAACATACAATGACGAAACTATTGTTTACAGAACTGTTTGGAAATGTTGTATACAAATCTCTTAACACGTTCGCTGCCGTTCACGCTGCAGCGCGATGATGCTAGGTGCCACTTCACACTCTGGCGCGTGATCGTATTTTGACAGTATCTTTTCATAGTTTTGAGCCACTGAATGTTTTGGTTTTTGTTTTCAGTTTTGTGATATGGTTTTTTATTTGCATTTGTATTTTTGTGAAAACAACAAATGAACAATACAAAAAGTACATACAAGGTATTTCATAAAACATATGCTTATTTCTATATCAGCAGCAATATAAGTCTGAATAATATGAAAACTAAGAAGTATTTTTTATAAACTCGTAACTAATCGAAATAAAATTAAAATAACCAAAAGCTTGCTTGCTTGTTTACATAAGAATCCAATAAATCTATCACTACATCATGAGAAGCGTGTGTGCCTCGTAGCCGGTAATGAAAACACGGAAATCTGGAACCACGTACGTGTGCATATCACTTATACTCTTCCCTGAGTGCCTATGAGAGTAGGCAGCTTTATTAGATGATGCCAGTTTACAACAACCTATAATAGGATACTAGGTCGCAGCACGCGCCACAGCATGAGCGGCACCTGACTCAAGTAATGTTTACAAACGACAGAGCATGAACGGCAGCGAATGTGTTAATAAAATCTATCACTTGTTAACTAATCACTGAGACACTGTCCTGCACTGATTCCTAGGCTGGTTATTTCGTTTGTAACTAACTTCAAACACAACATATATCACTATTAAACCACACGATTCCGGGTCCGACGCAGACGGATAACATTGAGATAAGAGGGCCAGCAGTATCATCATAATACCTAACACACATTACCAGGAATATCATCTGATACATTCAACAATTTTCTACAAAATGTCAAGATTTCTGAAAGTTATGTAGATACCTACTATCACAGCTTCAAACTTTGTGACAGGTGGAGAAGTAGCATTTTCACTGAAATTTGTCAAAAACATTTAGGTACATTATATGTATGTCTTGCAGGGTGGCCACCGAACCTTGAAACCGGGAAAAAGCCTTGAATTTGGGGGGAAAAAAAAGAACCGGGGAAAACAGGGAAGAAAACCTTGAATTTCAGCCAGAAACCAGGATTTTTAACCCATGAGATCTTGCGGCTTTAAGAGTTAAACGACCGTTCGCATGTATAGCCTATTGCTCAGATTACATGACCAGTTCGAAATATAGTTGATAAGTGTAAACAAGTAATTCCTGTAGTTTTAGCAAGAAAAAACCCTCAAAGTTTAATATTTAAAAGTAACAAAATGCCAGTCATTCTAAAATTATGGTGACCTAAATGCTCAGATCACTAGTGCCTGCGGGTTAAATAATAATCATTGCTTCATCAAAGTTTATAATTATAGGTTACGTATTCCGTTATCTACTTCTGTATTTATCTCGAAGTGTTGTTCAACCAAGCGACTCAATTCCTTGCGATGTACATCGAAGAGACGAGATGTTATGGTAAGGCACGACCACGAAATCGCAGCTAGAATGAATGGCAACATTTATTTGTACTATATTTTAGCGTTTTTCGTAATTGTTCCCCCCCAGTGATACTCATCAACAAAGATCTCGTTTGACTGATTCTGTGTTGAAAAATATCTTCACGGAAGCATTTTGTTGATTTGAACTATAAACTCCGTAAAAATTTGTATTGTGATGCTTCTTTAGCATAGGCGCAGACTACGGGTATTCTCGGCCTCTCAAGCATACCCCAAAATTTGAATGGTTACGCCAGGCATAGCTCACTGAAAATTTTGGTATAATTTTTCTTTACGTTATATTTCTTGGCTGCAATTAAAATCGACCCTCTCATCCCATTGATGGCTGGCTGGCTTTTGTAACACACCACTCTAAAAAGATTATTTTAAACAGGTAATTGAATTCGTAGGCATTAAAATCCACGTTCACATGTGAGTAAAGTGACAGTTTTCTAAATAGTCCGAATGTTAATGGAATTTCACTCGTTAAGTCAATATTGTAAACTGAAGGCGGCAACCTTTAATTGTATTAAATAACTAGAAATGAAGTGTGTTTGGTACAATACATTGGAAATCTTTACAAATTTAATTCCCGGTATCTTTTGAGATAACCTTTTGGCAACCACGTACATTATCAGTGAGTCGACATACTTGTTGCGAAGACTGCCCTATCCCTTCTAGCTGAAACCTATGTAAACAGACAGTCCTCATAATAACTTGCGAAGGTCTTTGGAGAATTTTGTAGAGCTGCCATTAAAACACAAACACAACAGCTAGTAATAGATTTTTTTCTGAATTTGAATTTTCAGGCTTCAACAATTTGTCAACAATTAAACGTAGTAGTCAGACCTTAGTTTCTCCTCTTTCTGACCTGTGTCACCTGTGCACCTGTCACCTAGCCACAACCATTTGTTCAAAGATTGTAAATAACATTGCAGGGCTGCCAATAATTCATTGTGACTAGATTTTTTACCATTACCTCGAGGAAACAAAAAGCATTAGGTTACAATGCATTGTCAAAATATATATCATTGCTTGATGTCTAAGTTGGAGTAAATGGAACAATACTTTCAAATAATTGGAAGGAAACAAAATAATTTAAAAACTTCAGTTATAAATAATTGTCCAATGTCTAAATTAGTAGTCAGCAGTTTTAAAATGTTATTAGTTATGATAAAGGAAACATATCCTGCACACTGCCATCTGTAGTCACCCCAAATTTTCATCCAAAAATTAAAAATAATCAAAAATTATGTCAAATATATATTAATCCAATCATTATTTATAGATATATGCAAAGAAATATTTTTGTTCATAAGTCATGAAAATTTGGGGTTAAAAGGGTTAATGTCTTGTTTGTGAAAACCGTTAAAATGGATAAGTATATAGTGAAATACAAAAGGACTTCGACTTATAATCGTGGTGGTGACGGTATGGAATCGATAGTGTGTATGTTTTGCGTAAGTTTTTGGCTTTGCTTTGTATTTATTTATTTATTTTTCTTTAGAAATACCTGGGTACGCCACTGAGCTTACCCCAAGATTTTCAAAAGTCGGCGCCTATGTTCGTTAGTAATAATTATAGACGATTCCTGTGACTGACATAACATTGGCAATATATAAATAGTAAACACAGTCATGATGTACGTATTGTTGATGGCTGAAGTTTTTTTCATTCGGACCCGGCTAGCGCCAATGAGGAGTCGCGGTAACAATTACGAGGATAATTACTTTACTTAGAGGACAAGGGTTCATCGAGAACCTGTCAGCAATAGAGCAGGAACAGCATTAATTATTTATTTTATGGCCAACAGAAAATAATATTCCCCTCGTTATATGTTAACGGGTTTTCAAAAAGCATACTTACATGCAATGCCACCTAGTAAGCGCTAGCCGGGCCTGTATGAAATACAGTTCTAACATTGTTGATTGCGACTTTTTGACATGCTAATTGTCCTCCAAAAAGATGTAAGTATAACTCTGTAATACGGTACGCGACTTTTGCGAAAAGGCAATTTCTTTCAGTTGTAATGTATTGCTTTAACAGCTGCCTTATAACAATACATTCAAAATATCATTAAATATATTTATTGACCAACTCCATCTACATCTTTCTGAGATGGAACAGAGTGAAACAATCATTGCAGAGAACAATAGAGTGAATCCAAGTGTGAATCGACCTTACCTATGACCGCACAGATGAAGTAATTCAACGTGTTTTAGAGTGAAGTGTTTGTCCGTCGTGTCAAAACAGAGTATAACTCGATATCAGAGGTCATACGAGACAGTATCCGTGGGTTATATCCAAATCACAAACGAATGCATTATGCTCTTGGTGCAAAGCAAAGATAAATATTTCTTCAATGGGGAAGAGTGCTTTGAGCAGCCACACAAGAAGCAAGAAACATAAACTTTTCATAAGCAAATGGAAGTCTTTTGCTTTCCACAATATATATTTCACTGTCTGTTTAGTACTTCGAGAATTTAAAAAATGAAACAAATTCATTAAAACATAATAATGTTTTCATTAAAATCTGCTGTTGAGTGTTATTTTACCAGATGACACTAGAATGCAAATACCACACAGCTGTTGCTCCAGATATGTTTTTGCATTCTCGATTTCATCTCCTCGAAGTGCAAGAACTCACCGACAACATTGTGCATTATTACGCATGCTGGGTCATTGACATTCCTTGATCTTTTAGCTAGAGTTTTCCAGGGCAAAACTTATATGACTGTATGGGCTCTGGAAACTGAAAACCATCGTTGGGAACAATATAAGTGAAAACTTGAAAGAGGTGAAAATGTTTTTCATATCCTGTTGGTAAAGTAAATCATATGTATTGAGTTCTCGATCACTAGTTCATGAGATGTGACTGTATTTTAATGTGTCAGGAAGTCTAGTATAAATGAACGGGCTATGTTGCAAAAATTAATACAATTCACATTAAAATGTATGGTATCCTCCAACTACTTGAACTCAACTTGGTCCATTACACAGGGTGTAAATTTTAAGTTGACAAATCGGAATAACTCGGAAAAACGGTAGATATTAAAAAATGGTTTTCACCAGCTTGTGGCTCATGGCAGAGGCTTAGGAAATAATACTCAACCTGAACAGTTTCCACCGTTTGTAGGGGGTGGGAAGTGTCAAGTGTAAAATTTGTAAATGGGAACCCCGAGTTTTTAATGCAGATTCGGATTCTAAGGCTCACATATTGGGTAAAAGTGCAGTTTATGCGGCAGCAGCTAGCCATCGCTCTCGCTTGGTTAGGAACGGCAGAGCAGAGAATCAGGAGTCTCGATGCCATGGCCAATAAGAAACAGCGTTACAATTGTCCAATGTAAGCAAATTTAAGCGATGTATGCAAAAGTTTTTGACCATCAACAAGTTACAGTTGCTATCAGTATGGATGCCACTTGATCACTGTTTCGTACAGATCATAAAATAAATAAAATGTGCTATACCTGTTCTGTGGTTGACCGCTGTGTTGTATTAATAATAGATCACTTATGGGGGTAATACCACAATTATCTAAAAATCCCTTATAAATGGAAAATCAATTACAATCACACAAACGCCACACCGAAATCGTCGAATAAACTTTGAAAGCCGGCCGCGGTGGCCGAGGGGACTGAGGCGCTCCAGTCCCGGTCTGCATGGCCACTATGGTCGGGGGTTCGAATCCCCCCTCAGGCATGGATATTTGTGCCGTCCTTAGGATAAGCTATTTGGTAAGTAGTTTGTAAGTTTAGGGACTGATGACCCCGTAGTTAAATCCCATAAGCTATACAAACATTTTGAAACTTTGAAATTGACGCCAAATTTACTCGTCACGAAACACGCAATCTTATTGGCCGGCATAACTCGACTCCTGATTGGCTGCTCTGCTGTTCCTAACCTAGCGAGAGTGACGGCTAGCCGCTGCCACATAAACTGCCCTTTAACCCACATCATGTATGGTCTGGTGGATATTTTTTTTTATACGGCAGATGGCGCTGTAATAGTAAGAAATACTTGTCATACTGGTGAAGAAATGTACTAAACAGGAAATAAAATAAATGAAAACCATATTCACGATACCTCGGAACACTACCAAATGATCCCCAAAGTGATCCTTTCCTCTCCCCACAGTGGTCAGGGCAGTCTTCCAAAGTGATACCTCAGTCCAGATTGCCCTTGTCTGAATACTAGTTATGAATTGCCGACAAAACATTTAATTGAACTAGCCTGGAAGAAATGTACATCTGGTACCATTTGGTTGGGTTCTGAAGCATCAATATGATTAACCTTTTTCTTTCCTGGGTGGTACATTTCTTCAGCAGTATGGCAAATAATTCTTACCATTACAGTGCATTATGTTGCCAACGGAAAGAAAAAAAATCAACCAAACTACACATGATTTGGTCTGTAGAATCTAAATCTGCAATTAACAATGGCAGTTTCCATTTAAAATTTTACACTAGCCACCCACACCGCTCCCAAATGATGGAGACAGTTCAAGCTTAGTATCATTTCCTAAGCCTCTGCCGGCTGTTCATAATGGTGAAAATCATTGTTGAATATTTGGCCTACTGTTTATCTTTTTTTTTCTAGTTATTCTGGTTTGTCAACTTAAAATGTACATCCTGTACTATACACTGTGTCAGTGTCGAATATGGGGAGGGGGAAGGGCTGAGATCCACAAGAGTGGCATGAGTGTGTAGTTTATTTTCAAAGCCATGTACATTGGGTAACATCATGATCTGGCTTAACTGTAGATTGTTCATTTCAAACCCATATTGGGCCTTAAGAAGTGATTGCTTTAAAAGAAATCATTCAATTGTGTGTGTGTGTTTTTTTTTTTTTTTTTTTTTTTTAAATATACATGTATATATAATTGCTTCAATAATTTTTGATGATATAGGTTCTGTTGCAATATGCCTATAGTTTTTGGGTAATTTTGTTCCCATTTTTTATGTAAAGGCACGATAATGGTTAACTTCAAACTATCTGGAAATATGCCTTCTTTGAACTTTTGATTCATGTGGAAACTAGGGGGCCCCACAGCTCTTTTGTGGGTACGTGTGTGGCGGCACAGGGCTCAGAGCTGAAGCAGCCTTTCTGCTTCAGTTTCAGCCACCCCCCCCTACCCCCAGGCTTATGCCTTTGTCCAGAGGTGGGTATCCCATGCGAGTTTAGGTGGTCTCATTTACCTGCTTTTTTTTTTTTCCTCCGTTTCTCTTCTCCCAACCTTTGCTTCGGCATTTCCCTCTTTACTGTATTCTTCTAGCCTTCCTCCTTCTCCAACTCAGCATTTGAGACTCAATTTTTCCCACATCCTTCTTTTCTCTTTCCTTTCTTCCTCTCTGTGCATTCCTGAAGGCCACACACACACTCAATGCTTAACAGGTGACTGGGTAATGCGCAAGTCTCAGCCCTGGGTTGGCATGTAGGGCCCGCATGTAGCCCCTGGTAAAGACCAGACCCAAGGAGAGGTGATTACCTGAGCTGTTACCTTCCAATCATGCCGATTGGTCGCTCAGTCCATTTTTCGGGAGGTGTGACCTGAGGTGTGGACAATCGCCTAAGGCGGGTGAGCCCTCAGTGACGGCTCCCCATTAGGAAAGAGCGTGCCATCAGAGACACTGGTAATCATGGAGGACAACTTCGGAATGACTTATTCGTCTTCTTCTTCTTCTTCTTCTACTTTGCCCTTTACCCAGAAATGGAAACTCAATGAATCAGTCCAAGTAGGTTCTGCCTAACTTGCCAAAGTTTCCTGTCGTTACACGAACTGATGGTCATGATTCCTCGTGAGTGAATCCTTTTATAATACAACGGGGTGTTGAAGCGATTGCAGGTCCTGTGAAAACTTGTTCCCACCAACACTGTTCCTGGTAAGGTCGAACCTTATCATTGTACCCTAAACTAGTTGCGGGGAGGAGGGGGGGGTAGCTTTCTCATGATCCCTTGACTGCCTGTTGGATGAGGAACTACAGGAGTACCTTTCCGACCAGGGTGTAACAGCTGTACATCGTGTGATGAAAAGAGTTAACAACAACCTAATACCGATCCGAACTGTGTTGTTGACCTTTGACAAAGTTGACCTTGCTTCCAAGATAAAAGCAGGCTACGAAATCATCTCAGTTCAGCTGTATGTTCCTAATTCCACCCAATGTTACCAGTGTCGGTAGTTCAATCATACCCGTCAGTCGTGCCCCAATGCAGCAAAATGCGTCACCTGTGCTAGGGATGCCCATGAGGGTGACTGCCCACCTCCGTTCCCTCTGCATCAACTGCATGGATGATCATGCTTCTAATTCTCCATAATGCCCTGTATATAAAGATGAGCGGGTTATCCAGGAAAAACCGAGTCAAGGAAAAAGTTTCCACCTATGCCGCCCAGAAATTACTAGCAAGTAGAAAGCCTGCTTTGCTCCCCGCAGGTACCTACAGCAATGTCCTTTCCTCTCCTCAACCAACAGAGAAGATGGGTATGCAGGCGTGTGACTTTACCTTCAGCAACACAGGTGTCAGATCAGCCACCCCAAAGATTGCCCGCTTAACATCCCCAATGCCTTGCGCTAACTCTAAATCCCAGTTCACATTAGTTTCATATAAATCACAGGTCAGCAGCCCGGACTTCAAAGAAAGATTTTATATAAACTTTATCTTCCCAACCATGAGCCGCTCATTCTTCAAACTGAACTGCGTCCAAAAGGGCACACAAAAAGAGAAATTCCTTACCTTCCCCGCCAAAGTGTGGCTCATTGGTCATGCCATCAGCAGTAGACGGCCCCAGCCATCCTCTGTCTTGCCAGAACGCTCTATTGCTTGCCGATCTGTCGGCATTTCACCTGCGGAGGAAGCTGCCCCTTTCGATCAATCCAGGAAGGAGGCATAACAAATGTCTGAACCCATGGAGCATGATTGTCCATCTGTCGATTGCAGTAGCAGTGCCCCCTCACTGCCAGGCCCTCAGCAGCCGTCGAGGGTTTATCCCCTCTTGCCTAATCCCTTTTTTTTTTCTTTTTTTTCTTTTTTCTTCATAATAGCACTCCTTCAGTGGAACATCAGAGGCATTAATTCCAACTGCAATGAAATAAGACTACTTCTTCAACTGCACTGCCCGCTTATAGTTGGTCTGCAAGAAATGAAACTCCACTCAACCGATCATATCAGTTTCCCACAATATATTGCAGTGTGTTTTGATTTACCTCCTGCCCAAGGAGGTGTTATGCTTCTCAATCGGGAAGACGTCCATTATCATCCCATCCCGCTGCAAACTCCCCTACAGGCGGTTGCCATCCGTGTCACCATCCCCACATTCACCTTCTCTCTTTGTAATATCTACACCCCGTCGTCTGCCGTTCTTAGGGCAGACTTACTGCACCTTGTTGCTCAGCTTCCTACGCCATTTTTGTTGATTAGCGACTTCAATGCCCACCACCCTCTATGGGGCTCTCCAGCTTCTTGCCAGAGGGGCTCTCTTTTGGCTTACCTCTTCAACCACCTTAACCTTGTCTGCCTAAATACCGGTGAACCAACTTTCGTATCTGACACGACACATACCTATTTCCATTTGGACCTCACAATATGCACTACTCCTCTTGTGCATCGTTTCGAATGGTATGTTCTGTCTGATAGGTACTCAAGTAACCATTTCCCCTGTATAATTTCTCTACTACATCATACCACTTCTCCATGTTCCATCAGCTGGAACATCTCCGAAGCTCTATTCTTCCATGGCGGTTTTCCATGATCATAACTTTCGCAGTTGAGACTGTCAGGTCAAATACCTCAGGGACGTCATCCTCACCGCTGCTTAACATTCCATACCCCGAACTTCCACCTTTCCAAATAGGGTCCCAGTTTCCTCACAGAATGCAACATGTAGTGGTGCTATTCGAGACAGGCGACGTGCTCTACATCTGTTTCAATGCCGGCCTACTTTGGAAAATTGTATTGATTACAAAAGATTATGAGTGAAATGCCGTTGTCATTAAAGAAAGCAAAAAAGCTTGCTGGACTTATTTCAAAAGCTCCTTCAACAGATTTACTTCTTCATTGGTTGTCTGGGGTAACCTACGCCCGATATCTGGCACTAAGGTCCATTCCCTAATCCCTGGCCTGAACATAGCAAATGAAGTTCTTGTGGAACCCATTGATATCTTCAATGCTTTGGGTCGATCTTTCGCTGAGGTCTCAAGCTCGGTTAATTATGACCTTCTTCGAAAACAGGCCGAGGAGGCATGAACGCCTTCTTTTAAATCTCCCAATCTTGAAAGTTACAATGCCACCTTCTCCATGCAGGAGCTAGAATGTGCCATTGCCGTCTCCTGGTCCTCTGCCCCAGGGTCCAATGCCACTCATATTCAGATGTTGAAGAACCTCTCGCCTCCAGGTAAATGCTTTCTTCTTCGCACTTATAATCGCGTCTGGACTGAAGGTGAAGTTCCCATTAGTTGGCGTGAAGCAGTTGTTGTCCTCATACCCAAATGAGGGAATGACAAACATCTTCCTTCCAGTTACCACCCCATTTTCCTCACCTGCTGTGTTGGTAAGGTACTGGAGCGCAAGGTCAGTGCTCGGCTGGTTTGGATACTCGAATATCGACGCCTCGCTCTGCTATTAATCACCTCATTACGTTGTTGAGTTTCATTATGAATAACTTTTTGCAAAAGTGTCAGACGGTGGCTGTGTTCTTGGAGTTGGAGAAGGCTTACGACACTACCTGGCGGATGGGCATTCTCCGCCCCATGCATACATGGGGTCTTCGTGGCCGTCTCCCCATCTTTATCATGCCTTCTTAAAAGATCAAATGTTCAGGGTATGAGTGGGCTCTGTTTTGTTGGACACCTTTCGCCAAGAGAATGGGGTGCCACAGGGCTCCGTTTTGAGCATAGCACTTTTCGCCATTGCAAACAACCCAATTATGGATTGCCTCCCAGCGGATGTTTCAGGCTCCCTGTTTGTGGACGACTTCACGGTCTATTGCAGCACCCAGAGAACGTGTCTCCTTGAGTGCCGCCTTCAGCATTCCCTTGACAGTCTCTATTTCTGGAGTGTTGCAAACTGCTTCTGTTTCTCCCATGAGAAAACGATCTGTATGAACTTCAAGTGGAACAGAGAGTTTCTTCCACCATCTCTCCATCTCGGCCCTGTCGCTCTCCCGGACGGTGTCAGACGGTGGCTGTGTTCTTGGAGTTGGAGAAGGCTTACGACACTACCTGGCGGACAGGCATTCTCCACCCCATGCATACATGGGTCTTCGTGGCCATCTCCCCCTCTTTATCATGTCTTCTTAAAAGATCAAATGTTCAGGGTATGAGTGGGCTCTGTTTTGTTGGACACCTTTCGCCAAGAGAATGGGGTGCCACAGGGCTCCGTTTTGAGCATAGCACTTTTCGCCATTGCAAACAACCCAAATATGGATCGCCTCCCAGCGGATGTTTCAGGCTCCCTGTTGGTGGACGACTTCACGGTCTATTGCAGCACCCAGAGAACGTGTCTCCTTGAGTGCCATCTTCAGCATTGCCTTGACAGTCTCTATTTCTGGAGTGTTGCAAACTGCTTCTGTTTCTCCCATGAGAAAACAATCTGTATCAACTTCAAGTGGAATAGAGAGTTTCTTCCACCATCTCTCCATCTCGGCCCTGTCATTCTCCCATTTGTGGAGACGGCGACATTTTTAGGCTAACATTCTGGCTGCCTGCTGTACTCGTTCCCTCAGTGTTCTCCGTGTTCTTAGTGGTATATCATGGGGCGTGGAACGTACTGTCCTGCTTCACCTCTATCAGTCTACTGTCAAGATCCAAGCTGGATTACGGGAGTTTCGGGCCCTTCAATTATTATCTGCCGATGACCCTCGCATTCATCTCCTGTGGGTACCTGGACACGCAGGCGTGCCTCTTAATGAGGCTGCTGATGCTGCGGCCAATGGTGCAAGTCCCCTACCTCAGATAGCTACGTACTACATCCCATGGAATGATATTTGAGGGGCTCTTTCCTGTCGCCTTATATCATCGTGGCATAATGTGTGGTCCTCAGTTACAAATAAGCTTCGAACCATTAAACTGCTCCCGGTGGCTTGGAAAACCCCCTCTCGCCGCTTGCGATGAGAAGACATCATCTTGGTCCGGTTTCGGATTGGCCATTGACGGTTCAGTCACCCCCACTTGCTAACTGATGACCCCGCACCGTTATGTTCCTGTGGTCACCCGCTGATGGTGCACAATGTTTTATTGCCTTGTCCAAATTTTACTTCTGTTCGGATTGTACTGAATCTACCGAATTCACTGGAAGAAATTTCTGCTGATGACGTAAGAGCTGCTGCTCGAGTCTTAAATTTTATTAAATTAATTTGTCAAAGGACATTTGGCTCTTCCTTTTATTGTATTTTACCCTACGGTTTTAGCTGTTTTCATATAGGCTTATTATCTTTGGTATATCTCAGTTTTGATTGGGCGCTAATGACCTCAGCAGTTGCGCGCCCAAAAACCACAATATAAAAAATTAAAAAAAAAATAAAATAAAAAAGAAGTCTGCAGTCTTGCTATGAATGAACACTGCAGGGTGGCCACTGAACCTTGAAACCTCGAAAAAGCCTTGAATTTGAGAAAAACTGGAAAAGACTTTGAATTTCCATCAAAAACCTAGGTTTTTAATAATATTCTTTTTGTGTATGAAAAGATTTTTTTTTAATCATTCAAATGATTGGATGTGCATTTTGACATTAGTACTGTCTTTGTAATTCCTTTCATTAATGTGGCTCTATTCAAGGAATGCTGTATCACATTGTGCTGGTATGGTTCCTTTTAAAGGGTATGGCTCATTAGAAGAAACAGACTTGAAGGAACAGAAAGTCAGAGGACATAGATAGTGTGAATCAGCCTTAACTTTGTGCAGTTAAAGTTTGTAATTTGGGTTTGCAGCCAGATAACATTGTCATCTTGACACAATATTTCAGCAGACCAACTTGTGATATGGGGTGATTATAGTTCGTAGCCTCTTGATTCTCATGAATCGGTGCTCTCGGTAATGACTGGAGGAAAAATCATGGGACAATGCTAGTCTACTACAAATGATGTAGGCAACATGTTCATTGACACTTTATTGTATAACTAGTGCCCAATTGACCCATTTTATGACCAGCGTACAGGTCTCATCAATAATATTGTTACTACAAACCGGTACGCACATTCCACACGTCAATAATACAGTCGTGTGTGGAAATACTCTGACAAAAGTTCTAGAGTTGTACACTTAGCATGACATGAATAGTAAGTATTAGTTCATAGTCACAGTAGAAACACTTCCTACACAACTCAACTAACTCAGAACTTTTAACATAATTGTTCAAATCTGAGCTCAGAGTGTCATGGAGTTTGCCTCCTATCAAACTCCAAACT
The DNA here is from genome assembly GCA_026315105.1 of Locusta migratoria. Lineage (NCBI taxonomy): Eukaryota > Metazoa > Arthropoda > Insecta > Orthoptera > Acrididae > Locusta > Locusta migratoria. The sequence continues at coordinate 94,183,494 of CM048747.1, read as the reverse complement.
AGACTCCCTACATGACGCGAAAGCACCCTATTTAGCCTATTGGAACAATGTCTCTGAATATTGTGTGTTGTTAATTATGTACATTAAACTAATTAGAATGGAAAAGTAAATAATCACATGCATGACTATAGTAAAAGGTAACGTAAATAATATTGAGTAAATTGATATAAAAGTCTGTTATACTAATAGTCCTTCACTTCCAAATTTAGTTTAATAAGTTTGTAAACAATTATTTCAGAAAAATCTTTAATTATCCAAAAAGTAATGAAGTTACGATATTCCTAACATTTTGAAACATAGTACTACCTACTTTTAATATTGTGCAGAAAAAATTTACTTAGGTTTATCAGAAATGCAAATGATCATAACATGTGTCCTGTAACAATATGCCTCTGGCATTAAGTAATTAAACAAATCTCTGCAACACCAAATAACAGAAAATAACTTCAGCTAGGCACATTAGAAAAAATTACAACAAAATTTTGGTAAAGAAGATAGGTACTAATTACATTCATACCCATTATTATGCAGCACTGGCATCAGGAGATACAGTAATGCAATCAGATGGTAATAAATCCCAACATGCTTTGCTACATCACACCCTCATTTAATTAACCAGCGTTATTTGAAAAAAGGTAATGACAAAAACACAAGCATGTTGATAAGAAAATTAAATGGTCAGATAGTTAAAAATAAATCACATGAAAGACACACAACTACATCATCATCATCATCATCATCATTAGAGACTGATTATGCCTTTCAGTGTTCAGTCTGGAGCATAGTACCTCTAATAAAATTCCTCCATGATCCCCTATTCAGTGCTAACATTGATGCCTCATCTGATGTTATGCCTTTTACTTCAAAATCATTCTGCACTGAATCTAAGTACTTTCTTCTAGGTCTACCTCGACTCCTCTTACCCTCCACTGCTGAGCTCTTAGGTAACCTTGCGTCTCCCATGCGTGTAACATGACCCCACTATCTCAGTCTGTTCGCTCTAACTGCTTCATCTATGGTGTTCATTCCCAGTTTTTCTTTGATTTCGTCATTATGGACACCCACCTGCCACTGTTCCCATCTATTAGTACCTGCAATCATTCTTGCTACTTTCATATCTGTAACCTCTACCTTATGAATAACATAACCTGTATCCACCCAACTTTCATTCCCGTACAACAAAGTTGGTCGAAAGATAGACCAGTGTATTGCTAACTTAGTCTTGGAACTGACTTCCTTCTTGCAGACGAGAGTAGATCTTAGCTGAGCACTCACTGCATTAGCTGTGCTGCACCTCGATTCCAGTTCTTTTGCTATGTTGCCATCCTGTGCGAAAATACATCCCAGGTACTTGAAAGTGTCTACCTGTTCTAACTTTGTTCCTCCTATTTGGCACTCAATCTGTTTGAATCTCTTTCCTACAGACATTACTTTCGTTTTGGAGACGCTGATCTTCATATCATAATCCTTGCACGTCTGATCAAGCTCTGAAATATTGGTTTGCAACCTTTCAATCGAATCGGCCATTTCAACTAAGTAATCCGCATATGCGAGACAGCTTATTTTATTTTCACCTATTTTAATCCCGCCCTGCCAGTCTACTGTTTTCAACATATGATCCACAAACAGTATGAACAACAGTGGTGACAGGCTACAGCCTTGTCTTACCCCTGAAACTACCTTGAACCATGAGCTTAATTTGCCATCTACTCTAACTGCTGCCTGACAGTCTACATAAAGCCCTGTGATGGCCTGCACAAGTTTGCCTCCTATACCATAATCTTGAAGAACTGACAGTAGCTTCCTCCTAGGAACACGCTCATAAGCCTTTTCCAGATCTATGAAACAAAGATACAATTCCCTCTTCCACTTATAGCAATTTTCCATTACCTGCTGTAGGCTAAAGATCTGGTCCCGCCAGCCTCTAAGAGGTCTAAACCCACACTGATTTTCATCTAACTTGTCCTCAATTAATACTCACACTCTCCTTTCAACAATACCTGAGAATATTTTGCCTACAACGCTAATTAAAGAGATACCTCGATAGTTGTTGCAATCTTTTCTGTTTCCATGTTTGAAAATTGGCGTGATTACCGCTTTCGTCCAGTCAGACGGAACCTGTTCCAAATCCCACGCCGTTTCAATTATCCTGTGTAACCATTTGAGACCTGATATTCCACTGTATTTGACAAGTTCCGGCTTAATTTCATCCACCCAGCCGCTTTATTGCACTGTAATCTACTGACCATTTTCTCCACTTCCTCAAATGAGATCCTGTTTCCATCGTCATTTCTATCCCTTCCTACCTGATAATCTAACACATCATTGAACGTTTCACCTACATTGAGCAATTCTTCAAAATATTCCCTGCATCTGCTCAACGCATCCACAGGATTGACTAGCAGCTTTCCTGACCTGTCCAAAACACTTGTTAATTCGTTCTTCGCTCCCTTTCGTAGATTGCTAATTACTCTCCAAAATGGTTTTCCTGTGGCTTGACCCAGAGTTTCTAGCTTGTTTCCAAAGTCTTCCCATGATTTCTGCTTGGAGTCTGCAATTATCCGTTTGGCTTTGTTTCTTTCTTCAACGTAACTTTCTCTGTCTGCCTGATTTCTAGTATGGAGCCATTTTTGAAATGCCTTCTTTTTCTTTTTACAGGCTGCCTTGACTGTGCCATTCCACCAAGCTGTCTGCTTCTTCCTGCCTTTACACACTACTGTTCCAAGACATTCTCTAGCTGCTTCCAGTAGTGTGTCCCTGTACCTTGACCATTCCTCTTCCAGTGACTGTAAATCATTACATTCAACTAAATGGTACCTTTCTGAGATCATTGTTATGTATTTGTGCCTAATTTCCTTGTCTTGAAGCTTCTCCACTCTTATCCTTCTACACATGGACCTGACTTTCTGCTCTTTTGGCTTCACAAAACCAACTTCACTGCACATTAAATAATGATCAGTATCATCAAAGAACCCCCTGAAAACACACATGTCCTTGACTGTCTTCCTGAATTCCTGGTCTGTTATTATATAGTCAATGATAGATCTTCCTTCCCAAGTATAGCGGTGAATGTCCTTATGCTTAAAGAAGGAGTTTGTGATAACTAAGCCCATAATGGAACAGAAATCCAAGAGCTGTTTTCCATTCCTGTTGGCCTCCATATCCTCTCCATAACCTTTTCATAACCTTCTGTTCGATTTACTATCCTGGTGTTGAAATCACCCATGAGTAAAACACTATCCTTATCCTTCACTCTAACAACTATACCACTAAGTGTGTTGTAAAATCTGTCCATCTCATCTTGATCTGTTCCTTCACAGGGTGAATAAACTGCCACAATCCTAATTTTCTTGCTGGAGATGGCCAAATCTGTCCACATCAGTCGTTCATTTACATACCTTATTGCAATTATGCTGGGTTCGATTGCTTTCCTGATGTAAAATCCTACACTCCACTGTGCTCTTCCTACTTTGACTCCGGACAAGTAGACCTTGTATTCTCCAACTCCATCCTCTTTCTCTCCCCTTACTCTAACGCCACTAACAGCTAAAACATCTAACCCCATCTTACTTGAAGCCTCCGCCAGTTCTACCTTCTTTCCATTGTAATCCCCATTGATATTAATAGCTCCCCATCTCATGCCAGATCGCTTGCCAAGTTGTATCTGAGGAATCCCTGGTCTGTCAATTAGAGGTGGGATTCCATCACCTCCAAAGGTCCCGAGGCATTTTGCTCTGATTGTTGCCCGCATGATATTGAAGTACCTGGGAAGCAGACATAGTTACAAAAATAACCTTATCTACATTAAATATTCTATTTATCCTATGCTCGCCATAAAATTACTCAAAACCCCAATATACAACAAAATTCAATCATTGACATAAATATACAAAATATTTACAAAACAAGTGAATGGAAAATTTACATAATTTAAAAGTTCTTGCAAATTGAACACAGTGTTATATAACTGAAATGAGATGAAATATTTATTTAAGGAAGGAACACTTATCTCCCAGTCCTACTTCTGTTTGTCACTGATAGATACACCTTACAAAAGGGAGGACACATTATCTCCCAGTCCTTGTGTTGGAGCATGCCACTGCAAGCCACATCCCGCCCGTCCGCGGCATCTGAAAGACACGCCACGGCCGAGTCCGCCGCACGATGGCGCCGCCTCTGAGGGCCTGCAACGCCGTCTCGACTGGGCGAGCACACGGTGTGCGAGGCATGCCTGTCATGTTGTAGCTCTTGCCAGTTCTATATGTAAACTTTAGCTGTGTTCATGACTTGCCACCACAGTACTGTTCATTGATGTATATATTGTACTGTCCTGTGTGTGCAATAAATTATACTGTTACAACATCTCGCACTATATTTCACTTCCTACATTACACTTTTAAATTTGCACTTAGCTTTGTGGTGGGTCCATGCCTTCATCAAGTCCGAAAGTGGTTGTCCCATATGTTGCACAGTGTCCTTGTCCTGGAGGTGGCTCTCCTCCAACATGCTACATCGAAAAATATACAAAATTTCCCACATTAGTACCACAACAAAACATCACTAGTTACACAAAAATGTCTAGTGCCTACCATAATGAATTTATTTACAAAACAAGAATAAACCAAGATATACTATTCTAAAAATACCATACACAAAATATTCTAAATCCTATCATCCAAGAAAAAGAATGGAAACTTGCTTTCCACCACAAAAATCTATCTGTATGCTACACTAAAGCAAAAAATGAAATATAAAGCAAAAACTTGAAAAACATATGTTTTCTCCATTACCAAAATCCAAATTTTATCCCCTCACATCACAGTACCAAGATCATCAAACACACTTCTACAGACAGCATACAAACCAAAACATATGACCCCCCACTTCTTACTTACAGACAACAAATACTGAGCAGCAATTAAATGATCAAAATATCAAATGAAAAAGATGATAGATCCTCAAACTAGTGTTGCTAGAAAATTTGCAAAAACACCATACACAAATGCTGTTGTATCTGTCTAAGATGACATACATGTATATGTGTCTAAAATCTTACCTACTAGTCTGTAAGACAGAATCCATAGAAAATCTGAAATAGCAAATATGCCTTTGCGTTGGAGATGACAGGTTTCAATACAGGCTTCCTGTCCAGTGTTCGATTTTCGCAGCTGAGGTTTTTGCTCTTTATCAAGCTGTTCTGCATATCTGTCACCACTGCCATCCTTCCTATGTCATTTGCTCTGACTCCATCAATGCCATTCAAAGTCTAAGTGACCCGTATCCAATCCACCCTGTCGTACATAGTATTCAACACTCCCTTCACTTGTTAGTGGTTCTCACATTTGCTTTCTGTGGGTACCTGGCCATGTACGTGTGCCTGGGAACAAAGCTGCTGCTGATGCGGCCTGGGTTGCAACCCTCCTGCCTCGGACAGCTACCCTCTGCGTCCCATCCAGTGATATTAAAGCGTCTATTTGCCAACGCATTTTTTGTCATGGCATAGTTTGTGGTCCTCGCTTCATGCCAATAAGCTTCACACCATTAAACCAACCCCAACAACTTGGAAGACATCCTCACACCCCACTTGATGTGAGGAAGTAATCTTGGCTCGGTTGCGGATCAGTCACTGCTGGTTCAGTCACCGCCTTTTGTTGACAGGGAGGCCTGCACCATTGTGTTCCTGCGGTCACCTGCTGACTGTGTGCCATGTTTTAATGTCCTGTGCTAATTTTAATAATGTCTGTGTTGCCCTTAATCTGCCGAACACTTTAAAGAAAATTTTAACTGACGACACACAAGCAGCTGCTCGGGTCTTGCGTTTTATACAGATGACTCATCTCTCAAAGGACATTTAATTCCTCCACTTGATGTATTTTACCATATGTTTTTAGTGATATCCTGGTACCGTCCTCTTAGGCAGTTGTCTTAACTCTGGTTTTTGGTACAGGTAAAATTTCTCCCAGAGCTACAGATCATTATGCTCACAAATCACTTGCCAGTTCGCTACTGCACCATTATAATGCGTAACACACTGACTTCATCTAGGTAAAACAAAACTTAACTTTCATTGCACTAATTTCAGGTGTTATCTTTTGCTGCTGCTACATATGCTGTATAGAAGATACGTAATTCAGGTGGATGGTACTAGTTTCACTCAAACATTACACAATATACACTACACTATTGTAAAGTACAATTACACTACTACAGCTAACTACACGAAAAAAAAAAAAAAAAAAAAAACCACACTACTAGCCAGTAAAATTGCTATACCAAGACGAAATGCAGATGATAAATGGGTAATCATTGGACAAATATACTTGAACTGACATGTGATTCCTTTTTCATGCAATTTTGGTGCATAGATCCTGAGAAATCAGCACCCAGAATAACCACCTCTGGCCGTAATAACAGCCTTGATATGCCTGGGCATTGAGTCAGAGCTTGGATGGCGTGTATGGGTACAGATGCCCATGCAGCTTCAACATGATACCACAGTTCATCAAGAGTAGTGACTGGCATATTGTGATGAGCCAGTTGCTCGGTCACCATTGAGCAGACGTTTTCAGTTGGTGAGAGATCTGGAGAATGTGCTGGCCAGGGCAGCAGTCGAACATTTTCCTTATCCCAAAAGGCCTGTACAGGACCTGCAACATGCCGGTGTACATCATACCGCTGAAATGTAGGTTTCTCAGGGATCAAATGAAGGGTAGATCCACAGGTTGTAACACATCTGAAATGTAAAGGCCACTGTTCAAAGTGCTGTCGATTCAAACGAGAGGTGACCGAGACGTGTAACCAATGGCACACCATACCATTACACCAGGTGATACACCAGTATGGCAATGACAAATAAATGCTTCCAATGTGAATTCACCACAATGTCGTCAAATAGAGATGCGACAATCATGATGCTGTAATGGAGGGTAGAGCCACAGGTTGTAACACATCTGAAATGTCATGGCCACTGTTCAAAGTGCTGTTGATGCGAACAAGAGGTAACCAAGACGTGTGACCAACGACAGCCCATACCATCACACCAGGTGATACACCAGTATGGCGATGATGAATAAATGCTTCCAATGTGCGTTCACACAATGTCACCAAACACAGATATGACAATCATGATGCTGTAAACAGAACCTGGATTCATCCGAAAAAATGACGTTTTGCCTTTCGTGCACCCAGGTTCATCGTTGTGTACACCATCGCGGGCGCTCCTGTCTGTGATGCAGTGTCAAGGCTAACCACAGCCATGGTCTCTGAGCTGATAGTCCATACTGCTGCAAACATCGTCAAACTATTCGTGCAGATGGTTGTTGTCTTACAAACGTCCCCATCTGTTGACTCAGGGATTGAGATATTGCTTCATGATCCATTACAGCCATGCGGACAAGGTACCTGTCATCTTGACTGCTAGTGATACGAGGCTGTTGGGATCCAGCATGGAGTTCTGTATTGCCCTCCTGAACCCACCAATTCCATATTCTGCTAACAGTCATTGTATCGTGACCAACGCGAGCAGCAATGTCGTGATATGATAATCGCAATTGCGATAGGCTACAATCTGACCTTTATCAAAGTCAGAAACGTGATGGTACACATTTCTCCTACTTACACAAGGCATCACGAAAAAGTTTCATCAGGGAATGCTGGTCAACTGCGGTTTGTGTATGAGAAATCAATTGGAAACTTTCCTCATATCAGCATGTTGTAGGGTCGCCACTGGCACCAACCTTGTGTGAATGCTCTGAAAAGCTAATCATTTGCATTTCACAACTGTCGGTTAAATTTCACGTCTGTAGCATGTCATCTTCATGGTGTAGCAATTTTAATGGCCAGGAGTGTAGCAGGAGAATATTTTCTAACTTACAAATTTCTCATAGAATAGTGGAAGAAGAATGGAGTGACTTAAGACTAGTCGTGAAATAGGATCACTCAGCTGAGGAAGGCATTACTTGCCGAGTAATGTATTCATCGAAGAATGATGAACCACCCACCGACTAGTGATTAGTAGACCTTTCTATGATTCCCTATGCAAACATATTTCAAATGTCCAACATTACGGCCTCTTTTCTTAGAAAATGAAATAATATATAGATTTTTGAAAAATGGAACATGATCTTTAAAATTCAGCTTGTACTCAAAATCTTTCACCAACACTGGCCTGTCATAAAACATTATTATTAGTAAGTAATTTTCCTTTTAACTTAGTTTTATGTTCAATAGAGATTCCTTCAATGCCGTCAACTTGTTTCACTATTTCTTACCCCTCTCTCATACAAACATTCTGGTTGCAAAAACCTCATAGGCAAGTCCAAATCTTGTTTAACTCCATCTTTCCCCTCAAATAATATGTCATACATTTTATTATCTGACTTAAAACTAAACTAACCACTAACAAAATCAGTATTGACACATTATTTACACAAAAATTGTTCCAAGAATCATATCAATACTAAGATCTGGTATCACTGTAAAATTTGTCCAGCTAAGTCCACTGATACAGGGACTTCCTGCTTCACAGTCTTGGATAACTTGCCACTAGCACCAATAATCTTTATACCAGAAATATGCATTATCACTATCTGTATCCTTAATTGATTCAAACAAAGCCTGAGAAATGCCATTAAGATCATTACCACTGTTCAGCAAGCATTTTACAGGTACACCTTGCACGCTAGTTGACACTATTCGATGCCACACCTTATCAGTACTGACTACTGCTTCTTCTTCATACAATAGACCTTCATTAACCCTCAATGCATAGTGTAACTGATCAGTTACATACCTATTTTTTCCATTATCTCTCATAATGATCAACATTTTACCACAAATACATACATAGTGTTACATACGCAAGTAGCTTGTCCTAGAAATTGTAATTGCAGAGTGCTATGAAACAGTTCGACAATTAGCTGCATTGAGTTACTCCTAACATGTGCGTTTGTTTACTTTAATATTCCTGCATGTAAAATTAGTCAATCACATACAACTGTTGCATTATGAGTTACTTTCTGGAAAGATTAGAGGCATGATAGTGTCATTTACTGCATCAAGCACATCATGGAAGCACTATATAACTGACCAGCTATGAATTTTTTGTTGCTAGTATTGCATAATAATTTAAGGAATTTTTTAAAAATATTTTTCTCAGTATATATGCACTATACATTAATTGTGGTAGTTTCTATAGTATTAAATAAAAGTCATACATTAAAGGGTTAATTCTCTCCCTGGATAAGCAATTGAACATGACAGACAGATCATTTGAAGCTACTGTTATGTAACACTTGTTATGGTCTGCTCCCACTTCCCTACTATTTTACAGCTCTAACTCTGCATTCTCTTCCTGTTCACTTGTTCTTTCCACCTTTGTCTTGCTAACTACTTTACCATTATCATCAAAAATAAATTCATATACCTTATCTTCCTCATCACTGGATTTGTCACTTCTTTGTTCCTGAACTCTCATCACTATAACTTGCTTTAAACAGACTATTGATCGCCTTACCTTTATCCTCAATATTTGGCCATAATGACAGACACCCAAGTTCTTCATGCTGTCTTAATGATTGCCCATCACCAGATGCCTCCTGGCTCCTCTTATTTGACCTGTAAATGCTCTAAACATTTTCATAACTCTCTTTCACCTCTGGTGAACCAGATACACATACAATTCCACTTACACTATCATCACTATTGGTAGGAGCATGTTCATTACTTAAGCTAGATGAATTACAATTTCTACTTACATGTTCTATTACTATCTTCAAATACTTTACCTACACTTACATTACAATTAACACATGTATCTATTCTGTTTCTCATCCAAGTCCGAGCCTTAACTGGAGCGTATGGTAGTTTAAACAGTTTGCATGTGGAGCATTATCTCTTAGATTAGATTAGATGCACTTTTTGTTCCAGTAGATCCGAATTGAGGGAATCCTCTTGGATGTAGAAAATGTCAGAACAAAATACACAATATATACTTACAAAAAGAGAGCATATGTGTTAATGTACCTTCCACAGATCCCAAATGTAATAGCCCTTGTGGATGTGGAATTGGTCAGGAAAAACAATTATCTTAAGAATATTTACTTTTTAAAGGGCATAAAACTTATTACTACTTACTAATATATTAGGTGTATATTAAAATTCTTAGCATTTTTTACACTGATTTACAATGGTCACATTACAGCACAAAACTTGTACTGAAGTCAAATTGAACACAGTATTCATATTTGTGAATATTATAATCACTTCTGGTAAGTAAGTCATCAGTGGAGTAGAAGGAGTTGGCCACCAAAAAATTCTTTAGACTCTTTTCATACAGTACTTTATTGTGAGTTAAATTTTTTTATGACTGCTGGCATGTTATTGAAAATGTGTACTGCTGAATATTGGACACCTTTATGAGCCAAAGTAAGTGACTTTAAATCTTTATGCAAGTTATTCTAGTTTCTAGTGTTGATCCCATGGACTGAGCTGTTGGTTTAAAAAAAAATATATATATATTTTAACAACAAATTTCGTTAGAGAATAAATGTATTGGGAAGCAGTAGTAAGTATCCCCAGTTCCTTAAATAACCTGAGTTGACACTTACAAATGATCTATAACATATGTTTTTGTGCTCTTAAAAACTTTTGATTGGCTTGATGAGTTGCCCCAGAAAATAATCCCGTATGACATTATGGAGTGAAAGTATGCATAATATGCTAGCTATTTTATTTTTATATCTCCTATATCTGACAACATTCGCGTAGTAAACAGGGACTTGTTTAGGCGCTTCAGCAGTTCTGTGGTATGCCCCTCCCAGTTAAATTTATTATCCAACTGTAATCCTAAGAATTTGACACTTTCAACTTCTTCTATTTCCTTGTTGTCATACTCTAGGCATATACTGGCAGGAAACCTTTTACCAATCCTAAACTGCATATAGTGTGTTTTTTTAAAGGTTTACCGACAGAAATTTGGCTGAGAACCATTTATTAATGTCTATGAAAATTTCATTAGCTGATCTTTCTAAGGCTATATTTGATTTACTATTTATTGCAATATTTGTGTCATCTGCAAATAAAACAAACTTGGCCTCTGATAATGTTGATGATGAAAGGTCATTGATATATACAAGAAAAAACAGGGGGCCTAAGATAGAGCCTTGTGGGATCCCACATGTTATTAGTTCCCCATTTGATGAGGCCTGATAGTTCAGTATACCTCTCTTTCCTATTGACACCATTTGTTTCCTATTGGAGATATACGATTTGAACCATTCTGCAGAACTTCTTGTTATGCCATAATATTCTAATTTGTGTAAAAGTATTGTGATTTACACAGTCAAATGCCTTTGACAGGTCACAAAATATACCAGTGGCATGTAATTTATTGTATAATGAATTGAGTACATTCTCACTGTATGTGTAGGTAGCCTTCTCAATATCAGAACCCTTCAGAAACCTGAATTGTGACATGAATAATAGTTTCTAGTGGTAAGGTGTTTAAGACAACGACTGTACATTATCTTTTCTAAAATTTTTGAGAATGCAGGCAAAAGTGAAAGTGGACGGAAATTTGATATAATTTCTTTATCTCCTTTCTTATGTAATGGCTTAACTTCAGCATATTTCAACCATTCAAGCAATGTTCCACTGACAAAAGACTGATTACACAAGTAACTTAAAATATCACTAAGCTCAGAAGCACACTTATAATCAAATTTGTTGATATATTATCATAGCCACTGGATTTTTTTTGATTTTAAGTATTTTATGGTGGAAATTACTTCTAGTAGTGTTGTGAGTGTCATACTCATATTACTGCAGTTATTTGTAGTCATAGGTGTGAGATATTCCATTAGCAGTTATTGACCCTGATAATCCCATATTTTCAGTAATAGTTAAGAAATGCTTGTTGGAAATTGCAGCAACACTGCACACATCTGTTACCCGTTTGTCATCTACTCTTAATGCTAAGTGCTCCTCTTTGTATCCGGTTCTACCAGTTTCCTCTTTTACTATATCTCATATTGTCTTTATTTTGTTGTCTGATAGGACTATCCTATTCTGATAATACATTAGCTTTTATATCAGTATTACTGTTTTCAAATCTTGCAGTATGTTTTGTAATGATCTAAAGCATTTACATCTGAACTTTTTTTCCATAAAATCTCGGGCGAACTGCCAGATGTCAGTAACTTCCTGCTACGATATTTTGGCACAGAGTCTTCTGGCCATCTTCAGGTGAGTACCGCCGAAGTACCGGCGAAGATGCACTGAGCTGTGCTATTTATGCCCAATTCAGCCGACATTGCGAATGCACGTACTTAGCGTGCACGTTCACTACAACTACGTACGCTGCCCAGAGCGCCCTCCTTGGTGGAGGCTTGCCGCTTCGATAGCAGTTTGACTATCATTGTCATTCAGTTGCAAGAAACTACGTCGACTATGAAGTTTTTCAATTACAGGATTCCATGCAGCATTTATTTGGAAACCGCATTACATCTGAACTGTTTCTAATTGATAGGTCTAGTTTCCTGTTTGTCTTACAGGAGACCTCCTATCTTTTGAGTTGCTCCTAACATTCCTATGCCAAGTCTGACCATTCTCATTCCATCTGCTGCTGTTATTATCATTGGTTCTACCATAATCAGGTCTGCTCATCCTGGTTACCTGTAATTCTCTACCCTGGTGATTATTACCGTATGTACTCGACTAATTTATGCCTTCAAGTAATCTGTGCATCCCAAATTTTGATGAGGGAGGGGAAAAAAAACCACCCACACATGTGGATTTGTGTAGATTAGGATACCACCCATCGGATGTTTTCCTGCTACCCACTACTATGGCAACCGACTCTCCACCCGCATCACCTACTGCTGCAAGCTGTCAATGCAACACAACTATGGTGCGCAGGTTCAATCTTTTACTCTGTGCATCTCTTTCCTGATTGCATTCTTGAGTGGAACTTTTAGTGGCAGATATTCTGGAACCTATTGTAGGTATAGATTTTTTAACACATCACAAACTTTCACCTGATGATGTGCACAACTCTGTTTTCCACCAGCCCTCAAACAACCATTTTTTGTGTGATTTGTTGAGCTCTGGCTCGCCTCCCACAAGTGCTACTGTTATTAGTGAGTATACCAAATTGTCTGATGACGTCAACACGCTGCTGAACAAGTGGTTTGATGAACGTAAATGAATGCTTGCCCTCAAGAATGAAGGGGAAAGCATTGTGTGCCATCTTGCCCAAGTTGAATCGCAGCTGTCTGCGGCCAAATGAGGTCCCTTTGCTCTGTGAGCAGAATACAAGGTTAGTACCAATGTTTCCTCTGCTATTAGTGTTTCCGCACCCGCATGTTGTGCTTCTGACAGTTTGCCTAACCTAGCTCCTCACTCCTATGCTGATGTGTGCAAACAAAACATGGTTGTCAGGCCAACTCCCACTGCTGTCAAAACTGTATGTGCACTGTGCCTTCTGGCACCTGCTCCACACGCTATTCAGAACTCTCAGCCTACTGACCTAATAACTGAAACTTTAACTTCCCCTGTCTCTGAACAACCTGTCAGTCGCCACCCCATGGGCAAACATAACTCCAAGTTTATCTTCTGTTTGAGCTAAAGACTCAAACTCTAGTTTTTTCCCACAGTGTTTTAAATGTTCATGTGTCTGCTGCCACACCTGCCACAGTTCAGCCTCCTTCTGTTCATGTGATGGTGACGCACCTGCGTGCTTCGGTGACCACCACCATAACATCCGTCGTAGCTGACCTCCCGACTGCTTCTACTCGGCTGCCATCTTGCACTGTGCCACCATGTTAACTACTTCGCCTGCCGACCTGCACACCCCTGCAGTCCAGAGGCCATATTGTGCCCTCGTACTTGTTGCACCTCCAGTGGCACCATCAGATATCACAGCCGGCCAAGACAGTCAGCTGTCACCTCCCATTCCTACTCCAGCTTGCACAACATGATCCGACGCACCAGACGCCATGCCCCCCATTGCCTCCTGCCCTTGGCAGTGCATTTTTGAGTAACTAACAGCACGGTCCACAGACTCAGACTCACCAACAACATGCCTGTGTGTAGCAAACCACACTCCCTTTGTGCAGAAAAATTTGCGGCCGTGGGAGCACAGATCCCAAAATTATCAGAGGCAGGCATAATTGAACCTTCTTCTAGCAGTTGGAACTTCCCCATTCACTTAGTAAAAAAAAAAACAATGGTTCTTGGAGAATGTGTGGGGACTACCGTAGGCTAAATCCTAAGATGATCATGGACAGGTATCCTTTGCCTAATATAGCCGATGTCACTCATGCTTTCACTGGTGCTAATTTTTTTCTGTTGTGGACTGCAAATGTGTGTACCATCAGATACCCATGGCTCCAGAGGATGTGGAGAAGACTGCCATCATGACTCTGATAGGTTTATACCACTATTGCTTCATGCCATTTGGACTTGACATTTTACTATTCAGTACCTCTTTTGAAGACAGCAAATGTCATTTACAAATTCTCTGTGACACTTTGGCCACGGCAGGGATTGAGTTGAATCACAGCAAGGACTTGCCCCTAACTTTCAATAAGTTTCTGGGATACACTTTTTCAGTTGATGGCATTTCACCCCATTCCACAAAGGTCAATGCCATCAAGGAATTAGCATGCCCCTCCACATTCAAAGTTTTGAGGCAGTTCTTAGCCATTATTAATTATTATTGTCAGCACTTGCTCGGTGCTGCTGACATTCAAGCCCCCCCCCCCCCCTTTCCACCCTTACTGATGCCCTGGCATGAAAGAATACCTCAGGCTCCCATCGCGTCTCTTGGACCCCTGAGGCTTTTTCTTCTCTTAAAGATCTTTTATTGAATGCTTTTACTGTCACTCATCCTCACCCTGAGGCAGACATCTTCATCTGGTGCTGCTCTTAGCCAATCTCTAGACAGCAATACCTATCCTCACCAGTTCTTCTCAAAAAAATTAAATCATGCTCAGAGGAAGTATTTGGCCTTCGACCGAGAACTCCTTGCCATTTACGAGGCCATTAAGCACTTCTGCTCCAAGATTGAGGACCGTCTTTTCCATGTCCTCACCGACCACAAACCTTTGGCCGCAGAAATACAAAATCCATCAGACAATCCTCCTCCTAGATTCTTTTGATAAGTAGATTTCATCTTCCAGTTCACCACTGATGTCAGGTACATCAAGGGTGCTGACAACATTGTAGATGACTTCCTCTCCCGAGTTGATGCCGTGTCCTACCTGATCTAGCTCTCTAACCTTGCCATGCTATAATCAGCTGATGTCAACTAGTTTCCAATCATTCATCCTGTCCCCACCCTGTTTGCACTTTTTTCCCTGGGGTGACGGGCAGAATCTGGTGTGACGATTCCATGGGCAAGATTTGCCCCTTCTACCCTTGCACCTTACAGCGCGATGTTTTCCAAAAATTGCATGAGCTTTCACACCCTGGCATCCGTACCTTGATCAGATTTATCATTGATTGTTTCATCTGGTGAGATGTCAAGCGAGACTGTCAAGCTTGGGCTCAGACCTGCCTTCCCTGCCAACACAACAAAATCACCTCCCACATCTTCCCTCTTTTGGACTCCCCAATCCCATGAGTAGATTTCAACATGTCCACATTGACCTCATCAGCCTCTTCCTCTGGCTGATGGTTTCCACAATGTCTTGTCGACCATCAGTCAGACAATTCACTGGGCTGAGGCCACCCCTCTCACTAACATCAAGGCAGAGACAGTGGCCAAAGCCTTTCTTCATTCTTGGATTTCTCAATTCGGCTGCCCATTGGTCATCACCACAGACCAAGGCCGCCAGTTCAAATCCGCTCTCTCTTTTTACCTTTGCCACCTCTGCAGAGTTAAATGCACCCACATCACCACCTATCACGCCCAAAGCAACAGGGTGGTAGAGCGATGGCACAAAACCCTAAAAACTGCTCTCCGGTGCCACGACTCTATGGATGGAAGCACTACCTCTCGTTTTGCTTGGATTACGAACGACCTACAAAGAGGACTTCCATGACACTGTAGTCAAATTTGTCTGTGGACAATCCTTACTTTTACCTGGTGAACTCGTCTCCCCCTCTTCCATTCCTCGCTCCTCTAACCTCCCCACGCTGGTAGACCGGGTGCATTGGCATTGCGCGAGGATCTGCTCTCCACCTCCCTCCAGTCACTCATCCCCACAGGTCATTGTTCCTAAGAGATTGGAATCTTGCAAGTTTGTCATGTTACAGGACGACACAGTCCGTCCTCCACTCAGCCCTCCTTACTTGGGCCTCGTTAGGTGCTCAGGCATTCTCTCAACACCTTCATCGTACTCACCAATAACTCTCCCTCCACTGTGTCAGTAAACCACATTAAACTCGCTCGTGCCGAGCCCTCTTCCATACCTCCAGTAGAGGGCAATCCACCTCGACTCATAATGTTTGAGGCAGATACCTCTCTTCTGGCCTCTTCTTCCTCTCTGTTGTCTCCTGCCAATGCACCCTTGCCTTCCCCCCTTCCTGCTCGAGTTGCCTCTCCGACTCCTCCTTCCCCCTACCCTTCTACTGTTCGAGGTCTCTCCAGTCTCCCGCCTACCCAAACCAAGGCTTCTGTATTGAACCTCTTCCTGAGGATCCTGTCCTGGAATTTCAGGTTTCTATCCCTTCCAACTCTCTTCCGACATTGCAATTCTTTTGTACGAAGGCTTGATCTTCATCCTATGTACGGCCATCAGTGCTGCCCCCCATCCCCAGCAAAGTAGGTACGAGTTACTGAAATGTTTCTCCCCTCCTGCTTCATTTAATTTGGATGCTATAAGAGCCTTTCTGTTTCCCTCGGGTGTGGTTAGAGAGGTACTTCCCCTCCTGCCTGCACAACCCTCAGCCTCATGCCAGCTGGTGCGTTGGGTTCAGGGACTTTGAGATTTTCAGCCCCACTGCTCACCACTTACATGGACTGTCGCCTCTGCCAGACAACTTTATGGAGCTGTCCATCACTCAGACTCCATGCACAAAAGCATTGTGGCCCTCCGCTGCCGTCACCTCAACACTAGCACTCCATACTGCGGTTGGGGAGGGGGGGGGGGAGGTGGGCTGTGTGCCGGTGATAGCCGTAATTGACTGTACACAAACAATTTCATCTTTAGGATTTGGATGAGCTGCCTCTTGGCCACCACAAAAATGACATTTAGTCTGTAGCTATGCTTGTTGAAGTTAAGTTCAATAAAGTGTTGTTGTGCAGACAAGTGTGTGTTTTCTGGGGATCACACCTGTGAAAACCCACTGTTTAAATGAATATTTTGTAAACAAACAAGAAACAAGAAATTTACCTGAGCCCCAATCACCTTGAATGACATTCAACACTCAATAAACAAACCCAGCAATTCAAAAACAGAAGACTATTATGGTCTCAGCAATTTCATCATATCTACAGCGAAGGAAGTCCAAATGCCACTTCTCTCACTGTCAAACAGAGTATTAAAAGAAGGAATTTGCCCAGAATGTCTTAAGCTTACAGTCACACTGCATGTGGTTAAAAAGGAGATAAATATTTTGCAAGTAGCTACAGACCCATCTCAATAGTACCAATCCTATATAAGATAATTGAAAACTGTATGCATAAACAGATATACAAGTACTTTGAATGCAACAAATTATTAAATGAACAACAATTTGGATTTAGATCACACTTATCAACCGTGAAAGCAGCTTAATCTCTTTGAGTAATATTTATGAAGGGTATGAAAAAAGACTATACACTTCTGGAATCCTTGATGTGATAGTCAAAAAGCTGGAATACTATGGAATAGGAGATGAACCACTCAAATTATTCAAATCCTCTCTAAGCAATAGGTACAGCTTATATATACAAACAATCAGAGATCTGCAATTCTCCCAATAAAAAGAGGAATCCCCCAAGGCTCAGTTCTTGATCCTTTCATTGTCATTGTCTATGTCAATTAATTTCCAACTTATTTACCCTGTAAGAGTGTACTATATGCAGATTACATGACATTAATAAGCACTGGAGCAATCTACAGAGTGTGTGAGATAAAAACAAAGATATGATGGAAATGACTAGCCACTGGTGCCAGGCCAATCAACTCTGCATAAATCACACAAAAACAGGGGAAATAATCTTTAACTTGAAGGTATCTATGAATGAAAATAAAACTGTGAAAACTCTCTTGGGAAGGACACACCAACTACCTTTGCAGCAAACAAGCTTGTGTACTTTTCCTATTGTACAAATTTAGGGGCAGTATTAACAAACTTCCTTCACCCTACTGACTTCAGACCTATAACCTCCTTCGTCATTACCTTGACCAACTACGTCCTCACCCACAATTACTTCTCCTTTGAAGGCATCACGTACAAGCAAATTCACGACACAGCCATGGGCATGTGTATGGCACCTTCCTATGCCAACCTGTTCATGAGCCATCTGACTACCCAGATCCCAAACCCATCATCTGATTCAGATTTATTAATGATATCTTCATAATCTGGATTGAAGGTGAGGGCACACTATCCACATTCCTTCAAAACCTCAACACCTTCTCTTTCATTCACTTCACATGGTCCTACTCAACACAACAAGCCACCTTCCTCAACATTGACCTTAACCTGAAAGATGGCCTTATCAGTACCTCTGTACACATCAAACCTACCAACTATCAGCAATACCTCCATTTCGACAGCTGCCACACATTCCACACCAAAAAGTCCCATCCATACAGCCTGGTCACCCGTGGTCATTGCATCTGCATTGCCAAATGCCTCACTGAGGCCTTCACTGATCACAATTACCCAAGAAACCTTGTCCAGAAACAGATATCACGGGCCCTGTCTGTCCAGTCACCCGTCACCTCCCCCACACCCACTGCCCGGCCACAATGGAGCATCCCTCTCATCACCCAATACCACCCAGGACTAGAGTCTCTGCCAGGGTTTTGGTTACCTTTCAACCTGTCCTGAAATGAGAAATACCTCGCCCAAAATCCCCACCCCCCTTTACAGTAGTAATCCACCATCCAACAAACCTATGTAATATTCTTGTCCACCTTTACTCCATCCCTGCTCCGAACCTCTTAGTCCATGGCTCATATCCCTTCAATAGACATAAATGCAAAACCTGTCCTATACATCATCCCACCACCACCTATTCCAGTCCCGTCACAGGCATTTCCTATCCCATAAAAGCCCGGGCAACCTGTGATAGCAGTCATTTTGTATACAAACTGAGCTGTAAACACTGTGCAGCTTTCTAAGTGGGCATGGCCAGCAACAGGCTGTCTGTGCACATGAATGGCCGTCGTCATACTGTGGCTAGGAGACAACTGGACCATCCTGTTGCAGAGCATGCAGCACTGCGTCAATGACTGCTACAAAGCCTGTGCCATATGGATTCTCCCCACAAACACCAACCTGTCTGAAGTGCACAGATGGGAATTCTCCCTACAGTATTTCCTACACTTCTGCAATCTCCAGGCCTAAACCTTCGCTAGTTCCTACCCCACCATTCTCCTCTCCCCTTCCTTTCCCTACCCACACTCCAGCCTACATATATCTCCCTTTCTGCCACATACTCCAGCCCCTTCCTATCTGTCAGACAGCACTGACGTATTGCTCCATCCCCACCGGCATATCTTCCCTCCCTTATTGCTTCCCTCTCCATGCTGGTTCCTCACTCCCACCACTGATTGCTATTGCCTCAGATGTGCTGTCTGTTACAGCCCAGCTGCTGAGCCAGAGATGGAAGTGTGAGTGTGTGTATGTGTGTTCTCTGAGGCAGATGAAAGTTTAACAGCTGAAAGCTTCATTTTTATTTATTCTGTTATGTGTGCCTTTCTGCGGCTCATCAGAAGTATCTGTGGTGAGTAGCAACCTATCCTTTCCAAAATAATAAATTATCAATTCTTCTAATAATGAAAGAAAACCACACTTGATCAAACATAATCATGTACCCTTATATGGACCAATGTCAGAGTAGATGCTGTATAATGGTATGCTTGTTGTGATGAGGTTTGATTCTCATGCCGTGCAGTAGATGTGCCCGCTAGCACAAAGGAAGGTGTGGATGAGTGATCGATGGGGATGGTGTGGAAATTCATTGCAGCAAGGGTAATGGAAAATGGAGAAAAAAACGACAGTTGCATATGTGGGTCTGAGCGCGGGTCAGTGCAGGTATCAATCCTGCGTGTGTGCGGTAACGGCTGAGGAATGCACTGTGCCACAGATGTGGCATATGGCTGCACATTGGAAACATAGTCACTCAAAACACTACCACCAAGCAGAGCCAGAGACTACAATGTTTACAGAATTAACACTCGAGGTGAGTGGGAGTACCATCTTTGTTGCACTGGTGTTACAAAGGACATGCATAGTGCATGCAGGAATAGGTGTGACTCAGGCAGCATAAAATTATTCAGTACTGTGAGGTATGTTATCATGGGGATTTGCATTAACGTTATAAGCAATGTCTATACTCGATGAAGCAAAAATACAGTTCTGTGGTGGCTGTGAGTTGACACTTTGTTGGCTACCCACGAGGCTCATGGAGTGATATCTACTCATGCCCAGTGGAGCAGTTAGGTGTCTGTCGTTCAAAATTTAAAAGTTTGGCCACTCAAATTAGGCAGTGGGCAACTGCAAAACACTTGTGAAAGAGTTCACTTCTGAAAGCACTGTTCTGGATACTGTTAATAGGCAAAGCTCATGTGAGCATGTTTGGCGTCTTGAAGCCAGAGTCACTGTAATTGTACCTAACCTAGTTCACACACACTGTGTCATGGAAAACAAGTCCTGCAAATGCTGCAAGGCTGGGAATTGTGAAGAGTTGTTCAAAGCACTTGAAAAATCCATGTGGGTTAGGCAAATGTAGTTCAGGTTGAATTGCAATGTGAAGTCCTGGTGATGGTAGAACCAGTGAAAGCCATTGTTTCCATTGGATTGTCAGCTATCATATTTAAGGCAGAATAATGGTGTGGTAGCCGCGAAAAACACTGTAAATGAACAAAATTCGTGGAAAACCACTAGTGTCACCACTATGGGGAGGTGGAGGGGTTGTAATCCCCAATAACCAACCACAGGTAAGAGTCTTCACTTTATTATGCTAAGCATTGCAAAGTTCAGACACAGACTAACTAGAAAAATGGTGGCAACTCTTTAAACAGTGAGTATGCCTCCAAAGAACTTCAGTACAGAAGATAAAATACATATTGTGAGACTTGACATACAGTGTCAATTTCTGTGCTTTGCCACAAATTATTTGTTTTAAGAACACAGACACTTGACTTTAACAAGCTGCTAGGCATGTACGGTTATATAAGAAATTTTTCAGCAATAACAAACAGGCTGGAGAACAGTCCAACCTAACATGACAGAAATTTAATATAATATATTCCTGTAGAACATCGCCTCTTAGCAAAAAATGATGTCCTTGTCATTACACATATTTTGTATTGCACATATTATATAAAGGCTTTTACTTAATAGTGTCCTTTCACTGAAACATATGTACATTAAACAGAGTTCACAGTGTATCACACATAAGAGAGACAAATAAAGTGGCACTTGCTGCACAGTGCTGATCATTACAGTTCAACAGGAAAAAATAAAATTGGTCTTGACCAAAATCTATGTTAATGCCTCAGACAGGTCTAACAGTACAGTCCTATAGAATCCAAACAATAAAGTTCACTGAGGCACATAGAAGTACAGTAATCACAATATAACTAATTGTAGCTGCAGTATCAATCCAAAGACTGATCATCTTTGCAAACACAACAGTATATGTCAGCACTATACATCCAGAAGGTACTGTCGATCATCGTCTACAATCACATGAGTTCACTTCCTTCTGAAAGGACACGCACTAACACACTCAATGCTAGGGTTAGAAGTCTCTGTCATAAATCCTTCCATCCAGAAATGTTTATATAGCTTTCACTACAACCTACAGCTCTAAAATGTGACTCCTTAATCATAATGCAGCCAAAGGAAAACAGTTCCACTGACTGAGGAACAAGTGTCATTGGCTCTCTCTCTGTGTCCCCTCCACCATTTCCACAGACACTCTACATCCACTTGAGTACAGAAGATCTTTGCTCATGTTACAGTTGATCACAATAGTTCCAACAACTAGCACATACTCCCCCCTTTATCCCAATCATTAATCTACGATGACAACTTATTCTCTGACCAGGAATGAGGCTGGATTTGGGAAAGGTCAGCTCATATAGTATGACCTTTATTAAGGTCCTGCAACAGCACAGTAACTGGTGTTAAGAAGCTCTTTATCTCAAATGGGCCAGTGTACCACGGCAGTAGCTTCCTAGTTACTTTGTTCACTTTTTCATTAGAAGTCTGGAAGTTCTTCATGGAAACCTGGTCTCTTAACTTAAACGGGTTTGGTTGCCAGCTTAGCATGAAGCTGATGCACCCTAAGAATATTACGTCTTGCTTTCTTCCATGGGGTAACTGGTTGATAGGGTTCAATCTGCTCTGGCAGCAAGACACTAATAGACCAAAGTTTACTCAGTGTAGCGACATTCCTGAAACTCAGTAGCAAACCAGCTTTTGGCTTTTGGACATAGCAATATTAATGACAATCATCAACCACACAAGTGTACAATCCCAGTTTCCTCAATCTTTGCTGTCATATGTGATGAGATGAACCCTCAGATTTTGATTAACCTCTTGGCCTAAGAAATCAGTTGGAGAAGGCTTATTCACTTTATGAGTGGGAAGCACTAGTAGTGTTGTCTGCAATAGAAAAATTTAAATACTACCTTGAGCATACCCAGTTCTTTTTAGAAACCGATAACCAAGCATTAAGCTAGGCCATTGCCTGACCATGTAGGATGGGCAGAATTGCCAGATGGACCACAAGGATTTTAGCTTTTAAATTTCAGGTAGGGAATATACAGGGATTGAACAACCAACTAGCCAATGATCTCAGTCGCCTATACTTCCATGCATACTGGGTACCTATATCTGTTGTCTACACACTGATGCTATTACAGTCTGGTTCTTCCTTGTTTACATTGTGTACAGAGTGTTTAAGATGCCTCTGATAATCGTGAGTCCAGCCGACTGTGAAGTACAG
This sequence comes from Locusta migratoria, assembly GCA_026315105.1. Taxonomy (NCBI): domain Eukaryota; kingdom Metazoa; phylum Arthropoda; class Insecta; order Orthoptera; family Acrididae; genus Locusta; species Locusta migratoria. The sequence continues at coordinate 94,160,378 of CM048747.1, read as the reverse complement.
GCTGTTATAAGATTTCTTAGTGATAAAGGCCTAAAAGTGATTGATATTCATTGTAAGATCTGTGCAGCTTACAGAGAAAACATGAGTGATGGAATGGTAAGAAAGTGGGTAAGAGCATTTAAAGATGGCCGCACAAATGTGCAAGATGAACAATGGAGTGGGCATCCTTCAGTCATTAATGAAACTTTGGTGCAGGAAATGGACAATGAGGTGAGAGAAAATAGACACTTTACAATTTCCTTCTTGTGGGATGACTTTCCTAAGTTTCTCATAGTGTTTTGTATGGCATTGTGACTGAGCAAGACAATGACAAGAAGTCAAAACAGTTGTGATGCAGTGTTTAACAAGTAGACGGCAGACTTCTAATGAGGGAGGGTATTCAAAAACTGGTTAAACATTATGACAAGTGCCTCAATATTGACAGAAATTATGTAGAAAAGTAAATTAAGGTACAGGCTTTCATTTACAAATAAAACTATTGAGATATCTTAGCTCTTTTTTTATATTTGAAAATGGCACTTACTTAAAAAAACATGCCATGTAAATCAATTTAGATCAAAGATACATTGTCAAAAATTTAACTCTTCATCTCTGACACAAATCAATATTATAATTAAATATGTACAACAACATGTAATTAATATGTAATATTACCGTCCTACTGTGTAAGTAAAAACTATAATAAAGCATAATATTACTCTTATATATATTTCATATAAATTTATGCACTGATAACGGCTAGTTTGTAGGTACCACTTCAAAATAAGCAAATCTAAAAACATGTAGCACAATAATATTTACAGTAATTACAATGCATTTCATGCCATTTGTAGCTGCAGAGATGAACACAAGTGAAATAATGAGGATGGGTTGTAACTCATGTAAAGATGACTTCTGAGCTGCAGACAGGTACATAGAAAAGTCACAGAATTTGTCAGTCCCAAGTCAGGATGCAGCAGCTGTAGATGGCAGTCATATGTGTGAGATTTCTCTCTCTCTCTCTCTCTCTCTCTCTCTCTCTCTCTCTCTCTCTCTCTCTCTCTCTCTCTCTCCCTATGTTTGTCTTTGTGTGTGTGTGTGTGTGTGTGTGTGTGTCACATAGGTAAAATAATTGTGTGCAAGGGCCTGCACATTGTTGGTATTAAAAATATAATTTCAGTTTGAATACAAATTTACTTTCAACTGCAGTACTTGGTGATTTCGTTTATGTTAAGTAGTTCCTCGTAGCAGACTATTAATATGAGTGTGTATTTCCATTTTTTACACGTTCCTGAAGAAAGATATATGTGTTTCTCATCCAAATGAATGAAATGTATAATCTTAAATTTTTATCTTTATTTTTGTTTCATACCAATAAAATGCTTTAATGATTTTGAGGAAGAAAATTGCAAAACAGAACATAACTATGTTTGTTATGTAGATATAGAATTACGATTAACTTTTTTGTGTCCCTACAGCAGTAACTCACTTATTATACAACATTATTCATAGAAAATCACAAATCTAGCTTTATTATTTCTTCTAAGCAGTGGTTGGCTGTTTTTCTGTGGTCTCTTGTTTTATGAAAATATGGCCACAGTCATCTTTTGGACATATTAGAGTCCATTTCACAGAATCATCATTTTCAGACTCACAGTCTTTTGGTATCAATTGTTTGAAAGCTTCTTCAAAAAGATACCTTGAAGTAGATAGTTCCTCTGAACACTGTTGTATTATGCACAGTTTTTCAACACGCAACTGTTCAACTTGTTCCTTTAACTGCTGTATTTCATTTTCCAAATCGATAGTTTTTGTAAACATGGGTTCTTGAAAAACATTGCTGAAAACAAAAGAAACCAATGTAGGAATTGCAAACAAGGCACATGGAAATCAAATAATGTCTTTAAACTATTTTAATTATAGATTTCACTAATTTGCAAGAATCAATGCAGTATAAAAAATAGAACAGCCTCGTGTATTCTTTACCGCTTAGCAGCCTGTCAACTCATAAAAAGCAAAAAATCATGTAGTAAGTGGTTGTATGAATTAATTGGTTAAATTTGTTAATATGAAATGAACAAAAATAGTCCAAAACCAGTCATCAATAATATTACCTCACTTCTGTGCAACTTCAGTTGTCATTTTCCACACCTTTTTTTTTTCTTTTTAAGCTGCATTAATCAAGTTACTTCCTCTGTCAATCAGCATGCTGGAGATAAGTAAATAGAAATATTTTTAGAAGTTGGAAATATATTTTTAAACAATGAAAATTCCAGGAAGGACTCAGCAATATTTTGGACAGTGCTGGCATATTCCCCAGCCCCAACTTGTATCCCTCCTCTCCCCTCTCAAGCTGCCTCCTCACCCCCACCACTGGCTGCTGCTCTCGCATCGGACAGTCAGTCCCGCAGTCTTGCCACAGTGGCTGGAGACAGCAGTCATGTTTGTGTGTGAGAATGCGTATCTATTTCTGAATAAGGTTGTAACGGCTGAAAACTAATAATACTTGTAATCTTTTGTATGCACCTTATGTGAATCATCGAGACATCTCTGTGGTGATTCTATTTTTAATTCTGCTATACTATCTATGCAGTGTAGCTGCTTAACATCAGAAGTTTTGCCATGAAACTTCATGTTTGTTGTACCTGATACCTAAATGGTTTCATCTCAATTATGTTTCTCTTGGTGAGTTCCTTTTCACAACTGCCCCTCCCAAATTTCTTAACTGCTGTTACTGTAAATTTCTTTATTTTCTGCTCAATTTTTCCCCTCTTGTCTTTCTTTCATACTTTGATTCCTTTTTTTGTTTTCAATGTTTACCCATATTTTGACATGTGGTGACCGCTCAACCACTGAATTGACCAAACCAAACGTGTGACATATCTTTGCAGTGAGATCTTTGGGGTTGCAGGAGACCCTCCAGCCATGTTCTCTAAATCAGTTGTGTATTGTACACACTACGTCTACATGGATTACTCTGCAAATCACACTGAAGTGCATGGCAGAAGGTTCATCAACCACTTTTATGATATTTCTCTATAGTTCCACTCTCTAATAGCTTGTGGGAAAAAGGAACACCTAAATCATTCTCTTTTCAATCTGATTTATCTTGTTTTATTATGATGGTCATGTCTCTCTATGTAGATGGGTGCTAACAGTATATGTTTGCATTCTGAAGAGAAGGTTGGTGAAAGAAATTTTGCAAATAGATCTCGCTGCAATAAATAAAGCCTTTCTTTTAATGATTTCCATCCCAAATCATGCATCATTTCCATGAAAATCTCACCCCTATATCATGATAATACAAAACAAGCTGCCCTTCTCTGAATTTTCTCTAAATCGTCTCTCAGTCCCACCTGGTGTGGCTCCCACAATGCATAGCAATACTACTAAATAGGATGCACGAGTTTAGTGCTGGCAGTTTCTTTAGTAGAACTCTTGCATCTTCTAAGTGTTTTGTCAATGAAACATAGTCTTTGGTTCACCTTCCCTACAATATTTTCTATGTGTTCTTTCCAATTTAAGTTGTTCATGTCACCCCTAGGTATTTAGTTGAACTTACAGCCTCTAGGTTTGACTGATTTAACATGTAACTGAAGTTTAATGGATTTCTTTTAGTGGTCACACTTATCACTATAAAGGGTAAATTGCCAATTTTTGCACCATTTAGATATCTTTTAGAAATTTTACAGTTGCGTTTGATCTTTGGGTGACTTTACTAACCAATAAATGACAGCATCATCCATGACCAGTCTAAGAGACTATAAAAACTAGAATTGCCTGTGATCAAAAATCGACCAATTGTGTTTACAATGGTCACTGGGGGTGAAATTTTACGTATCATATGTTGGCAACATCAACACGATAGAAAATCTTTCCCCATTTGTTCAAACCACATAGAATGATTCGATTAATGTATCGTACAGGCCATGAAGTAAACAAATAATGCTGTTGCTGCTTTATGGTTGACAGGTTCTTGTATGTACCCTTGTCCACTCAGTAAAAATAATTGCCCTCGTAAACTGAAGATTCCATGAGAAAACATCAGCATTGTCAAGCGATTGGCTAAAATGAAGACTCACAGGATTCTAACTATTCAGCATCTGTTGCCAACATTATCACAGGAGGCCGCTGGGATATTTGGTAAAATTTAATCGGCACTGGGAGGTATGAAACGGTATCTTTTACATGTTAAGGAAAATGCCTGACGCAATAACAACAAATAAAAATGGAAATATATACTTCTCATGCCATTTTCGAATTATATATCTTTCATTAGCCTAATATTTGAAATGGAGCTACAGTTTCGGTGTTCGTATATTTATGCAACGCCAAGAAATAATGTTATTTCGATACTGCGATATTCAGAATTCCAGAGCTGACAGCTGACAACATGTCGACTTCGTAGTTCCACCCGTGCACCACTACATGCCTCTCACAGTGCATTTCTTGACTTCGTAGTTCCACTGGAGCACCGCTAGATGCCTCTCCCAGTGCATCATCCTTTATATTGGCATTCATATGAAAACATCCATTTCCTTTAACCACTCTTAATCACTGCGAAAATGAATCATTTGAACGGCACAAGAAAGTGAGTTGGGAGCATTCCATGTTTCGATATTCACTTATTTTAATACGTTATTTTAATACTGCAGATGCGCTGCATTACAGCATCTTTGGTCGAGGCGAATAGCCAATCAGTGAGCTGATTGTTGGAGAATGTAGAACTTGATCCAAGCTGTAGATAGGGAAATTTCTATTTCGTTTTACCACTTTTAATGGCTAAATGCACACATAATATTTATATTTGTGAAATCTATGACAAACTATCTTTCGAATTATGAAACTTTCATTGGCCTTCTTGTACGAATAAATTAGTAATTTCTTAACTTCTTTGCTTTCTACAGTATGTCTGCCTAGGTGTACTTGTGTCTGTGTGAATATGTGGGTGTGTGTGCATTTGTTTACCCTCCTTTTTTTCCTCCAAGGTAAGTCTTTCCTGTCCTGGGATTGGAATGACTCCTTACCCACTCCCTTAAAACCCTCATCATTTCCTTTTCCCTCTCCTTCCCTTCTGCCTGACGAAGCAGCTAGGCTGTGAAAGCTAGCATTTGTATGTATGTGTGCGTTTATTTGTTACTATCACTGCCTGTGCTCCTTCGCCTGGTAAGTAGACTTCATCTCTTTTTTTACATAAATTAGTAATCTGTACCACAATTTTTGTGTTAGTGTATTTATATAATGATAAGGAACAGTAGGGGCCCTACAACACTTCCCTGGGGAACACCAGATATCACTTCTGTTCTACACAATGACATAGTGTCAATTACAATGTACTGTGTACTTTCTGACAGGAAATTACAAATCCAGTCACACAGCTTTGCCGATATTCCATAAGCATGCAATTTGATTAGAAGATGCTTGTGAGGTACAGTGTCAAAAGCTTTTGGGCATTCTAAAAATATGGAATGTATTTGACATCCCGTGTCAATAGCACTCATCACATCATTTGAGGAAAGAGCTAGCTGTGTTGCACAAGAATGATACTTTCTGAATCTGTATTGACTATGGGACAATAGGTCTTCGAATTAGTTCATAATATTTGAGTAAAGGATATTTTATAGAATCTTGCTGGAAACCGATGTCAGTGATACAAGCCTGTAATTTTGTGGATCACTCCTATTACCTTTCTTGAATATTGGAAAGACCTGAGCAACTTTCCAGCCTTTGTGTATGCAACATTTGCTAAGCAAGCAGTTGTATTTGATAGTTAGGTATGGGGCTACAATGACCATAACCATGCCACTTTTGCCTGGATTTTGAGCAACTTCATCACCACGAATTCAGTGTATTTCTGCTTTGAGTGATTCAAATTTGTATTCTCAGAACAATGTCTTGCAGGACATGTTCCTCATGCCCAGTGCATCTAGTGCCACAAGGAACTTAGCAGACTCAGGCCTCAGCTCACCATTCATGTTTTCTAGTGTTTCATCAATGAAAAGTTTTAATCAGATACCTGATCACATTTCATGTGTGCCTAACACTCAAATTCTGCATGCAAAATTTGAATTTCAGACCGGCAACCACCCCGCTGAGCATGTGTGAGTATCTTTCCACCAACCACGTGCTCCACCAACAAGGTGCAGTTACTTCTAATAACACTGTCAGTGTTCATGGACTTGGACTTGCCTCTCATGGCATTCATCACAGTGCGGGCATCAACTGCCCGGCCAATTATGAACAATTTGTGTGTGTCTTGGATGAACCTTTTTCTGCCCATGCAGTCGAATTGGACTATGTAAACAGTGTGTCGGCCAACTTTGTGCAATCTACACCACCAAGCATAGTCAGTGACTTTCTGAATAGATCTGCTCCCTCTGTCAGTGGTGATGTAAACTTTAACAATTCTCAAAGTGCTAGTGTGTCCTTTATGGTTCCATCATGTGATGCGTCTGCTGTGTCACGTGTGCAACAATCACTTATGTTGTTCGACACTGTTCACACAAGAACCATCTCAGCTGTACCTGTTTGTGCATCCACCTGTTTTCACAATACACACTGATGCCTCTGGTGCCTCTTCCACATCTGTCGCCCATGTCATCTCGCCCCTACCTGCCACGACCCACTCACTTATATTTGTGGCTCTGCCAGAAAAAGGAACAGCGTCAAGCTCATTCACAATGCTACAGCAAGTCGGTGCCTCAAATGCCACTGATGTTCTGAAGGCACCTCCATCACCACCACCTGGATGCCTCAATAAGCTGCCACCTTTCTCCTTTGAGGATCCCTTGACATGGTTTGATTTGGCTGAACAAATATTCAACCATTACTCACTCAACAACTCAGCTCGTTACCTGTGCCTAATCATGCACCTTAATGAACATGTTGATTTGATCTGTGACCTTATGACCTCTCCTCCAGCAATGGACTGGTATGCCTGCACCAAATGAACAATTCTGGTTAGGGTCACTCACATCCCAGAAGATACTATTCAACAGGGACTGATGACCTAGCTGTTTAGTTCCCTCAAAAACCAACAACAACAACTATTCAGCACATTGTCCATGAGGAAAACTTGGGGGACAAGAAGCCATCACAGCTCTGGTGTCATCTTCATCTTTTTGACAACAAACATGACATGCCAGATTCCACCCTCATGGACTTGTGGTCGAGCAAACTCCCGCTCGCAGTCCAGACTACCCTCAATTACAAGATTCTGAGTGAGCGGATTTGTATTGATGACAGAGTCTATGATGCCTACCTTTGTATAATGACAGGCAGTACAAGTAATGAAATACTTTGTTGACCCGACTGGTAGAACAGTAAGAGGCTTTCATTTCCACTTTTCAGAATCAGACTCAAATATTGCAATCACTAACTACAGTTATATTGGAGTGGACCTCCCCACAGTCCATAGTGCCAACAGTTTGTATGTATCAACCTTTTTCTGCACAAGTAGAACCTGTTGAGTATGGAATACTTATGAACAATAACTAAGACAGCACTTTTAGGCTTTGAGAGTGATGGATTAAAGCTTGTGTTGTGCATTATTTCTATCATGTATTTCAGCAAGGCTGTATCAGTTATTGTGCCACTTGACACTCCTGCAGGACCCCCGAAGGGCCCCTGACACTCCTGCAGGACCCCTGCAGGGCCCCTTGAGCCTAACTTTTGAACAAATGGACACACTCCTTCCTAAAAACTTCTGTAAATGGACATATGTTATTACTGCCACCGTTGTTCTATGAAAGTGAGAAGCAGCTCCATCAGTTTTATTGTGCCCGTGTGGCTGAACATCATGAACTAAGTTACAACTGTCATTTTGTCACTGATGAACATAAAGAATTGTGTGCAGATTAAATGATGAAGGATGGTCACATTTGTTTTATAGAAGTACAGGAACATGCTCTGCAGTGTGAAAATCCATCTCTCTCCGACATTTGCAAATCACCCAATTGTTTGAAGTTTCCAGGATGCGCTGGGATGGATTTTTGGAGGGGGGGGGGCACAGGGGCATGTGCCCCCCCTCCCAGACGGCACGGCGAAAAATGAGAGAGACAGAGAAATGGTGAGGAAAAAAGGGAGGGAAAAAAATCTTAGCATTAGAACAATTAACGTTAACTTATGGACAGCATGTAATTGTGAGTTTAAAAATGCAAAATCCCTGTAATTAACATAATGTAATTTGACTTTTTGTGTTATGCTTCCATTTAATTGCTTCTCCCTCTTTTTTGTCAGTAATTTATGATAAAAATAAATAAAAGTTGTTTATTGTTTCATGACTACTTGGGAAATAAATGAGCTATTGTGTATGCTTTACTCATATGTAAATAAAGTTAAAGGATTTAACTATGTAAAAAAATGTGAATTTCAAGGGTTGCATTCAGATGTTTTCAGTAAACAGTTTATCTGATTCTTTTCCTAGACACTAAGAAATGGTACTCCTACCCATTATAAACAGTTATATTTGAAGCTACACATTTCAAGTTTCCAGTTATTGGAGCAAATTAGAAATTTCTACGGCATTTTTCCACACATCAGATACAAAGGATTTTCAGGTAGTAGAAATTGTTCTTGAAACACTGTCAAGTGTAATTTTCAGAATCAAATTTTCACACTGCAGTGGAGTGTGCCCTGATATGTAACTTCCTGTCATATTAAAATTGTGTGCTGTACCTGGGATTCGAACCTGCGATCTTTGACTTTCGCGGGCAAATGCTCTATCACCTGAATTATTCCGACATGTGTTATAGCCTGTCCTCACAACTTTACTTCTTCCTGTTCTTAACCTTCTACTTTCCAAACTTCACAGAACTCCTCCTGCGAACCTTGAAGGACTAGCACTCCTGGAAGAAAGGATGTGGTGGAGATATGACTTAGGGATGTTTCCAGAATGAGGAGTGATAGTCCTGAAAGGTTCACAGGAGAACTTCTGTGAAGTTTGGAAAGTGGGAGGCGAGGTACTGGCAGAAGTAAAGTTTTGTGGCTGGACTGTGAAGTGTGCCAGGATAGCTCAGATGGTAGAGCGCTTGCCAGCAAAAGGCAAAGGTCCCAGGTTCAAATCCCATTTCTGGCCCACAATTTTAATCTGCCAGGAAGTTTAAAGTGTAATCTTGTTCATAGCAAAAACGTTTTCGAAAACATATCTCATTTTGCATAGCAACTTTACAAAGAATGAAGAAGAATTTGATTCAGTACAATGCCAACACAGGAAATCTGATTTTAGGTTGTGAGGGAATATCAAACTTAGTGCAACATACTCATATTTACTGGCTGTTTCTGATCCATAATTGGGCGACCTTTTAGGATACACTGTTTTCACAGTTTCTGCATTGCTTAATAATGACACAGCTACTCTGGTTACCATGACCCCATATTCAATTGTGGGCCAGAATCAGAGACGGTCCCTCCCCCCATGTCTTTTAAGTTTTGTGTGCAGTAGTTTGTAATTGCAAGTTTATATCTTAATTATGATCTTTTTAGAATGTATTTTGACTTGGGTGCAACAAGGTATAAATTTGATACAGTTATCTTCATTTATAAAATTATTTTATTTAAAATTGAAACTTTACTTACAATGGCCACAGCAGGCCCGTAGTCAAAATTTGGTTCCGGGGGGGGGGGGGGGGGGTTGGGGGTGAATAATCAGCCAGTTGTTATGCATATTCTAACTTGTGAAGCTTTACAGCATAAGTGGAAGTAAAGACACAACAGATGTATCTCAATAGAGACAATTTTAAATTTTATATTATACAAATCTCAAAGGAGCACTTCAGCATACTTTTGAATTACTTTATCAGGAATTAGGTGAAAAGTGAGGCTTGTTGGGGGGCCATAGCTTAGCTTAACAGAACACTTGTTTGTAATTCTGGCAGCTGCTGCGCCAGGTAAGGCGGAATTGCTGTACACACATAAAAATCTCATCTTCACAAGAAGTTGGCGACAAGAAAAATAAATCTGTAACTGCATTGCAGCAAAAGTTAATCCATCAATTCCTTTTCAAGCCATGCTGCGGCAATGGCATGACTTCAGAACGATCCCTAAGTGGTATGACAACCAGAGTAAAATGAGCAAAGGAACTAATTATATCATGTTTTTATAGCTGTTATCTAGTCTACTTGGCATTTAATACTAGAAGGATTGCATGCAAGCTACTACGTATAAGAACTTCTGGGGCCAAATTGGCCCCCTAAAATTTCATTGGATGAAAAATATTCAAAATGATTTTTCTAGTTTGATTTTTTTGGTTACTGAAATTAAAAACAATCATTTAGGGCTGGGCTCGGGCCCACTTTAGCACCAGTCCCTGGACCCATTGTTCCACCCAGCCCCACCCTTGTAGGTTCCATGTCGGTTACTGTACTGTTCATCCACGGTAAGTTGACGATTCATGCACTGGCTGTTGTCAGCAGCAGGTGGTGTGTACTACAGCTGACGGGAGGGGTGGTAGGGGGGGGGGGGGGAACGAGCATCAGCGAGCAGAAGGCAGTGTCGCAATGTTGGAAAAGTTACCTGTCTAGGGGCAGCATAACATTGACAGCAATCCGAAATAAATGGATGTCATTCAAGTATTGCTGCTGGTATCACTAGGTGAAATCGTCTTCACTTCTCAAATTAATATATTTCCATCTAATTACAAATGCACTATTAGTTTTGACACACTATGGTGTCATTCTCAAGTTACTATGATAAAAAAATATTACAATGATTCAATCACATTAAACAGTGAAAAGTTTAATAATTTAGTAAACCATGTGTGCCTCACGGGAATGGCCATGTGATCTGGGGCGCAATGTTGTGAACTACGCGGCCACTTCCACCAGAGGTTCGAATCCTCCCTCAGGCATAGATGTTTGTGTTTTCTTTAGTATAAGTTAGTTCATAAGTAGTTTGTAAATTTAGGAACTCATGACCCTGCAGTTAAGTCCCATAAGCTTTACAAACATTTGAACATTTTTTGTAACAATAGGGACCAATGACCTTAGCAGGTTGGTCCCTTTGGATTACAATAATTTGAACTCTTTTTGAAACAATATGTCCTACGTTTTTGTACAGTCACCACTATTGTCATTTGTCTCATTTAATATGTACAATACATTTTGTGTCCATATTGTATAATTGTTTGAATATTCAAATTGTCTGTCTTATTCAATCTTATAGTCAAATTATTCCAAAGTTGTAAATACATAGAGAAACCTGTGCCAATTTTGCATCGCTTCCTCTGTATAGGGATTCACATATAGCCACCTGACAAACGTCAGAATCGGTTACATATTAAATTCAGAGACTGAAAGTCCAGTGTTCAGCTGTTGGCAAGTGTTTCATCCTTTATGATGATGAAGGGTGAAACAAGTGTGCCCTTCTCCAGAGTTCTGAAAGATTGGTGTCGGTGGAAAGTATCCAGATAACCTGGACGGTGTAACACTGTGCCAAGATGTGCTGGCCGTGCACCAAGGCATGTTTAGCCATAGGGCAATCCTCATTATCAACAAACACTGCCTGCCTGTGACCGTTCATGTGAATGGACACTTTGTTGCTGGTTTGCTGGTCATTCCCACATAGAACGCTTCACAGTGTAGGCATGTCAGTTGATAAATCACGTGGGTGCTATCGCAAGTGGCTCTGCCCTTGATCGTGTACAACTTCCGACTGTAGTATGTGGTGGTGGAAGAGTGCATAGGGCAGGTTTTACAATGGGGGCAGTTACATGGGTAGGAGCCAGAGGGCAGGGAAGGTGGTTTGGGGATTTCATAGGGATAGACTAGGAGGTTATGAAGGTTAGGTGGGCAGCAGAAGACACTCTTGGAGGAGTGGGAAGGATGTCCTGAAGGATGGATCTCATTTCGGGACAGGATTTAAGAAAGTCGTATCCTTGCTGGAGAGCCACATTCAGAGTCCGATCCAGTCCTGGAAAGTATCTGGTGACAAGAGGGGCACTACTGGGGTTCTTCTTTGGAAGGTTATGGGTTTGGGGGGATGAGGAAGTGGCTCTGGCAATTTGTTTGTGTACCAGATCAGGAGGATAGCTGCGGGATGTGAAAGCAGTTATTAGGTTATTGGTGTACTGGTTCATGGATTTGGGACTGGAGCAGACTCATTTGCGATGAAGACCCAAGCTGTAGGAAAGGTAACATTTGATGTGGAATGGATGACAGCTGTCATAATGGAGGTACTGTTTTTTATTGGTGGGTTTGATGTGGACGGATGTATAAAGTTGGCCATTGGAAAGATGGAGGTCGACATCAAGGAAAGTGGCATGGGATTTGGAATAGGACCAGGTGAATTTTATTGGACCAAGAAGCGACCAATGGTTGTGAAAACTTGGAATATTGTGTTTGTGTGTGTTTTTATTTTTGCGTTTTTGTCCATCTAAGAGCCTGTGCTTTGGGTTTACGAGCCTGTGCAAAGTAGATGAAGTTTACTTACCAGGCAAAGGAGCACAGGTAGTGATAGTAACATAAAACACACACACACTCACATAAACGCAAGCTTTCGCAATCCAGTTGCATCTACAGGCAGAAGGGAAGGAGAGGGAACAGAAAATGATGAGGGTTTTAAGGGAGTGGGTAAGCAGCCATTCCAATCCTGGGAGAGGAAATACTTACCTTAGGGGGAAAAATACACACAATGGAGAAGGCAGAAGATATATGCATGCTTTGGCCAGCTTATGATGATGTGTTTGAATTTTTTATGTCGAATGGAAAAAATGATTCCTTTTGCTTCAGATTGCGTTTGTGGGATAAGAATTCAAAGCAGTTGAAACTCCACAGTGAACATAAGTCATAATGTACAGGTTAGTGTTTTGTTTGCTGTTGGCGTTTAGAAGTGTTTACAATGAGTTTGAAACATGTTCTGCAATGTGTTCACTGCTACTTCTGGATTATGGTACCAATTTTCACAACATGCTGGCAACACAAAAACAACATTCCCTGGCCGTGTTGGTACAGAAACAATGTTTGTGGCCTGCTAGCACCAGATGCTTCCTTGCAGAAGTAGTGTTTTGTTTTCCTCTGTGTATCTATAGAGTTACATATTGTCTTTCCATGTGCTCATTTACAAAATGTAGTAGGCAAAATGAAGTAGACAAGAAGCAATGCCGCAGTTGAGTAGCCGAACAGTCTAAAGCACCACGCTGCGGAGCACGCGGTTGCTCGCTGTGGAGGTTTGAGTTCTCCCTGGGGCATGGGTGTGTGTGTTTGTCCATAGGCTAGTTTACCTAGGTTTAAGTAGTTTGTAAGCTACGGACTGATGACCATACAGTTCGGTACGATAGATTTACAAACATTTGAACATTTTGAACAAGAAGCAACATTTATGAACTTGTCACCTAATAAGAAGCAGAGGTGTCTGTGAAATATTCTACATCATAAAAATATTAAAAAGAAACATGACTCCCTACAGAAAATTGCTACATTGCTTGGCACCAGCTGTATGTTAAGCAGATACGTAAAACAATTAACTCTCTTTTCTCAACACTGCAGCAATAACAACAGGGTTTGTTATCTTATTTGAAAAAATGAGTTGACATCAAGTTACGTTAGTTCATAATAATAACAACAGGGTTTGTTATCTTATTTGAAAAAATGAGTTGACATCAAGTTACGTTAGTTCATGGCATACGAAAGAGTGATAACTTTTTACATCACTTTTTATGAAGAAGAAATGATTGTATGTAGGAGGCAGCAGTATCTACTAAACTTGGACATGAAAAGGGGATCAGCAGCAGCAGATTCCTTGTAACATCCGTTTTTAATGTGAGTGACTTTGAGGCTAAAAAAGTTTATTTTATTGAAGATGATGATTTGGGTTAATGTGAAAACATAAATAAATATATGATCAATTAAGTATGTTTAAGTGCTATTAATATGACTGAATTACGTTTACATGAGCCTTTATCTAAAGCTTCACAAACTGCGAGGACCGTAATGACATAGGCCTAGGGCTGGCTTTAAAATGTGGAATAAATATGCAAGTGTTTCATAGACGTTTCCTGTTGCTGAGAACTAAGAGTAACAGTGAATCTTCTCTAATATGCATTTTGTCCTCCTCCGACAACTACATTTTCTTCATCTGCTTATTTTGTTGAGTAGCCTACTATTAATGAAGCACCTCATATTACTAATTCTTCCTCTTCACCTGCCATAGCAGATCTCTCTAAGAGGATATAGTTTGAAATGTTCGTTCGTTACTGCCATTTCAGCCTAACAGACGATGTGAATGTATAGTACACAACAAAGTCAGCAGTTTTCACAGAGACATGAACAACATGAAAAGGAACTTTCATGCAATGGAACATTTGAAAAACAACTTTTGTTGAAAATGAACAAACAGTGCAACTGGGACAGAAGATGCTATGGATAATTTATTTAATAATCTATTAATTATGACTTATTATTAATCATGTATGTATTAATGTACCAGTATTTAATTATTTATTCAGAATAAAGCTTGTGTTCTTTTTACATGGTTAAGGTTCATTATGGATTTACAAACGAGTTACAATTACATTTGAAAAGTAACTGTAAAATAACTGTAAAGATACAACTGATACAGTTACTTTTGATGTATAGTAACTATAACTGTAACTATGTTCTCTTTTAGGGAAGTAACTTAATTACTTTGAAAAAGTAACTTTCCCAACCCTGGGAATTAGTGAGCCATAAATAGTGGGGCCCACCTATGGGAGATAAAGATATTGCAACATTAGAATCAGTTGGCCTGGATATACCTGAGTACCATTCATTTTAATCAATGTGTCAAAATTATACGACGAGTATGTGAGGGCTATGGGATAATTCTGGGTCTGGATTTCTTGCATCAACATTGTGCTGCAATTGACCTTAGGTAGCACGTAATGGAGCTCGACGGAATGGTTTTTCGCTTCGGTGAAACTGTTGCCAGAGTAGCCCTGTTGCAAGGGGAGTATATCATGTGTGATGATCCCATTGAACCACAAACATTTGCACTAAGGCTCAATGTGCACAACTGTGTACCAAAGGGTACTGGAAGTGGCTCCAGAGGACAGACCAAAAACAGTGTTTTCTTCACCATGGAGTCATTACCAATATAAGAGGATACCTTTTGAATTAAAGAAGTTCATGCAACATTTCAGAGGTGGTTGTGTGGTGTTCTGGAAGGGTAAAAAACTCATCAGAGCCTTGTGTACCATGACAATATCATTGTTTTTTTGAGTGATATGGAACAACACATGCAGCAGTTGATGGAGGACTTTCTGAGATTAAGGGCCAGAAATTTAACTTTGAGGGTTGATAAATGTAATTTTGTTTTGGAGGAGGTAGCCTATCTAGTGCACATAATTAGTAAGAATAGGGTCAAAAGTGACCCAAAGTTAGTAAAAGTCATACGTAAATTTCTGGTTCCTGAATCACGCAGGGAGTTACAATCTTTTCTCGGGGTACCAAAATGTTATAGGAAATTGACCAACTCAAAGTAGCAGTGGTAGACTATCTTACTGGTGTTTGTGTTTGTGACACCTGACAAAATACTCATTGCAAATGCCAAGCTATTTGGTTTATTTGCTGAGTAGTCAGTGTCTACCTTCCAATTTAAATTTGTATCAAGATGTAGCCCTAAGAAGTTTACATGGTTTGCAAGTTATTTTTATTTCACTAGCATCAAATTGTGGCATTTTGGTTTTAGTTATCTTTAGTTTTAGTCCCCTTTTGATGGAACCAGGATTCCAGTTTTTCTAAAGAATTTTTTGACACTTTCTGGAATTTTTTCAGAAACCTCATTTTCAATTAGAACTGATGTATCATCAGCCAATAAAAATGTATTTACCTCATTGGCAAGTGGAAGGTCATTTATATGGAAAAGAAATATGTAGGGGCCCAATACAAGACCTTGCAGGACACCTTGGGAGGTTCAGTATTGGGTCCCTATCTTTTTCTTTTCTTTGTAAATGATCTACAACTCACCATTCTAAATATAAACATCAAAACAACTGTTGCACCACAATATGGAAGAGCAGATGCAATATAAATGGAATGCATATAAAAATGGTTAGCTACAATGGATCGTCATGACTGTTAGAATATGTTAGAACCAGTAGAAATGTTAAAAAATGGAAATTAACACCAAACATGAATTTTGGAAGAAATGTGATGAAGTAGAGGGATACATAGAAGCAACACAGATAAAAAGTGCCTAGGAAATAGAAAATAATTCAAGAAGAGAAAATAAAAACAACATAACCTCTGAATAAGATGAGAGAATGGTTCAAGTAATATCAAAAAATGCTGATAGAGGACAGAGAAGAATACAAATGTACAATGTAAAATGTGACTCTGAAGGAACTGAAAAATACTAAAAAATAAATAAATAAAAATTTAGAAAAATTATGAAAAACTGAAAATCTCCAAGTCCAGGCAGGATACCCAATGAGCTTGTAAAAAAGCAACAACAGAAAGAATCAAAAAGACACTGAAACAATTATAGGGTCATTGGCAGGGCCATATTTAGGTAGGTGGAACATGTGCAGCTGCACAGGACAGCAAAATGTAGGGGGTGGTAAAATTGTGTCTAAAATTTTTTTAAATATTCACAGTTTTGATAACAGCAATAAATTTTAAAATTCAGGTTATTGAGTTGATAGCAGTTTGAACCCCGATGCCAGCAGGGGATGGGGGGGGGGGGGGGGTGGGCATAAAACAAATTACTGCATAGGGGTGTCACATACTCCAAATATGGCCCTGGTCATTTGTATTACTGCTACAATTGGGAGACTATGGAAGCATTTTCAAAGAATGGATGGAGGAAAAAATTGTAATAGGAGTAAAAGAGAGTGGGTTTTATTGCAGGATAGTCTTGTGTTGACAATATCTTTACAATAAAAGAAATAATACAGAGAAGAGAAGAGCAATTTATTTGATGGAAAGTCTCCACTAAGATGTGAAAAATTTATTCAAGAGAGGTAGGATGGCTGACCAATACTTAGCTCAGTGGAGCAGATAGTCACAAAAAATAAAAAAAGAAGTAAATAAATCAAAAATAAAAATAAGTGAAACATAAGTTTTTGGAATTAGCCAGGTAGTAGGAGAGAGGAGGGAGGAAAGAGGGGATAGAAGGGAAGGGTTACTCACAACCCAGGCCCTGAGATAAGGATGTCATACAGTGTGACAGCAGGATGTCAAAGATACTGAAATCAATATTGGCTAGATTAGTTACACACATTTCAGAGCAACAAGGAATTGTTATTTTGTTAATGTAGTGAAGAATGTGACATAAAATGTTAAAGGCCGGCTCTTCAGAATGAAGAGAACAAAACAACAAACAAAAATAATGTAAGTTATGATATATTATTAACAAAAATGTGTTAAAAATGAAACAAAAATTCTTCTGTATTGGATTCCACTTGTAACATGTGAAACTAAAGTCTAAGTTCGCACACTGTATCAACCTCAACCACACAATTTACATGCACAGTGGATCCAATAATCATCATACAGGCTGTAATGTCAATAATGTAATAAGTATAGGTAGCAACCCGGCATAAAGATGATCTCTGAGCTGCAGACCGACATGTAGAAAAGACAATCACAGACACACAATTTAAAATTTCAGATACCCAAAAAAAGAAATTATTCACATGATCATTCAGGCACAACTCATGCACACTTTTATTCTGATGAAGGATGTTGCTGAAAATTTAAGTTGTGCCTTTATGATGCAATTGTTCCCTATCTTCATTACATTTTCCTAGCTGCAAAATCCATCATTTCTTGGGTATCAGTGGTGCTTTGTGTTGCTTTTTCTAGGGGTTCAAAGTAAGATGGATAAGAAAATTCCAAATAGAAAAAAGAGAAAAATAAAAATAAAGGAAGGGGGTGGGAGGCAGTAAAATAATCGCTATACATAAATAATAGACATTAACCCTTGCATTAATTCCCAGCAAGCAGAAAACTTGCATAAACATTTGGGATACCATTATAATGGAAAAATGTTTTACTTTTTGGCAAAACAGTCAGTCCAAATGTTTAAAAATCTGTGGGACTTAACTACTTAAGATATCAGTCTCTAGGTTACAAACTACTTAAACTAACTTAAGGACAACACCCCCCCCCCCCACCCACCCACCCACCCACACACACACACACACACACACACACACACACACACACACACACACACACACACACACACACCCGAGGGAGGACTCGAACCTCCAATGGGGAGCAACAGCAAGCTCCAAGGCAAGGTGCATTTAGAGTGCTTGGCCATTCCACTGTGGCAATGGTCAGATTTATGATGAAAATAGGTCAGACTAACATTGTAGATCTACAAAAACTGATACTCTATTCCCAAATATTTACTGTGTCTCAGAAAAGCCATTTTAAAGTTGTATTCTCAAACAGAAGCATATGTTTCCATGCCACATATGAATTCTAATGTCTGTGTTCTGACTCGATGCTTGAGCTAAAATCAGATTCAACTTACGGGCATAACAGTGAACAAAATAGGCATGTTTAAAATGTTCTTTCAGAAGACTCTGCATATCTGCTCAATGACCACTCATAACAGCTGCGCCATCATAGCACTGAGAAATAACTTTATCAGAATTATCCACAATGCTTTTTTTAAAATTTCTCTAAGTGACACTATTAACACTTTTGCATCATGTGCAAGAGCAGTAAGGAAAGTCCAAAACCTATCTAAGGTTTACCTTCAGGCAAAATGTACCTGATAACCAGAAAAACTGTGAAACTGTTGTAATATCAGTTGTTTCATCTGCATTAACTGCCACAAAATCAGCTTCAGCAATTTCCTTTTTTATTCATTAATGATAAACTGCCAGTATATAAGGAAGTAACTTGTTCTGGTTTCGAAGTGCCTCTGAAAACAGTAGCCTTCGAAAGGTGGTCACTAAGCACAACATCAAGTTCAGCAGTGAAATTTATAAGATGATGGAAAATTCCTGGATTTAATGAATCATTGCATTCATCATGTTCACGAAGTTTGAACTCAAAGGCACCACAAAAGTTAATGGAATCCACAGTTTTAGAGAGTATGTCACTGTGGCTTTCAACTGACTGCCTGTAAGCTCTGTCCCAGTTGTTGTCTGATATTGTATTTCCCTAAAAGGTAGTGCTCTATCTTCGCAGTCATATGTGATGCAGAATGCTCATTTTTCTTTATCTTATGTGTTAAATGTCTGAGATCGTCAACGCCTTTTAATGTCGAAGTTGTTTCATTCCCTGAATTTTCTTTCGTGAATAACAGACATGGAAAATAGTACAACTTGTTTGTAAATTCACAACCACATATCTCATCTACTTTCCCATAAATGTCTGGTTTGAGAGTTCTTATAATTTATTTACTTCTATTATTAGATTTTTGTTTTGTTTTACTAACTTGATATCTGATGTCAGCCTTCCTAGGTCCTAGATACAAAGTTTTTCTTCAAGTGAAAGGGAAGAGAAATTAGTGAAATTAGTGTTCCTTAGGCTCTGCACTGTATTATCACACATATTAAGATGCTACAAAACTGAAAACTAACGTCTTCAAACACACAGCTGCATATCGAATACGCCTGCCATCATGTGCAACCAGATGTCATAGATGGCCACAGTGTTGGTAACTTCTCTGCAACAAATAACAGAAGACTCTTGTCCTTCATTTCTAACTAGATTCTACTTATTACTGAAGTTTGAGAAACTTAACTGCTAGCAGGGATCAGTGACAACAAGAGACATTATAATGCTACAGAAGAGTGAAGATCTAAATTAGTTTTGGATTCTGCTATTTGTGTGTCATTTTGGCTGAAGAACTGGGGAGGTAGAGGAACTGAGCGGAGCTCAGTGAATCCCCAGTGGAGGGTACCAAGGTTTGCACTCTGCTCATAGTGTTTACCGAAATACCCAATACCCAATATCTGGTGTGGACATACACACAACATTAGGTAACACGACCACACTCTTGTGTACTCAGTGGCTGGAATGCAGTAACTGGGGGTGCAGAACTTGATTTTATGCCAAGGCTGAGGCAGGCCTGGAAGAGTTGACCGCTCTTGACTGCAGATGTCAGTAGCGAGGGTCATATTTCTCTAAATAATTATCTGTCAAGAAAATGGGAGATTAGGTTATTTAAAGTTTAACATAATTATATACTTTAAAGTTTCTCAGAGGCAAATATTTCCGTGAGATTTCATTGCTCCATTGTGCTGTAGGATGAACTGTCTCTGCCGAGTATATTTTTTCCAGCCTTATATTAGGAACATAAATAAAAATTTGGAAAAAAAGAGATAGTTTTTTGCACCTCATATTGTTTATGACATCATATATCATGAAATATGTTCAATGGTGGATTCTATCTATGGCACATGTACTGCACATATTTCCTCATGCACACATCTCCTAATACTACCTCTTTTTGGCCATTTCCTCCTCCCCTTCCCTAAGTTCTGCACATGCAACTCACGGATGTATTCTATACACTTTTTGTACCCATTTCACCTTCCACATCCCTTCATTGATCTCACCCTACCTTAATCTATGAGCATCTCATCCTCACCCCTCCTGTCCATATTCCCTGTGTCTCTGTCTTGATGCCTCGAACCCTCCCTTCTTCCACCCTCCCTCCCTCCCTCTCTCTCTCTCTGAAACTCCTCCTCTCAACTCCTCCACTCTATCTGCCATTCTTCTCCTTCCCAATGTCTCATACCAACATCCCATCCTCTCTCTGTTCATCTCTTCCTCACCTGTCTCTTCCTACCCATTCCATGTTTGCCCATCACCTTCTTCTCCCAATATCTCTGTTCCATCTCATCCACTTATTTAGATCTATCTCTTCATTCCCAATCTCTCTCTCCATCTCCTCATCCCCCACTCTGTCTGTGCCCATCTCCTACACCTAAATCTATGTACGTACATCATCTCTTCCTATCCTTTCTCTCATACCGTCTCCTGCTCTTGTTCGTCCTATGCTGCTTTAGACTGTCCAAGAGAGCAGGTCAATAAGGCACTGATACAATTTCCATACAACACACCAGTCTTACAGGCATCCTGTATGGCAGGGTCTGAAAGACACATTTATGCATGTATCTCTGCTCTTGTGGCAGCTGATTTTTGTATTTCGTATATGTACCAAATTTGATTGAAATCAATATAATAGTTTTGGAGGAGATGTGGAACATACATACACACTTACAAGAATTTTAATATGTATGGATTATCATCATTCTTATGGATGTGGAAGACCTTAGAGATTTACTCTTCAGTTTCTTTTTCAGTAATGCACATGTAAGTCACTTAAAAGTCTTAACTCATTACCACCAGTAAATAATTGTTTTAAATAAAATTTGACAGTAAATGAGTATACAAACCTTGTTCCGGCTAGTGTAAGTGCCATTCTGTAGCTTGTCACTGTACCGTCTACGAAGTAGTCATCATAGTCACATAGTTCTGCTTCTAAAGTGGCCGACACTTGTTGTTCCTCTCGAAGCTCATTCCGCACCTTTTCCAGTTCACGTTCTGTTTCATCCAGCTTGTGGCCAAGAAACTCAATCATCTGAAACAGAACACATTCATTAGGCCTATAGTAAAATGGAGAATATCATACACTGACAGAAATTACTTAAAGAGTAACAAAAATGTTGAAATTCCAAAATTGTAGATGGCAGCCACTACTTTGAATACCAGAGAGGACTTTCACTAACTTCACTCATATGGTAAATAAACAATTTCTCACATTATAAGTATCCATTTATTTGGAGTATCAGTAATAGAGAATAGGTAGCAACTCACTGTAACGACAATCACTGAGCCACTGACAGGCACATAAAATAGACAATCACATTCATACAACTTAAATTTTTGGTCATGGCCTTCATCAGATAAAGAATTGCATAGGACCACATTCACACAATCACCCAGACTGAAGTGACCACCATTTCTGCCCGATTCAGCACTGAATTTGTTCACAAAAATGAAACTAATTCCACCAAAGAAATTTAAACTGTTCCATTAATTTAGTGGTGTACATTCTGCTAAATTATGAGCTACATGTAACTGGATATGAAAGAGGCAAAACTGGTAACCATAATTTGAAGCACAAAATGGCAGCAACAGCAATGAAAGAAAGAATCTGGAGAAATTTTACCCAAAAACAGAATTCAAATACTTAGACGACAAACAAGTATAGGCCATAAAGATTGAGTACACTACTCCAATGAAAATGTTGAGAAGCAACATGCAGCATGTTTGGATGGAAAGTAAACTGTAGCAGGCCTCTAGTAGAATTAGAACAAGTGAGAACTATAGTTGGTAATAATATGATTAGGAGTAGGTTAAATGCCGTAGCTATGAGCACATCTGTCAAATCAGGCAAAAAGGTTAAGGGATACTACAAGTTCATTAATTTTAGTCAACATGTCTTCAAAAAAACTGAAGATTTCACTGTGTTTACAACCAATAATTTCAGGAACAGCCAGATGCAACAGGATAAGTAGTGAAAACGAGGCTCATAGTAATCACGAGGTAAAAAGACAAATAAGACCTTTCTGACAGAGAGTACCCACAGGAGGGGAATGTCAAAATTAATTCCTGAATAAATGATACTATAAAAAGAGGGGACTAAGGACAGTGTCATAACTCAAGTTATTTTGAAAGTCCCCCCCCCCCCTTGTATTATGTTGGTAACAGGGGGTATCTATAATTGTATTTTGCTGCTTGTGTTCATTTATGTGATGATGTGTTAATGATCTCAAAGGAAACTACTTATTATCAATGTAAGTACTAGTTTCAAATATCTGGGAAAAAACTGAAATAGGAAGGTCTGCCAGTTGTTATGGATAATAGTCAGTATCATGTACAAAGGCATCTCAGTTTACAGCTGTCCTGTGCATCTCCCTCTATTACTGCACTGGCAGCCAATAATATTCATACTCTAGGTGTGTAACTGGCCATGAGTTATGCAATGTTTCTCCCACAGGCACAACTGTTGGTGCTTGGCTGTAGGTCCTCCCCTCAACACTTACACCATCACTCCACCTCTATGTGAGGAAGCACCTGTATACGTGATGCCAACTATAATAGTGGAAACATGGTTAATGTTTCAATCACAACCCCATTCCCAACTGTAATGATAACAGACAAAGAAGACGAGAAAAATTCATATTTTGGATTGAAAATTTTATTTTTCAAAATGACATTAAACTTGTGACTAAATTTTACTTATGATGTTAGTGGCTTAGTGTGTTGATGTTTGCAATGGATGAAAATGGCAGAAGTTTTGTGAGGTGCCATTAGCTACTCACCTGTCATTGTACAGTATCTAATGAGATTGGCTGGGTTTTTATACGTAATATACAAATGCATTGTGTGGTTTGACATTTAATGTTTTGTTTTGTTGCAATATGACATGAGAGCTAATGTTGACAACAAAATTTCCTGTTGCAATCATGATAAATTTTGTGACCGGACAAGAGTACAATATAAGAATCTGGCAACCACGGAGCAGGAACACCTTTATTATTTACTTCAATGTCAACACAAAGGATTATTTCCCCCATCTGTTAAGTAAAATTTTGCCTAAGTCATAGTATGATGGGCATTATCCTTTCTTTTGGCCATGAAGTAAATAATTATTGCTGTTACTGCTTTATGGTTAGTAGGTTCTTAAATGTACTCTTGTCCAGTCAGTAAATTCATTATCATTGTAAAGGGAATATTTTGTTGTCAACACTAACTCATTAAGCCACTGTCATCTTGTGTAAAACTTAACCATGATACGATTCATTGTAACTCATTATGTAATTTGTAGGGGTTGTGGCCCCAGTGAAACTACCATATACACCTTGACAAAAGTTTATTACTGCTCCAAGCATGAACATACACAGTCACAGACACAAAAGTGAATATGGAGGCTGAGAGTCGACTTGCCCAAAGATATTAGTACAGAAATGGCACACCAATGGAGGTAGCCAATAGTTTACATGTGCTATCACCATCACTTTTCTTGATCTTGGGACGGGGGAGGGCAATGACAGCAGTCAATGTAGAAGATCTTGGGGATTGTACAATGTGAGTTCCATTGTGTTGTCGGGAAGGCTTGATGGAGCGTGGAGGCGGTGAGCGGTAGGGCCGGCTATGATTAACTCTGTCAATTGTTGAGGAGGCTGGACATGTTGGTCGATTTGATGTGTGCCGAGACGGGCAGATAGACGGGAATGATGACACATACCATAACTGACGGAAGCAGAAAGGCAAACATAGAGTCCATGTCCACTGAAAAGGAAGGGGGAGGGAGGGAAGGGTTGAAACACTTAAGCACTTCGCACTTACACTGTTCAGGAGGAGGGGAGGAATGGAACTGCTCAAGGCCATGCATACTACATGCAGTGAACCCTCCAGTAAAAATATGGATATATATCGGTCATAAGGGAAGGGGGGATGGGAGATCATACTTTACCATAGGAGTAGAGAGGGCAGGAATTTGATGGAAGCCTCGAAAGGGGGAAGATGGGGATGTCAGGGAGCACTCAAACAGAGGGGAAGAGAGAGAGAGAGAGAGAGAGAGAGAGAGAGAGAGTGAGAGAGAGAGCGAACTGCTCGAGGCAGAAGCAGGAGAGGCAGATGGAGAAGGGGAAGAGGGGAGAGAGGGTGACCTCGTCCTGATGAAATGTTCAATTTGAGCTGGTTTAACCCAGTTTATTGAGACAGTAGTAGGTTTGTCATTGATCATGATTATGAAGATATTTGGGGATTTTTCAAGGACCCGATGTGGGCCAGAATAGGGGGGACTGACAGGGGGCTGAACTGTGTCATCTCATAGCATTATGAAATCATAGGAGTCCAGCTTCCATAGGTTGTGAATGGAAGAAGGAGAGTGACTGGATAGAGGCGGAGAATTTATACTGGCACAATGGAGTCAAACCCTGTCAACTAACTAATGTAGGGAGATTTATTGTGTTCGGAAGGGGAAAGGAACCCATCAGCAGGAGGAAGGGAGCCAACTAGATCGATGCGAACATGTTGAAATCTGCCTGCAGAAACAGAAAGGGACCCAAAGGAGGGTAAGTATGTATGCGTCGAGATCTTATTCAATTGCTCAAATGTTTGTTAAGCTTATGGGACTTAACTACGGGGTTATCAGTCCCTAAACTTACAAACTACTTATGAACTAACTAAGACTAAGGATGGCACAAATATCCATGCCTGAGGGGGGATTCGAACCCCCGACCGTAGTGGCCGTGCATATCGTGACTGAAGCGTCTCAGTCCCTTCGGCCACCGCGGCCGGCGAGATCTTATTGCATTGACAAGGTAGGCAGGTCTGCGCCCATGCTTGGCAGTCACGTTTCATGTCCCGCCAGACATAATGTTCAGTAACTAGTATTGTGGAGGCATGAACGCCAGGATGTGCCAGGTAATTTAGTTTTTTAAAGATCTTGAATTGCAGTGGCCGAGGGATTAGGGAGTGAAGTTTACCTGTTGTGTCATCACACCAAATTTGGCCCACGACACCAGGGGAAGAGGTGTGGATGGGGTGAAGAGAGAGGGATTGTGTCAGAAAAGCAGCATCTAAGGAGGCGAAGTTGGAAAGGTCGATCAGCAAGGATACAGCATCAACCTGAGACGGAAAGTCAGCTACAAGATTGTCCACACACTCCATGTACCTGACATCAGTTGTGAATTGTGAGATGAAGTCAAGGTAGTGAAAGCAGTGAGGAGGGGGTGGCTGGGGAGTTCTGAATTGCTGCCACAAGAGATTGGTGATTCGTGAATACATAAAAAAAAGATGACCCTCAACGTCAAAACAAAAGTGTCTGATTGCTTCATAAATGGCCAAAAGTTCACGGTCAAAGGCCGAATACTTTCTTTGTTTGTTATTTAGTTTTATTTTAAAGAAAAATTGTAGGGGTGAAATGACACCGTTGAGGGACTGCCTGAGAACTGCACCAATCACGTCACTGGTATCTGTTGTGACAAAAATGTCCTCATCTGGGTGAGGGTGAGCAATAGTGACAGCATGAGTGAAAAGGTCTTTAAGTGCCATGAATGCATCTGTCCAAGGCATGTGGCAAGTGCCAGAGGTGTGTTTGCCTGGTAGCGCGTTCGTAAGTGGAGCTCGACTGTCAGCAGCACCTGAAAAATGATGTCGAGAATAGTTTATTGTGCCCAGGGAAAGTCTAAGTTCCTTGGAGTTTGATGGGCAAGCTAGGTCCTTAACAGAGTTAACTTTCTCAACTGGAGGAGAGATTCCATCTACAGAGACAGTGTAGCCTAGAATGAGACAAAGGTTTGATGAAGTTGTTCCTTGTTGTGGTTTAAGTCAATGCTCGCCCCCAGCTAGAGAATAGGATCTGCAGATGTCGTTTATTTTCTTCAACAGAGGAACTAAGAAGTAGGATGTCGTCCAAGTAAACAAAACAGATTTTAAGTGGAAAGAGAGCGTTGGTAATAAAGCATTGCCAAGTTTGCATGGCATTCTTAAGTCCAAACGGCGGTAATGATATAAACTGAGTGGAGTCATGCTGGCAGTTTTTTCAACGTCCTCCGGAGCATCGTGATTTGATGATATGCTCATTTGCAGTCCACGACATAAAAAACTTTTGTGCTAGTGAGTGCATCGGTAAAGTCTGTGACATTTGGAATTGGATACCTGTCAATGGCTGTCTTTGTGTTGAGCTTCTGATAGCCCTCACACATACGCAAAGAACCATTGCCTTTTTAGCTAGCTTGCCACCTCCGGTGGCTTTAAAATACCAATAAAGAAAAAAAAATATTTTTACATGACAGGCACTTATCTGTAGTGACGTTTACATGTTGACGTGTAACAATTTGGTATGGAGGCTAATGTTTGTTAGCCTACATTTTTGCACTTCACTACTTCACTCACCTTTTGTTTTGTGGGACACGACGAATTACTACTTGTATTTGTATTTTCCAATCTGTATTAAGCTAATTGGTATTCTCTGTAATTATATTTGATCGTTAACAAAAAAGAGTACAAAAAACTGTTCTTCTCTTGTCACTGTAATTACGCTTCCTTGGTGTGTGATGTGCAAGATAGAAGTAAATAAATGTATGTAAAAATAAGTGTTAAATTTAGTATTTGATAAACAGTGTGCTACAAAATTGGTGACGTCCGACGTGATCGACAAGACGACAGTTGCGACGAAATTTTTCGACGAGATTTTCGTAACTTGAGTTCGACGTATTGTGTGTCCAACAATACGCAAAATGTCGACAGGAGAAGCAAACGGTAATCAAGGGAATCGTTCTGAATGTAGCAGTAAAGTGGAAATTGATAAGGTAAGCGTTAAGCTACCGCCGTTTTGAACGGTCAGCCCAGGTCAAACAACCAGACACAACCGACAGCGGAAAACCAAGAAGAACAAGATCTGGTCGTGAAGTTCGATTTCCTGCAAGATTAGTTGAAGAACTGCAGTGTTAAGTGACTATATGACTGAGAAGGGGCTGATGTGGGGACACGACAAATTACTACTTGTATTTGTATTTTCCGATCTGTATTAAGCTAATTGGTATTCTCTGTAATTATCTTTGATCGTTAACAAAAAAGAGTACAAAAAACTGTTCTTCTCTTGTCACTGTAATTACGCTTCCATGGTGTGTGATGTGCAAGATAGAAGTAAATAAATGTATGGAAAAATAAGTGTTAAATTTAGTATTTAATTAAACAGTGTGCTACAGTTTCAACGCATAGAGTTTTGAGTATAATTACTTTTGATTTTAAAACGAATGTCTTGAAGAAGATTGCCTTCCATAAAGAAGGTTTCTTGCGCCCACGATTGTGTATGATTTCCGAATGGATGATTTGCAGCTATCAGTCAATATTTTTAATTGTTGTTGTGGTCTTCAGTCCTGAGACTGGTTTGATGCGGCTCTACACGCTACCCTGTCCTGTGCAAGGCTCTTCAAAACGGCGACCTACATCCTTTTGAATCTCCTTACTGTATTCGTTCCTCAGTCTCCCTAACCCACAGACTTCCTTCTAATGCTAAATTGACGATCCTTGATGTCTGAGAATGTGCCCCATCACCCATCCCTTATCTTAAAATATGCTAGAGACTCCTTTATTCCCAATTCGGTTAAGAACCTTCTCAATAGTTCCGTGATCTACCCATCTAATTTTCATCATTCGTCTGTAGCACCGCATTTCAAAAGCTTCCATCGTCTTTTTGTCTGAACTCCTTATCGCCCACATACAATGCTACACTCCAGACAAATGCTTTCCGAAAGGACTTCCTGGCATTAAGATTAGTGTCTGATGTCAACAAAATTTCGCTTCTTCAGAAACGTTTTTCGTCCTATAGTCATTCTGCATTTTATACCTTCTTGTTCATGAGCTTCCTAAATTTAAAAACCAGCTAAAAAACTATCTCATAGATAATTCATTTTACTCTGTTGAAGAATATTTCAGTTGTACTAATTCTAATGGATTAAAAAAAAAATTACATCATATATACTCTTAGCATTACGATACCTGGAATCTGTGTCAACATATCTAAGTTTTGTTGTATATATTAAGCTCTAACTTTAACTTTTGTAAGTGTAATTTTTGTCTGTACCTATTAACTTGTAAATTGTAACTATCTGACACGTCCTACATCCATGCGAATGCCTTGCTATATTGGATTCATGCGAACTAAAAATAAATAAATAACTTCGTCCATTACAAGTTATTTTGCTACCCAAATAACAAAACTCATCTACTACTTTTATTGTCTCATAACCTAATCTAATTCCTTCATCATCGTTTGATTTTCTGACACTGCATTCAGTTACCCCTGCTTTACTCTTGTTAATTACTCATATTATACCCTCCTTTCAAGACACGGTTCATTCCGTTGAATTGCTCTTCCAGTCTCTTTGCTGTCTCTGACAGAATTACTATGTCATCGGCAAACTGTAAAGTTTTTATTCTTCTCCCTGAACTTTAATTCCCTCTTCGAATTTCTCCTTGCATTCCTTCATAGCTTGCTCAATGTACAGCTTTAACAACATTGAGGAAAGGCTACGATCCTGTCTTACTCCTTTCCCAAGCTCTGCGTCCCTTTCATGTCCTTAGACTCTAATAAAAGTTCAATATAAATCTTCGCTCCCTATATTTTACCCTTGCTACCTTCAGAATTTGAAAGAGTGTCTGCCAGTCAACATAGTAAAAACTTTCTCCAGATCTACAAATTCTAAAAACGTAGGTTTACCTTTCCTTGACCTATCTTTTAAGATTAGTCGTAATGCCTCCCGTGTTCCTACATTTCTCCTAAATCCAAACTGATCTCTCCAAGGTCAGATTCCACCAGTGTTTCCATTCGTCTGTAAATAACTCGTGTTAGTATTTTGCAACCAGAGCTACTTCGTAGTTATTACCGATTTTTATGGCACTTCATACCTTGTTGTCCCCTTAGTTCTTGTTACAAGGTGCTTCAGTCAAAGGCAAAAATGGATGCCATAAAAAATACTGGGGGAGGGGGGGGGGTCAGAAACCGTGTCTTGCCCTTCCAAAGATTCAAGTGGGGGGAGGGGGGAGGGGCAGTCGCTGTTGATACGTTGTTGGTTTTAATCTATTTAAACGATACCATTCATTCTCATCTGATATAATATTCAGATACGTACCTTGCCGTCCTCTTGGAGCGCTGTCATGGCGTATAACATAAACTGGGAGTGCCATTAATGTGTGTGAAAGCCCTTTCTATACGAGACGTGCAACACGCACAAGGAAGTCGTCGTCAGCTGCAGCGCCCCCTGCGATAGACCGTCGAACTACAAAGAAGCGTTCAAATGGTACGCATTTGTTGACTCGTCTGCTTCACATGTCTACTTCGTTTGTTGTCAACTTATAGCTAATGAATCGCCGCGTTAACATCACTTTCCGAAACTGTATGACGTATTGTGATGATTAAAATATTTGTGTTTTAGGCTGCCACTGTGAAACTGTATTTAATTGTTTTCGTACAGTTCATGCATAACTATGTCGCTCACATGTGTTAACGTCTTCATTATAAAATGCGATTACACACTTCCAGCCCCTGCGGTTTGAGGCGCCTATGTATATGATGAGAAAGCTCAGGTGTCTGTACATAGACCTTTCACTTTGATGAAGCTTCAAGTAATGCTCACCAAAAACAAATATTTCATCTGTTAACTACAGCATGTTTCAGGAAAAATTGCAAATATTTTAGAAGATGGTAATAAAGACGATTTGCAGTTAAAATTTCATGTAACGTGTGTCCAATTTTTATTGGGTTCAGAGATATAGCTCTTGGTATGTACAACAAACTGATTTGGATATTTTGACTGATTCTTTCGTCGGTTCTTGGTAGATCACCATATTGACTTTCATTTAAATAACCGGTTTTCGACGTAAAGGCTGAATATGTCCCAGTAAGCCGAAAACCCGGTAACTAAGTGGAAATGAACGTGTAGAAGATACTACTTTTAAGTAAGTGTGATATTGAACTACCAGTGAAAATTTCTTGATTTACATTTGCTCTACGTTTGTTTGGATTTCATATTAATAGCTATATCTCTGTATTCAATAAAAATTGTACACAGGTTATATTAAATTTTTAATGCAATTCCTATATAGTATCACCTCCTAAAATACGACTGAGTCGAAAAACTACGCTCCTGTGAGCAGGAGACAAGTACACATTCTCAAACAAATTCCCGACTTGGCTTCATTTGTCAGCTGGGTTCCCTATTCGGTCGTCTGCGCATGCGCGAAGCACTTCCATACGCGTGAGAATAGGATTCATCCTATTCCGTCTACTAGCGATTTTTTTCTTCATTGTGTTTTATGCCAGTACACAGGCAGGCTGGCAGCAGCACTATAGGCCGCTCTTCAGCCGAGAGTAATAAAAGACATATAAGAGTCGAGAATTAAAATACAAAATAGGAGATAAAACAACGGAGATACAGTGACATAAACAATGCGACAGTTTGGAGTACATTACAATAGACAGAGGATTAAAACCACATTTAGTTAGTTAAAAATGACGAGCCACGGTGACCTAAATACAATGTAGGACGACAAAAACACAGGGAGGCGAGTACACGGAGACACTAATTAAAACACACGGTGCGACGCTTGTCTGATTGCGGTGGACGCAGTTAAAAAAATACACTTCACTGGAGCACAGCACGCAACACTTAACGTAGCACTGTTAAAACTGTCGGTCCAGGACCCCGAGAAAGGGGGGGGGGGAGGGAAGCGCGGGGGAGAGGAAAAACGGCGGGGAAGGAGGCGGTATGGAGGAGCCGTAGGGACTCCATGGCGGGGAGGGGGGAGAATGGGCCCTTTATCTACGGGGGGGGGGGGGAATCAGAGCTGGTAGGACGGGTATATGTTGAGACGGAGGACGTCATCAGGGAGGGGGAGGCGGTGGACATTACCCTGGGAAAGGACATGGAGGGTGTGGAGGTGGAGGGAAGGAGGTATAACGCGGTAGAGGCCCAGGGTTGGTGAGGAGGGGTGGACCAGGGGGTTGTGGGAGACTATTTTACGGGTGGTATAGAGGATACGGATACGCTGGAGGTATTCAAGGAGGTGGGGAAACGGGATCAGGTCATAAAGGATCTGCGTGGGGGAGGGGAGCCGGATGCGGTAGGCGAGGCGGAGGGCGTGGCGCTCGATGACTTGAAGGGTTTTGTAATAGGATGTGGGAGCGGAGATCCAGGCGGGATGGAAGCTGCAAAGGACAGGACGCATGAGGGAGTGGTAGGTGTAGAGGATGGTGGAGGGGCTGAGACCCCACGTCCGGCCGGTGAGGAGTTTGAGGAGGTTAAGGCAGGAGAGGGCTTTCTGTCGGACAGTGCGGAGGTGGGGGGTCCAGGAAAGATTACGGCCGAGGTTTAGGTCAAGGTACTTCAGGGTGGATGTGTGGCGGCACAGACAAATATATACAGAGGGGAAACCTCTGTAAGGGCCCGGTCCTACGCTCAGGGGTGCGAGGAGGGAGGATTTCCAGCAGTTCTGCAAGGGGGCCCATGATGGCGCTGCTGTCAGAAGCAGGTCTTTAAACTGGCCAGAGCAGGCGGCAGGTAGCGGCTGTACCCACCACCACCTCCCCTCAAACGCCAGCAAGCCAGACACAGCCGTGGCCTTGTGGCAGGCGGCACGCGCTCTCCCCTCAGCCTCCCCTCCACGCTACCTTCTGACGTGCGATAGGCACCCTAAGCCTGACACCTGCTAGCATCTTACAGAACTACGAGGGGAGCGTAGGGCAGTGGTTTAGGGGGGGGGGGGCTTCTCTGTATATGTTACTCTGTTGTGGCGGATAGGGCGGTTGTAGAGGGTAAGGTAGAAATCATGGAGACGGAAGGAGGGGGTGCTACGACCTATGATGGTTGCCTGGGATTTGTTCTACTAGCGATCGCATGCGTGCATCTTGTGCAAGTGGACGCGCCTACACTGTACGCGGACGGCGTGACCGGTGCATCATGGGTAATCTCGTAAGCTCTCACTTCCCGTGTAGAAAGGGCTTTAGGCTGTGGTGTTACAGCGGTACCAGTTCATGTGTTGATATTAGGCTGCTGGCACCTTTGAGGGCGGCTGCGGCATGGCGGCGAGCAGCTGGTCGCGCAGCACTGCTGCCCTCTCGCGGCAGGCCTGCATAGTGAGGGCGACGCGCGCGGCCTCGCTCTGGCAGCTGCTGAGCGCGTCCTGCGCGGCCTCCAGCCTCTGGTTGGCCTCCTTGAGCCGGCAGTCGGCCTGCCGAAGCTGCTCCTGGTCCTCCTCGAACTGCTTGCGCCACTGCACCTCCATGTCCTCCAGGGCCTCCTTCAGCGCGTCCGAGAAGGAGCGCTCCCGCTTGGCGAGCTGCATAACCTGCTGGAGCGAGACCACATGCTGAAGATCCGAGGCTTACCAGTAATATAGCCGCGAGAGAGAACGTACATCGTCTGCCGGCGTGGCGCAGGGGATAGCGTCATGGACTGCGGTGCTGAAGGTCGCCGGTTCAATCCCGCCCACCGGCAAAAAATTATTTATTTGTAATTAACAATTACAGAATGTTCTACATCTTTCTTATGTTCACTTGTAAATTCTACTTGTTTCTTATGTTAACTGTTCTTCTAATTTCTGGTAAATTCTGTCCGTGTATAAATAGCAGAGCACTCTGCCCGAGAGGCAGTCAGTGCTGCGTGTATGTTCAGTTCGTAATAAACGTGTTTTCAGTATAAGTGCTGTGTTCAGTTGCCTTCGAAGTCAAGCCTGCTTCCATTGCAACAGGACAATATTACCCAAGTGCCACTCGTCGATTCAGATACACTTCGGAATTGTCGGAGCCTATAATCCGCGTCACGTAGGAAGGTGGCCCAGATTTCAGTCATTCTGCCCATTGCCCTACATTACCGCACGTGCAGTAGTCTTGCGTAGTTCGTGAACGAACTAGTTCGGAAGAGCACTCCCACAAGCGAACTACGCGGACTAGTTCGCAGATCCCTCGCCTCTTAGTTCGTCCGCTCCTTTTCCGAAGATTGACGGGGAACAGCGAGAGGACGCGAGAGAGCGCAGAATCGCGTGATTACCTTCTGCCAGTTGCCGTCATATCGAGCTGAGATGCAGCTCAGCTGTAGTTTTAGTAGCGGTAGGAAAAGCCAAAACGAGCGGACGAACTAAGAAGAGCGACCTACTTCGCGGCCGAGCTGCGAACTAAAAGGAGAGCTACCGGTCGCGAACTAATATATGCGCAATAGGTCGCGAACTAAAATATGCGCGATAGGTCGCGAACTAAAAGAATCGCGATAGGTCGCGAAGTAAAATATGCGCGATAGGTCGCGAACTAAAAGAATCGCGATAGGTCGCGATGTAAAATATGCGCGATAGGTCGTGAACTAAAATATGCGTGATAGGTCGCGAACGCGAGCTAAAATATGCGCGATAGATCGCGAACAGAATTAAAAATCACGTGTTTGCCTTCTGCTGATGAGAGCCGTTTCGAGGTTAGCGTCTGCCTACTAGATTACATAGACCAGTGCTACAAAATTTCTGCTTTGAAGTATTCTGCACTCTGCTATATCTGACTAATAAATTCTATAATGCCAAGGTATAGAGATAACTCTAAACTTAAACGCGAGAAATTATTCACAAACTGTATCTTTTGGTTTGCGTGATATCGTTAGCAGCTCAAACAGCAAGCGCATGAAGCAGCTAGGTGGGGGAACGTCTCCAAATGTTCAAATGTTCAAATGTTTGTTTAGTCTATGGGACTTAACTACGGGGTTATCAGTCCCTAAACTTACAAACTACTTATGAACTACTTACGAACTAGGACGGCACAAATACCCATGCCCGAGGGGGGATTCGAACCCTCGACCGTAGTGGCCGTGCAGACCGTGACTGAAGCGCCTCAGTCCCCTCGGCCACCGCGGCCGGCGGGAACTTCTCCCTCCACCTGCAAGTGCAGACCACGCCGCTCAGCCATCACTGGGAGCGGACGAACTAAAAGAACGAACTAGTTCGCGGCAGAGCCGCGAACTAAAGTCAGCGCTCCCGATCGCTAACTATTATGCGCAAGTCTAACTTGCAGCCAGTAACATTCATTCTCTAGGCTCGTGGCTCGTCGCGAGCTACGTAATCTTTCTCCTGCAAGCTCAACTGTTGGCGCTCTGCCGTAGCTCCTCTCCTTCCCACTACCCCTATTTCTCCATCTCTATGCCTGGAAGTGCCTTCCTACATGATGCCAACTATAGGTCAAAATATGAGACATCTGTTTTTTATACACTATGTGATCAAAAGTATCTGGATACCTCAAAAACATACATTTTTCATGTTAGCTGCAATGTGCTGTCACCTACTGCCACGTACTCCATATCAGTGACCTCAGTAGTCATTAGATATCGAGAGAGAACGGAGGGGGGTACTCCATGGAACTCGTGGACTTCTAACGTGGTCAGGTGATTGGGTGTCATTTATGTGAGAAGTCTGTATGTGAGATTTCCACACTCCTAAACATCCCTAGATTCACTGAATCTGATGTGATAGTGAAGTGGAAACATCATGAAAGCATACAGGTCGACCTCATCTGTTGACTGACAGAGACCACCGATAGTTGAAGATGGTCATACAATGTAATAGGCAGGCGTCTATCCAGACCATCACACAGGAATTCCAAACTGCTTCAGGATCCACTACAAGTACTATGACAGTTATGTTGGAAGTGAGAAAATTTGGATTTTATGGTTGATCAGCTGCCCATATGTCATACATCACGCTGGTCAATGCTAAACGACGCTTTGCTTGGTGTAAGGAGCGCAAACACTGGGCGATTGAAGAGTGGTGAAACGTTGTGTGGAGTGACAAATAACGGTATACAAAGTGGCATTCCGACGGCATGTTGCGGGTATGGAGTAAGGCCAGTGAACGTCCTCTGCCAGCGTGTGTAGTGCGAACAGTAACATTCGGAGGCGGTGTTTTTATGCTGTGGTCGTGTTTTTCATGGAGGGGGCTTGTACCCCTTGTTGTTTTGCGTGGCACTAATACAGCACAGGCCTTCATTGATATTTAATGCATTTTTTGCTTCCCACTATTGAAGAGCAATTCAGGGATAGTGACTGCACCTTTCAACAAGATCGAGCAGCTGTTCATAATGCACGGCTTTTGGCAAAATGGTTAAACATTGCTCTAACGGAGTGGCTTGCAAAGAGCCCTGACTCCAATCCTATAGACCACCTTTGGGATGTTTTGGATCCCCGACCTTATGCCAGGCCTCACCAACCTACATCGATACCTCTCCTCAGTGCAGCACTCTGTGAAGAATCGGCTGCCATTCCCCAAGAAACCTTCAGCTGTCATCAAGGCTAAGGGTGGACCAACACCATACTGAATTCCAGCATTACCGATGGAGGGCGCCACGAAATTGTAAGTCATTTTCAGCCAGGTGTCCGGATACTTTTGACCACATGGTGCATGTCAATACTGCATATTTTGGACGTTACTTTATCATATACTAGCGATCCGTTCCAGCTTCACATGGGAGGAATTTATATTCTGTATCTATAAAATTCGATGTGTGTATGTATTTTATTGGGTGCTGTGTTCTACGTAATATGATTAGACACAATGAATACCAAACCTATACAATACTCAAGAGTTTTTAATCCATATTTACATATTGATATCATAGTCTAACTTATATGTAAAAGCTTACATCTGGCATTTGAACGACAATCATAGTGGCACTATCAACGCCCAGTCCAAAACTGTCAATGAAGCGACACTAGCGCTCCAAGTGGCAGCACTGTAGCAACAGAAGAATGGCACGATATAAACAGTTGGCTCGTTCTCTGTTATGAGCGCCACTGTCATTCCAAGTGTAAGATGTAAAATTCTACGCATACGTTAATATTTATCCTGATTGAATCGATGCCAAACTTCACAGGATCACAAACTGATTTCATGACGATTTCGTCAGAATTGCTCCATCAGTCTGGGAGTCCATAGGAAACATACATACATACATATACTGTATAGATACTGAAGATGGAAGAAGATGGTTGAATTTGTTGTAAAATATAAAAGGTGCGTCTGAAAATTTCGGTGAATCGCTCCATATTTTACAAACCCCGCGGACGAGGATGTGGTGCCCACACATAAACATTGAGAGACATGTCAACAAGCGAACCATAACGTGCAAAGTACTGCAGTGAAGCGGTAGTACACGCTGAGATCCAGCTAACAGGGTCAGTGTGAGAACTCGTGTCATTGGAACATGGAGCGCAAAATAAAGCAACGTCTTAACATCAAGTTTTATTTCAAATTAGGCAAAACGGCGATGGAGACCCGTGGGATGTTAGTGCGAGTGTGTGGTTAAAAAATGAGAGTTTGAGTGGTATAAATGCTTGCTGGCCGAGGGGACTGAGGCGCTCCAGTCACGGTCTGCAAGGCCACTATGGTCGGGGGTTCGAATCCCCCCTCGGGCATGGATATTTGTGCCGTCCTTAGGTGTAGCTAGTTCATAAGTAGTTTGTAAGTTTAGGGACTGATGACCCCGTAGTTAAGTCCCATAAGCTGTACAAACATTTAAACATTTTTTATAAATGCTTTAGAGACTGAAAGGAATGTGTCGAGAATGAGCCACATTCGGGTCAACCGTCCACATTCACCAGTGGCGGCGCGTCCTATGTGTTCACTGGTTCAGTGAACCCCCGGAAAAAAAGCACGTTGTGAAAAAAAGTAGATAAATAACTAAAATGAAAAGTGTTTTTAAACTGTCATTATTCGTTTCATTTTTCTGTAATATCAGTTTATATGCACATTCATAGTATTTCTATCGCATGAGAAACGTTTTTCGTCGCGGAGACAGCAAGTATAGGACTATATGAGTTGTAAAAAAAAAAAAATAAAAAAAATAAATAAATAAAAAAAAAGTTTGTAAAGCTTATGGGACTTAACTGCGGGGTTATCAGTCCCTACACTTACAAACTACTTATGAACTAGCTAAGACTAAGGACGGCACAAATATCCATGCCCTTGGGGGGGGATTCGAACCCCCGACCGTAGTGGCCGTGCAGACCGTGACTGGAGCGCCTCAGTCCCCTCGGCCACCGCGGCCGGCTATACGAGTTGTAGCGTGGCCACCTATATAGACGGCAGTGGCCGCAGCGTTGCATTGGGAATGCGCGGCTGAGGTTCAAATTCTCCTCTGAACCTCCTGGAGTCTGCATATGGGCGCTCCCGCGGCAGGGAGGGGCGAGGGGAAACGCCGCTTTTAACATTGGCAATGGAGCTGATAGACACACCAGTTCGTGGCTTCTCTAGCTCTGGCGGTTACGCACGAATGATCCCGAAACAAGGCAATGGAGCTGTTGCTCACCTAGCCTTGCGTATGCGCAAATCCTCCAC
This sequence comes from Locusta migratoria, assembly GCA_026315105.1. Taxonomy (NCBI): domain Eukaryota; kingdom Metazoa; phylum Arthropoda; class Insecta; order Orthoptera; family Acrididae; genus Locusta; species Locusta migratoria. The sequence goes on along the minus strand of CM048747.1, from coordinate 94,122,573 downwards.
GAAGGCGACATTCGCCCTTCATATTTGTCTTTGGCGCATTGAAAATACGTCAAAAACACGTCATATTTGGTAAAATATCTTATAACTATAAACTAAAGATGCATCAACTGTAAGAGCCTTCAGAAGATCCGATCATGAATAATAATGAAGTCACTACTCACTGTCTAGCAAGAATAGCTGCATAGTTAGCGGCATCACTCTGCGTTGTCGAAGGTAATTGATCCGAAACCAACTGCCAGCAATTTTTTTTTAAAAACCTAATCTTCTTTTTAACAGATACGGGAACAACAATGACTTTTGTATTGTTCCTTGCCACATATACTTTGGACGTTTTTGCTAATATGTCGAGATTTTGAGGGTAGATGACATTTATACTCTTCGTTGTTACAAATATTAAACTGTTTGAAAAGGTGTGGTGGATAGCAGCCTTTGCGCATGCGTACAGTTATGAGGAGGTGCTGCTTACAGTGTCACGTGACCCGATGGTAGCTTGTCTCTTCATTGTTACAGATGCATTTTGTTACAGTCACTTAACAGTGTAATCTGTTACTTACTGTGTTTTAGTGTTTATGTGCATATTCATATGTTCTTGGTGTTTATTATCAAAGGAAAATGAAACAAATCACTCAGCTTTAAGCTTGGAAGCGAAGTATGAAATAAATAATCTTGGTAGGCCGACGCCTCAGCTCGAGTTGAAGCAAGCGCAAACAAACCGAGGTAAGATATTCTACAGATCTTGTAACGAAAATATATCTAAAGTGGGCACGGGGGAGGGGGGAAACCAGGGCGGTTTCCCATGGCGCCACCGGCAGAGGTGCGCCAAATTGTCTCTATGGATATTTGTGCCGTCCTAGTTCGTAAGTAGTTCATAAGTAGTTTGTAAGTTTAGGGACTGATGACCCCATAGTTAAGTCCCATAGACTATACAAACATTTGAACATTACAAACAGCCAGTTCAAAGTAAACGGCGTCAAAATACCAGCCGCTGCACTTCCAACCCGCTTACACGGCAGCTAATGGGGATGTTCGGTGCGTCATATGGCCGCCAGGTGGGAACAGGGTGCTCAAGCTCACTCCGGCTGAACCGCCTGCTGCGTGAGTGACGAGCGATGCCTCCGCAAAATCACAGCGGTTGCTCCACCGCGGGCTACAAATAGAGCCCTAAGTTCACAAAATCTAGTTTCGGCCAAGCCGAAGTTTCGGCTGTTTTCTGGCGGAAACCGAATTTACGTCCGAAACCAATATTTTGGCCGAAACTCAGTGGCGGCTCGTACAAAATTTGACCAGTATGCTACAATATTATAAACAGGAAACAAAGTATACTGAAATAAGAAGTCAACCTTTGTATGATTGCCTGTAATTAAATATCAATTAATACTGTATTGGCAGTAAGACCTTCAGAGGAATCTATAACAACGCTGCCACCTGCATGTATTCACTGCAGGTAGTAAATATAACATCTAAAATATTAATTTTATTTACAGAAATTACAAATTTAGACTCGGAGGTATTTGAATACGAGCCTCACACAGGAATTGAGAGACAACGCGGAAGACGCCTGAGCCAGCGCGCTATTTGACTCTGTATTCGCAATATTCGTAATATACTATTCTTCCGCAGCCGTTACACGCAGCGCGAAGAGAAATATTGATCTGGTGCTGCGGTCGGTCTCAGCACACATGAGTCGCCAAGCCTGACGTCACGTCTGCGCATGCCCACTAGCGAACAGACGACTGCGCCGCCCCTCTGCGCACGTACCAGCGCGGCCGAATCCCACTGCAGCACACGGAGCTGGTTTCTAGCTATCGCGGCGAGAGCGCTCCAAAATGCGTTTTCAACCTCATTACTAGCATTCTAATATGCATTGGAAGGGAATTGGCATAATTTTATTGTGATATCTGGCTCGTATTCCAAGAGAAAGAATGTAATTTTATAGCGATTTCTCGCTTGCATTCGAAGAGAAATGGCATAACTATAGTAATATATTTACAGTGTGCTGCAGAACATTAGCACATCATCACCAGCCGCCACTGCGTGAAAGTCGTTCCAGAGATATCTGGGGTGAAAGAGTTGAGTGGTCCGCCGTGTATGTCGTTTACAAGTGTTCTACCAAATTACCCACTAAACAGCTGATGGCAGATAATATGTATTTTTTAAAATTTATACTCGTACTGAATCCATCCCGAAAAGATTTCTCTTCAACCGTAAGTTGCACTGCAAACCTATGACGCGACATAAGAATGTCAAATATATTTATGTAGGAAACATTAGCGGTCAGATATTTCTTTCCGAATTATTTTGTTTACTTTTCAGATAAATAATGGATGGGTTTCACTTGCTGTAGCGAGCTGAAGTTTCCATGGACTACTAAACAGAGACTTTATTTATTCCTTGTTGAAGTTAATATATGGTTTTTGTTTATCATTGTTAAAGATTATTATCTGAAAATGTGCGAGAAGACTGACGGACATTCATGTTGTATCTGCTTCTGTGATAACTATGGAAGTGCCTCTGTGTAGTTATAGGAGAGAATAAATATTTTTTAAACATTAAACCTCATGTTCGAGACATTTATTTCAAAAGTATACGTCCCTCTCTATTTTATCATGCTGAAACAATTTTTGGAGAAGAAAGACTCATGTTTTATTTAAGTAAAGAAGACTAAAACTAAATGCTTGGGGTACAGGGTTTTATTTGACCCATAACTACAGAATAATTCTGTGATAACTATGGAAGTGCCTCTGTGTAGTTACAGGAGAGAATAAATATTTTTTAAACATTAAACCTCGTGTTCGAGACATTTATTTCAAAAGTATACGTCTCTCTCTATTTTCTCACGCTGAAACAATTTTTGGAGAAGAAAGCCTCATGTTTTATTTAAGTAAAGAAGACTAAAACTAAATGCTTGGGGTACAGACTAGCTGGACCTCTTATGGCATTTCTTCATATAGGGAAGAAAGAAGACAAGAAGAAGACTCAATCATAATCCTGACTAGTGGCGAAATACTGATTTCACGGTCATTCACCCTAAGAACATTCAACATCATTAAAAAAAAACTCTCCCAGTAGCAGTACAAAGTTCACAAAAGGTAGTTTCGGCCAAGCTGAAGATTCGGCTGTTTTCTGGCCGAAACAGAATCTGCCATGATCATTCACCCCAAGAACATTCAACAAACTGATTTCACGGTCATTAACCCTAAGAACATTCAACAACATTAAAAAACTCTCCCAGTAGCAGTACAAAGTTCACAAAAGCTAGTTTCGGCCAAGCTGAAGATTCGGCTGTTTTCTGGCCGAAACCGAATCTGCCACGATCATTCACCCTAAGAACATTCAACAAACTGATTTCACGGTCATTCACCCTAAGAACATTGAACAACATTAAAAAACTCTCCCAGTAGCAGTACAAAGTTCACAAAAGCTAGTTTCGGCCAAGTTGAAGATTCGGCTGTTTTCTGGCCGATACCGAATCTGCCACTATCATTCACCCTAAGAACATTCAACAAACTGATTTCACGGTCATTCACCCTAAGAACATTGAACAACATTAAAAAACTCTCCCAGTAGCAGTACAAAGTTCACAAAAGCTAGTTTCGGCCAAGTTGAAGATTCGGCTGTTTTCTGGCCGATACCGAATCTGCCACTATCATTCACCCTAAGAACATTCAACAAACTGATTTCACGGTCATTCACCCTAAGAACATTGAACAACATTAAAAAAACTCTCCCAGTAGCAGTACAAAGTTCACAAAAGCTAGTTTCGGCCAAGTTGAAGATTCGGCTGTTTTCTGGCCGATACCGAATCTGCCACTATCATTCACCCTAAGAACATTCAACAAACTGATTTCACGGTCATTCACCCTAAGAACATTCAACAACATTAAAAAACTCTCCCAGTAGCAGTACAAAGTTCACAAAAGCTAGTTTCGGCCAAGCTGAAGATTCGGCTGTTTTCTGGCCGAAACCGAATCTGCGGCCGAAACGAATATTTTGGCCGCAACTGGTACCGAGTGTGGGGCCGGCGCGGCGGGCACCTACCGCCGCGACGCGGTTGTGCAGGTCGCGCACGTCCTCGCGCAGCACGGCGTAGTCGGCGGCCTGCTTCTTGCGGGCGTCCTCCGCCTCGCCGAGCAGCGCGCGCGCGGCCTGCAGCTCCGCGGTGACGGCCTCGAGGCGCGCCAGCAGCTCCTCGGCGGTGGGGCCCTCCTCCTTGCCCTTCCTGCCGCCGGCCTTCTTCGCCTCCCGCCGCAGAGTCGTCGCCGATGGCTGCGGGGACGGGCGCCCCCGCTCCGCGGCCTCCGCCTCCAGCTGCCCGCGGACTTCCTTCTCCCCCTCCAGAGCCTTCTCCAGCTCGACCACGCGCAGCTGAAGAGAGAATAGCCCCATGTGTCCCTCGAAAAACGTCACGTGACCTGGAGAGTGACCGCAAGCTAAATAATTTCATTTCATTTGGGCCTGCAGCCTTGCGTGTATCTTTTAAGGACTTATTGATATTACAAACGATACCAAAATACTGCTTTATGTGATAGATGTTATATAATTGATTTAAAATACGACATTAGGACTATTCCGGCTCTGTGACCATCGTCAAGCTATCTGTGGATAAAGATTTAAGATTGTTGTTGTGGTCTTCAGTCCGGAGACTGGTTTGATGCAGCTCTCCACAATACCCTATCCTGAGCAAGCCTCTTCATCTCCACATAAGAAACGCAACCTACATCTGTCTGAATCTGCTTACTGTATCCATGTCTTGGTCTTCCTTTGCGATTTTTTCCCCACGCACTTCCCTCCAACGCTAAATTCACAATTCCTTGATGTCTAAGAATGTGCCCTACCAATCTATCCCTTCTTTTAGTCAAGGTATGCCAGAAATTTCTTTTCTCCCTAATTCGGTTCAGTACCTCCTCATTAGTTACGCGATCCACCCACCTAATCTTCAAATGTTCAAAAATGTTCAAATGTTTGTTAAGCTTATGGGACTTAACTACGGGGTCATCAGTCCCTAAACTTACAAACTACTTATGAACTACTTACAAACTAGGACGGCACAAATATCCATGCCCGAGGGGGGATTCGAACCCCCGACCGTAGTGGCCGTGAAGACCGTGACTGGAGCGCCTTAGTCTCCTCGGCCACCGCGGCCGGCTACCTAATCTTCAGCATTCTTCTGTAGCACCATATTTCAAAAGCCTCAATCCTCTTCCTGTCCGCACTGTTTATCGTCCATGTCTCACTCCCATACAAGGCAACACTCCATACAAATGCCTTCAGAAAATACTTCCTTAGGCTTAAATCAATATTCGATGTTAACAAATTTCTCTTTTTCAAGAACACTTTTCTACCCATTGCCATTATGCATTTTATATCCTCTGTACTGGGACAATCATTTGTTATTTTACTGCCCAAATAACAAAACTCATCTACCTCCTTTATTGCTTCGTTTCCCAATCTAATTCCTTCAGCATCACCTGATTTCCTTACACTGCACTCCATTACCCTAGTTTTGCTCTTTTTAATGTTCATCTTATATGCACCTTTCAGCACACTGTCCATTCCCTTCAACTGCTCTTCCAGGTCTTTTGCTGTCTCTGAGATTATTACAATGTCGTCGGCAAAACGCAATGTTTTTAATTCTTCACCCTGAACTTTAATTCCTTCTCCAAATTTCTCCTTGCTTTCCTTTATAGCTTACTCAATGTAAAATCATTAAAATAGAGCTATTTACAACTTTGATATATTTTTTTCGTGACATATTAGTCCATAATTCCGTCCGTTATGCATCGTGGGGTAGTAATTTTATTTCAATTTCTGCATATGTTATGATCCCATGTCATGTGGGATCGGCGTTGCTTTGCTGGATCCTTTTCTTCCACAAACGTCTATCCAGTGCTTCTCTGCGCCATCCTTTCTACCCCGTCTTTCCATCTCAATTTCGGTATTGCTCCTCCCCTTGATCCTTCGATTTCCAGATCTTCAACTCTTATCCCCAAATAGTGCTCTCCTCTCCTCTGCAAATGTCCATACCATCTTAGCCTACTTTCTTGGATATTCTTCCTTATGGGCCCCACTTCCACTCTTCACCTGATGTAGTGGAGTCCGAGGCACGTTGGGCGTAGGGGTAGGACGGCCCAGTCGAATTAGTTCACACAATAGGCGCTAGATCGTCTTAGGAATCAAATAGAACATAGGTAGCACTTTCCCTCTCCTTACACATGGCCAACTTCGCTGGCAGCGAAGTTTTGGACAAGCTGTAGTCCTTGATTGTTTTTGTGCGTATTTCAGTAAAATTCTACTCGTCGGTTCATCTACATGTACATCTACATAGATACTCTGCAAATCACATTTAAGTGCCGGGCAGAGGGTTCATTAACTACTTTCATAACTTTTCTCTACCGTTCCATTCTCTAATAGCGCGCAGGAAGAAAGAACACCCAAATCGTTCCGTTTCCGATCTGATTTCGCTTATTTCATTTGCATGGTCATGTCTCCCTAAGTAGGTGGGTGCTAGCAAAATATTTTCACATTCAGAAGTAAAAGTCGGTGATTGGAACTTCGCAAACAGATCACGCCGCAATGAATAACGTCATTCTTTTAACGATTTCCACCCCAATTCGTGCAACATTTCCGTGACGCTTTCCCTCCTCTAACGTGATAAAACAAAACGAGCTGCCCTTCTCTGAACCTTCTCAATGTCTTCCGTCAGTCCCACCTGGTGAGGGTCTCAAAAGGGGTAACAGTATTCCAGGAGAGGTCGCACAATTGTGATGTAGGCAGTCTCTTTGGTGGAGCTGGTGCATCGTCGAAGCGTTCTGCCAATGAAACGCAACCTTTGGTTCGCCTCCCCCACAATATTTTCTACATGTTCTCTCCAGTCTAAGTTGTTCGTAATTGTAACTCCTGGGTATTTGGTAGAATTTACGACCTTAAGGTTTGACTGATTTATCACATAGTAAGTTCAGCGGATTTCTTTTAGTGGTCATGTGTATTACTTCACACTCTTGTTTATTTAGTCTCAATTGCCAATTTTCGCACCATGTAGAAATTTTGTCTAAATGTGATACATGTTATATAACTGCTTTAAAATAAGGCATCAGGACTATTTCAGCTCTGTCGCCATCGTCAGGCTATCTGTGGATGAAGATTTTAGATTAAAATCATTAAAATAGAGCTATTTACAACTTTGGTATATTTTTTTCGTGATATTTTAGACCATAATTCCGTCTGTTTTGCATCGTGGAGTAATAATTTTATGTCAATATCTGCATGTAATTCGTCACCTCAGCCCTTTCCCTTGTCATGTGAGGTTGACGATATTTTGCTGGATACTTCTCTTCCACAAATGTCTATCTAATGCTTCTTCTTTCTTCCGTAGGTCCCCTGCTACTTTGTTTTTTCATCTTACAAGGAAAGTACTTAGGCTCGAACAAACAAAAATACACCAAAATCGTATGATAGATAATGTAACGGTGCCTTATTGTACTAGTGATACTCCCGCATCTGCAAAACTCTGCAGTCGCCCATTAGAGGCCTCTGCGTGTGCCATGCCGCATTCCACTTTGACCTGTGGGTACGCCAGTAGTGGCGGCGCAGTGTGCCTCTGAAGTTGTGCTTTGTGACGTTATTTGTGGTGTGAAGCGTCAGACGGGTCAACGATTGCTAATCAATCCTGCTAATGTATTGCAATTGGTTGAGATGAAATGCCGAAGAGCCCTTCTTCGTGAATACGGTCTTGCTGTAGAAGAAGAATCATTCACATGTTTCCTGGTATCTATTATAGTGCAGAAATATGAGCATAGATTAGAAGTACTGTAATAGATAATAGGTAACATGCGAAAGATTCATCTTCTACACCAATACCATCTACACGAAGAAGGTTTCTTCGTACCTTCACCTCAACCAGTCACACTATATCAGCAGGCTTGATTACCAATCACCGACCCATCCGACACTTCACCACACAAATAACATCACAAAACGCAACTTCAGAGGCACACTGCACTGTCACTACTGGCGTACCGGCAGGTCAAAGTGCAATGCGGCATGGCACACGCAGAGGCCTCTAATGGGCGACTGCAGAGTTTTGCAGATGCGGGAGTATCACTAGTGCAATAAGAGACCTTTACATTATCTATCATACGATTTTGGTGTATTTCTGTTTGTTCGAGCCTAAGTACTTTCCTTGTTAGTTTCGGTCTTCCTCTTCTCCTTGATTCTTCGATTTCCAGGTCTTCAACTCTTCTCCCCGCATAGTACTCCTCTCTTCTCTGCACATGTCCATACCATCTTAGCCTACTTTCTTGGATATTATTCCCTATGGGCCCCATTTCCACTCTTCACCTGATGTAGTGGAGTCCGAGGCACGTTGGCCGTAAGGGTAGGATGGCCCAGGCGAATTAGTTCACACAATAGACGCTAGATCGTCTTAGGAATCAAATAGAAAATAGGTAGCTCTGTCCCTCTCCTGGCTAACATCACAGGCGGCGAATTTTTGGACAAGCTGTAGTCCTTAATTGTTTTTGTGCGTATTTCAGTAAAATTCTACTCGTTGGTTAACGTGTGTTATTTAACTTTTGCTTGTTTTAGGCGCAACGGGGTATTATAATAAAAGGTCGTAGTTTAAGGATTTTTTCTATACGGCATACAGACTTAATTGCTTCATTGAGTTTTCTAAAGAACTGAATTTATTGTAAAGATGGCGATGGGGCAGGTTGGCCCAGAGAGGACGGGGCACGATGGCAAGCCGTGACAATCTATCACGTCCTATAGGATGATTACTTTGTTACTTTTAATGATAATAACGTTTATAATTCTTCTAGTTTATTAAAATATTAACATAATTGTCGTAGTTAAATATATTTTGATACGTTTCAGAGGTCAAAAGATCGTCATATTCACGAGATAAAAAGCGTTGAATAAACGCCAACCAGTAAATATTATTTTAATCTTAAACAGTGTTCTGAGAAGTCAGAATCTCGGTCATTTCCTTGTTTTCAAAACATGAGTTACGGCTCTGGTTTAACCATTTGTTTTATTTGTAGTTTCTTAAAAATGATCCGTAATTATAAAAGAATGAAAGTGGATTGATTTCTGAAGATACAACGCTAAGAGCAGTTTTAGAAGTCAAAGAAAAGGAAAGATCTGTGAGGATTGTTGGCGAAGACTTTGGGATTCCAGGAAAATCGTATTGGACGTACTGTGCTAAGTAGAGACAGATAATTGAAACTCAGGAAGCAGAAATTGAAATTTAACCCTTACCATTCGACCAAAGCATTGGAAAGAAATACTGAAGGAAAATTAGAAAAGCCCTTTTTCAAAAAAGGAAGTGGGAGGAATAGTAGAATGAAATTAATCAAATCAATTGCAAGAGGCATAAAGCGTGGAAAAAAGGCAAGATCGCAATAATGATGACGATGAGGAAACAGTCAGCTGGAGAACAACGAATTCAGTGCAAAAACTATAAGCTTTGGGCTCATCAGAGATGCGTGAAAAATAAAATTCGTGGACTATTTTGTGAGTGTTAAAACTGTGCTGATTCTTTGGAGTTGGACATTGATTAAAGTTGACTGGTTTGTATTAAGACGCTATAAATTCTAATAGGTTTAATCTCTCCTGTTATCATGGTTCGCAATGTTAAGTATTTAATCAAAAGATTACATGGATCAACTTGCCCCAGCCTCTGGGCCAAGTTACCCCGAGGTAGGGGCAGATTGGCCCACTTGACATATGTCCAGTAATAAATTTTTTTTTCCGAAAAGAACAGACAGCATATCAATAATTGTAAATATTAAAGAACAGAAGAGGAAGAATTATGCCGCCAAAAAGTATTTGGTCACTTACCAAATTACATCAAATGTCTGACAAGTAGCCACTCAGCAATTAAAAACTTTTTTTCCATAGAAATTAGTAATTTTACAAATATATAGAAGTTGTATCATGTAATGTTATCTTTTACTAAATTGACACGTTCCATATCATTATGGAATCTCATATTCATGATCTGTGGAAAAGGAGGTCTAACACCTGTAGCGCATCAAGAGGGGGTGGGGACAGTAAGGGACTCAAGCGCTCCCCTCCCCCCACACCGGAAGTATCTTGTTTTTAGTCACAGAGTAACATATACAGAGGAGCAGTCCCCTCTAAACCACTGTCCTACGCTCCCCTCGTAGTTCCGTAAGATGCTAGCAGGTGTCAGGCCGTTCCCTGGCTTAGGGTGCCTCTCGCATGTCAGAGGGTAGCCTGGAGGGGAGGGTGAGGGGAGAGCTCGTGCCGCCTGCCACGAGGCCACGGCTGTGTGCGGCTAGCTGGCGTTTGAGGGGAAGTGGTGGTGGGGGCAGCCGCTACCTGCGCCTGCTCTGGCCAGTTTAAAGGGCTGCTTCTGACCTGAGCGACATCATGGGACATCTTACGGAACTGCTGGAAATCCTCCCTCCCCGCACCCCTGAGCGTAGGATCGGGCCCTTAAGGAGGTTTCCCGTCTGTATATATTTGTCTGTGTTTCAGTGTTTCCCATGATAAAGCCCATCCTCGACTGGTTCTAGCACCCTCCAAAAGTACCTGGTGTGTAACTGAACTGGGTCAAGCCGCTCCCCCCAAAACCTAAATACTGGATTCGCGATACTCCGACACGATCTTATAGTCGCGCCGGAATACGATGATCCCTGGCTCCGCGTACTGGGCTGGGTGATCGCCCCAGCCGCGGAAACTGAATGCAACCATGTTGCCAAGTAGTTAGTTCGCTGCCTGACAGTATAGCTTAACGGTCGCTACTGTCCAAGGTTAATAAATATAAGGTTGGGCAGTAATCGCTCTTCTCTGCCATTGGCTGGCGCTGTGACGTCACTGTGGGACTGCGCGCTCCCAAACGGCCTGCACAGGCCTAGTCCGCTATGGCACGTAATGTGCATTTATATTAAGTTTTTGACGAAAATTGTTTCTGCCTTAAATACAAAGTGCTATTTTGCTGTAAAATATTGAAGATAAGAGCGCTGGGTCATATTCTATCGTAGATTTACGAGGTACGTATCAGTAACATATCAAATCGCAAACATATACACAATTTCTTTAATATGAACTGCTGACTTTAAAAGAACAGGAATGTTTCAAACACTTTTTTCCGTGGCAAATTAAGCAACTACGACTGTAAATCTCTTACATAATCGGTTTCATTGAAATGCCGGGTGTTTGGAGAGCCACACTTTCTTTAACGTTTCATCTCGAGGAAAAATATAAACTTTATTTCAGTTCCCTTTGTGTCCCCGGTGTGAGAATTATAACCCCTTAATAGCACAGCCTGGCATTGTATAAATAATAACAGAAGTATTTCAGAGAATTACAGCAGAAATTATAGCACGTTCGACAAGCACTCGGGAAATCAGTATACTTGCCACTATGAACTTTTTACTTCCAAACTGTGAAGTGAAAAAAAAAAAAAAAAAAAAAAAAAAAAAAAAAAAAAAAAAAAAAAAAAAACTATTTGACCCTTTCCTTTCCAATGTTGTTTTTCGATAACAACGTATTAAAAGCTGATTTATGCCGTATTTTGTGTATCAATCCTCAAAGTCGCATTGTTGTTGATGAATAACATGTTGCAAGTATGATATTTTGCCGCTTGGTACGGCGTGTAGCCACTTGTGAGGCATTAATCTGTCCGTCTTGTAGTTTGTGTTACGTAGCTGTCTGTACGTGGCTGTGATTAGGAGCGCGAGTGTGGTTCATGTTATTTTATTTTAGCAGTGAATAGTCATTGGTGCTGTGGCGAAGATTATATTAGCATTATTGATCTGACAGAGTTAACCATCAACAAAATAACATCCCAAGTAATAAAATACCTCGATACAAACGTCTGTGTTGTGCATGACATAAAAAATCAATAGTGCGACCAAAACTTTTAAAACACGTATTTTGATCTTTAGTGCACTGTATTAATACAGATAACACTGAATTTTAATTATTCCAAAGCTGAACTCATAACGTGGGAATGAGAGGATTAAGCAATTACAGCAGAAATGGTAACACGCACACGAGTTAGCAACCAACTCTGCATATACTTTGGCTCCCAAGTGTCCCACAGTGACGTCTTGCGCAGAATGGCGAAAACGCGTTTTCTACTGCGCATCGCTTACTGCGCCCCCCTGGCTACTGTCTGGCAGAACTGGTAAAAGTGCAGAGCGCAGCCGAACGCGCGCATGCGCAGAGCAAAGCTCGCGTTTGACTTACTCCAATGGTCTGCTGCCGCAGCCGACGCTCAAAGCTGATTGGCGCAAGCACCAGGGATCATGATATTTCGGCTATTTGGAGGTACCCCACGACTTTCGCCACCTCAGCGTTTTGCTTAGTTACTTTATTACGGCACTGTATCGCTATATATAAAAGGAAGTGTCCCGATTGACTGACTGACTGATTGACTGACTGACTGACTCATCATCGCCGAGCCCAAACCACTGAAGATAGAAACTTGAAATTTGTGGAGAGTGTTGATCTTACTCTGAAGGCGTCATTTAAGAAGCGATTTTTCGATATTCCGTCCGTAAGGGGGTGAAATAGGGAATGAAACGTTTTTTGAAAATACGATGCAATTTAGGCAATTTTGAAGCTAGAACTACAAAATTTCGGATTTTAATTCTGGGATCGAATTTAAGACACGTGTTTTGGCATTTTTTGAAATTCGACAAATAAGGAGGTAAAAGAAGTGACGCAAAAATTGATTTTCAAAAATATGTTGCTGTTAACTAGAAGCTAGAACTACAAAATTTCGGATTTTAATTCAGGGATCGAATTTAAGACACGTGTTTTGGCATTTTTTGAAATTCGACAAATAAGGAGGTAAAAGAAGTGACGCAAAAATTGATTTTCAAAAATATGTTGCTGTTAACTCAAATTTTAAGCTACAACTACGAAACTTCGGATATGGAATCTTGGTCATGATTAAAAATCCATGATTTTTAGTATTTCTGGAAATTCAACAAGTTAGAAGGTTAAATAGAGGATCAAAAATTCTTTTTGAAAATACGTTGCTATTGATACAATTTTGAAGATAGAGCTGCAAAAATTGATATATGTATTGTTCGTTACGATTTAAAAAATACGTGTTTCGGTATTTTTGGAAATTCAACCATGAAGGAGGTTAAATTGGAGAGGGGATGTTTTTTTAAAAAATCTGTTGGTATTTAGACAATTTTGAAGTTAGAACTACAAATTTTCCGATTTGGATTCGGGGTCCGAATTTAAAAGACACGTGTTTCGGTATTTTTGGAAATTAGACTAATAAGGGGGTGAAATACGGGATGCAAAAAATGATTTTCATGTTGCTGTTAACTCAAATTTCAAGCTATAACTACGAAACTTAAGATGTGGATTCTTCACCAGGATTAAAAAGAACTGGTGCAGACCAACCAGCCTACGCATGTGAAGCAGTGGGGTTCAGCTAGTTAGAAATAAGAATGTCCTTTCTTAGCTGTATGAGCTTTGATTTTTCTAATAGACTATTCAATTATTTCGTCTTCAAATCATAGCAGTCGTTCTTGTAGAATGTCTGCTGAGCAAAACCTGAGAGAGCCTTGACAACGCTACTCGACTTTATGCCTGTGAAGCTTGAAGTTTCTCGGGCTTCTCACGGATGAATGCAACAGTTAGTTGCCTAAGGCGGGCACTTGCCTGTAGCTGCAGGATGATGTCGGCGCTGCGCTTGCCGGCGTTGGCCACGTTCACCGCGTACTCCTGGTCGTTGGCGTCGCAGATCACCGACTCCAGGGCCCTGCAGTCAGAGGGAGAGCCCGCTTTACGAGCGTCGGGGAAGACACGTTACCGAGGAGTTGCGGCTTGCAGCTTGATAATAAATTTAGTTGGGAGGAGCACACCACAGAACTGCAGAAACGACGGTAAAAGTGCAGCGGCTAGCTGTCGCGCTCGCTAGGTTGGGAACGGCAGAGCAGCCAATAAGAAAGACCGTTACAATTGTACTATGCTAACAAATCGAAGCGGTGTATGCAGAAGTTTCTGACGATCAACAAGTTACAATTGCCATCAGTATGGATGTCACTTGATCACTGTTTCGAATATATCATAAAATAAATAAAACATGCTATACCTGCTCTATGGTTGACAGGTTCTTGTATGTACCCTTGTCCGGTCAGTAAAAGTAATTGCGATAATTTCCAAGAATGCTTGCAATCGAGGTAGCTCGGACTTAAAATGATATATATATATCGAGCGTACAACTGTAAATCGATTGAGTGTTTCTGAACCGGAGATTCAGGCGCTACGCGCCCTCACAACCTAAAAAAAAAAAAAAAAAAAAAAAAAAAAGTTCTCGTTTAACCTATACCTAACTTAACTTTCATTTAAAATGATCGCTGTTTCGTACTGGTCATAAAACAAATAAAACATGTTTGACTGCTATGGTGTATTAATAATAGGCCACTTATGTCCGTAATACGACAATTATCGAAAAATCTCTTATACAAGGAAAATCAATTACAAATCACACAAACGCCGCACCGAAATCCTCGAATAAACTTCGAAATTGACGCCAGATTTACTCGTCAGGAAACACGCAATCTCATTGGCCTCGGCATCGCGACTCCTGACTGGCTGCTTTGCCGTTCCCAACCTAGCGAGCGCGACGGCTAGCCGCTGCCGCATAAAGTGCACTTTAACCGAAACGACTCAACAAATCTGCATTTTCAATACGACTGTTATGAGGCATAGAAGACACAAAGCTTGCATACTTTGCTTACTTTCATTCCCTAATGTCATATGGTATAATATTTTGGGGTAACTCTTCAAGTCAGTCAAAAGTCTTCAAGAGTCCAAAAACGTGTAATACGAATTATTTGTGGAGCAAAATTCACGGACGTCTTGTAGAAGCCTCTTCAAAGAACTGGGTATATTAACTACTGCCTCTCAGTATATTTATTCCTTAATGAAATTTGTCATAAATAATATATCCCTTTTCCCAACAAACAGCTCAGTTCATACATACAATACTGGGAATAAAAATGATCTACACAAGGACTTAAAAGCACTTACTTTATTCAAAAAGGGGTCCACTACTCAGGAACACACATTTTCAATAATTTACCATCAGGTATAAAACATTTAGCTACAAATAAAGATCAGTTTAAGAGGAACCTAAAAGACTTTATAGTGGCCAACTTCTTCTACTCCATTAGTGAATTTTTAAATTGTACCAAATGATGCATGCACTCCTACTATATTAGTATTATTACAAGCAAAAAAAAAAAAAAAAAAAAAAAAAAAAAAAAAAAAAAAAAAAAAAGACTTAAAAATTTATGTATCTGTATTTATATTATAAGTGTATGTATTTGTATTTATATTATTAGTATTATCTATTATTCAACTTGTAAATTTTGTTTTGTTTCTTGACATGTTCCACATCCACGAGGATCCCCTCAACATGGATCTACGGAACGAATAACTAATCTAATCTAATCTCATCTCATCTCACATTGCAAGCTACCTGATATCGTTTAAGTTGCAAAACGCAGTGACTGTGGAAATCGATATTACAATATTACATATTAGAACTGTTGCTGTAGCTTTACTTTGAAAAATAGTTGAATTTTCGAAGGCAGAGCATATGTGACGCACACTGAACAGTGAGAACATTATGAACACCTACCTACTATCTAGGGTGACCAGATGCTATCATATGAAAATGAGTACAAACAGCTTCAAAATGGAGGAGAAACGCACGAAACATACGTTCAAATTTAGTAAATAAATTAATTATTAATAGACAAAACATTGTAAGATACCTGCTATGGGAAGGTACACATTTCATATTCAAATTTAATGCGAATTTGAGACCAGTGTCAAGCTAGTCAGGCATGGGTTGTTTGTCTTTGGTTGCAAGCTTATTTTTCAATGGCAGTATTATCGATATTGGAGACGGTGATAGTATTGTTGCCGGGAAGTAAGGTTGTGATTATTGAGAGGGCAGAGTTTGCTAGGAGCGGATGAGATTGCAGAAGCGTAGAGACCGTGGTTGTGTGCAGTTGTCGTTTCGGCGGGATAGCCGAGGAGATGAGATTTTGAGACTTGAATACTGATCCAAGCTGTTTAAGATAGGGAGACGAAAGGAATAGATGACGTTGGATAAACGATCTTTTGAAGTTTTTATAAAGTAAAGTTTTTCATGAAAAACTTAGCATGTTTCTTTGGCACAACTTCGGATTGTTAGGTTGAACTGATGGTAACAGTAACGGTCGGGAAAGATCTTGCTGTTAGCTTGTGGTCTCGCGATTCATGCTAGGGACCCCTTTCTGTGTTAGGAAAAGTATTTATTGTAATAGTTTTGAGAGTGCGTTTTTTATGAAATAGGAATTCCATGGGTAGTGTTCTTGAAATATGGTATTGCTGTTAACAATGTTTGTGTGAATCGAGTTAAATTTATTAACACTAAAGAAATGTTTATCCTTGTTTAAAAAGTAATTTCGTAGGCAGTTAAAAAAATTTGGGTTATATTTTCTCTGAAAGATTTTAAAATCCAAAACATTACATTGTTAGTAATGTTCATGAAGTTACATCAGTTAGAAAATAAACCAGATATTTCATTTTTAATTATTGGTTCGAGTTTCTTAAACAGATTACCAGTTTATCCCTCCTCACATTTTTATTAAAAGT
The DNA here is from genome assembly GCA_026315105.1 of Locusta migratoria. Classification (NCBI taxonomy): domain Eukaryota; kingdom Metazoa; phylum Arthropoda; class Insecta; order Orthoptera; family Acrididae; genus Locusta; species Locusta migratoria. The sequence continues at coordinate 94,105,929 of CM048747.1, read as the reverse complement.
GCCATAGATGTTTTCTGCAGTCAGCTTTCCAGTAGCTAGTACAGCAGGAAGCAGTTTGCTGTTGCGCAATTTTATGCAGTAAGTGAAAGTGAGAAAGAATCAGTTTTTGTTGTCATGCTTACAGTTCAGTATTATTTACAGATTTCAGAGTAGGGTAATTCATACAGTGTTCAGTACAGGTTAACAAGTGTTTGCACTGAGTCAGAATTGCATTGATAAATATTTTGTTCGTTACATTCAGTTAAAGATTGTTAGTTCAGTCAGAATCAAGTTTGTAGGGCCAGAATTATTAACACAGCGATTTTTAGTATCAGTAATTTTCAGACAGTTAACTTTGTTACGACATTTTCATACAGAAACAATTAGTAGTTTTTGTTTCATTATAATAAACATTACGCAGTCAGATAGGTTTTGCAATACCTTTACATCCACATAGAATACAGTTCAAAATACGCAGTCAGATTAAAATAACTTTGTGCAAAGGCATTCAGGTAGAACAAGTTCGAACACATTCAATTGCATTTCATTCAAGTATCGTCAGTCAGTTACATTTCTTAGATCATATGGTAAAACACGTAACTTTCGTAGCAGACGTAAATTTTGTAAGAGAGAAGGACAAGCAAGAAACTTTCAACATACATAGTGGTGCGTTCAGAGAATCAATAATAATGAAAGCAACTTTACGTTTTTGCACTGTGTAAACAATTCGCGGTTAAATTTTACTTACGACGTAGTCAATGTGTTGCAATGTTGGCAAGGAAACGTTCGTTTTAAGGTGCGGACATACACATCCGGGCCGTGTCCGGACGAGGACACGTCCGAGTATCGGTCGTCACCCGGGGAACGAAGTATACCATTAGCTTCAAACTAAATATGACTCCCAGTGAGGTGTTCGAGTCGCGGTGTGAAAGGAGTTGCAATCGATTGTAACGGTAAGAGGAAATTCTTCTGAACGACTCCAAAGCGTTTAATAGCCTTGCACTAAATAGATAAACCAGCACATGTGCAAAGTGTTTTGTATGCAGCTCGTTCCTTTTCCTCGAAGGAAGGAAGTGCGAAATTCAGGGTATTCTTTTAAACGGGCGGTAAATAGCAGTCTCGTGAAACTTTAATACATTATATTAGTATTTTATTCCGCTGTGGGATTTTTCAGCAGATAACTAACGTTTACATAAATATAGCGATATTGAAAGTAGGGTCTCATTTTAAAAATAAAATTTTGCTTCTTTCATACAAGCATCGGATTGCAAAATTCAACAACTGTGCGTCACTATTAGTGATTGACCTACTATGAAAAGGTTGGCCTGTGCAATTTTGAAAGCAACAACTGACCGCTGTTTCTTTTTAAATACGAATAGTTTTCATATTCATTGCTTTTACCGTGTAAAAAACTTAGTTTCTATACGTAAGACCTCTAGAACAAGCCGTACGTTTGCACACTAGACACATTGCAGACTCTTCCTATCAACTTAATGTGTTCGAATACATTAACATTCTTGCATTTTGACAATTTACAGCATTGGCTACATTTGACCATGAACATTTTAGTTTACCAACACTGACATTAAATAGCAGATAATTAGTACCAATCAACGGCGAAATCTATGACAAAATATAAGCCACAATTTAAATTTGTCCAATTCCTTTAATAAAAAAGTAAAGTAAAATAGGATGTCTATGGTGAAACTGGTGTCTGGAGGTATTAAGAGCTTTCTTTAACAATTTGTCACAATTTCATTCAATATAATTGATGCTTTTAGATATCCATTACTTGATTAATGAAACACTGAAAGAGTTATGCATGTTGTTATGCTTTACATCAGTCATATTTAGTAATTTTCGAGATAAAGATCAAACATTTACGTACGTAACGTACGCTATTTCTGTGATTTAACTGCCTCTCTCACACTGTAATCGGCTTCAGGTTATAAAGTATTGCCTTCTCCAATACACACACACACACACACACACACACACACACACAGTCACTCACTCACACACACACACACACACACACACACACACACACACACACACAAATACCACCACTGTTTTCCATATGGAATTTTCAGTGGTGTGCTGCCTTCTAACCTCTAAAACACGACATAGCGCGGATTAAAACTACCAGAATGCCACGTATGTGAACGTCACATAAATATTTGTATTTAACAATCCAGTAAAGTCTGCTATGTGCTATGTATAATAAACTGTTGCTCTTGTGTTTCATTATTTTAAATCATAAACCTTTCGTCTACGCAGCTGAGAGAGCAAATGAGTCAACAAACAGCTCAGTTCATACATACAATACTAGGAACAAAAATGTTCTGCACAAGGACTTAAAAGCGCTTACTTTAGTTCAAAAACGGGTCCACTACTCAGGAACAAACATTTTCATAAGAAAATTTAACTAGAAATAAAGATCAGTTTAAGAGGAGCCTAAAAGACTTTCTAGAGGCCAACTATTTCTACTCCATTCGTGAATTTCTAAATTGTACCAAATGATGCATGTATCAGTATTCATACTATATTAGTATTATTATATTATCAGCTCAAAAATGTATGTATCTGTATTTATATTATTAGTGTTATCTATTATTCCGCTTGTAAATTTTGTTTCTTGACATATTCCACATCCACGAGGATCTCCTCAACACGGATCTACGGAACGAAAAACTAATCTAATCTAGAATGAATCTTTCACTCTACAGCGCAGTGTGCACTGATATGAAACTTCCTGGCAGATTAAAATTGTGTGCCGGAACCGGGACTCGAACCTGGGACCTTTGCCTTTCGCGGGCAAGCGCACTACTGCTAGGAAAGTAGGAGGCGGGGTATTGGCGGAAGTAAAGTTGTGAGGCGGCATCGTGAGTCGTATCGGGATAGCACAGTCGGTAGTGCGGTTGTCCGCGAAAGGCAAAGGTCCCAGGTTCGAGTCCCGGTTCCGGCATACAATTTTAATCTGCCAGGAAGTAATCTAATCTAGTATTACAGGTGGCCAAACTACGAAACACGAGAAATAAGCGTTCGAGTTGGCGTTTGCAGTTGCAACTGGCGGAGGCCGCGCATGTGCAGTAGAGGTAGTCATAAACAGTGGCGACTGGTAAATTACTCACCACTGGAACAGACCTATTGAAATAAATGTAGGTGGCCGTGCGCGAAACGTCAGCGGACCGGCAGTGGGCCGGGCGGAATTCGCCGAGTTTAATTTTTGATGTGACGGGCACGGGCCGGACGACACGCAGGTATTGTTTCTGAACAGTGGCGGACGGTTTGGTGTAAAAAATGGACGCGAAACGTCTAATAGAAGAAGTCCGTATGTTTCCGGTACTTTAGGACCAGACAGACGTAAAGTACCCGAATATCGATTATGAGGATAATGTCCGGAAGACAACTGCAGCAGATTTGCTAGCCAAAGGTAAGATATAAATTAAAAATTATTCAATTGCCTCATCATCCATGAGATGAGAAAATAATGTTCGAAACTCACCCTATACTGGTCTTGCTTTCCAAGTGCTGTGCCCCCATAGATTTCTCCTTTTTCTTTGCCTTGCTTCTTTTTCTTCTTCGTCTAAAGCAAGGGCTTAGTGTCCTAATTCACTATTACTAAAATTAGCGAACATATTTACAAGTTCCACAAACAAAACACAAATCAGCTCGTCCGAGTCACTACAATTCACAACTGAGACACGGACATGTGGCCGCTAGAGGAACGGGACGGAGCACGGATCACCCATCCGACACTCTAATCTACTTTAATCTACTGAGCGACGTAACAACATAATCGAAAGTCATGTCACATTCGTAGAAAGTTGCTTTTTGTTTTTAACGAGTTACAATACAAATAAATTTGAAGGAAGCGTTTCGTATTGAAGACAAGGCTTCTTAACGATAAATTTGTATATCGAAAAAACTGTTACACTCATATAATAACTGTACAGTACACATAAATTTGAAGGAAGCGCTTTGTATTGAGGACAAGGCTTCTTAACGATAAATTTGTATATCGAAAAAACTGTTACACTCATATAATAACTGTACAGTACAAATAAATTTGAAGGAAGCGTTTCGTATTGAAGACAAGGCTTCTTAACGATAAATTTGTATATCGAAAAAATTGTTACACTCATATAATAACTGTACAGTAAAAATAAATTTGAAGGAAGCGCTTTGTATTGAGGACAAGGCTTCTTAACGATAAATTTGTATATCGAAAAAACTGTTACACTCATATAATAACTGTTTTTCGTTGATTTGTTAGCAATTTTGGAAAATTACTCGTAAAAAAAAATCATGTGCCCAACATCGAACTGTTCATAAAGCGAAAACTGTAAAGATCGTTCACCTGCCCTCATTCATCGCGTCGCTGCCAACATCTGCATGTTAAACATTAGCCGACGACGCAGAAACTTCACTTTAAACTTCCGAATACAAGTAAATAGAATAACTAATAAACCATAAAATAAAACCGCGACAGTAAAACAATCCGTCGAGCTATTTCATTCCAGTATTGCCCAATGAGGCGTAAGTTCCAGCTCAATTTATTTAATATTTTGCTTCGAATTAATTTCTCCCTTTTTTGAAGGCAGGATATTTGTAAGGAAGAACACCTGAGACTGTCAAGCCACGGTAATGTAAACCCGGAACTGAAGGGTGTTAGACTGTGGAGCGGAAATTTTAAATAATCGATATTTGCTCTCTCGCTTATGGATCGATTCATGATAAAATCGATGGTCCTGCTGCCACCTGTAGCACTGCCTTCGTCAGTTGTGTACCACGAAGGCAGTACCAATAGATAAAGTATCGGTATTTGAGAACACAGAAATAGAGTGGGACTAATTAAAAATATAATTTTATTACGCTCAACTCTAAGAAAAACGAGGACAACGAAAAAAATCCGTCCGGACCCCGCACAAAGAGCTAAAAAAAGGGGACATGTCCGGATCAATACGGATGTCTGGTCCCCTTACTACTACCGATATAAACTCGTCCAGGCGATCGCAGCGTCACTTACGTCCTACAAGTTCTGTTTTCAGTGGGTGGCGAAAACGAGGTGAAACCACATGCAAAGGTCGAGGGGGTCGGGAGTCACACATTACAGATGGGCAGAATGGTATAACAGGACAGGTGAACCATATGTATTAAAAGTGGGCCACTGTACGAAATAAAAGCTTAATTCTGGTAGAAGGTGCCCAGATAAGAGTTTACTGTTGTAAAACAGCTTAATTTTAGCAGTAAAATTAGCAAAAGGTCCGTGTGATCTACCGGCTACTCCCTGCTGCAAAACCTTGTTCCCTGGCCCAAATAGAGAACTGACTTGGTTCAAATTACTCTAATAATAGGCAGTTAACGATACAGTGTCCAATATACATAGCAGCTCACACTAAATTACACACAGTCATTAATAAACAAGCCACCACAATTAAAATCATTTCATAAAGGTGGCTAAAGAAAAACATTTATGGCGCAACGGAACTTAAACATAAAAAATGGCCTCTCAACGTGTTCTCAGCACTGGTGAAAAACATTATTAAATAAAAGGGGGAAGGTGCTCGAAAACTACAATTTGTAGGCAAGTCAAAATTGTACTGAACTTAACTTGTTTATTCAGGTCGAACGCAAGCAAAATGGGGAACCAATTTTGTTGATACAATAAAAATGCATCCCACTTATATGATCAAATACTGATGATGCCCAGCATTGAATTTAACATAAATTCGGTCTCTTTCGGAGTGAGGATGACACGGTGGCCGGTCAGTACCCAGTGGGTCCCCTGAGACCTATCCGACGGAGTTTACATAACAAAAATCGTTAAAATCACTTTCCTACAGCATTTTTTCCAGTTTAGCTCTCATTTTGGAGGGACCGTTTCACTCCTTAAATATGTTTTAGCGCTGATAAAAAAAAGGTGTCCCTTAGTTTTTCATGTATTACAACAGCCAAATTTCAGAAAAGCGGTGAGTAACTCTTCGGTAGGTTTACTTTTTAGTATCGCCCGGTTGTCTGCAGAGGCCACTACTATAAGATCATCGGCGTATGCACCTAAAGTGCCTACTAGTTGTTCGGATACTATTGATCAGATGGGAGTGTTACAGCGACAGGTGGCAGCCTACTTGTGCGCCAGGCCGTAGTCCCGCTCCAGCTCGGCTTGCCGCTTGGAGGCGCGCTCCAGTTCCGCATCGGCCTCCTCCAGCTGCTGACGGTACGAGTTGACCATGTCGTTGGTCCTCTGGATCCTGTCCATCATCTTCTGCCTCTCTTCCCGCAGGTTGCGCACTTCGATCTTCATGGCTGATACGTCTGGATCTTCACTGCGCTCCTTAATCTCCTGCAAGCAAGACACTTTTTTTTTAGCTGTAATCATCTAGATCGAGATTTTTAAGTCTGAGTCTGGTCAGGATTATAGGTAACAGACAATACCTACATCTACATACATACTCCGCAATCCACCGTAAGGTGCGTGGCGGAGGGTACACTGTACCACTACTAGGCATTTCCTTTCCTATTCCACTCCCAAATAAAACGAGGAAAAAAAGACTGCCTATATACCTCCGTACGAGCCCTAATTTCTCTTATCTTGTGTTTGTGATCACTACGCGAAATGTAAGTAGGCGGCAGCAAGATCGTACTACACTCAGCTTCAAATTCCGGCCCTCTAAATTTCCTCAACAGAAATTCAGGAAAAGAACGTCGTCTTTCCTCCAGCGATCCCCAATTGAGTTGCCGGAGCATTTCCGTGACACTCACGCATTGGTCGAACCTACCGGTACCAAATCTAGCTGCTCGCCTCTGAACCGCCTCTATGTCTTCCTTTAAACTGATCTGCTGCGGGTGGTCGTACAAGCGTTTTATACGTGGTCTCATTTACAGGTGAAGTACATCTTCCCAAAATTCTCCCAATAAACCGAAGTCGGTTGTCCGCCTTACTCACAACTGTCCTTACATGTTCGTTCTACTTCATATCGGTCTGCAATGTTACGCCTAGATATTTCAACGACTCGACTGTATCAAGAAGCTCACTACTAACGCTGTATTCGAACATTATGGGATTGTTTTCCTACTCATGCTCATCACCTTACATTTTTCTACATTGAGAGCTAGCTGCCATTCTTCGCACCAACTCGAAATTTTGTCTAAGTCATCCTGTATGCTATTACAGTCAGTTAAAGACGACACCCTCCCATACACCACAGCATCATCAGCAAACAGCTGCAAATTACAACTTACTCTGTCCATCATAACACGTATTTAGATAGAATATAATAGCGGTCCTATCACACTCCCCTGGGGCACGCCTGACGATACACTCGTCTCTGATGAACACTCGCCGTCGAGAACAACGTACTGCATTCTATTACTTAGGAAGTCTTCCAGCCACTCACAAATCTGTGAACCTATTCCATAAGCTCGTATCTTCGTTAGCAGTCTGCAGTGAGGCACCGCGTCGAACGCTTTTTTGAAGTCGAGAAAAACACAATCTGCCTGTTGCCCTTCATACATGGCCTGCAAGATGTCATGTGAAAAAAGGGCAAGCTGAGTTTCACATGAACGATGTTTCCTAAACCCGTGTTGATTCATAGAAAGAAGCTTTTCCGTTTCAAGGAAATTTACCTGTACACATTAGACACCTCTCTGATTCCATAATAGCACTGAATACATTACTGTGATACTATAGTGATTTATTAGAATCAAAAGAATGTACCAAAGTAGTCGTTCATATCCAAAGTCTGTTATCTACAAGACACAAAAATTTTCGGAAACGAGAATAAACCGCCACTCTCTTATTATTGGATTTTTAATGTTATCCTTCATTTATTATACTCATGCTATTGACCTATATCTTCAGTTCCCATAAATCACACCACAGTAGTTTTATCTAAAATAAATATTTCAGTTTAACACTACAATGGTCGCTTCAGTTTGAGGAGTATTGGCGATCGCGTTGTATCTGCATTTACATCTACATGGATTCTCTGCGAGTCACTTTGAAGTACTCGGCAGAGGGTTCATCGAACCACTTTAACGATATTTCTAATAGCTCGAGGGAAAAAGGAACACCTAAATCTTTTTGTTTTCGATCTGACTTTTCTTATTTTATTATGTCTTTCTATGTAGGTGGTTGGTAAAATATATGTTCGCATTCTGAAGAGAAAGTTGCTGAAAGAAATTTCGCCAATAGACCTCGTAGCAACGAATAACGCCCTTTCTTTTAATGATTTCCACCCCAACTCGTGCATCATTTCCGTGACACTCTCCCTCCTATATCGCGATAATACAAAACGAGCTGCCCTTATCTGAATCTTGGAGTCGGCATGTGTTTAGCAAAGCAGCTGGGTTCAGATAGTGCAGTGAGCAGGTAGTGGAATGCTACAACAGCGTGACTTACACGAAGCTATGGCATGGAAAGTCATAGGAAGGTTGGAAGCAGGACAACCACAGAGGGAGGTAGCTGCAACTATTAGTGTGTCCCAAGTGTAATTCGCAGGACCTGTACGTGATTTTATACAAAAGGAACCGTTAGAAAAAGCAAGGCCAAGGTCGTCGCGGATAACATCAACAAGAGATGACCGTCATCTCCGGTTATCATCAGCCCGCCGAGACAGGAGGCTGAATGCAACGCAACCTCCAGGCAGCAACAGGACGCGCAATACCAACACAAACAGTCCCGAAATCACCTTCGGGAATGTGGCCTCTACGCACGGAGGTCTATGATGTGTTCCATTAAAACCACGACATCAGAAACTGGGCGGTGGAAAATCAGAATTGGAGTCGCAACGAATGGCTCCGGGTTCTGTTCACAAAAGATTCAAGATTTTGTGTTCATCCGGACAAGCGTCGTTCTCTCATCTGGAGGGAACGTGGAACTCGGAAGAATTCTGCTTATGTGCAGGAAACATCACCATATTGTGGTGGTGGTCGAGTGGTATGGGCACGAGTCAGTTCAATGTTCAAATGTTTGTTAAGCTTATGGGACTTAACTACGGGGTCATCAGTCCCTAAACTTACAAACTACTTATGAACTACTTACGAACTAGGACGGCACAAATATCCATGCCCGAGGGGGGATTCGAACCCCCGACCGTAGTGGCAGTACTGACCGTGACTGGAGCGCCTCAGTCACCTCGGCCACCGCGGCCGGCCACGAGTCAGTACTGGCCGACGTACAGACCTCTATATCATTCATAATGGCCCTTTGACTGCTCAGAAGTATATAAAGACGAGATCCTTCGACCTTTTGTTGTGCCCTAACCAATATCTGGAAAAAATAGCCGGCCGCGGTGGCCGCGGGGACTGAAATCAAATGTTCAAATGTTTGTAAAGCTTATGGGACTTAACTACGGGGTCATCAATCCCTAAACTTACAAACTACTTATGAACTACTTACGAACTAGGACGGCACAAATATCCATGCCCGAGGGGGCATTCGAAGCCCCGACCGCAGTGGCCGTGCTGACCGTGACTGGAGCGCCTCAGTCACCTCGGCCACCGCGACCGGCACGGGGACTGAGGCGCTTCAGTCACGGTCTCCACGGCCACTACGGTCGGGGGTTCGAATTCCCCCTCGGGCATGGATATTTGTGCCGTCCTTAGGATAAGCTAGTTGTTAAGTAGTTTGTAAGTTTAGGGACTGATAACCCAGTAGTTAAGTCCCATAAGCTTAACAAACATTTGAACATTTTTGAAAAAAAAAAAAAAAAAAAAAAAAATATATTACCGTATGTTTATAGTGCATGATATCTCACCCGATCCGCTCATTACTTCGAATAGTGTTTATAATATTTATCCTGTTAATGTCAGGTATCGTTATATTTTATATATAGTTGTATTTCATGTAAATATTTATGTATAATTTCTTTGTATTACATCAGTTTGTAGTAATGTTAAAGTGTTTCGTTGTAAATTGAACATTTTATAATTTCACCAATGTATATATTGTCACAAACAGTATACAGTGAAACTCGCTGGAGCCCACTTTGCCTCATTATTGCAACAGTTTTTGAGGCCGTCACTATGCATTAGTCAACTGTTAAGTTGGATCAAAGTAATACCGAATTAAACAGTATTACTGAGATTTCAAAATTCAAATGTTTGTATAGGTTATGGGACCTAACTACGGGGTCATCAGTCCCTAAACTTACAAACTACTTATCAACTAGCTTATCCTAAGGACGGCACAAATATCCATGCCCGATGGGGCATTCGAATCCCCGACCGTAGGGGCCGTGCAGACCGTGACTGGAGCGCCTCAGTCCCCTCGGCCACCGCTGCCGGCTACTAAGATTTAATTAGTGTTGCTTTTAGAGTTTGTGTTTCACAGATGAACACATTACAAGATCGGCAATGGTCTTGTGGCACGTCTTCTAATGAATCTACAGGCAAATCTGTAACGAAGCTAATCCAACGCTACGACACGACGTGTTACATTACACCCCATTATTGTGACAATGTTTTTAAACAAATCTGCACACGTTAACTGAACTATGAACTGTTGCTGTTGTAGGTGCTGTACAGGAGAAAGCAATAAATGGTGGTAAACCCATGCCCGGAAATATAGAACGACTTTGGGAGAATGTCAGAGTATACGTTGCATGTGTTTGTCAACCAACGAGTACCTCTGAGAACTATATTATATACTCGGAGTGGCGACTGAGAGTAAGTGCAAGTGTTCCTGCAATCAATGGTGACATACACGCTTTATCGAACGTTCTGTAGTGTTCTGGATGACCTTTGCAGCAGTCATTAAATGAGCAAAAAGACTGGGCTCATGAAGAATACAATTACTGATGTGGTGTCTGTTCTTTCGGAAATGTCCGAAACAACAGACACCATTTGTTGACAATATCAGCCGTAATTTTACGACATCTAAATATTGAAACATTTTGACCATTTCGTGTGTTTGAAATAAAAATTCAACGACGAAGTTGAAAATTTCTGTTGGGCTGGGATTCGAACCCTATTTCCCGCTTCGGGCCACTGGTCTTCTTAACCAATTAGGCTATCCAGGCACTCGTCCCTTCCAACCCAAATTTCAACCCCTGCCCATTGATTCCTCTTGCTCGCGGCCTATACTGGATTCCCGCAAGGGATTGAGCGTTTGAATGCGTCCGCATTGAAATTGTCATTGCCTGTTGTGGGCATCATTATAAAAATACGCTAACACGAAAATTGTGGTGCAGATTACTAATTTATTCGTACAAGAAGGCCAATGAAAGTTACATAATTCGAAAGATTGTATGTCGTAGATTTCACGAATATATATATTATGTGTGCATTTAGCCATTAAAAGTGATAAAAAGAAGTAGAAATTTTCCTATCTACAGTTTGGATCAAGTTCTACATTCTCCATCAATCAGCTCACTGATTGGCTATTCGCCTCGACCAAAGACGCTGTAATGCAGCGCATATGCAGTATTAAAATAAGTGAATTTCGAAACATGGAATGCTCCCAACTCACCTTCTTGTGCCGTTAAAATGCTTCATTTTCGCAGTGATTAAGAGTGGTTAAAGGAAATGGATGTTTTCATATGAATGCCGATATAAATGATGATGCGCCGGGGCCGGCCGCGGTGGCCGAGGTGACTGAGGCGCTCCAGTCACGGTCAGCACGGCCACTACGGTCGGGGGTTCGAATCCCCCCTCGGGCATGGATATTTGTGCCGTCTTTAGTCTTAGCTAGTTCATAAGTAGTTTGTAAGCTGAGGGACTGATGACCCCGTAGTTAAGTCCCATAATTTGTACAAACATTTGAACATTTTTTGATGCGCCGAGAGAGGCATGTAGCGGTGCACGGGTGGAACTACGAAGTCGACATGTTGCCAGTTCTGGAATTCTGAGTATCGCAGTATCGAAATAACAGTATTCCTTGGCGTTGTATAAATATACGAACCCGAAATTCTAGTTCCATTTCAAATATTAGGCTAATGATAGTTGTATAACTCGAAAATGGCATGAGAAATATATACTTCCGTTTTTATTTGTTGTTATTGTGTCAGGCATTTTCCTTAAAACGTAAAAGATACCGTTTCATACCTCCCAGTGCCGGTTAAATTTTACCAAATATCCCAGCGGCCTCCTATGATGATGTTGGCAACAGATGATGAATAGTGAGAATCCAGTGAGTCTTCATTACAGCCAATTGCTTGACAACGCTGATGTTTTCTCATGGAATCTTCGCTTTACGAGGGCAATTATTTTTACTGAGCGGACGAGGGTACATACAAGAACCTGTCAACCATAAAGCAGGAACAGCATTATTTGTTTACTTCATGGTCTGTGCGATACACTAATCGAGTCATTCTATGTGGTTCGAAAAAATGGACAAAGATTTTCTGTCGTGTTGTTGATGTTGCCAACATAATCACGCGAGGCCGCCGACATGATACGTAAAATTTTACCCCCAGTGACCATTGTGAACATAATTGGTCGATTTTCGGCCACAGGCAATACTAATATTTATAATTACTGACAAGGTGTCTTTTAGACACGTCCGAAAGAATATACATCATTAATTGACAGTAACGGCCGTAAATTTACGAACTGGACATATTGAAACATTTCGACCGTATGGGCGCGGTGAAATAAATTCAAAGACAAAATGGAAAATTTGTGTTGGACCAGGATTCGGCCGTTACTGTCAATTAATGGTGTCCGTTATTTCTGACATGTTCAAAAGAACAGACACCATATCAATAATTGTAAAATATGCCACCAACAGACAATTGACAATTTCAATGTGGACACATTCATACGCTCGATCCCTTGCGGGAATCCAGTGTAGACTGCGAGCAAGAGCAATCAATGGACAAGGTGTTTGAAGTTGACAATTTGGGTCGGAAGGGTAGCGTGCCTGTATAGCCTAATTGGTTAAGGCAATCACTGGCCCAAAGCGGGAAATCCGGTTCAAATCGTGGTCGAACACAAATTTTCAACTTGGCCGTTGAATATAATTCAACGCCCTGAAAGGGTCGAAATGATTCAATATCTAAAATTCGTAAAATTACGGCCTTTAATGTCAACAAATGGTGTCTGTTATTTCGGACATGACCGAATGAACAGACACCATATCAATGTAAAACATGCCACCAGCAGACAAATGACAACTTCAATGCAGACGCAATCAAACGCTCGATTCCTTGGGGGAACCCGGTATAGGCTGCCAGCAAGAGGAATCAGTGGGCGGAGGGTTAGAAGCTGAGAATTTGGATTGGAAGGGAAGCATGTCGGATAGGCTAATTGGTTAAGGTGACCACTGGCCCGAAGCAGGAAATCCGTTTTCGAATCCCAGTCCAATAGAAATTTTCATCTGCGCTGTTGAATTTATTCAGTCCCGAAATGGTCGAAATGTTTCAATATTTCCAATATATATGTAAAAAAATTACATTTGTCACTTTGATCGACAGTATTGCCGCTAGAGGAGAAAGAGTTTACTATGGTGGTATTATCAATCCCCAGTCTAACATGAATAGTTATGGAAGTGCTCTAGTGCTTGAAGCAGTAGCACTGCGCGATACAAAGGGTAGGCTCTTCTACATCTACAACCATACTTCGCAAGCCATCCGACGGTGTGTGGCGGAGGGTACCTTGAGTACCACTATCGATTTTCCCTCCTATTCCAGTCACGTATTGTTCTCGGAAAGAAGGATTGTCGGCATGCCTCTGTCTGGGCTCTAATCTCTCTGACTTTACCCTCATGATCGAGAGATATACGTAGGAGGGAGCAATATACTGCTATACTCCTCAATAAAGGTATGTTCTCGAAACTTCGACAAAAGCCCGTACCGAGCGACAGAGCGTCTCTCCTGCAGAGTCTTCCACTGGAGTTTTTCCACTCTCTCCTACAGAGGCACTACAGTTGTTCCAAGTGACAGACATAAAACTTTCCATATACGTTAATAAATATCATGATCCAATCGCTACCAAACTTCACAGGATCACCCACTGGGATAATCTGAAGACTTCATCGAAGCTGCTTCAGCCATCTTGGAATCCATAGGGGACATACATGCACATATCCATATAGATATTGCGCGACATTACTGAAAGTCTACGGGCCGAGATTTGGCCTTAGATGCCTGGAGCTTGTTGCGTACCTGTAGCCTGTGCTCGAGAGCGTCCACCTGGTCGCGCAGGTGGATGATGGCGGCGGCGGCCAGGTCGGCCTCGGGGCCCAGGCCGGCAGCGGCGGCGGCGGCGCCGGGCAGCAGGTAGCGGAAGTGGCGCCACTGTTTCCGGCGGTAGTTCTCCTGCAGGGCGCGCAGCTGCTCCTCCACGATGGTCAGCCGCTGTTCCGCCGTCACCGGCGCTGACGCCTGTCAAGGCCACGACACAACTAGAGCGACAGAATTCTTCTGACCTCTATATACAATCGATATCTATAAATGTGGATGTCTGTTCGGTGTACGTTTATCACGTGTGAACCACAAGACATAAAAATCAAATGTTTGTAAATCTATCGGACCAAACTGCGTGGTCATCAGTCCGTAGCTTACAAACTACTTAAACCTAGGTAAGCTAACCTGCGGACAAACACACATGCCCCAGGGAGGACTCGAACCTCCGCAGCGAGGTGCCTTAGACCGCTCGGCTTCTCCACCGCGGCCCACAAGACATAAAGAGCTAAAAATTTGTACAGTTACTAATGTCTACCCGGGGAAGGCTTTAGGCTTGGTTTTATGGCTATCGGATGGCTATTTCTCTCTATATATAATTGGAATGTCTGTTCGGTGTACACTTATCACGTCCGAACACAAGACGCAGAGACTTAAATATTTGTACAGTTACTAATTTATACCTGAGGGAGGTTTTACGCACGGTTTTATAGCGATCTGATAGATATTTAGTACTTTGAAGAATATAACGCGAAATGCAGAACAATAATTACTCTTGGAAAATTATATTTACTCTTTGAAAATGGTTTTATTGGTTGCATTGTTGCTTGAGGGTTGATAATAATAAAAGGGTGGAATATATTGGGATGGAAAGTTATCGGTGTATATAAAATTCTGCGTGTGTGTGTGTTAATGTTTCGCTCTGCAGCGAAAACTACAGAACTCAAAAGAATGGTCTGTGTGTAATTGTTGTTCGAAGTCTCCTGTTGTACACCATAGCAGTTCCATGTCGATAGCTATAAGGAGGTGGAAGATATGGTGGTTGAAAGTCGTCAAATTATAAAAAATTCTGACTGAAGGCCAGCGATGACGTTTGTGACTCTATAGCAAGGAGGTTACATACAGCGAAACGTGATGCCACAGACCATATCTTTGGTCTAAGCGTGCTACAACGTCTTCAGCTCTTTCTCTGTAAGGATAAGCATTTAAATAAGGAAATATAACAATAAATAAATGAAGCAATAAAAAAGAAATTTCTTTTAATACATCTCTTTAAAAAAATCGATTTGACGTTTCGCGCATTACATCAAGTGATCGATCTGTGATATTATTACAATCATTGTTGTTGAATTTCGTGATTGGATTCTTCGAAACGAATGCATTTTAACGTGTGATTTGATCTACACTACTTACTTTCCTCATAAACAGTAAGTGCATAGACTTCTGCAATCTGATAGAAATAGTTTTTAGTTTGTTTCTAAAGAAGGTATTTATTTCATTTCATCCTTCAAAACCAGTCTCATAGCACACTATTGAAAGATGGCTTATATATCATAATAAACCAACACGCGAGCGGAGCCGCGGGTTTAAACTAGTACCAAAAATAAAAATTATTAATTTTCGTATAGATTTCCAGTTCACTCAAGATTTATTACATAAACAGTGCATATGGAATGATTACATTTACAGATCAAAAGCTCGAGCGTTATCGAGGTACCAGGTGTTAATCCATGTTGAAACACAAATATTAGTACATTATGCAGGCTCGACAGGTCGCCCTCGACATCAAAACAACACTCCGCATGAAACACAACACAGCTCCCCGCCACGACCGCCTCACCTACAGGCACCATCGGGCCTGCCTCTGTTCTTTCCATACAGCCCTTGCTTCCCTCTACACCGTCATCCTATACACCGACTTCTTTCCCGACTTGTGGAAAACCTCATATATCCTCATGTTCCTTAAACCTGACAAGCCGCCCTCTGATGCTTCATCCTATTATCCCATTAGTCTCACCTTGGTGTTCAGCAAGGTCCTGGAAACAATCCTGTCTCGCTGCATCTCTGTCAATACCAGCTCCTTCCCGTCTCCCAATGTGGCTTCCGACCATCCTTCGCTGTCGATGACCAACTCCTGCACCTTACCCAGCTCCTTTCCGACCAGATGAACTCTCATTGAGCCACTATCCTCGCTTCCCTCAACATTGAGAAGGCCTATGACCGAGTATGACATTCTGGTCTCCTTTTCAAATTCTACGCCCTTCCTGTTAATTATGTCCGATTCATCACATCCCTCCTTGCCCTCAGCCCACCCTATGTCACTGTCAATAATTCTGACTCCCGTTTGTTTTACTCCTCCGCTGGGTTGCCCCAGGGCTTCGTCCTCTTCCCCTTCCTCTACCTCATCTATTCCGCCGAAATGCCGCAACCCCAGCCTCCTGTCCATCTCTTACAATATGCTGACGACATCACCTTCCTTGCCATTGCCCCCTCCATCGCCTGATCCCAACACCTACTTCAGTCCCTTCTATCCAAATTTTCCTCCTGGTGTATCCAGTGGCTCCTCAAGGTTAACCCCGCCAAATCCCAGACAATCATCATAGGCCACACCACCTCTTTCTTCCGCCACTGAGACCTATTCCTTATGTCCCATGACTGTCCTATTCCACAAACCAAAACCCTTAAATACCTAGGCCTAACCCTTGACCGCTCCCTCTCCTGGAAACCCTACCTTCAAACAGTGAGTGAAAAAGCCCCCAAACTCCTATCCGGCCAGACATGGGACCTCAACTGCACATACCGGGTGCTGGCCAGCGTTCCCTGCGCAGACACCAAACGTGAACGTGAGTTGTAGCTTATTGCACCCCAGACCATTAGGCCTGGTATGTGCTGCACAAATGCACTCTACGAGACAACGTTCGCCAGGTGTACATCATATGTGCAAACGACCTTCACTTGTGTCCAAGCAGAATCTGCTTTTATCGATGAAGACTATGGCCTGCTATCATCTGTGCAGATCATCTGTGCGATCTGCCACTGCTGCTTTTGATAGACGTTGTAGTGTTTGGAGTTCATGCCAAACAATTTTTGGTCGACAGATACTCAGGAAAAGCTTAAGGTAGAATTGTCAGACCCCCCATTCTATTCAAAACAGGCGTGTAGTATCAAGCAGTATATACAATCATATTTGACAAATGCAAAATTTTTGGACAAACCCATCGATGAGGAGTACTTTGGCAATGTCTTAGTGAGACGTCTTCTATTCTATGCACAAAGAGAGATATGGTATAAAAGGTGGAAAACGGTTCACCAATTAATTAAGAGCTGCTGAGGGAGTAGACGCATTAAATAAGGCCAGGAATGATAGTGGTAACCCTGAGCCTGCATCGAATAAGGAAAACACTAAAGCTGTATATTTATGTGAGTTACATAGGAAGCAAGAAATGCAAAAGAACAATAAAAAACAATTTAGGAATAACAGGAATTTTTACAGAAACCAAATCGCAAATGATAATTCTGGAGGTAGTACTAATGCTAATTCAGCACCAATGTTTACACAGACAGAGAATGAAAAGCCGGCCGCGGTGGCCGAGGGGACTGAGGCGCTTCAGTCACGGTCTGCACGGCCACTACGGTCGGGGGTTCGAATCCCCCCTCGGGCATGGATATTTGTGCCGTCCTAGTTCGTAAGTCGTTCATAAGTAGTTTGTAAGTTTAGGGACTGATGACCCCGTAGTTAAGACCCGTAAGCTATACAAACATTTGAACATCTGAGAGAATCAAAATAGTAACCACAACACGAGGGAAAGTCCTACTATTCAGGTAAATTGAAGTCGTCTTGGAATAGGGATCCAATTCCAAGATGGACTTTAGTGAGTAAGGATTCACCAAAGGATGTTAAAATACACTTCTTACATTCAGCACCTACTAGAGAATGTTTTATAGTTTTCAAAATGAAAAACCAAGATCGCACATTAATAATTTATTAAATGACGACCGGTTTCGGTGCACTGCGTCACCATCATCTGGCCACATATGTGTTATAAGCTGGTCATCTTGTTTAAAAAATGGGTATAAAATTATAAGTGCAACATTGCACTTAGTCACTATATAAAAAGTGACTAAGTGCAACTCCCGACCGTAGTGGCCGTGCTGACCGTGACTCGAGCGCCTCTGTCACCTCGGCCACCGCAGCCGGCGTTACACTACAACGTTCGTGCTGCATGAACGACCAGAACGTCATATACTGGTGTGAGACTGTTCACGCGAAAATTGCAACCAGCACTGTTGCACAAATGACTCAGTGCGTCTGACTCCTGTGGCAATTCTACGCCATTAGAAAGTATACAATTTGACATCTGTTACAAACTCACTCTGTCGGAAGCATGAGTGTGTCTTTGTGGCATGGCGTCTGTTTGCTTCATACATTGATATCACATGGGTTTTAAAGCCGTAAACATTTCCCATTGAAGGGTTCACACAGACAACGCTCTGGCAACTGTGTCATTCGCTATCTGTTGACGGACGACGCTGAAATCATTACGAATACACCTATACCTCCAGATGGGATCTGCCGTCAGTGGATCAAACATGACGTCCTCTTTACAGGTGTACTATTTTTTATCTGGCCCCTCTGCACCTGGCACTTGCCTAAATCATTTGAACTCCGTACATTTATGGCCAAATATGGTCGTCAAGCTTTATTTCCCTCTCCTTCTATAAGACCCGGCCTCTCAGTCGGCTGAGAAAGTGATTACCCTTCAGCAAACTGCAGATACATCGACATACATACTCCGCGATTCACCCAAAGGTGCGTGGCGGTAGGTATTCAGTACTAGTTACTTGCTTTCCTGTTCCACTCCCATATACAACGAGGGGGGAAACGAATACTTGTATGCATTCGTACGAACCCAAATCTCTCTGATCTTAATTGTAGGCGACAGTAGAATCGTTCTGCAATCTGCCTCAAATTCCGGCCTTATAAATTTCAACAGTGCTTCTCGAAAAGAATGTCGCCTTTCCTCCAGCGACTCCCATTTCAGATCCCGAAGCATTTCGGTAACATTCGCGCTTTGATCGAATCTAACAGTTACAAACCTAGCTGCCCGCTTCTGAACTGCCTCTATGTCTTCCTTTAAATCGATCTGATGGGGATCCCAAAGACTTCAGCAATACTCAAGACCGGGTCGTCCAAGTGTTTTGTATGCGGTCTTCTTTACAGACTAATCACACCTCCCCCAAAATCCTCCCAATAAACCGACGTCGACCATACACCGTCCCCACCACCGTCATATGCTCGTTCCATTTCATATCGCTGTGCAGCGTTACTCCTAGATATTTAATTGACACGACTCTGCCAAGCAACACACTACTAATGTTGTATTCGGACATTACGGAATTGTTTCTCCTTCTCATATGCATCACGTTATATTTTTCTACAGATATCGCTAGTTGTCATTCCTCACACCACCTAGAAATTTGGTCCAAGTCATCCTGCATCCTACTACAGTCATTCAATGACGACACCTTCTTGTACACCACAGAAAAAGCAGCAAACAGCCGCAGATTGCAACTCACTCTGTCCGTCAGATCATTTATATAGACAGAAAATAATAGCGGCCCTATCACACTTTCTTGGGGCACCCCTGACGGGTGGATGCATGTATCCTCGCTAACGGAGGGAATTTTGAACATTTCCTGTAACAAAGTGTTTGAAGTCTCACTGTTACGTTTTGTTGCTGTGTGTTTCCATTCAATGATTAATGTGATTTGAACAAAATGTTCAAATGTTTGTAAAGTCTATGGGACTTAACTACGGGGTCATCAGTCCCTAAACTTACAAACTACTTATGAACTACTTACAAACTAGGACGGCACAAATATCCATGCCCGAGGGGGGATTCGAACCCCCGACCGTAGTGGCCGTGCAGACCGTGACTGGAGCGCCTTAGTCTCCTCGGCTACCGCGGCCGGCTTGATTTGAACAGAAGTAATACAATGAGCTCTAACATGGAAATTGTTTACGGACACATGTCCACATAACATATTTTCTTTCTTTGTGTGTGAGGAATGTTTCCTGAAAGTTTGGCCGTACCTTTTTGTAACAACCTGTATATACAGGGTGTCCCAGCTATCTTGTCCACCCAAAATATCTCTGGAACAATAACAGCTATTGGAAAACGACTTTCACCGGTATCAATGTACGACTGGGGCCCATGAATGTACATATTTGGAAACATTCTAGAACGAAAGCAAATGTGTTTTTTAACACAAACTTATGTTTTTTTAAATGGACACCCTATATTTTTTCTTCAGCAATCCATAGTATGACAAATCACATAAATAATGGCGTTGATTGCATCGCAATATTCCAATTACATCCCGAGATATTGCGACGCGAAGTTGACGCTTGAAAAACCCGAAATACGCTGCTAGCGCACGTCCTGAGGCTCAGGTGTGAACCCCATGCTGCCCGTAATCGCGATGTGATTGACATGCGTAATCGCACTTCCATACTTATCAAGTTTGAAACGAATAATACGGTCTGCTACCATCAACTCTCATAAGCACATAATGGTTTCCCTCTTGCACTTTTTATGTGTCTACGTACACAATATGACCCAGTACCGTTCGGTAGACACCAATCAGGTTGTCTTATTTATCCTGCACACCCAAAATAAGGTTAATCGAATGCGTTAAATGACCCATTGTGCCTTTCGCGCACTCGTTCATCCAGGGCCTAGCTCTACCTAGGCACGTGCCCAAAGTAGTTCCCACTACAGCCACAGTTACCACTTCGCCTTGTTTGTGATTTGCGACCCATGCAAACTCCTGTACTCCACCACCCTCCGAGCATCCCATTTGTTGTTGCTTTGGCGTGCAGTACACCGCTTGCCAGTGTAGTCGTGCATCAGAGTAATCTAGTGAGGGCACGGAGGTAGTACACATTGTGAATAACGTTGTGTAGTGGAACTTATACTGTATTATGTACACACATGAAGATATGGTAGAAATGCTGCTGGTCTATGGAGAAAGTACGTTGACGAGAAATACGTTATTAGATTGCTTGTTTGTTTATAGTACTGATAGAGAACATTATGATTATTACGTTAATATGTCTATTTTCTACCCTACTCTACATACCTGTACTGTACCCTGTTGTAGGCGGGCGAAATTCTGTTCAGGCAGAACGACTGTACAGAAGACGATTCCCTGACAAGCCATCGCCTTCGCGCCGGATGTTTGGTCGTCTCACATCTCGTCTACGTGAAACGGAAAGCTTAAATCCAAGACCTAGACATCGTCCTAGAACACGCACAGATGAACGTGCTGAAGTTGCTGTGCTCGCTACTGTAGCTGTGAATCCTCACATCAGCACACGTCAAATTGAACGTGAAGTTGGTGTGTCGAAATCAAGCGTATTCTTCAACGTCATAAATTTCATCCTTACCATGTTCATTTACACCAGGATCTTCCTGGAGATGACTTCAGCAACAGGGTAACATTTTGTCGGTGGGCTCAGCAAAAACTTCTGACTAATCCAATTTTTTTCGCATATGTTCTCTTTACCGACGAGGCAACATTCTCCAACAAAGGCGTGTCAATATTAGGAATATGCATTATTGGTCCGCAGACAATCCAAAATGGCTCCGTCAGTTAGAGCATCAACGTCCGAGGAAAGTGAATGTTTGGTGTGGGATTATTGGAGATACGATTATCGGACCTTTCTTTGTAAATGGCGTCCAAAATGGCAGACAGTACCCCAGATTTATACGACACAATCTTCCTGTTCTCTTGGACACCGTGCCTCTGAACAGGAGAATGGTCATGTGGTATCAGCACGACGGATGCCCTGCACATAACGACTTAAGAGCACTACGATTTCTGAACTTCCCTGAAGTTCCCTGGTAGGTGGATTGGACGTGGTGGCCCAGTTAGGTGGCCTGCCCGATCTCCGGACCTTACACCGCTGGATGTTTTTCTTTGGGGAGCAGTGAAGGATGCTGTTTACCAACATGAACCAACAAAACCAGAGAACATGAAGCAACGCATTATTGATGCTTGTACAGCTATCAAAGAGGAAACAGTAGCACGAAGTAGGGCATCCTTCATCCGCTATGTATGCAAGCCAATGGTTATCACTTTGAGCACGATATGTGAACGCTATCTTTAGTATGTAGTGGCTGGTATCACAATGCAAGTTTCTACAAAGGGCCATTTTACCCAGTGTTGTTCAGAAACATTTTTTTGAAACAATTTGTCATGTAACGCATTAGATAAACATAACATTGATAATTATGTGATAATAAAACTAATTGGTTAAACATGTTTACATTCATCTTCTATGTCTTACCTGAACTTCCCAAATCAAAACATTTTTACCTAAACAACGGTAAATCCTTTAGTCCACTTGCTCGTTACACTAAAACCATCAACATGAATTTTACTATTATGAGTGAATGATTCACTGTCACTTGCGATAGATCTACAGTAAAGTAAAGTAAAGTTTTTAGTAACGGATTAACGATAAGCGAAGTTAACTTTGTGACTAACGTTGCGGTACACAGATATGTTACAGAACCGCATCACCCCTAGCCTATGGGATAAATACCTGCTTGAATGTACGATTTAATGCAGGATGGCAGCAGACCGTATTATGCGTTTCGGACCTCTTGGTAAGTATGGAAGTGCGATTACGCATGTCCATCACATCGCGATTACGGGCAGCATGGGGTTCACGCCTGAGCCTCAGGACGTACGCCAGAAGCTCATTTCGGGTTTTTCAAGTGTCAACTTCGCGTCGGAATATCTCGGGATGTAATTAGAATATTGCGATGCAATCAACGCCATTGTTTATGTGATTTGTCATGCTATGGATTGCTGAAGAAAACATATAGGGTGTCCATTTAAAAAAACATAGGTTTGTGTTATAAAACACATTTGCTTTCGTTTTAGAATGTTCCAAATATGTACATTCATGGGCCTCAGCCGTACATTGATACCGGTGAAAGTCGTTTTCCAATAGCTGTTATTGTTCCAGAGATATTTTGGGTGGACAAGATAGCTGAGACCCCCTGTATAAAGATGATAACTTACTTCGTAGTAAACACAACAGAAACTTTAATAACATTAAAATGTAAGGAAAAAAGAAATTAACAAAAGAGAACATTAATTCGTCAGCTATCAAGAAAAGGCGATTGGAAGCTGTTGGGCGTAAAATTCATATTTCTTCTTTTCCCTGCGAAGTAGTAAGTGCAATTTAAGTTATTTTACCTAAATCACTATATAATTACAGTAGAAAGTTATTTTAAGACGGGGATTTATTCTTTATTTATGTTTCTATTTATTAAATAAACTTCACGAGATACTAAGTGGATTAGTTTACAGTTTGATACCATCCATATAACGTAATAATTCGTTTCTATTTATAAAAATAGTCACGAGATGGTTGGTGGATTAGTTTATATTTTGATGGCACCGTTATAACGTAAGTAGGTGGATTAGTTTACGTTTTGCTACCACCCGTATAACTTAATAATATGTGTTTCTATTTATTTAAAAAAAAAGAACAAAAAAAAAATAGAACCAACCCTCACGAGGCAGAAGGTGGATACGTGAATACAAATGGATCCATTTATATTAACGTATACTGGTGGTTTAAGTACAACATGGATCTTCGTGTTTCAGTTTATTAAAAAAAATCTCGCGGGATGCAGATAGATCTGTCTTTTACTGCAGTCACAGTACTTGCTCAGATTAATGTAAGTTCAACTGCATGCGCACGTTCAAGACATCGTTTCAGACCCGCTATTTGGATTGTAAATATTCTAGCAAATTACTCAGTTACTCAATGGCTACCTGAACTCGACTCCTCATTGGCTGCTTTCACGTGACATTCCAAAGCTGACTGGTGGTATCAAACTGTACAATATACCCTAACATGGTTTCTCCATGGGACGACATGGCCATTTAGGATGTCCGCCCATACACCCCAACTTTCGACACAAGGAAAGAGGCTGTATGGTCGCGGGCCTTGAAAAGAAAGGTGTACTGCACCCATCCGACGTACGGCAACGGCAACGGAAGGCAAGGAGTGCCGTGGGTATTACAAAATACGGGGTGTCCAGAAAAGAGCTCCCTATTTCAAAATTAAATATCTCGAAAACAAAGATCGATAGAGGAATGCAGTAAAAGGTATGTTTATTGTGAAAGCTGTAAGAAGTTTACACAGCAGTTTGTAATAATAGTTACAATAGCTGCTAACAGATTGCGTTGTACGCTGTACAGCTCATATCAGCACACATAAGTGAAATAATGTGAAATAATCGTATGAAAACACTCTTTTTGCAAACAATCACATCACAGTGTTTTCAAAATGTTCACCATTGGCACTACAGAAGTGGCGCAAACGAAGAATGAAATTCGCCATCACATTTCGTAGTGTCTCAACCAAAATGGATTCACATGCCACAGAGATCGCCGATTCAAGCTCGTCCAGTGTGGCGGGATGCTTCCGGTAGACCATGTCTTTCACTGTGCCCCATAAAAAAAAGTCACAGGGAGTCAAATCCGGCGAATATGGAGGCCAATCCATGCCTGCACCAGTAAATTCGGGATATTCCAAAGCAGTGACTCGATTCCCGAAGTATTCCTCAAGAAAGCGGAACACTTGTTCTGTCCGATGTGGTCGGGCTCCATCTTGCATAAACCATTCAGTACCTGGTCGGTCCTCTAACGCTTGCTGTGTGGCGACAAATTGTCCCAAAATTGCAACGTAACGTGCACCAGTGACCGTTTCTCGAATGAAAAAAGGGCCAATAATGCCTCTGCTGCATTCTGCAGCCCACACAGTAACTTTAGGAGAATACAGGGGTTTCGCTTCACTCCAATATGGCTTTTCGGAACCCCAAAATCGCCAGTTCTGCTTATTCACGTATCCATTCAGGTGGAAGTGTGCTTCATCTGTAAACCAGACGCAGCCAACATCCTTCACTATCAATCATTGTGCGCATCTCATTAGGAAAGGCAACCCTTTGTTGCACAGCTCATACGGGTATGGTCTGGTGCGTTTGAATTTTGAATGGAAACATGTGTAGGCTCTTTCTCAGTATTTTCTGCGTGCTGGAACGTTTCAAACCAGTCTCAGATGCAATTCTACGGACGGATAACATTGGACTTCGCTGAATAATTACAGAAACTGTGGCGATATTTTCAGGCGTAACTGCGGTTTGCTTGCGGCCAACACGCCCCACTAGATCATCAGTTACGTTGCCTGTTCCTTGAAATTTTGCGAAGAGCGTACGAATGGTTTTCGCATCAGTTAAATTAAATCGTGCTTGAAAACTTCGCCTTGTTGCCGTAGGACTCTCTTCTAACCTGTGGTAATTTTCTGTTTTGAAAATAAACTGAAACTAATTACTTTGTAACTGTGTGCCTCCTACACCTACAACCACAGTACGTGAGCCACAAATTGTTCGCATGCAAAATATGCACAATGTACAAAATTTGTATCACAAGACAATACCAAATCTGTACTGTCCTGTCACACGGTCGCCACGTGTAACACTCCCTGCACTAACCGGTTGATTAATCCTGTGACACATTAACGTTAAATTGACCCGTGTTTTGCCTACAATAAAAGTTGGACAAGGCTATCTTTACCGAAAAAATATTGTGCAAACGAAAACCAAGAAGTGAGGGAATGTTGCTACAATGAACTACCACACCAGACAGCCTCCTCCTCCTACTCTACTGATTACTAATGGAACTGATTTAATTTCGGAACAATCACACTCACACACAAAGGTATTGAAAATTATAGGAAGTAACAAACAATGAAACAGTACAAATCTTAATAAATTAACACAGTCGCCAGCCCAATGGGGCACTCAATGTGTGTTGTAATTAACCATAACAATTATGAATGGGTAATCACACACATTAGTGTTGCACAACAGAAGGTTGCCATTGAATAACCTTTACGAAAAATGATGCTTTGGTTTTATCAGATTATAGTAAGAAAGAAAATAAACTATGTAATAACTTTTGAAATAAACTGGTTTAGCTCGGAAACAGTGTTGGATCGGAGAGAAATGTTGCACTCTGTTATCAATGTCCCCTCACCAACACTCACCTGCATGAGAATTACACAGTGGTCAGCAAAACACTTGATTGGCAAAATAATTCAGATTACAAAAAAAAGAAAGTTTAATCTCTTCCTTCGGTAAGCTAACCTCCTTTCACGTTTCACTCGCTGGGATCACTATTTATACTAGGCATTATGTATGGCGATTACAGCACCATCTGTTAGCAGCTTTTGTAACTACTGTTTCAAACTGCTGTATAAACTTCTCACAGCTTTCGCAATAAACATACCGTTTACCGCATTACTCTATCGATCTTTGTTTTCGAGATATTTAATTATGAAATCAGGGAGTCCTTTTCTGGACACCCTGTACTATCGGACTACGCCACAACAAATGTCTAGTCATACACTTATGAACGTCAGTCTGTCCCTTCAAATTTTCGGACGAATTTCTCCCCTAGCTTTCCACAGACAGTAAGTTACCTGAAACTTCCTGGCATATTAAAATTGTGTACCGGAACCGGGACTCGAACCTGGGACCTTTGCCTTTCGCGGGCAAGCGCACTACCGACTGTGCTATCCCGACACGACTCACGATGCCGCCTCACAACTTTACTTCCGCCAGTACCTCGCCTCCTACTTTCCAAACTTCACAGAAGCTCTCCTGCAAACACGCAAGACTAGCACTCCTGGAAGAAAGGATATGATGGAGAGCCGGCCGCGGTGGCCGAGGAGACTGAGGCGCTTCAGTCACGGTCTGCACGGCCCCTACGGTCGGGGGTTCGAATCCCCCCTCGGGCATGGATATTTGTGTAGTCCTAGTTCGTAGGTAGTTCATAAGTAGTTTGTAAGTTTAGGGACTGATGACCCCGTAGTTAAGTCCCATAAACTATACAAACATTTGAACTTTTATCATGGAGACATGGCTTAGCCACAGCCTAAGGGATGTTTCCAGATGTTTCATTCTGGAAACATCCCTTAGGCTGTGGCTAAGCCATGTCTCCATCATATCCTTTCTTCCAGGAGTGCTAGTCTTGCGTGTTTGCAGGAGAGCTTCTGTGAAATTTGGAAAGTAGGAGGCGAGGTACTGGCGGAAGTAAAGTTGTGAGGCGGCATCGTGAGTCGTGTCGGGATAGCACAGTCGGTAGTGCGCTTGCCCGCGAAAGGCAAAGGTCCCAGGTTCGAGTTCCGGTTCCGGCACACAATTTTAATCTGCCAGGAAGTTTCAGATAACTTACTGTCTGTGGAAAGCTAGGGGAGAAATTCGGCCGAAAATCTGTAGGGACAGACTGACGTTCATAAGTGTATGACAAGACATTTGTTGTGGCGTAGTCCGATAGTACAAGGTGTCCAGAAAAGGACTCTGTGATTTCAAAATTAAATATCTCGAAAACAAAGATCGATAGAGGAATGCAGTAAACGGTATGTTTATTGCGAAAGCTGTAAGTAGTTTATACAGCAGTTTGAAATAATAGTTAGAAAAGCTGCTAACAGATGGCGCTGTAATCGCGATACGTAATACCTAGTATAAAAATAGTGATCCCAGCGAGCACACTCCGCTGCAGAGTGAAAGTCTCATTCAGTAAGTTACCTGTTCGTCGGCGGCGCCCGCCCTGGCTGCAGCGCCCGCCGGCCTAGTGCGGTGCTTGCCCGCGCACGGGTGTGCCCTGCTGCTCTCCGACGGCTTCCTCCGCAGCTGGCCGCTCTCCGTTCCTCTCGCATCCTTTCTCGAGCGTGTCGATTTTAAAACCGCTTCAGAATCTGTTTTGCACTCACAGTTACGTTGTTTGTCCATTTTTTATGCCCGTGCCGTACCCCTGGGCTGCCCCATTAGAATACAATTTGTTGTTGTGGCGCGTTACCATGGATACTGCCGATTGTCTTCAGCTGTCGGAATTCGTCTGCCCTCAAAAAGATTCAATACCGTCGGTGGAATAAAACAACTAATCATTATATATTGGAGGTGATATATGGATATATGCACTGCAAACAGAGAGGGCAAAATATATCATTGTTATGGCTTCGGTCCCACTATGGTATATATCATAATGAGGCAGTTGATAAATTAGCAAAACAAGCTATTACTTCAGGAAACATTATAGATTTAAAACTGCCATACACAGACTTCTTAAAGGAGGTTAAGAGTCTTGCAAAAACGCGATGGCAAGAAATGTGGAATGTGACCCAACAATATAAAGGTGGATATTATGCGGCCATACAGCCTGAAATTCCAACAAGATCTGGTTTGCGAGAACGTATTTGGCCCGCTCTTCGATTTCTACCATTATCCGACTCGGATTTAACCATGCATCTTTCCATGTTCATCTACATAAAATTCACATATATAAATCATCTGCCTGTGACTGCGATTTTGTGACTGATGAAGACGTTAACCACATCCTGTTTTCGTGTCCAAAATATGAAAGTGAACGTTCAGTGTTTTTGGAATCTTTGACAAAAATGGGTTACTCCATGCCTCAATCTGCTCCTTGTCTATTGACCACTAAAAACATTAAGATTTACAAACTGATAATCAGCTTTCTGAAGAGAATTGGGAAAAAACTATAATTTCTACTAATCATACTTGTCATATAACCTTATTTGAGAAATGTTGTATGAATATATCTTTGATGGCTAAATAGAGTATATACTCTGGAGGCATATAAAAGAAATGGACATTTTTACGTATGCGTGATCAAATCGAATAGGCAGACCATTTTTGAATAAGAAAAATACATCATAAAATACTCTCCACTCCAATAGGGCCGGCAGGTACAGGAACCAATTAGATTGTTTAGTAATAAAAGACAGTCGTGGTTGCAACTTTATTTTTTTACGCGTTTCACCCTTTGCAGCCGCGATTAGATTAGTACTTGTTCCACAGATCATGAATACGACACTACGTAATGATGTGGAACGTGTCAGGTTAATGAAAGGTCTCTTTACAAATTATTACTTTGCACTAAATATTACATGACACAATGTTTTTCTTCTTTTTTTTTCTTTTTTTTTCTTTTTTCAATTTTACTAATTTATGTTTAAAAATTCATCTATATTGTAGAAGGAGTTGCCACGCAGAAATTCTTTTAATTTATTTTTAAATGCTTGTTGGCTATCTGTCAGGCTTTTGATGCTGTTTGGTAAGTGACCAAAGATTTTGGCGCAGCGTAATTCACCCCCTTCTGTGCCAAAGCTAGATTTAACATTGAATAGTGAAGATCATTCTTTCTCCTAGTGTTGTAGTTATGTACACTGATATTTCTTTTAAATTCGGGGGGATTGGTAATAACAAATTTCATAAGAGAACATATATACTGGGAAGCTACTGTGAAGATCCCTAGCTCTTTAAATATGTGTCTGCAGGATGATCTTGGATGGACTCCGGCAATTATTCTGATCACACGCTTTTGTACAATGAATACTTTTTTACTCAATGACGACTTACCCCAGAAAATGATGCCATACGAAAGCAGAGAATGAAAATAGGCATAGTAAGCTAATTTACTGAGATGTATATCACCAAAATTTGCAATTACCCTAATAGCATAAGTTGCTGAACTCAAACGATTCAACAGATCTTCAATGTGTTTTTTCCAGGTCAACCCGACATCAATGCTTACATCTAAAAATTTTGAATATTCTACCTTTGCTACTGATTTCTGACCAAAGTCTATATTTATTGATGGTGTCATTCCCTTTATTGTATGGAATTGTATGTACTGTGTTTTATCAAAATTTAATGATAGTCCATTTGCTGAGAACCACTTAATGATTTTCTGAAAGAAGTCGTTTACAATTTTATTACTAAACAATCTAATTGGTTGCTGTGCCAGCCGGCCCTAATAGAGTGCAGAGCATTTTATGAAATTCTGCCTAGTCAGGCAAAAGATTCAGCGGCCGAGTTCTACCAAACTAAACTCAACATCATGAAGGCATCGACTTTATTTTATCACAGGGGGGAAGCGTCACGGAAATGTTGCACGATTTGAGGTGGAAATCATTAAAAGAAAGACGTTATTCGTTGCAGCAAAATCTATTTGGGAAATTTCAATCACCGACTTTTACTTCTGAATGTGAAAATATTTTGCTAGCACCCTCCTACATAGGGATCATGACCATCCCAATAAAATAAGAGAAATCAGATCGAAAACGGTACGATTTAGGTATTCTTTCTTCCCAAGCGCTATTAGAGAATGGAACGGTAGAGAAAGGTTATGAAAGTGCTTAATGAACCCTCTGACAGGCACTTAAATGTGATTTGCAGAGTATCTATGTAGATGTAGATGCATTTGAAATTTAACAAGTAGTGTTTGTTTGATAAATTGATACCTGTGTATATTCTTAAGTTCCTTATATCAGCAAGCCGGCCTGATGGCAGTGTTAACATAATATTGAAATCATCGGCATGTTGACCAGGTGTGTGACTGTGCCTCTATCATTGCACAAATGTGCCCGCCGCTGCATCTCTGTTTTAGGATTCTGATGGGTTTTGTCGATCGTATCCTACTGTAATAATTTGACGCTGCCAGATTGTGGCTAGCAAGGGTTTTTAGTTCAACTCATCTGATGTGATATTTTAAGACTTTCTGAGGATCCTCGACAAGGGTGAAACGCGTAGAAAGTAAATAGAAAAGTTACATCCACGACTGTCTTTTATTACTAAAAAAATACATCAGTTGCATCCGTATTGCTCTATTTCTGCTGTCGAACAGCACACTTTCCCCAAAGACGTCAATGAAATTGTAGTTGACGCTCTTAACAGTGCTTTCGAAAAATAAAGGGGGGACACAATTGCGAATAGCATTTCCCACTTATTCAGACACGAAAAATCAGAGGTAATATTATTCTCTCCAATATTATTTGATTTAGAGATAGAACAGGAAACACCCAATACCTTAAAGAATCGCGCTCCCATGTATGAAACAGCTTCGAACTTCTGATTACTTCCTAAATGATTTAAAGTTCTCGACGTTAAGTATGTACGCGAGAAAAATCTTATAAAAATTGGATTCTTTACGCACATGATGTGATGAGTGCTATCGACAAGGGATCTCAAATTCAGAACACTGTGTATTTCTAGATTTACGGAAGGCTTTTGACAGTGTAACTCATAACCGTCTTCTAATCAAATACCGTGCTTATGGGACATCGCCACTGTCGTGCGATTGTATTTGTGATTTCTTGTCAGAAAAGACACAGTACGGTGTAATTGACGGAAAATCATCCAATAAAACAGAAGTAATACCTGGCGCCGCGGGGGAGTGGCCGAGTGCATTGAGGCGCTATACTCCGATGCGCGAGGCCGTTTCCCATCGGGGGTTCGAATCCACTCACGGGCATGAATGTTTGTGCTGTCTTTAGTATTAGTTTATAAGTAGTTTCTAAGTTGAGGGATTGATGACCACTCAGTTAAGTCCCATAAGCTTTACATCATTTGAAAATTATTAATATCTGGCGCCGGCCGCGATGGCCAAGCGGTCTGCGGCGCGCCAGTCACGGTCTGCACGACCAATACGGTCGGGGGTTCGAATCCCCTCGGACATGGATATTTGTGCCGTCCGTAGTATTAGTTAGTTCATAAGTAGTTTGTAAGCTTAGGGACTGATGACCCCGTAGTTAAGTCCCATAAGTTCTACAAACATTTGAACATTTTAATGTCTTGCGTTCCCCAAGGAAATGTTATAGAGCTCCTATTGTTCTTTGTCTTTATAAACGATTTAGGAAGAACTCTGAGCTGCTCTCTTAGAGCGTTCGCGGATGATGCTGTCATTTATCGGTTAGTAAAGTCACTATAAGATCAGAAGCAACTGCAAAATGATTTAGATATCTTCATGGTGCAAACATTGGCACTTGACCCTTGGAATTATTGCATGACAATTTTGGCCGGGAGATAGTGTGTGATTATTAGACCACCTAGCGTATGTCTTTTTAACTGACACCACTTCGGCGACTTGCATGTCGATGATGTCGAACCCGGTCCACCTGGGTGGTAGTCAGCGACGCTTCTATCTGAGAGAGGCGTTGTACGTTGCGGCGAGATCTATTTGCGAAATTTCTTTCGTTAACTTTCTATTCCAAATGGGAACACATTTTTAGCACCCACCTACATTGGGCGACATGATAAACAAAAGAAGAGAAATCAGATCGAAAACTGAAAGATTTAAGTTATACTTTTTCTCACGTGCTATTAGAGAATGGGACGGTAGAGAAATATCTTAAAAGCGGTTCGATGAATCCTCTCCCATGCACTTCAATGTGATTTGCGGAATACTTATGTAGATGTAGATGCAGATGTACAGATTGAGATCAAATTTGTTCGTTAAATGCTCTCATGCTACATTGAAAGATTATTAGTAGTCTTGATATTGTCGAGTGTAGCTAAGCTGCCTTTACACACAGAAAATGATTGAAAATTCCTGTTACAGCCTTCTAGAGGGTTTTGGGCAAGTTTCCTACAAAAGCTTCATATAAATTAAACCAAATGCTTCCGATGCTTTCACAAGCCACAAATACGAACTGAAGGATCGTGTAATAATTAGTAAAAAGGTCAGGATCCGATCGCGTGTCTCCTGTCCAGTAGGCAAAACAGGTAAGGTTTCTATATGGAACCCAGTTCCGGAAATGTACCGTTTGGGTGTAAAATAATTTTAAGCTCGGATCAAATCCAAATTTTGCGCTTTACGCTTGGCATGCAAATGGAAAGAGGGTACCGCCAAGAGTCTTTTATTACAGCTATGACGTCAAACACAATTTGCGACGTACTACAACAAGGGCTACGACAAACAGATAGGTTCGCAAGACAGTTGACTGTGGTACTCCATGGACGAGCCGAGTTTTGGCAACGTCCTCTTAGTATACACTGTATCAGTCAAGTTATTTTTTTTTAATTATCTATAATTTACTTTTGGGTCCTATCTCTACTGGTGTAACTCCATGTTAATAGTGCCGCACTGGTACTTGAATGCAGTCGGGCTGACATTCAAGGGCACTGGGTGCTACTTATTCAGGTCCACAGTAACACTTTGACCGTTGGATGGCGCCACTAAATCGTGGTTGACGTTACAGCTGCTTGCCTGCCGCCGGCCGCGGTGGCCGAGGGGAGTGAGGCGCTTTAGTCACGGTCTGCACGGCCACTACGGTCGGGGGTTCGAATCCCCCCTCGGGCATGGATATTTGTGCCGTCCTTAGTATTAGCTAGTTCATAAGTAGTTTGTAAGTTTAGGGACTGATGACCCCGTAGTTAAGTCCCATAAGCTGTACAAACATTTGAACATTTGAGCTTGCCTGCCTTCCTGCCGTCAGTTCAAATGTTCAGATGTTTGTATAGCTTATGGGACTTAACTACGGGGTCATCAGTCCCTAAGCTTACAAACCAATTATGACCTAGCTAATACTAAATGTGGCACATATATCCATCCATGAAGGGGGATTCGAACCCTCGACCGCAGTGGCCGCGCAGACCGCAGACCGCTCGGCCAACGCGGCCGGCGTCCGTCAGTTTAGACGCTACGGTGGCCGTTTGAGGGCTGATGGGGTGCTGAGGTTAAAAAAAAATTAATTAATTAATTTCAAACATTTGTAAGGCTATGGAACTTAACTACTGCGATCATCAGTCACTACTTAAACCAATTTAAACCAGTGGCGCAGCCACGGGGGAGGGGGGGGGGGGAAAGGGGTAATGGGGCTGAAGTGCCCACCCCAAGGCACCTCCCAAAGATATTTTTTTATCGTTTTAATTTTTTAAACTGGTCATCACTGGAGATTTTAAATAGTACACATGTAATAAATCACAACGTAATTATAACTTTCCAAGCACAAATGAACGTGACAATGGGTCGCCAACGTGATGCCGCCACTGAGAACGTGTGCTGCTGTTACTGTGCGCGATTTTAATGTCGCCGCGACAGCGGCGCCACAGAGTAGAATCTTAGGGCGTCAAAAACTATTTTATTACAATTTTCACACATAGAGTCTCATGTTAAATAAACTGTAAAGACCTTTCTTTTTGGCTAGTAATATAGAAGTTGGTTTACGAGCTGATTATAAACCCCTGCATTTCTACCACGTTGCTCCTCTTCCACTTTCAAATTAATGCGAGCCTATTTATTTTATTTCTTGTGCAATTATTTTCGTAGTATAATTGGTTAAATTACAAAAAGTGTAAAAATAAGTCATAGATTGATAAATTCAATAGATTTTAAAAAAATGAGACCCCCAGAACCAAATCCAGGCTGTGTCATTTAGTTAGACTAACCTATGGACAACACACACAACCAGGTCCGAGGGAGGACTCGAACCTCCAACGGCGAGCAACTGCACGCTCTGCAGCCAGGCGCCTTAGACCGCTTGGCCACTCCACCACGGCTCTGGCTGTTGCACTTCTACATGGAGCTTACATGTGTGGTTCGGAATGGTTGGGTGTGCGGAATACACAGTCAGTCACGCGTATTGTGATGAACCAGTTGTTCGGGCCGCCATTGACCAGACGTTTCAATTGATGAGAGATCTGGAGAATGTGCTAGCCAGGGCAGCAGTCGAACATTTGCGGTATCCAGAAAGGCCCGTACAGGACCTGCAACATGGGGTCGTGCATTATCCTGCTGAAATTTAGGGTTTCACATGGATCGAATGAAGGGTAGAGCCACGGGTCGTAACACATCTCAAATGTATCAGACACTGTTCAAAGTGCCGTCGTTGTGAACAAGAGGTGACCGAGACGTGTAACCAGTGGCACCCCATACCATCATGCCGGGCGATGACGAATACACGTTTCCAATGTGCCTTCACGCGATGTCGCCAAACACGGATGCGACCATCATGATGCTGTAAACAGAACTTGGATTCTTTCGACAAAATGACGTTTCGCCATTCGTACACCCAGGTTCGTCGTAGCTTACACCATCGCATGCGTGCATGTCTGTGTTGCAGCGTCAAGGGTAACCGCGGCCATGGTCTCCGAGCTGATAGTCCATGCTGCTGCAAACGTCGTCGAACTATTGGTGCAGATGGTTGTTGTCTTGCAAACGTCCCCATCTGTTATTAGGGATCGAGACATGGCTGCACGATCCGTTACAGCCATGCGGATAAGATTCCTGTCATCTCGACTGCTAGTGATACGAGGCCATTGGGATCCAGCACAGCGTTCCGTATTGCCCTCCTGAACCCACAGATTCTATATTCTGCTAACAAAAACTGGATTGCGACCAACACAAGAAGGAATGTCGCGATACGATAAACCATTTTTGCGGTAGGCTACAATCCGACCTTTATCAAAATCGGAAACGCGATGGTACGTATTTCTCCTCCTTACACGAGGCATCACAACAACGTTTCACCAGCCAACGCCTGTCAACTGCTGTTTGTGTCTGAGAAATCGGTTGGAAACTTTCCTCATGTCAGCACGTTGTAGGTGTCGCCACCAGCGCCAACC
Source organism: Locusta migratoria (assembly GCA_026315105.1). NCBI lineage: Eukaryota > Metazoa > Arthropoda > Insecta > Orthoptera > Acrididae > Locusta > Locusta migratoria. The sequence continues at coordinate 94,070,309 of CM048747.1, read as the reverse complement.
TTGTGTGAATGCTCTGAAAAGCTAATCATTTGCATATCACAGCATCTTCTCCCTGTCGGTTAAATTTCGCGTCTGTAGCACGTCATCTTAGTGGTGTAGCAATTTTAATGGCCAGGAGTGTAGTAAATATATAAGGTAGCCATTTTCTTACATGACAGTCGCTCTGTTTTATTTGATTGTAATTTTCAGATGCACCTGATGATGGGACATAGGTCTTGAAACTCGGATAGTGCATGCAAATAATAATAACAATAATAAATTATTTAACAACTTTTCCGAATCTCATCGTTATTAAAGATGAAAATGGATGGTTAAGGATGTTCCGAAGGAAGAAAATTGTGCTGTGGTAGCAGCACGATCTGCTAATGGCGCCCTTAAAATACGACGATCTTGGCGAATAGTCTGTGGTGTTCGGACGTCCAGAACCTCATCTACCAGTGTCAGAATGTTGATTTGATCATTGTAACCAGCACCGTTGCACAACTGAGGCAGTTCGTCTAACCAGTTTGACAAGTCTCCGAAAGTTCTATCCCTCCAGTCATACGACAAGAATTTAACCACTTTCAAACTCGCTCAGTTGGTTGTAAGAAGCGCGAATTCGCTCAGTGGCACAGTTTCTATTTACTTCACTCATTAATATCACACTGAGCCCTACGGCTGTAAGCATTCTCTACCAAAGAGTACACACATATGGTACTCTGGTTCCTAAGTCACTATGCTACCTTTTGGCGCGCGATGTTGAAACAATTAGCAGTAGATCTACTATTCCCAAGGTTGCATCTGCCGTCAACGGATCAAAATGTACGTCGTCTTTCTAGGTATATTTATTTTTTTCCACCAACGTATTCGATCTCCAAACGGTATATTTCTAGATATGGATTCGTTATTGAAACTTGATCTAGTCGCCACCCTTACGACTCCTACAAGCCTGTAAAGAGAATTCTTAACAGAGTACAAAGTTCATTACTATAATACTTGTCTTACCGTATTGCATGTCTCATATGAAGTGTTTCTTCTTAATAAACTGGTTATATTTTGCATTTTTTAAAAATTTAGCCACTGTTTATGTAATATATTTAAAATTTCACTTTTGTTGGCCCTAGAAGCCGTTAGATAACAACCAATAACGAAGCCCAGCTTCTATGCCCTTGGTATCTGCTTAGTAATATATACTGCTACACCTCGAAAACGCAACACCAAGATAAACAGCTGATATAGTAGCCACATTTGTTGTACAAATATCACTTTACGAAAAATACAAACCCATGTGAAGAGCGGAAGATGAGATGAGTATTGAATGTTGCCGCCATTGCTGACTATAACCTCTGCTACAGCCTTTGACATTCGATCAAAGATGCTCCGGTTCTGTTGTTGGGAGATACCAGTCATTGCTTCCACGCATTGCCTTCGTTATCTGCTGCAACAGCAGGTGAGTATGCTGGGCCAATCGTTCTGTTGTAATTGAACAGATGAGTGGCCAAAAGCAGAAATAAAAAGAGGCTGGACCTTGCTACAGATATCATAATGAACACCAAGGAATACATTCGTATATATATTAAAAAATACAGGTTTGCCGACATATTTAAGTTACTGCTACGTTCAAATTATTTATATTACTTTTCAAATAGTTTTCGTCATTTTGTTTGAATTATATTGAAACGGAATTCAATATTTCTTTGAGTTTTATAGTCCACGTCAAGTAAGAAGGCGCTCCAGTTTTCAGCCGCTATTTTTCGTTTCACATCAGTCGGATCACAAGAAAAAAAGATTTAAATTTCAGGAGTCTGCTGTGATTGTTAGTATGACATACTACACCAAATAACCTGGTGCTGTTCATATCATAGTACACCAAAGAACCAATAGACGACGCTGTTACGCTTTTTTTAGCTTACTCAGTGAGAGCAGCATTTTTAGGAGCTTGTCAAGCCGCGTTAGAGTGGCCGAGCGCTCTAAGGCGCCTTGGTGCGAAACGAGCGGTTGGTCGCCGTCTGAGGTTCGAGTCCCTCTTCGGGCATGTGTGTGTGAGTGTGCGTGCGTGAGTGTGTGTTGTCCTCAGCATAAGTTTATTCAAGTTTTGTTAAGTAGTTTGTAAGCCTAGGGACTGATAACCACAGCAGTTAAGTCCCTTAGATTTACAAACATTTTTGCTTGTGTCAACGACAGAATTATGCGTGACGATCGTATCTCCACGGATGCAAGCTACCATTGAATATACTTTGCTGTGATACACGGGTTTATTGATTTCTTAGAGAAATTTCGTTGCTTCTTTCGATAGTTTGTTTCTTTTTTTAATTTTAATTCTAGTTGTAAAAAAAAAGAGTATATTGACTATGTAATCCCATAAGAGTTGCCTTTTAATCCATTGAGTTATTGTACCCAAAACAGCAGCCCCTCTTTAACTTCCGTTGCGATTCATGGACCAGTGTGTAACAATGATTTGTTCAATATCTACCAACGGTACTGCGGAGTATTACTGAATGGAAATAAATAAATTTTACTGTAGGACCCACAGTGCGGTATACACCATAACACGTAATTTGTACCGAGTTAATTTTTCCTTGTATGCTGCTAGGATAGTTTTATAATTTCCATTACGGCAGTTTCGGCATTTTCCATTGTCAAGTGGTCTGTGAAAGCAAGGGTAGCGTAATTTTTTTTTACGAGATATTTGTGCAAGGAAGCATAGGAGAATAATATAACGTCGTTAGAGACGGAGTTCACGCTCGGATTTTTCGGTAAGGATGTGGAAGGAAACAGGCGGAGCCTTTTCAAAGGAACCATCGCGGCATTTGTCTGAAGTGATTTAGGAAAGCCACGGAATACCTACATCTGGACGGCTGGTGGTGGATTTTAACCACTGTCCCGAATGCAAGGCTATCACTCCACCTCGCACTGTCTTCCATATAGCATCTGTATATGCGAGTGCACGGATGTATTTGCTTCGACGTTTGTTTCATGTCATGTGCTATATGCAGTGGCGAAATTTTACAATTGCCGCCGGCAGGCTATTCAAATTTTGACGCCCCTACCGACCTCTACAATTCCATACACTATTTGACAATCATAATTCTAATTTGTCAATGAAATTTTAGCGTTTTGTGCACTATCGTCCGAACGATACTACGTTTTTCCGTAATTGGTATGATTTTGAAATAGAGGATCGAAGTGTCACTTCCTAGGCTATTTTTTCAACAAATCTACCGGTATCTGGTTACATTGCACAAGGAATAGTTTTTGTGTATACTTCGGAGGTAATAAAAGCACAGATATATACTGCTAATATTGTGGCGTTAAGGTATACCTTAATAATTCTTACACAACAATGTACATTGTGTAAACGTAATTAAATTTCTTTTATTACAATTATTTACAGTTTAAAAATTTTGGCCCCCTAATTTGCCGCCCCTAAAATCTGGCGCCCTATCCTCCACACTAGCGGTAAATCTGCCACTGGCTGTATGATTACAAAGTTGTTATATTCGGAATCAGAGACAACAAAAAATTCCGAATATAACAACTCTGTAAATATATAGTATCTCAGAAAATGTCAGAGCATAATTTCATAAAATAGATGCAAATATATATATATATATATATATATATATATATATATATATATATATATATATATATATATAAAATCTGACGCAAATATATCTGTCTACTCGGTTATACAGATGATATATGTAAGTAATATTGAATCCAAAATTATTCTCCTATACCATCTTGCATAATTTTTTTAATAACCTACGCAGGACGTATGTTCGCAGACCACTTGATAATGGAATAACGTCGAAACGATCATAGTGGGCAAAATAAATCTGTTGTAGCTGCACACAAGGAAAAAAATAACTCAATATAAATTCTAACAGTTTTGAACATAGTTTATAGGAGGCAGCAATCGCAATACTTTTATTTCAATAAATTTATACAGCCCACAACTTGCGTAATAAATTAGTAAAAACTTTACCAGATTTCAACATTAACTACGGATGTTTTCATCAGAAGAAATATTTAAACAAAGATTAATTGAGAAATGTTACACTCGAGCGATAAGTGATTAGTTATTTTATATTTTGACCATTCTTGTGTCAATTTTACACAACAAGAGCACTTATCGCTCGATTGTAACTTTTGTTTAAATATTTTTTTCCGATGAAGACAACTTTAGTTGATGTTGAAACCTGGTAAAGGCGTTGTACTAATTTACTACGCAACTTGTGGGCTCTATGAATTTATTGGGTGTAAATTCATTTAGCTGCAGATACAATAAATAACAGAACAATTATGTTTATGGAATATTGTGTTGGTGCTTGGAGGATCAAACACATATTAAAAACATAAATACGTAGTATTTTTGTTCCACAATATTATTTATTTGCTTGTAATTAGCAGCTTTCGGCTTCTTATGCCATCGTCAGATAACTTCATACTAAACAAATAGTCCACACGTAACATTGAGGTTACATCAGTGATCTCTATACAAACTGGATGTATAACTCTGGTGTTTGAACGTATCATTGCAACGTGTCTGCACATTCACATGTTTTACACACGATTTCCATTGTCCGCCATGTTTAAATTTGGCAAACGAGTTTCTATCAGTTATTACGTGACAAACAATTCCTTGCTTACCTCTTGATTTGGAATTCAATTCAATATTCGATGTTGTAGGCTGATGTGGGAGCGGAATCGAAACATATTTTCATCCCTTTTTATTGAAATGCTGCTTAGCAGCCATGTCTGAATTTGGCAAGAAACTAAATATGAATATCTTTGCTTGGCACGCTAAGACAGCTGAAGATCAACATCCAGAGTGTACAGATATCAATGGGTTACATCATTGATCTCTATACACTCTGGATGTTGAACTTCAGCTGTCTTAGCGTGCCAGTCATAGATATTCATATTTAGTTTCTTGCCAAATTCAAACATGGCTGCCATCTAGTATTTCAAGGAAAAGAGAAGAAAATATGTTCGATTCCGCTCCGATATCAGCCTACAACATCGAATATTGAATTAAATTCCACATTAAGCGGTAAGCAAACAAATCTTTGTCACGTAATAACTAATGGAAACTCGTTTGCCAAATTTAAACATGGCGGACAATGCAAAATCGTGTGCAAAACATATGAATGTGCCGGCACGCTACAATTCTATGCTCAGACACCAAAGTTATTCATCCATTTAGTATAGAGATCACTGGGTTAGATACACAAAGATGGTTTTTCAAAGATATGTGAACTGCAAATTAATTATGTCTCTGAATCGATACTACATAAAATATAATGTTCAAATGTTTGTAGAGTCTATGGGACTTAACTACGGGGTCATCAGTCCCTAAACGTACAAACTACTTATGAACTACTTACAACTAAAGACGGTACAAATATCCATGCCCGAGGGGGGATTCGAACCCCCGACCGTAGTGGCCGTGCAGACCGTGACTGGAGCGCCTCAGTCCCCGCGGCCACCGCGGCCGGCAAAAAATATAAAATCCATTTGTTTTGTAGGAGTACGTTTGTTATGTAGGATCGATTCATAGACATAATTAATTTGCAGTTCACATATCTTTGAAAAACTATCTTTGTGTATGTAACCTCAACGTTACGTGTGGACTATCTAGTATGAAGTTCTCTGACGATGGTCTAAGAAGCCGAAAGCTGCTAATAACAAGCAAATAAATAATATTGTGGAACAAAAATAGTACTCATTTAAGTTTTTAACAGAACAATTATTTAAAACGTACGTCTACGAGAGCGCTTTTGAAACCCAGGGCGTAATAAGAACAACAGATAAGCCGACAGCGGACTCGAGACACTGAGACGTGAGAAACTCGAGTTCAGTAATAATGGACGAGCACGCGGCGAACAGAGGCCGTCGTGTAACAATAATTACTCCCGCTGGAAGTTACGCATGGAGGGTGTCGACTTCCGCCAGGCAGCTGGACTGCCGGCAACATTGTTTCCCTTTCCCCCTTCCCACCCCCCTTCCTTCCATTCTGCGCTACCCTCCTTCCTCTCCCGAGCTGCGCCACAAGCTAAAGTTAAGCACGGCCACCTTGAATTCGCACTAATTTCGCCGAGAGGTGTCCGCGCTACACCAGTTCCCCCCCAAACCCAACTTGACTTCAAGAATCTCATTTGCATCGGTAAGGAGTTAAGACTTTAACCAGAGAGAGAAATCCGCACGTCTACGGTTTACGAAAATTGTTTTAAAACTGCCTCTAAAATTACCATAATTTTACGGAAACGACTTTGCCACCGCCCTCATCTCTTATGCAATAATTCCGCTGGCGGCGGGTTGGTTGGTTGCCCGTCTTTTCCCTAGGGGGCAGGAGAGAGCTTCATGCGGCAGCCATTTGCATGCCGCAGCGGGAACAGCTGAAGATCGGGCTGCGCATGCTGATGAGCAGCCACTAGTCGAGTTGCAGTTGTTATTTGTGTTGCATAGCGCTTTCACTTACAAGGCTCTGTTCGTCCAATCCCAGTCACTTGGCTAAAGTGAAAATAACATTTTACAATTGCGTCTGCAGAAGGAAACAACTACGGTAGGCCTACTTCAACTGCTGTTACATTCAATAATGAATGCTGGTTTCATAAGGAGGTTAACCCTTTGCAGCTAAATGGTGCTATGTGGCTCCATCATCTTTATATGTTGCTCTAGGCCCAACCATTTGTCCTGCAATACTGCAAGACATAATATACCTAATTTATTGTGGTTAAGATTGCTAACATTACTTTGAGGAAACAGACAGAATTAAGCTACAATGCATTGTTAAAATATGTATTGTAACTTAATGTCTGAGTTGGAGTATAGACAGCAAAGTTTCAAAATATCATAACTAGGTAAAGGAAACAAAGTAATTTCAAAATTTCATTAATAAATTAGTGTCAGATGTATAAATTAGTAGTAAACAGTTTGAAAATTATGTTAGTTCCTACCCAATGATGCCACATGAAGTCATCCCAAATATCTCTCTCGAAATAAATAAGTAAAATAAAAATAAAAAATAAAAAAATCTAGTAAATATGCACTAGATCGATCATTAGGTGTAGAAACAAGCAAAGAAATATTTTTGTTTACAAATTAATAAAATATGGGCTGGAAAGGGCTACATTTGTCTTCAGCTACTGATAAGTTAATTTATTTGTTCATAAGCCAACAGTAACTTTTGTATTTATTAGACTCACGACTAGTTTCGGCCTTTTATGTCGCCATTTTCAAGTGTTTCCAGTGAATAATTAAAATAAGACAGTCTAGATCACAATCTGTTGCGTTTATTACTGGCAAGCGGTTTCGGTTCGACAGAACCATCTTCAGGCCTTTGGCATCTAGTTGGTGGACGGTGGCGGTGACCGGAGCAGGCGTCGACTGTTCGCCAACGTGATGCCACCACTGAGAACGTGTGTTGCTGTTACTGTGAGCGGTTTTAATGCCACCACGACCAGCTTTCATGCTGTCGCCATTGTTACTGCTATGCTGAAGTTACGAGCCGATTGCTCATATGCAACGACGCTCTGCTTAGCAGATCAGCGGCACCACAGAGTGGACTCTTATGGATAACAATAGTGTTATTTTATTTGAATTTTTACACATAGAATCTCATGTTATTTAAACTGTAAAGACCTTTCTCTTTGGCTAGTAACATAGAAGCTGCTTAATTATTTTACGAGCTGATTATATACACTCCATTTCCACCATGTTGCTCCTCTTCCACTTTCAAACTAATGCGAGCCTACTCATTTTATCTCTTGTGCAATTGTTGTAGTAGTATAATTGGATAAATTATAAAAAGTGTAAAACTAAGTCATAGTTTAAAAAATTCAATAGGCTTCATTTAAAAAAATTACACCCCCAGAACCAAATCCTGTCTGCATCACTGAGTTAAACTCAGAGCTAATTGCTCTGTGTTGAAAGTAAGACTGAAAGAAGATGACCAGCCCTGTTTGTTATCTATCTAGTGACACGATTATTTAAAAGGCACCAGATGGAGCCATTATAGCGTTCAACTTTTGTTCACACCAAGTTTCATCAAGTGTGTCCTAGATGGCGCTGATTGCAATTGATATATTGTTTGTTATTATTACGAAAATCATGTTATATATTTATTGTCAACCCTATTTTAAAGCATAAAATGGATTATAGTTGATTCCCTATTGAATGATTACTACCATCATATCTAGAAAAAAAATTATGGAAAATATAATTAAATATACAAATTCCTTTACTTTAGTGTGTGAAGATCCAAGGTCTACACAAACGAAAACTCCAATAATTTACTTCATTTATATCATTTCTTTCAATCTCAAAATAAAAATCTGACAGTTTCTTAAATTGGTATACAGATTCTGCAGATGCAAAATGATAGCATTTGTAATCATCAAAACATCTAACATCAAGTGATTGATAGCTCTAGGACTATAGATCTTATATTATGATTATAAACCAAAAGTCTAATTTGCACACAGATCAGAATGAACAAGATTTAATTTCGTAGTTAACAAGTGTTGATATATAAAATAGGTGCAGTGTATGTACATGATGTTATTATCAATATAATCTTCTACACTATTATATGAGTGAGATGAAGAAGATATAAATATAAAATAGTTACATTACAATAAATAAACTGATTAATATTGGTAATTGGATGTGTATACTGCATGAATACATTGACATTCTGTCGTTATACGATTGAAGTAACAAGTTATTTCATAAGAATATTGCAACTTCTTTCACATGTAAAATAAAACCTAAGGTCTAAAGGCTAAAATTACAGCTTGTTTATAATATACTTTCTTGACATATATGAAAACAGAAAATTCACTATTCATGAAATCGTTATACAGTTATTTGAAAATATGGAGTAAATATATTTATATACATTATTGCAGGTCAATAATTTAGATTATAAACAAGCTATAGCCTTAGCCTGTAGCATCGTTAGCTACACACACTTTAACATGTTGTATTTTTGTTGGAGTCTTTAGTCCAGAGACTGATTTGATGCAGCTCTACACTAGCTTGTCGTATGCAAGCCTCTTCATCTGAGAATACGAACGGCAACCTATATCCTTTTGAATCTGCTTACTGTATTCTTATCTCAGTCTCCCTCTGCAATTTTTACCCCAAAAACGTCCCTCAATGCTAAACTGACAATTCCTTGAAGTCTCAGAATGTGTTTTAACAATAGATCCCTTCTCTTAGTAAAGATATGCATGAAATTTCTTTTACCACCAATTCCTTTAAGCAGCTCATCAGTTAAGCCGATCTACCCATCTAATCTTCAGCATTCATCTGTAACACCAAATTTCAAAAGCTTCTATCATCTTCTTGTCTGAGCTCCTCATACATGTTTCATTTCCATACAATGCTACACTGCAGACAAATACTTTCTGGAACGACTTCCTGATATTTGAATTAATATTGGATGCCAACAAATTTCTCTTCTTCAGAAATGATTTACTTCCCATAGCCAATCTTCCTTTTGCATCTTCTATATTTTTGCCATCTCAAGTTGTTTTGCTACCCAAATAACAAACGTCACCTACTACTTTTATTGTCTCATTACCTAATACAATTATTTAAGCATCAACTGATTTTATTGGACTACATTCCATAACCTTGTTTTTTTCTTGTTAATGTTAATCTTAATCTTAAAAACCACCTTTCAAAGAGAATGTCCATGCTCTCCTAGGTCCTTTGCTGTCTTTGACAGAATCACAATTTCAGTGTCAAACCGCAAAGTTTTTATTTCTTCTCCCTGAACTCTAATTCCTTCTCCAAATTTCTCCTTGCATTCCTTCATAGTCACTCAATGTACAGATTGAATAACATTGGGGAAAAGCTCTAACCCTCACTCCCTTCCCAACCACTGCACCCTTTCATGACCTTCGACTTTAATAACTGCTGTCTGCTTTTTGTAAAAAGTGAATATAACTCTTCGTCCCCTATATTTTACCCCTTTTACCTTCAGAATTTAAAAGAGTGTATTCCAGTCACCAATGTGACAATCTACAAAGCTATATATATATATATATATATATATTAAAAACGTAGGTATGCCTTTCCTTAAACTATCTTATAGGATAAGTCGTAATGTGTGTTCCTACATTTCTCCTAAATCCAAAATGATCTTTCCCAAGGTTCGATTCTTTAACTGTTTCATTTTGTCTGTATATAATTTGTGTTGCTTTTTTGGAGTTAGAATTATTATATTTTTCTTGAAAGCTGAGGGTATTTTGCCTGTCTCGTGTATCTTGCACGCTAGGTGTAATAGTTGTTTCGTGACTGGCTCTAACAACGATATCGGCAGTTCAGAGGGCATATCATCATGTTTTTACTCAAATATTTCAGTTTTCTGTATTTTTTTCGCAGTTTCGTGTATCTTATCTCATCTTCTACTTAGTCCGCCATTTTTAGAATATCTATTTCAAATTTATTTACTTTGAATAGACCCTCTATATATTCCTTCCACCTTTCAAATTATCGTTCTTTGCTTAGCACTTGTTTTCCAACTGAGCTCTTGATATTCATGTAGCTGCTTTCCTTGTCTCCAAATATGTCTGTTATTTTCCTGTAGGCAATATCTATCTTTCCCTAGTTATACATTATTCTTTCATTTGTATTCTATCCAGGTTTGCTTAGCCAATCTACACTTGCTATCAGCATCATTTTTAGTCGTCTGCACTTCCTTTTGCGTGTTTCACTTACTGCACTTTTATATTTTCTCCTTTCATCAATGCAGTTCACTATCTCCTGTGTTATTTAACGATTCCTCTTAGTCCTTGTCCTTCTACTTCTATGACCCTCTGCCACCTTCTCTACTTTATCAGTCAACATTACCCATTTTTTTTCTACTGCATTACTTTCCCCTTTTTCGGCCAAACCTCGCCTAACGTTCCCTCTGAAACACTCGAGATCTTCTGGGTTCCTTCAGTTTATCCAGGTTCCATCTCCTTATTTTTCTGCCTTTTCCAGTTTCTTTATTTACAGTTCAAAACCAAAAAATTATGATCAGCGTCTATATCTGCCCTGGATAAGTCTCACAATTTAAAAACTTGTTTGGAAATTATGTCTTATGATTATGAAGTCAATTTGGTACTTTACGGTGTCTCCTGGTTTTTTTCATGTGTACAATCTTGCTTCATGATGCCTAAGCCAAGTGTTCGTGATGATTACATTGTTGTCAGTGCAAAATTCTACCAGGCGCCCTCATCTTTCATTCTTTTTCCCCAGACCACTTTCACCTGATATTTGTCCGTCTCTTCCTCTTTCTACAACCGAGTTCCAGTCGTCCATGACAATCAAGATTTCCTCTCTCTTAACTGCCGTATTAACTTGTTTTATCTCATCATACATTTTTTCAATCTCCTCTTCACCGGCAGAGCCTGTTGGTGTATAAACCTGTACTACTGTGGTTGGTGTTGGCTTCGTTTGTCTTTGCTACGATAATGCGTTCACTATGTTATTCATTGTAACTTACCCACATTCCTATTTTCTTATTCATTGTTAGACCAACTCCTGCTTCCCACCATCTGATTGTGTATCTTGCTGTACTCATCTGACCAGAAATGATGTTAATCCTGCCACCAAACTTCACTAATCCCCCCTACCACATCCAACTTCAATCTATCCATTTGTCTTTTCAAATTTTCTAACTTACGAAGCATGTTGGGATTGATTCCCATCTGCTTGCATTACAGAACCTTCCTATACCACTGTTGCATAATAATGGATATGAATGTAATTAGTCTATTATCATTTTTTTTCAAAACTTTTGTTATTCTTTTTTATAACGTGACTGGGTGAAGTCATTTTCTATTATTTGGTGTTGCAGAAGTTTGTTTAATTAGCAAATATTAATTAATTCGTGCCAGAGGTATATTGTTAAAGTTCAGATAGTGCGCTAATTAATATTTATGTTAAAACTAAGTAAATTATTTTCTCATAATATTAAAGTAGGTATTATTATGTTTCACAATTAATATTAAGAAAGTTTTGCCCTCATTAGTTGCTGTATAATTACCATTAATTATGGTAGTATTGTTGACAAACCTATTTCGTTAAATACGTAAATGAAACACAATTATTGTAATTGAAATTTATATATCAGTTAACTCAGTATTGTTTTTGCTGACTTTTACTAAAGCCAGTTGTACGTAATTGTTTATTTTTCCATTAATTATTTTATGTACATAATTATCAATACGCTATTTCCAGTATCATTGTTTGAACGATATAAATAGGATGCGCTCTCGATATGTAACAGAGTATTGTTTCTTCCTCGATCTGAGGCACAAGCCACGCCAGTTTGAACTTTAATTTTGAACAATTGTGTGAAAGTTTGTCAATGTTGTTTGTGTGGAAAGTGTTTCTACCGGTATTATGAATGGACTATTAATATTTGTGCCACATTAAGATGTACACCTCGAACTTTTGTATTCCATATATGAACTGTGTAAATTCGTATTCTTGTGTGGAATGTGCATTCCTGGTCACATTGATTGTAATTAATGAGACTTGTAGGCTGGCCATAAATGGGGACAAATGGGCACTTACGAATCATTAAAAGTGTGAAAGAACTGCAATTTTGTGTGTTGCCTACGTTATTTGTAGTGAATTAGTTTTCGCCACATGAGATTTCAGCCAGCCGCTACGGAGAGCTGCGATCTTCGAGAACATTAAGAATGAACGAACTACGACAAGGTTACGTCACACCTACCCGATTAAGGGTTAGAACATTCCACACTACGATCTGTAAAATGGCTATTTTGTTTTCTTGATGACGACATCCTTCTGAGTTGTCCCTGCCCGGAGTCCAAATGGGAGAATATTTTACCTCCGGAAAATTGTACACACAATGACGCTGTCAACATATATTCATACAGCTGCATGTCCTCGGCAAAAGTAACGACTGTAATTTCCCCTTGCTTTCAGCAGTTCGCAGTTTCAAGGCCAGCTCAATAAAATATACACTCTGTTGCCCCTGTAACTACTGAAAGGGCTGTTGCCCCTCTTCAGGAACCACACGTTTGTCTGGCCTCTCCGCAGATACCCCTCCGCTGTAGTTGCACGTACGGTATAGCTGTCTGTATCGTTTTAGCACACAAGCCACTCACCTCAGTAATCTATGGGGTTCATTCGGATGTTACAAACGACAAATAGCATGTTCAACATATAGGATTACTTTTGAAACGGCCATCCTAGGTCTTGGAAGAAAATCCAAAGTGGACTCAAAATGGAACCTGATTAAATAGAAACAGTAACACCACTTAACGCAACACGTCTCGTTACTGTAGTAGGATAACATAATAACTAATGAAAATAACAAAATAAATTTGTTTAGCTGATTTAGTCAAGAGTCTGTCTTACTGTCGTTTCAGGAATGTCACATCAAAAAGCACATTGCATGCAGGTACATTTATATCACATAAGATAGTACATTCTCACAAAATCAACAGTGGTACCTACAAATATGTGAATATAAAGCAGTAGCGACAATATGCCTTCTGCTGATATACTGACCAGTTGAAAATGAGTATGTAAGCCTCCGAAACGTGTCGTGTGAGAAAACGTGATTGACACATATAATTCTTTTGATTTTTGTATTACAAATACCCTAGTACAGTTTTCAAATCATAGTCTAACAAGGAGGAAACTGAATAAACCTAACATTGCCTCATAGTGATGTACCCGGTGGTTATAAAGACTGTAATTTCCCCTTGCTTTCAGCAGTTCGCAGTTTCAAGACCAACTCAATCAAATATGCACACTGTTGCCCCTGTAACTACTGAAAGGGCTGCTGCCTCTCTTCAGATTCCAGGATGAAAAAAAATGGAGTTCCACTTGCTGTCACAAGGCGAAAATTTGGCGGTGTAAGCTGTCAGAGGACAACGGCCGTGCCGCAGTGGATACACCGTTTCTCGTTTGATCGACGTTAAGCACTGTCGGACTTGGCTATCACTTGGATGGGTTACCGCCTGAATCTGCTGAGTGCTGTTGACAAGCGGGGTGGACTCAGCCCTTGTGAGGCCAATTGAGGAGCTACTCGGTTGACAAGTAGCGGCTCCGGTCACGAAGACTGACAAACGGCCGGGAGTGCGGGGCGCTGACCAAGCCACCCCTCCATACCGCATCCGATGACGCCTACGGGCGGAGGATGACACTGCGTTCGGTCAGTATCCAGTGATCTTCTCGAGGCCTGTGGGACGGAGATAAGTTAGTAAGCAGTCAGAATGTAAAATGTTTCCTGCTTTGACATCAGTATGCTATTGGCTCTTTGGCGATACTTGTTCATGTCGTTTCTGATGAAAGACCTTGCGCTACTGGTAAAGTTGTTTTATCCAAACGGCAGCAACAGCAGCGCTGCACTGCAGGGATATCACGGAGAGAGATAGCTACGAAGAGGCGCCATGTCAATAAATGTGCTAAGGGATATAATTTAGAAATTTGAAGAAACACGTGAATTAGGTGGTGCAGCAGGGAGAGGGAGGCGTCTCATGGCGGTTGTTGATGAACTTGCTACAGCTGTAGCCGACCGTGCAGCAAATGCCTCGAATTTTTCAGCCAGTGCCTTAGTTGTGGCACGGGAATTCTCCCCCTCCCCCCTCCCATGGTCAACACTTCAAAAGATTTTACGGCTCCCTATAAGATTCATAATGTGAACCAAATGTAGCTTCGGGATAGGCTACAACGCCATGAATTTGCCCTCCATATTTGGCAATGTATGGATGAACCGCGGTGGAGTGGCCGAGCGTTAGAAACCGTCTCGCTGCGGAGCTCGCGGTTGTTCGCCGTCGAAGGTCCTGGGACATAGGTGTGTGTGTTGTCCTTAGGTTAGTGTAATTAGATTGTAAATGTAGGGATTGATGACCATTGTAGTTTGGTCCAATGGCGGACGTTAAACTCCAAACTTCCTTCTTGGTCCAATGGGTTTACAAACATTTGAAATAAATGACATGTGGTGAAGAAAAATTCTTTGGACGGTCGAGGCACATTTAACTCGGTTCGGTGCCGTGAATGCACAGAACTGATGCATATGGGGTCCAACCCCTCCCGCCCTCCCCACAAACACACACATTGTGCAAGAACACCCACTGCACTCAGCTTATGTGACTTATCGTAATGGGGATATTTGAAGGATCGTTTCCTTTTCTATCAGGAATGTATCCGGACTCTTTCCTGATATGCAGGATAGCATACAAGGTCATATTACCCAAAATACACTGTATATCCAGTGGGCAACTGTCGACTATGCCATTTTACGGATGCAGCATGTTGCTGAGCTGGCAGACCACATTGGACACAAGTTGTAATATGTGACCATATCCTAATAACTGTGCCAGAACCACCTTTGTCAAGTGTTTGATAGGTCCTTCCCTACCCATACGCATACCACATTCTAACTGCCTGCAGCGCCCTGTTTTCCCCTGATGGTAGAAAGTGGAACTATAATATTTTCATAGTACTCCGTGAGCACTCTGATTATTGAACATCCCCGAGAAGTTTCAGCGTCCGGCGATATTTACAGCCCGCACTGCAGCATCCGGAACAGCGTCAGTTTAATTGTAACCATCCTGTGTGGACGAGTGATATAAATGGACGAAACAGAGCTGTGACCAAGTATTTGAGGAGAAGTAGCGCATTACTATCTTCTTTGACACTGTCAACGCCGGAGACAGCGATCGGTCGTAATTTTTTTTATATTAAAAATGTTTGTAAATATATCGGACTCAACTGCTAGGTTCTTAGTTCGTAGCTTACAAACTACTTAAACTAAGGGAACTTAACCTAAGTTGAACACACACATCCATGCCCGAGGGAGTCGAACCTCTGATGCGGGAGGCCTCGCGATACGCAATGTTGCACTCCAGACCGCTCGGATACTCCCGCGCAGCTATATTAAGAATTAAATTCCTTTAACTTAAGATCAAAACAACGTTTTAATACATTGAAATTGCTCTTTTGACATTGAGGATTTTAATTCTTAACATAAAAAAGTAGCACGTTATGTATTACTTTTTTGTTCCTCATTGTTGTTACGTCGTGTTGGTTCAACGTAACGTGGATTACCGACAGAGTTTGAGGAAGCGGACAATATTCTAAATCAACTTTCACAGTTAATTTGACTCATTTTCAATGTGAGAGTGAAGATCGGGGTGAGAGTTTAAAATAGGGAAAGTTTAATTTTTAAAAACTCACAACCACCAACTGCAAACCATATTCCTAAACATGCAAAAACACTGGAACTGTGATTGCTGCTGTTTGACTCGTTTTCTAGGGGATGATATCACAAGTTCGCAGCTTTCCTTCCCTGCATATGATTAACAAAAAAATTCATAATAAAGTCATGTTCATGAGAGAAAAGGGTGTACTAGCTACTATTTTTGAAAACACGTGAAAGTTCACTTTATGTTGTTTATTTCACAATATTAGAACCCTGTGGCTGATACGTCTGTATGTTGACACATTTATCAAAAAAATTATAGCTCGTGAGCCCCCAGACAAAATGAATATTTGTCGCAAATTGTTTTCACACCATCTGCCTGTCTCAAACACCGTTTATGTTCATGCCTTAACAAAACACAGTCACGTTTAGTGCGATGCACACCTTGTTCCACCGGCTAAATATTCACAACACACAGTAGCACTCGATGCAACTTGGTGCAGTCTACGACGAGCAACCACACTTGGCAATTGCCACACCAAAAATCTAAAGCCTCCACCTGGAGATACACATGCCGACTGATGCAGAGCGACGCCGCCCGGCGAGCTACCCCACTCGTTCCCGACTCGTCACTTCCTGCCCACGCGCGCGCGCGCGCGCCAAAAGCTCAACCGCCGGGTTTTTTCCCCTACGTCATCAACTTCCCCACGTGAGCTGTTCTAACCGACTTCCAACGTACAGCGCTCAGCCAATACATTTCTAAAACTTTACTTAAAATCAAAATAATTACACTACACATTAAATAAATGTCTTCTTAGGTTTTTATATTGGTATAAACATCCTTTGTACTATTTATCACAATTGTGCAATTTCTTATATCACTGATAAGTGATTTAGCTGAGTACTTCAAGATAAAATACACAAGATTAATTGAAAATAAAATGAGAAATAGTTAATATATTATTTTTATAAACAAACATTGCCATGCTAGTTGTGTAACTGTCTTGTATTCATTGGTAATTTATTACTTTTCATTGTCAATTAAACATATTACGCCAGATGTGACTGTATCAGCTAATGTATTGTTTATTTATCAACAGGCTATTTTATAATGAGGGCCTTAAAGGTTCCTAACTGCATCGTATTACTTCAAATGCAAGTAGTATTAGAATATTTTATTTCACGCTGTGCACTGCACTGTGCCTTGCACTCGCCACTGTCCTTCTCTCCCCTCACCGGAAACGAAAACTGGAAAATCCTAAACTGGAACAAGCCACCAACGTCGGCCTGCTTGCTGGCCTTCCGTCAGCTACAAGCACACAGCAAATGTCAACGTGGAGAATTTCTACCTTTGGCCTAACTATAAATGTTGTCACCCAACTGCGTACATAAATTGCTACCATAATTAATAAGATTAAAATTGTGTAACATTTAGTGCATTGGCATGGTCAATGTTTGCAGTGAACTTCATATTGTTTAATTATCAAAAGCTATTAATTACCAGTATTTCTATTGGGCGGTAATCTCACAATTTGTCCTTAGCAGTTTAGTCCTCCTATCCCAACAAAACAACCCTACCCCCAAAAGTGTCTCTTCGTTTTGCCACATACTCTTGATTACATGCAATTTTCTGTTAGTGCTAGTACGACCATCAGAATGTATCAGTATTGTTAATGTGTGGATCTGTCAGCATGCCTAGTGGGATACATAACAGACACAAATAGCATCAGTTGTTGAGTGATTAGTCTGAATGAATCTGACTAGCCGCGTACTCCTGTGAGGCGTCGTTATCAGTAGTTGATGCTGTTTGAAAAGTGCCCCATTCTCGATCTCCATTTAGATAACTTTACATATAAAAGACAGTGTAGAGTGCAATGAATTATTAATTTAGTCAACTAGTTTCAGTCCTTATTTTGGATCATCTTCAGGACTGTAACTCCATCGATGTCGTGGAGATGGGCAGGTGCTTCGGAGTCTTTTAGAGCGTTACTTCTGGAGTCGTAACTGTACGATGAAATCGACGCATTTTTTGTTTGCTACTTCAGGTGCTATTTTAGGCAGTGGTTTGATTTAGTGTGAGCTGCGAGTGCCAGTCTACATCTACATACATACTGCGCAATCCACCGTAAGGTACGTGGCGGAGGGTGCACTGTACCACTAATAGACATTTCCTTTCCCATTCCACTCCCAAATAGAACGAGGAAAAAAAGAATGCCTTTATGCCTCCGAGCCCTAATTTCTCTTGTCTTTGAGATCACTACGCGAAATGTAAGTAGGTGGCAGCATGATAGTACTACACTTGGCTTCAAATTACGGCCCTCTAAATTTCAACAGAAATTCACGAAATGAGAGTCGTCTTTCCTCCAGCGATTCCCAATTGAGTTCCCGGAACACTTCCGTGACACTCGCGCATTATAATAAACCTAGCTGCTCGCCTATGAACTGCTTCTATGTCTGCCTTTAAAATGATCTGCTGCGGGTCCCAAACACTTGAGCAATACTCAAGACGTGGTCGTACAAGCGTTTTATACGCAGTCTCCTGTACAGATGAAGTACATCTTCCCAAAATTCTACCAATAAACCGAAGTCGGCTGTCCGAATTACTCACAACTGTCATTACATGTTCGTTCCATTTCATATCGCTCTGCAATGTTACGCCTAGATATTTGAACGACGCGACTGCATCATGGGGTCTAAGCAGAAATTTCTGTCAATTGCTGAAAAACCAAAGTTAATTGACGAAGTGAGGGCAAGAGTAAAGAAAAAGAAAGACATAGCAGCTGATTTTGGGATTGCAACAATAACACTGTCAACAATAATGAAGAATGAAGACCACGTGATAATAATGTGAACATTGGACTTATTTTTAAGACTATGCATAACAATCTATCTTGACCTGTATGTTCTATTACTAAAACTAAACATTGGGCTAAATTACACAAAAAAGCGAATAAACATTTCACATTAACTGCAGTAATAAGAAGTCGTGACTTTTTTCTGGAACACTTAGTTATATCGAACCCTCGATATATCGAACTGCAGTAATAAGAAGTCGTGACTTTTTTCTGGAACACTTAGTTATATCGAACCCTCGATATATCGAAATAATTTTGTCTTTCCTAGAGATTCGATATAACGAGGTTTGACTGTACTTCTACCTCTTATAGTGCATCAAATGCTTGTTTACTTGTACGGAATCCCAGCAGTTTACTGTCTCACAAGATGGCGGACTTCGCGTATGCGCACTAAATTTTGGCGCACAGATTGCAGCGAGGTTCCTTTCTGCATAATCCCTGTTCTGTACCTCAGTCCTTCCTTATAGGCCCTGTTGTCGGAAGCTACCAAGAATACTCAGCGCGAAATGACTAGTTAGCAGCATTACTGGCCAGTAGCAGCACATCCTAAAATAGGCAATGCCATGTTTCCTTTTCTTTAGATTGTTATGAAATTCACTGGCTTTCTCCACGTTGTTGAAAAACGTTGGTTGCACGTTTACCTTTTACAACCCGAGTTTATTTTCATGGCGTTTTTCTTGCACTTTACTGTACTTCACTAAAATCGTATTCATTGGTAAAGAACTGTTGTTTCACTTGCAATTGCCTTCTTTTCTATATTCCAGACCAAGGAAGGAAAACTAGTAGACTTTAGAACATGAAGCGAAATGTATTATTTTCTACACAGCTTGAACCGCTGCGGCTATCTGAGAAATTTACTTGGAGAATTTCTGAGAGAGACTCAGCGACCAGTCGCTTATTGCAGATCGATTTCGGCTAGATTCCCAGCAGTTCCTTATATAAGAAGAAAAAGAAAATAAAAATGTATAATTACTTCCGTAACTATAAATGTTGATTTTAGTTATGAGAGTTACACTAGTACCCTTTGTATTCTATTTTCACGCCACAATTATATTTCAGTACCAGCATTCCATGACTTTTAAAAAAGGAATAAAATTTTATATTGCTTCTGTGACAATAAATATATGCTACTTTCTATTTGAAAAATTAATTAAACATTAAACGTGTTCAGAATCATCCCATGTAAAGGGAACCAACGTTTGTACAATCCAACTGTTGTATCACATATCACTTCAGTTGTAACACACATGCTGACATAGGTCAATTTACAATGTTTATAATCTCGTTATGTAAACGTTGATGTCATGCACCGTTATATTACTATTTTATGTGACTTATGCTTTACTATTGTAGATATACTGATGACAGCTGCAATAAACGGTTTATCGCCACTGATTGCAATGTTTCAGAAATTGTTTCAAACAGTCGCTTTGTACAGTCAACCAGTGATGGAGTCTAACATCTTGCGACAGGTTTTGGATCTGTTTCCTTACTAAACTTTATTGACTGAAACGTTGAAGCCACACGATCACAGGGATCTTCCTGAGTTCGTCGATTCAGCCGCAATAGAATCGGATGCCGATCCTGATTTCAAAGGGTGGAAATTGTCTTTTCAGAAGAAGCGCAATTTGTTTTACAAAGGGAGACAGGATTAACCAATACGCTTGACAGGTCGCGTTATGTATGAACAAAAATGAAAAACTGCAAGATATTTTGCTCACTACCTCCCAGATTTTGAGAAATCTGCCCTTAAAGTTCACTAAATCAGTTCATGGCGATAAATCGACTCAGAATGAACTGGACCGACGGATAGTAATAAACTGAGCATTTTTCGTGACATAATGCTTGTTCTATGTTTATCAGTGAAGTCTTTGCTCAGCTTTTGAAAATTTTAATTTTTTTCTTTCTTGATAGGGTTGGCAGCCGTCTGATCAATGACGCTGAGCTACTGCGTCGACACCAGTGATCTCTATATAACCTGGATGTTGAACTACAGATAGCTGAGCGTGCCGGCCAAAGATGTTCACATTCTGTTTGTTGTTGTTTCTTTGTTTCTTTGACTTCGGTTTCAGACCATTCAGTCATTTCTTTCTTAGAATCAATGGCATATAATACTATTAATTCCTTCCTTTATTTTATATAGTCCTTTATTGCCCAAATTACTTTAGTAATGACCATTATATTTTAATCTTTCCGTTACATATAAACTCGATTATGGCTTCGTAGACTTTTGTGTTGGATTCGTATAGTAAGGATTTCATTGTCATTGGTTGTGGCACTTTATTTTTGATGATAGATGATAAAAAACCTTTCCTCGCTTCTTGATATTTTGGGCATTGAAAAAATAAGTGGTTCGTATCTCCTCGCGAGATGCCATCACAATCACAAGCCGGTGTTTGATTTATATTCAATCGGTATAAGTGTTCAGGGAATGAACCATGGTTAAATCTTATTCTACTTAATGTACTCGTTGCTTGTCGGGGTCCATTGACTATATCAAACCATGGTCTTTTAGGTATTCTAACTTGTATATGAGCATAGTTGCGTCCTTTGTAGCGTGAGCTATGTGTCCATTCTTCTTGCCAAGAGTCAAATGCCCTTTTGCGAATAATATGACCATATTCAGTGTAAGGAAGTTTTAGCTCTATTTTTGTCCCATTGCTTGTTGCCTGCTTTGCCAGCTGGTCCACTTTCTCGTTTCCTGGTATGCCACAATGTGCCTTCACCCACATGAATATGATCTTTTTCTGTCTTCTCAAACTTTCATAATACCATAGGCGGATTTGTAGCAGGTATTCATTCGTGGATTTCGAAATTTTTATATTAGACATTGCTTGTAGTAAACTCTTACAGTCCGATAATATTACAAAGTGTGAGTAATTCTGATTTATAGTGTACTGTATCGCCTTTAGAACTGCATATGTCTCAGCCAAATAAATCGAAGCATTCTCTGGTAATTTAAATTTTTGCTCCATTTGTAGTTGTGGACTATAAATGGCACATCCAGTGCCATTTCCGTCAGCCGACTTTGATCCATCTGTGTATATGTGAATTATCTTGTTTCCTGATACCTGCAGTTGTCTTTGCATGGCTGAGATCGTCTCCAAAAACTGAGTCTTTCCCTCTATTATTTGGAACGGGATCTGGTCCCTGAGCACGAAATAGTCATATTTATATATAGGCCACTGTGTGTTCGATAAAATATTTCTACTGATGTTTGCAATGTCATTGTAGGTTGTAACTATATCATACAGGTTTTTGCCCCAATTTCCAGTGGATGAATGAAACAGACGTACTATTTCATGTATTGGGTGTTGTGAACATGACAACTTCTCTACAATGAATCTCTCCATGAGCATCTTCCTCCTTATATGTAGGGGCATCTCACGAGCTTCCACCAGTAGTGCATTTGTTGGAGTGGATTTCATTGCACCTAAGCAAGTGCGAATACATCGGTACTGGAATCTGTCTAGCTTCTCTAACTGCTTGTTTGTTGCATAGTTGTAGAACATGCTGCCATAGTCTAGTCTGGATCGGATGAGGGCACGATACAAGAGCAGCATCACTGAGGGATGTGCCCCCCACCATGTCCTGGTGAGGGATCTAATGATGTTCAGTATTTGTTCACTTTTTCCAATTACTGTATTAATATGTGCTATCCAAGAGAGTTTACTGTCCAAAGTCATTCCTAGAAATCGAACACTCGCCTTTATTGGTATTCTTTTGTCATCCATATGTATTAAACAATTCCTTGGTACTTTAGTCTTTCTAGTGAATATAACTATTGAAGATTTCTCTGGTGCAATCGTGAGTCCATTTCCACAAAGCCACTGATTTAAGTTTTTTATAGATGAAGTAAGATTATTTATCGCCTCTTGTAATATTTTGTGGGAGGTGAACACACATATGTCGTCAGCAAACTGAATAATATTAACTGCTTGAATTAATGTTTTTTCTATGTCGAATGTATAAATTGCATAAAGCAGTGGGCTGAGAACTGATCCTTGTGGTACTCCATTGTCCACTAACCGGGGACCCTCAAGTTCATGATTCACTCTAATATACACAATTCTTTCACTTATTAATGTCGATATTGCTTCCACAAATTGAGGTGGTGCTCCTAATTGTATCAATTTATCCAATAATATGCTGATCTGTACACTATCATAGGCTTTTGTTATGTCAGAAAACAGGGCTGCTGTATATTTATTCTCACCAAAGCCAGATAGAACTGAGTAGATCAATATAGATAAGTTGTCCATGCAATTTTTACCTCTGCGAAATCCATATTGGGAACTAGATAGTAAGGATGAGGATTCTAACCACCACTCCAATCGCCTTTTTATCAGTTTTTCCATCGTTTTAGCAATACAAGATGACAGTACGATCGGTCTGTAAGATGTGGCTACCCATGGGTCTTTCCCTTTTTTGTGTATAGGAACTATGATCTGTGTCTTCCATTCTTGGACCAATTCGTAATGCATCCAGATTTCGTTATAAATTCGGAGGAGTAGGTCTAGAGCATTTCTAGGCATATTTTGTATCATAGGATATGTAATCTGGTCCATTCCTGGAGCTGTATTTGTGCTTTCTTTGATGACAGATATAAGCTCCTCGATATTGAACGGAGTATTGAGTATATGCTGTTCTCCTGAAGTCCAATTTCTCTTCCTATGTGGCTTGTTGCGTACACTTGGTGGAGCGATAAGGTCGCAGAATTCTTCTACCCAATCAAATGTCTGTATATGGTTGGGTGCAGGCGCTACATTCCTGAACCTGTTAACTTTGTGCCATATCTCTGACAAGTCGGTGTTCTTACTTAGGCTGTTACAATAATTTATCCAGCTGTTCTTTTTAGCTGATTTTAATAGTTTCTTTGTTTTGGCTGCTGCTTGTTTATACTTCAAAAAGCTGTCCATGTTAGGTTGTTTGATATAATCATTTAGGGCTTTTTTTCTGTCTTGTACTGCTCTATCACATTCTTCATTCCACCATGGGTTGCCCAATCTTCTTGCTTTTGTTATTACTGTTCTTTTTGGGATAGCTTCATCTGCCGCATGATATATACTATTTTGAAGCTGTGTATAAACTCTGTGTGGATGATGGTTGATTTCTATTGAGTTTACCGCTGATTCCAAAATTTGTCTATATTTAATCCAGTCCGCTTTGTTCATGTTCCAGCTTGAATTATTAGAGAAATATATTTGTTTATTTTTTCCATGTTGTATGTTCATAGTTATAGGGAAATGATTTGATCCCATGGTATCTTGTATAACAGACCATGTCACAATTTGGGTCATACATGGGGAGGCTAATGTTAGATCCACTGCAGATGGCCTCATACCAGGTCCTTGGTTTAATGTTGGGGATCCATCATTGTAAATTATGATATTGTGGTCATCTATACATGACATTATGTACTCTCCTTCCTTATCGTTCACCTGACATCCCCATGCTGTGTGATGTGCATTGAAATCACCACAGATTAGGAATGGTTTTGTTATGTTTTCTAGTAATGTATTCATGTGGTGTTCTAAATTTCGACATTTTGGCGGTCGGTATACGGATGCAATTGAAAATCTGTAATTGTTAGTATATATTTCTGCTGCTATTGCTTGAAAATCCAGGTTGGGTAGTGGGATTGCAATTTGCTTGTAGGCAAGTTTTGTATTAATGAATATGGCTACACCACCTTTGCCATCCTCCCTATCTGATCTTATTACATGGTATCCTCGGCATTTAAATGTCATATTTGGTTTAAACCACGTCTCACTGACTACAGCTATACCATATTCTTTGGAATAAAGTTCATGCATGAATGACTCTCTATTGGCATATAATGATCTTGCATTCCACTGAAGAATTTTTATGTCCATTATTTTGTAAGGGAGAGTAATGGTTACTTTTGAGCTGTGTCTGTCTTGCTGTATATTCATTGTTTGGATACTATATGGTCAATCATGTTGTATATATCTGTCTGGTCCAAATTGTTCTTGTTTGATGAGGTAAGCTGTGTTATTAGGTTTGTAAAAGCAGTC
The DNA here is from genome assembly GCA_026315105.1 of Locusta migratoria. Taxonomy (NCBI): domain Eukaryota; kingdom Metazoa; phylum Arthropoda; class Insecta; order Orthoptera; family Acrididae; genus Locusta; species Locusta migratoria. Next base: position 94,045,245 of record CM048747.1, on the reverse strand, counting down.
ACCAACTCCTCAATTAATATTTTCTTCTTGTCTACTCCTCCTGCTGGAAGTGACTGTTGAGGCTCAGGTGTCTGTGGTCGTGGTGCGTACGGGTTCTCCTTAATGGGAGATATGGGTAAATTTATGTTAGCAAGGAGATGATTAGGAAGAGGTGCATTCTTTATTGTTGTAGGTCTACTCTGATATACTGTTTTAGTAAATCTATGTTGAGAGCTTTTTGGGAGTGGAAAATCTTTCTCCCAATTCACTTTACTTTCACTAAACTTTCCCGCCACTGCTGCATAGGACCTTCTGTTCACGTATTCCTCAGCTTCCTTAAATGATATATTGTGTGTTGCTGATGCTGATTTTATCTCCTTTTGTTTGAGGTACATAGGGCAAGATTTATCTCTAGCTGTATGGTTCCCCTTGCAGTGTACACAGCATATTGTTTGGCTTGTGCACTGTGTGTCCTCATGATTCCCTCCACATTTATTGCATCTAGACTGTGATTGACATTGGTTGCTAAGATGACCATATCTGAGACATCGAAAACACTGTCTCACAAGAGGTATGTATGGCCTAACACTACATCTCATACCATAAATTGTCACAAATTCTGGTAAGTATTGTGATGCAAATGTGATTACACATATTTGACGCGGTATATTTCTCTCTACACCTTGGTTGAGTATTTTCTTTGTCATTCTTCGAACTTGGCTTACTGGTATTGTAGACTGAATAGCTTCTTTCAGTTCTAGCTCGGTCAATTCTAGATCAACATTTCTAATGACTCCCTGACGGTGTGTTCGGTGATTAGGTATGTATGCTACCATTTGCTTTGGTTTTAGTGGGTTGTCGTTCACAAACCTATTTGCAGCTTCCATAGTTGAAAAGTCAATTTTAATTCTGTTTTTCCCAACCACTTTGAGATTCAGTATTTCATGTTTGTAGCCGCAGTCTGTAGTAAAAAGTGCCTTTCCCAATGCCATTGGATGATATTTGCCCACATTACCAGTGAGACCCTCAATGAATACATAGAATGGGCCGACAGCGTCACTTTGGTACCTATTTCCTTTGTTTTGTTCATATATTGACTTCACATTTGCTACTGAAGCACTGTCCCACTGTGTATTACAGGAATCTTGTAAATGTTGGTTGATATTTGAATTACCAGCAGTTGGTGTCTTTGGATTTTCCAAGTGGTGAGTGAGTTTTGTCCTTTCGATTGTAACATACTTGTCACACCTACCTGAGTCATCTGCTGTCGAACTCATTACCTCGTTTACAATTCTTTGTTGATGTTGCTGGGAGTTAATTGCTCGTCGCTTTTCCTGGACTCCTTCAGTCTCTTCCAGTGCACGTTTTACTGTAGAATTCGTCGCTGGATCAATCTCCATTCCCATGTTCAATAGAACTTCTGCACTTAGTAGTTCACGGGCATACAGATCCGAATCGGGTGAGAGGCCTCCTCCCTCCCCGAACGGTCCGCTATCCATATTTGTTGTGTCCCAGGCTCTTTCGGTTATATAAAGTTTTGGTCCTGCCTTAAATATTTGATTCCTACCACTTATATATTGATCTACGAGCTTTTTCCTTTATTTACTGACAAAAAAACTCGAGCTCTACTAACTAATATTTTCACGATACACAAGTCAAAGATCACTCGTTCACATTCTGTTTCTTGACTAATTAGAACATGACCGCTATGAAGTATTAGAAGAAAACGAGAAGGAAATATGTTTCGATTCCGTACTCACGTGAGTCTGTTAGTTCATATATTGACATAAATTTCAAATACAGAGATAATATAGCAATTATTTGTCATGTATTAACTGATGTAAATTCGTTTGACTAATTACAACATGGCGGACAATGCACATTCGTGTGCAAAACATATGAATGTGCAAGCACACTAAGTTCTATGCTCAGACACCAGAGTTATACATCCAGGTTATATAGAGATCACTGGTCGACATGCTTGGCTAGCGTCGTTTTTCGCTAAGCGTGGTTGCGTAATTTAGTGCGTGTATAAAAGGCAGTCGTGAAAATTTCTCTTCTTGCTTCCTCACAAAATACGACCGAGCGAAGTGAGGCACTGGTTAGGACACTGGATTCGCATTCGTGAGGACTGCGGTTCAAATCCACCTCCGGCCATCCAGGTTTAGGTTTTTCGTGATTTCCCTAAATCACATTCGAGGATTCGAACCTCCGACCTTGAAATGAGGCCAAGGGAGGTGACAATTATTTGCATTGTAAGAAAATTATGGTCAAAAATTAGCAATTATAATTAATTCTACATAAACATTTCATACCACAAATTTATTTCCAAAAATGTAAAGTTACTAATAGTACTACTGATATTATCGGCGTAATTGAAGACCTGGATACAACCAGTCGGTATTGACCGATGACGTCACATCTGAGTGACTCAAGATACGCTACGTACATATACCAATTAGGAAAACAAACAGTATCAACGAATATAAACATAGGGGATAATGTCAAAACATGTATTGTAGATAATAAACATATGTGATTATCCTCATAAATTACACATTACCACAACAGAATGTACCAGGTCTCAGCCCAAAAATTAGCGCCTTCGGTGTTCACTTAAAAAAAAAAAAAAAAAAAAAAAAAAAAACACCCTCCCTGTTAACCTATTCCCCACTAACAGAGAGAAGCTGCAGATCACTTTTTAAACACAAAATCTTAATCTATAATCTGTGTTCTGCTTGTAAACAAACTGTCGTTTTTAACTCAGATATGACGTCACAGGTCAAAGCAGACGGGTCGTATTCCGGACTTCATTTGACCCATATTATAGGAATATTTCCGATAAAATGCTTCACTCTTCTTCATTGTTCTCTAAGGGTAAGTGTAGAATTAAAATAGGAACCGTCAACTCATCAAAACATTTCAGAAAAATTCTTACAATACCAATAGAGTATTAATACAAGAACGGAAAAACATTAACACAGCAATGTATTTTATGAAATATAAATTAATCAAAATATGAATAAAAAATATAAATAAAATAATTAAAAAAATAAAAATATGTGATGTCTTTCTACTTATCGTGAGGAATTTTATTGCTTATTAGAATCGGTGTAATAAATACGATCTGGCTCCCCACAATCTAGCATTTCTTCTTCATTACATTTCTCTTTGTCATGATTTTGTTCTGTTGCTTTTTCCTAGCATTGAAACATATTTTAGTACCTTGGTAGAACTAGTGGTGAATTGGGGGGGGGGGGCGGATGATATTCAGAAGCCTTTGTAGGCCGTTATTGCTATTTGCTATTCGATGTGCTGTTTCGTTCAAGCTCTGGATATCCTTAAGATAGATACACTGAAAAATAAGTACTGTAAAAGGATATTTCTTTTCCAGTCTAATCCATACCATATTTTATAACCTTGTTAGCTTTTATACAAGTTATTTGTCTAAAGCGCTTTCCAAATTAAGGAAGGAACCCTGCATTTCAAATACTAAAAATTTATGGTTGGCGTTTGCTTCATCGATCCCTACTGATTTCCAAAGATAACATTTATTTATTTCTACATTCAAGCTTCCTGCCACTAGATATCAGCGAATGTATGATTCTCACATATCCCCTTCGTTCATAACAGTGTTGTCCACGCACTACGGTCGGAGGTTCGAATCCCCCCTCGGGCATGGATATTTGTGCCGTCCTTCGTTGTAGGTAGTTCATAAGTAGTTTGTAAGTTTAGGGACTGATGACTCCGTAGTTAAGTCCCTTAAGCTTAACAAACATTTGAACATTTTTGTTGTCCACGTTAATTATATGTTTCTGCACTTAAATGTTCAAAAGTTTGTAGAGCTTATGGGACTTAACTACGGAGTCATCAGTCCCTAAACTTACAAACTACTTATGAACTAGCTTATACTAAAGAAAACACAAACATCCATACCCGAGGAGGGATTCGAACCTCCGACCGCAGCGGCCGTGAAGACCGTGACTGGCACGCCGCAGACCGCTCGGCCACCGCGGTCGGCTTCTGCAGTTAACTCAGATTTTTTTTAGAAAGTGCACCTACCCCCTGAGCATTGTGATCCCACAGATATTAAGAGACAGTTCATGGACGGAAGTGTGAGACAGAAAATTTTAGGAGTCTAAGACGGGAATACAGTTATCAGTTAAAACGAATGAAGGGTTTAGCAAGTTCAAATGTTCAAATGTTTGTAATTCTATCGGACCAAACTACGTGGTCATCAGTCCGTAGCTTACAATCTACTTAAACTAAACTAACCTAAGGACAACACACACACCCATGCCCCAGGGAGGACTCGAACCTCCACGGCGAGCAACCGCGCGCTCCGCAGCGAGACGCTTTAGACCGCTCGGAGTTTAGCAAGTACGTGGAACTGAAGATACCTGCAGATTGTACGGTAACTCGAGGAGGTGCGTCCAGCCAGTCGTCGAACTGGAGACCACAACTGACTACCGTAGTGTCACGTACATTTCGTGTCTGTGATTTTAAACAATATCTGTGGTAGGCATCTGACGCGACTGAACTCGACAACAATCCAGATGGCTATTTTTAAATGGACAGTATTGCACGGTTGTCCGATATTAACCGTGTGGCGGACTGCCATCGAGTCTGTTTTGCCTCCCAGTTCTTGGAAACGTGTTCTGCTGCTTTACGAGTATATCAACACGAAAAAATGAAGTTGCATCTCCACAGAATTTTAGCTGCAGTCCGATATTTGCTGGAGGAATTCCTGGAAACTGCAGTTTATCTGCAAGTTGCCACGTAAAACGCGCTCGTGCAGTGCAGTCTTGAGTGCTGCTGAGTCGCGTAACATTCCTGCGGAGTAAACAGACGGACGAGATCGAGGGAGTCCGGCGGAATACGTGACAAGCCTGTCTGCCAAAGACTGGAGCGACGTGCAGATTTTCAACGATCTCAATTGGCGAACTCGAGAAGAATTTTTTATTCCACAAGCTACTACCGCAAATCTAAAAACCAGTTTTAAATTAAAATTACATACGTTGTATGGTGATATTATGAGAACACTAGCTTAGCTCCCACTCTTTCGCACGCGTTGACTGGATGGTCTGCATTTGTTGTTTCTACTTCTAAATAGCTTTAAAAATGCTTTCCTAATCAAGTACCGGTTGATAAAAAAATCAGTATAACTTTGAACACTTAATAAATCACGGAATAATGTAGATAGAGAGTTAAAAATTGACACACGTGCTTTGAATGACATGGGGTTCGCTAGACGCGTGAAAGATTTCCTTGCGCGCGCCGTTTGGTGATGATCGTGTGCCCAGCCACCACTTTCGTCACGCTTGGCCTCCCAGGACCCCAGACCTCAGTCCGTCCGATTATTGGCTTTGGGGTTACCTGACGTCGCAAGTGTATCGTGATCAACCGATATCTCTAGGAATGCTGAAAGACAACATCCGACGCCAATGCCTCACCATAACTCCGGACATGTTCACAACATTGTTGTTGTTGTTGGTTTTTGAGGGGACTAAACAGCTAGGTCATCAGTCCCCTCACAACATTATTCCTCAAAAAATGTTCAAATGTTTGTTAAGCTTATGGGACTTAACTACGGGGTCATCAGTCCCTAAGCTTACAAACTACTTATGAACTAGCTAACACTAAGGACGGCACAAATATCCATGCCCGAGGGGGGATTCGAACCCCCGACCGCAGTGGCCGTGCAGACCGTGACTGGAACGCCTCAGTCCCCGCGGCCACCACGGCCGGCCATTATTCCTCGACTATAGCTATTGTTGACGAGTGATGGTGAACATATTGAGCATTTCCTGGAAAGACCATCATCTTTGCTTTGTCTTAATTTGTTATGCTAATTATTGCTTTTCTGATCAAATGAAGCGCCATCTGTCGGACATTTCTTTGAACTTCTTTAGAACTTTTGGTTCTAATAAAACCGCATGTCATTCCAAGCATGTGTCAATTTTTACCTCTCTATCTACATTATTCCGCGATTTATTAAGTATTCAAATTTATACTGACTTTTTGATCGCCCAGTATTTTGCTACCCCCTATTGCACCATTGATGGCAGAATTGAAAACATCCCGAAACACATTTCTTAAAAATTCTAAGCATGGTTTCATATCCAAATTTTCGCATTTCTAGCATCAAAATTTAGTAGTACCCTGAAACGATTTCCCCTTATGTCACCTGCTTATTGGTTGAATTTCCAAAAATATCGAAAACCGTCTTTTTAAATTTCCAATCGAAAATCTAAATCCGACGTTTTGTATTTCTTGCATCAAAATTACTGATTTATACACCAGTACTTCAGTCTTCAGGTTGGGCCGGTCGCGGTGGCCGAGGGGACTAGGCGCTTCAGTCACGGTCTGCACGGCCACTACGGTCGGGGTCGAATCCCCCCTCGGGCATGGATATTTGTGACGTCCTTAGTTGTAACTAGTTCATAAGTAGTTTGTAAGTTTAGGGACTGATAACCCTGTAGTTAAGTCCCATAAGCTCTACAAACATTTGAACATTTTTTGTGTCTTCAGGTTTATTCTTCTTTCACACAATACAACTTAGACGTTTTGCAGTTCATGAATCCTACCTGCAATCTATGGGCTATTGCCATATCACAATCGCCAACGTTTGACACTGTTGGTTCTAAGTAGTTAAAGCTATCGACTTTCTTCAAATCTTGCCCATCCAACTGGATTGTTTCTTCACCTTGTTCTCCTAGGCGTATGTTCTCCGTTTTCTTCCTATTAATTTTCATCCCTCTGACTTCCAAAGCTTTTCACCAGATCACCAGTCTCATTGCCAGCTCAAAATTCCTTCCTGCTTCCAGAAAGCATGTATACACTGCCTGAAAAAGTTGTAGTACACTTGGAAAATGTCTTCATACGATTGTGCCAGATAGCACCCGAGGGACTGTAGGTGTACTCATAATGGTTTCAATATCGCCTTGTGAGGATACAGGGTTTTAGGTTAGTAACCTGTTTAGTACGTTTTGGTCGAACGATAGTTATCGTTGGTGTGCAGCGAGAGCTGCTGGCAACAATGCTTAGGTTGGAATGTTCTTTGTTTGTTGGCCGGGATGCGGCAGTCTCCAGCCGACCGCAGAGCGAGGCGGTAGCATGTCGGCAGTAAGTTTGTAACCTGCGTTTAGTGGTGGCTAAAGTTTTTGCCATTCCGTCGTATCGCATACGGGTTGCAGTTGCATATTGAAATGTTTCAGTGTGGACATTCATCGTAGTGGCATGCAGTTATTTAATCAGGGTATTTAAAGGGAAGAGTTTTTAACATTTGTCGTTCCATAATAAAGGAAGTTAACAAAGTTTACTGTTATGGATCAACCTAGTAATTTTCTGCATCCCATACCGTCAAATCATTGGAACAATTATTAAATGATTAAGCGTAAAATAGAATGTAACGGCAACTTCGCCCATCGAGGATTAGGTGGACGCAGCGGTGGCGTTACAGCCTCCCAACAATAGCGGAGTGACATAACTATGAAACCGCCGTCTGTTTGTACCCTGTAATCGGGACAGCTCACAAGTAAACCTACGGACAGTGGCGTATCCAGGTGTGGGGAGAGGGGGGGGGGTTGCTGTCCGGCTGCAGCCCCCCCCCCCCCAGACCGTCCTGGAGCCCTTCTCCCCCTCCCCCCCCCCAAGACCTTGCTGCAGCCTCCCCTAGAGAATTCACGTCAGCTTGGTGATTGATCTCAGCCCCCCCTCCTCCCCCACACTACGATCCTGAATACACCACTGCCTACGGATGTGTCTGGTTTTTCTGATATTTGGATATGTTATAAGACATGAAAAACTAAGGGACACTTTTTTTCTTTCAGCGATGATAAAACATATTTAATGGGTGAAACGGTCTTCCAAAATGGGGGCTGAAACCCAAAAATTGCGATAACCTTGATGTTAGTGAAGCAATTGCAATGATTTTTGTCATGAAAGTAACTTTTGATAAAAGACGAAAACCGGCCTAGGTATATTGGAGGGGGAATGAAAATTAGGAGTCAACTACCCCGAAAGAGACCAATTTTTGGTTACAAAAATTAGTTTTGATTTAATCGAAGTAGAATCTGTTAAAACTTCAAAAGGAAGACTAATTAAGAAACACGTATTTTTATGGAGGAGCAACTAAGACGCATTGTAAGGTAATGGATGTGGCCGAAATGAAAATGTTAAGAAGAATTTGTGATGTCACCAGAGCCGATAGGATCAACAAATGGGAGTATAAGAGGCAGTGTTAAACACAGAACTATCAAAGAAGGTACAAGGGAGAAGATTACTGTGGATTCAAATGTTCAAATGTTTGCAGGGCTTATGGCACTTAACTACGGGGTCATCAGTCCGTAAACTTACAAGCTACTTATGAACTAGCTAATACTAAGAACCGCACAAATATCCGTGCCCGAGGAGGGATTCGACCCCCGACCGTAGTGGCCGTGCAGACCGTGACTGGCGTGCCGCAGACCGCTTGGCTACCACGGCCGGCTAAAACTGTTCAATTGTTTGTAAATCTATCGGACCAAACTGCGTGGTCATCAGTCCGTAGCTTACAAACTACTTAAACTAAGGTAAAATAACCTAAGGACAACACACGCACACAAGCACGCCTCAGGGAGGACTCGAACCTCCGACGGCGAGTAACCGCGCGCTCCGTAGCGAGGCGCCTTAGACCATTTTTTTTTTTTTTTTTTTTTTTTTTTTTTTTTTTTTTTTTTTTTTTTTTTGCCTCTATGGGTAGTAGTTCTCTTCGTTGCGGACGCTGATCGTTTCTGTTCGTTCTTGTTCGGTGTGTTGTTGGCTCAGCTTTTTTATTACAGAGGGAGTTGACTCCTCTGACCGGGCACGCTGAGCCACGGCGCCCGGCAACCGTTCGGCCACATCACCGCGGCTGTTACAGTGGTATGGACATGTCATGAGGAGGGACGACTGGCAAGAGACTGACAGCAATGGTAGTGGAGGTAGACAGAAGAAGAGCGAGTCCAAGAAGATGATGGACTGTATACGTGAATATTTCAGGTAGAAACATCGAAGGGAAGAGGATGTATGGGACCGAGGGATAAGAAGACTTGCCAGAAGCGCCGACCCCACTTCAGGGAGAAGAGGGAAAAGAAGAAGGCAAAAAATTGTTCAAATATTTGTAATTCTATCGGACCAAACTGCGTGGCCATCAGTCCGTAGCTTACAAACTACTGAAGCCCAGTTAAACTAACCTAAGGACAACACACACACCCATGGCCCAGGGAGGACTCGAACCTCCACGGCGAGCAACCGCGCGCTCCGCAGCGAGACGATTAGACCGCTCGGCTACTCCACCGCGGCAAGAAGAAGACGAGCCCTGGTTTATCATATCTGTGTGGTCATTGCGCGAGATGTGAGTTTGTGGCAGTAGGATCGTCCCGCAGCCAGCTTCCGTCGTTGGCTATTTCCGGCATTCGCGGCCAGAGACCACGTGCTACTGATCGCTGACAGCGCGGCCGCGTGCCGCTGCAGGCCGCGCGCGCTGCCGGCCGACGCGTCAGGGTCCGCTCGTGCAATTAGCCGGCGCTGCGAATTAATCCGGCTGCAGCTTTTAATTAAACGCGCGCCACTGGATTTATTTTGGGGACGGGCCTCGGGTGGCCCCTCCCCGCCCTCCCCGCGCTCTGCAGCTGCCGCCGGAATGTTCGGCCGGCTGGGGTATGCGGTCGCTGTCACGCCAGTCGCGGAAACAATGCGTTCCGCGGGAAGTTGCCGGACGTGCCCTGTAATTGGGAGCGTCTCGACGCACAAGCGCCGCTGTTTGCTGATCCGAAACGGTAGGGTTGTTGTTACACTCGTTGTTCTCCTTTATCCCTTTCCTTAATCCCATTTTGACGAGGGGGGTGGCATGGCTACTTTGGATTTGGCATGATTAAGGAGTGGACGGATACCCAGAGAAATTAGACTGACAAGGGAGAGATTCAGGTGTTCGGTTTTCCCGCGCGCTATTAGGGAGAATAGAACGGCAGAGAAATATAAAAGCGGTTCCATGAACCTTCCGCCACGAGCTACGTAACTGGCTCAGAAGAATATTGGACCAAAGTCCATCAACAAAAACATGGCAAGGTAATGATGCCAAAGCCATGTTTTAAAATAAGCTTTGCAATCCTGGGTCTGAACAGGAGAGAGATTAGACTTATGGTTGGATTGCTGACAGGCCATGGGAATTTCAAATCAAATGTTTGTTAAGCTTAAGGGACTTAACTACGGGGTCATCAGTCCCTAAACTTACAAACTACAACTACAACTAAGGACGGCACAAATATCCATGCTCGAGGGGGGATTTGAACCCCCGACCGTAGTGGCCGTGCAGACCGTGACTGAAGCGCCTCAGTCCCCTCGGCCACCGCTGGGAATTTAAAAAAACACTTACAACAATGGGAATAACAGAAGAGGACCCTAAATATAGGATCTGTGATGAAACTTCGAATGCATTGCATTGGAGAGTAAAAGGCACAGAACATTTGGGACAACCAGACCCGAAGAAATTGTGTCTAATAAAGAACTGGTAAAGGGACTCCTTGCACTGTTCAAGGGCATTGGTTGGCTTTACTAGACATGAAGGGAGCGATACCGCACAATAAACTTAGTTTCGGTGCGGGCAGTGGCGGGTTGGACCAAGACTGTTTTGGCTTCCCTGAAAAAATCAAATCAAATCAACCTTCCGCCATGCACTTAAATTTGTTTAGCGTAGTATTTATATAGATGCAGATGTATACATCACGGTAGTACACAAGTGCTGGAAGCTATTTACACAATACTATAAGTCACAGTGTTCTGGTCGCCGGCGGAGTGGCCAAGCGCATTGAGGCGCTATGCTACGGTGCGCGAGGCCGCTCCCCGTCGGGGGTTCGAATTCCCCCTAGGGCATGGATGTTTGTGCCGTCTTTAGTGTAAGGTACTTCATAAGTAGTATGTATGTTTAGGGACTGATGACCCCGCTGTGTAAGACCCTTAAGCTTAACAAACATTTCAACATTTGAACACAGTGTTCTGAAAAAATCTGTGTAACACACTGGCTTAACCACAACTGGCCAGCAATCAATGCACAAACTTCCCAAAAGTCTAAACAACAGTGTAAAATTGTAACGAATACTAGCTATATGTTATACAACGTGTAAGTTGTACAGTATTCAAATGCCATCGAAATCAGTTCGTTGTTTGAAGACGTTGACTTCTTGTGCAAGCATTATATTCATAATCTTGAATCGCATTACGTATAACTTCTCAACCATTAAAAGTATTTTAGTAAATGTGATAAATTTCAAACATGAAAGAATCAATAGCTTTTCCAATGAGTCTTCATACTTCTTAGAAGCAGTAAGAGAAACGATGATGACCTGCTGTACCATATTTCGAGTTATATACTTAGAATCGACAAATTATTGAATTAGACACTGGCTATTGTAGCCTATTTTCTTCTTCAGTGTTTAACGTATCTCCATGCCAAATTTCATCAAAATCGGTTTAGCGGTTCAGTCGTGAAAGCGTAACAGACAGAATTTCTTTCGCATTTATAATATTAGTAAGTTTTTTAAAATTTTACCCATTCCTAGTAGGAGTGTACTGAAAGGATATACACAAAGGGATAAAATTTTCCCCAAAATGTTCAAATGATTGTGAAGACTTAAGAACGAACAGCTTAGGTCATCGGTCCTTAGACTTACAAACTACACTTGTCAAAAGAATTGGGGGATGAGTGGAGGCGGCCGCGGTGGTCGAGGGGACTGAGGCGCTCCAGTCACGGTCTGCACGGCCACTACGGTCGGGAGTTCGTATCCCCCCTTGGGCAAGGATATTTGTGCCGTCCTTAGTCTTAGCTTGTTCGTAAGTAGTTTGTAAGCTTAGGGACTGATGACCCCGTAGTTAAGTCCCATAAGTTCTACAAACATTTGAAGATTTTTTTGGATGAGTGGAGAGATTTAGGTTCTGAAGTATTGTCATCGGCACCATTAACTGAAATAATTCTACGTCTTTCTGCCGGTTCTACGGCGTGGAGACAACAACATTACGGTAACCAAGATGGTGGTAATTCCTGCAGAGGGATTGATTTTGACTTGTGTATACTCTACCAAACGAATTAGACGAGTAGTGGGGTTTAGATAGCGTAGTAAACAGCCAGTGCAAGCTAACAACAACGTCATTTACCCGTAGCTATGGTATAAAGAGCCATAAGAAGATTGGAAGCAGAACAGAGGTGGGTGGCTGTAACTATTGAAGTGTCCCAATGTGAAATTTCCAGGACATGGACGCGACTTCGAACAATAGGAACCGTTAAAAGAAGCCAAGGTCAAAGTCGTCCACAAGAGATGACCGTCAACAAGAGATGACCGTTGTCTCCTGTTAACAGTCCGTCGAGACAGGAGGCTGAATGCAGCTCAGATGCATTGCACCGTCCAGGCTGTAACAAGACGCGCAATGTCAACAAAAACAGTCTGAAACAGCCTTCGGAAATGTGGCCCCTATGCACGGAGGCCTATGATGTGTACGTGTCCCATTAAAACTACGACAGTGTTTAGCCCTCAGCAATGGCGTATCAATAAGGGGACGGTGGGGCTGGAGGGGAAATTCCCCCTCCCCTACCCCCCACTTGAAACTTTGGCGGGGCAAGACACGATTTCTGCCCCCCCCCCCCCCTCCACCCACAGTATTTTTGATGGCAGCCATTTTTGCCTTTGACTGAAGCAACTTGTAACAACTACTACATTCTGTCCTGTCCTTTCGACCTATTTTTCAGTCTGTGACATCTATACATCTGTACTGATGGGGCACTATTACATATAAACGAGACGCAGGTACAACTCGGCGAGTCATTCCTTCTACTTCGTCTTTTTTTCCTTTTCCTTTTACAAAACGGAAACATTTCGACTGAATGAAAGTTCCATGACCTCTCCCCCTCCCCTTAGGCCAAAGTCTTCGAATCGCCCCTCGAAATAAATAGTTGGTACGCCACTAGCCCTCTGGGCGGAGCGACATCGGGATTGGAATCGTAACGAATATCGCCAGGTTCTATTCACAGATGAGTCAAGATTTTGTGTTCAGCCGGACAATAGTTGTTCTTTCATATGGAGAGAACGTGGAACTCGGTAAAATCATTCTTATATGCAGTAAACATCACTGTATCATTGTGATGGACGAATGGTGTGAATAGGAGTCAGTATTGGCGGTTTCATTGTTCAGAGATACATAAACGAGATCATTCGACCTTTTGCTGTGCCTTACGCTGGTGAACAAGAGATGGCGTCCTTCTGGTGGACGAGGAACGAATGGAGTGGCCCGCTTGTTCACCGGATTTAAACCGGATTGAGCATGTCTGGCATGCTCTTGGTAGATGCAGTGCTGACGAACAAGCACCTCCCACAAAGGTTGCAGAGCTGGATATTTCACTGTTGGAAGAATAGCCAAATATCTATCAAAAGCTAATTGATAACTGCGTACTGTTCACGCCACGCAGGTGTGCTACTGTTTTGGCCGTCAGAGCTGATCACACACCACATTAGAGGGCAACGAGAATGACTTTTTAACTATTATGATAACCTCGTGGTGCCTCACTGTAAATTAACGCCATATAAACGTAAAGTAATAGAATTGAGACAGTGAAATATCGTACTGCATCGTACACGAATTACAGTTGTAATTATTATCTCAATAGATTACTTTACCTCCCTAATTGTTTTGAGCAGTGTACTTTGACGTTTGCTAAGGACAATACACACACACACACATTCCCGAAGGGAGCGGCCGCGCAATTCTTAGCATGCCGGACCCTACGAGCGCGGCATCGGAGTTTGTGACGCTAGCGCCACGCATTGGCGTGACGTACGATACCGGAACTTCCTTGCCGTGGACTCGCCCCTGTAGGTACGGCAAGGCTGGTTGCACATACACAGATTTTGGACGGCCGGTAAAGTATCGGCCGGTATTTTATCGGTGGAGCGCTGCTTGCACACACGCGGGAATTTTACCGGTCAAACGAGCAGTAGCTCGTCTGTCGTGGCCGAGTGAAGTTGATTCAAAACAGAAATAAATGATCCTCAAACGATTTTGTACAATATTATATGACACATATTGTTGACATGGAACATAGAAAAGTACTGTATCACACATTAATGTACCATTTAGGAAATTAATTTTGTCTTTGTTCTCTCGTTCAGTTGGCGGGAAATTTGTCTCCTTGCATCTCTAGTCGCTTTTCTATCTTTAAACGTGTCCAAAGTTTTGTTCACCAAAGTGGTCGTGCTTACAGTAACGAAATAAGTCTTTCATAATTTATCTCTTGATCTGTTGCAAACGTTTATAATTGTATGTATGTTGCAAACAGGTAAATTACTATTTCTGGTAGATATAGAAACCAGTTCGATCCCTTGCGAGAATCAGATGAAGCTATGAGAATAACGTGGTAAGTTGATGATTTAGGTAGCCAGGCAAACGTGTCTGGATAGCCGATCCCTGAGAGGGACAGACGTCATAGAGTGAATATCACAAGAACATCATAGAACAAAGACGCAGTCTACCCGAGAAACAAACAAAATCCCACAAAAAATGGGTTGGAGTCCCGACCTGGCAAAAATATTTATCTTCGCCATTGAATTTAATTCACTGCCCTGAAAAAGACGAGAAGCCGAAATATTCATTATTAACTAGCTGTATACCTGTCGTTTCCCGGGTGTTTATTTCTCCTACACTCTCGTAGTGCACATCCCCTTCTCCCCTCTCTCTGCATCCACCTCTTTCTCTCCCATCACTCTGTTCGTATCCAACTTTCCCTCTCTCGGCAAAGTTTTCTGAAACGTACCCTCTGTCATGTCCCATACAAATATTTATGTACGCAGTGATCTTCCTCTTGGTTTAAAGGTCATGTGTGGAAAAACTCATAAATATTGGAGCAAAATTATGCATTTTGTAAAATTCCGTCAGTTGAGTACCCTCCACTATGCACCGAACGAAATTTTTTACAGGCAGTGACATTCCTCTTGGTTTTAAGGTAGTGTGTGCAAAATTTCATCAATATCGGAACAAAATGATAGATTTCTATGCAATAGATACGCAGGGACACATTGAAAAACACACTTCGCTGTTCTCAAATATTCCAGTTTTAATTCATACAACCTTTGTTCTGAGAATAATGAAAACAAAGAAAAAAGGATCTGTGAAATCGGCCGAGCCGTTCTCAAGTTATGGCGCGATCAAGGTATATAGGAATCCATTTTTATGTTGCACCGTATGAAACTTAAGCTAGACGGTGACTTTCCCCTTTTTTGAAGGTCAACCGTGCGATATTTCTTGAAACTGTAGATTTCTTTAGTCTGTAGGAGAAGTATGCTCCGCCATGCACGTATGACAAAATACTTTCTTAGCTGTCGTTTTCTACTTATAAATTAAATTCCTGCCTAATTTCAGCTTCATAGATGTAGTAGTTTTTGAGATTTCGTGTTTAGTCAGTCAGTCAGTGTCCTTATCCTTTATGTAGAGATTAAGAAAACGGATTTCTTAATTTTGGATGCAAGAGAATTAAGGGAGACTTGCAGACAAAAATAAATAGTAACATGTAAATCTGTAATGCTAACTTTATTTGATACAAGGTGATGCCTGATGTGACAGTTTTACGACATCTACAGCGAAACTGTTGTGAGCGGTAGACCTTTTCATTTCATCATTTTGTGGGGAGGGAGGGGGTTTCAGTAACAAAACGCTTCATAAACGTTCGAAATTATATGCAAAGTTTGTTGTAGGTCCCGAACTACTCCCATTTTCCGATAATTCACGCATAAATCTGAGTATTCTCACGCGGTGGCCTCTCATTACTTATGACGTCATATCTTCTGAGCTATGTGTCGTGCTCTTTTGTTTTTGGGTCAGGAACCTTCGTGGGCGTACAGTGAACAGTTCACCAAAGTTTCATTGCAATCGAATGAATGGCTTATGAGCACATAGAGGAATATATATATATATATATATATATATATATATATATATATATATAGGAATGTAGTTTAAATTGATTTGGACGCAGCTTGTTTCAACGATTCCAATGCAAGATAGGGAAAAACTATTGTTCCATTTAAAAAATTATATCTTTGTGCTGTAACTCTTTGGAAAATGATACAATAAACTATGTTCATAGCTCCGCAGAAAGTGTAACATTTCTTGTGTTGACTTTCCGCATTACAATTTCCCCTAACCTATTATTTTATAAGTTACAGAGGCAAACACTTTTAGTGAAACACCCTGTACGTACGAAGCTAAATATCAAATTTGAACACAAAGTATGGCAAGGTTAACAGCAGTGCACACTTTAAGTACCTAGGTGAAGTGATTGAACCTACAGGAAAAGTGCGCAGAAAGAGTATTGAAAATGAAGATAGCTTTATACAAAACGCAGGATATCTATAATAAGAATAGTCTTAGTTATAGACACATCAGCAGACTTCCACAGACCAAACTCACCAACAGAATCCTCAGGTACATCCAGGGTCTCAAGACCACTACACTCTGGATGATACAAATCGAAATTGATCTGGAAAGGGCGCATATAGATTCAGAAGACACAAGGTGTGCAAGTGGGAAGTGATGTCAGAGAAAACAGCACGTAAAACCCAACGACAGAAGTGGTCTGAAGATAGGAAGAGAGCCTTTAGTGAAAGAATGAAGGAATACAGGAAGAACAAGTAGTCATGAATGTTTCGCGTGGTCTGATAAAAGGCCTGTAACGTGTGAGTATACAGGCCATCACAGGATATCACTATGGTGTAAAAATTGTCAGTTGACTCTAAAACAATGAGAAGTGTGAAGTCGTCCACATGGTACGAAAAGAAATCCGTTAAGCTTTGTTTACAAGATAAATCAATCACAAGCGAAGGCCCTAAACTCCACAAAATACATAAGAATTACTATTATTTCAGACTTAAATTGGAAAGAACACGTAGATAATGTCGTGGGAAAGGCGAACCAGAGACTGCGTTTTATTGGCAGAACCCTTAAAACATGCAACAGAACCACAAAAGAAACAACATACACTGCGCTTGTCCGTCCATTTTTGGAGTATTGCTGCCCAGTGTGAGATCCTTATCAGGTGGGTTTGACGGAGGACATCGAAAGAATCCAAAGAAGGGCAGTCCGTTTCGTATTGTCACGATAGAGGGGAGACAGCGTTACGGAAATGATACAGGATCTGGGATGGGAATCATTACAACATCGGCGTTTATCGCTGCGGCGTGGGCTACTTACGAAACTCAAATCCCCAACATTCTCCTCCGAATGCGAAAATATATTGTTGACTCCCACTTACATAGGTAGAAATGATCATTAGAATAAAATACGATAAATCAGAGCTCGAACGGAGATATTCAGGTGTTCTTCCTTCCCGTGTGCTATTCGAGAATGGAATGGGAGATAAATAGTATAATGGTGGTTCGATGAACCCTCTGCCAGGCACTGAGATGTGATTTGCAGAGTATCCCATATAGATGTAGGACACACTGCTGAACCAATATTTTACATTTTAATTATATGTGTGCAAAGTCGCTGTATGGTGAGAAGGCACAGTGGGAAATGTGCATGGAGAACGGCCGGTAAAAATGGTCGCGCATGCAGTCTGCCATTGGACGACATGCGCCACTGTATGGCCGGCACTGGCTCGGCTCCAGCGGTCTGCAGTAACAACGGCCGGCAGCTGACCGGGTTTTTGCCGGCGCCGGGTCGTGGTCGGCCAGTGTGTAAGCTACAGTACCCCGTAATGGAAAAATGCTGCAATGTGGACGGGCGATATTTTACCAGCCGCACCACAGATCATACCCTTCATGACCAACTTATTAAATGACGCCTTACGGCTGGGACGGGTACCTGCTCCCTGGAAACTGGCAAATGCAGTGATCATTAAAAAAGCACCTGACAAGGACCCACTGAACCCCAAATCCTATAGGCCAATTTGCTTAATTAACAACCTGGCTAAGATCCAGGAACGTCTCTTGTGCGAACGTATACAGCCGCACAGGGAGCTACTAGGACTTAATCCTACGCAGTATGGTTTCAGACGAGGAAAGTCAATTGATGACGCCCTGCATGCGGCATCTGATATGGTCCACTCAACAACACTCAAAAACGCTTTGGCCATTCTTGTGGATATTGCTGGCGCTTTTGATAATATTTGGTGGCCGGCACTGTTCACAAGACTACGGGAGCTAAGGGTACCTAAGGCCCTTTATAACAGTTTTTTTAGACTACTGCAAAAATAGGGCAGTTGAATGGCGTAAGGACTCTCAAAAGGAAGTAAAGCAAATCACCAAAGGGTATCCCCCGGGATCGATCTGTGGACCCGTCTTTTGGGACATAACCTTTGAACCACTCCTGAACCTACTGGGGCAACAGGAGTTGGTCAAAGGCACTGTAGCGTATGCAGATGACCTACTTGTTTTGGTTACAGCTGACTCGAGAATGCAATTAGAACACAAGGCAACAAATGTCCTGGCAACTATAGGACAATGTTGCACACAGAACAAATTGTAGATGGCAGCACATAAGACAGTCTACATATTACTAAAAGGAACCCTAATCAGGGACCCAATAATAAAACACAACAACATCAAAA
This sequence comes from Locusta migratoria, assembly GCA_026315105.1. Classification (NCBI taxonomy): domain Eukaryota; kingdom Metazoa; phylum Arthropoda; class Insecta; order Orthoptera; family Acrididae; genus Locusta; species Locusta migratoria. The sequence continues at coordinate 94,026,656 of CM048747.1, read as the reverse complement.
TACGCAGACAACGCAATACACGTTACCTTGGTGTCCAATTGGACGAACGCTTGACCTTTAATGTACATATACGACTGACGACCGACAGGGCCACCAAGATGACTCAAAAACTTGCCAGGCTAAACACCACAACGTACAGACTACCTACAAAAACACTACGTACATACCACATAGCCCTCTTCGAGTCAGTAATCTGCTTCGCGGCCAGTTCATGGGCACAGCGTCTGGCACTACAGACCAACATTGCCACTGTTAGGAAAGGTCAAAGAAGTGTCCTATTAAGGCTAACTGGAGCCTTCAACACTACCTCAGACGAAGCACTCTGCGTGGTACTGGGGATACCACCAATAGACCTTACCATACGACTAAGAGCTGCTATGTACTGGCTGAAGGCGGGGAAATACGATAAGATCCACGAACTTGTTGGACAAGAGATAACAGAACGGAGTCAACTAATTAAGTTGAGAATGGACACATGGCAAAGGGAATGGGAAAACTGCGAGAAAGGAAGACGTGTCTATGACTTTTTCCCGAATATAAGGGAACGTCTTCGAATTGGTCATATCAATCCCGGCCGGGGTATGTCCTAACGGGACACGGCCCCTACCCCACACACCTCACACATGTGGGTCTCAGTGACAATCCATGCTGTACGTGTGGAGAAATTGGGACCCCAGAACACACTGTCATACACTGTCAGCTCTACAAAACACACACTCACACTATATTTGACACGAATAAAGACCTAAACGAACTAATACGAGATAAGAACGGATGGGACATAATGAACAGGCTGACGGACGAAGTCTCACTACGAAAAAAGAGATGAGTACACACAGAACGTAAGACGTAATGCAACACGAAACGTCCACAACAGAAGACAAAACACTTATGATGAATATGACACTGAAAGCACAAACAGTACAAATTACACCACAGATGACAGCCCCGACACAGAGGACGATATAAACACATGCGAAATGTAACCTACAGATATAGCCGATCATAAGAGTCTCAAAATGAGAAAACTCCAGGATGGCAGGGCTCGACGTAAATTACGAGGTCTCCCACCCTGGACTTTCCTCTCTTATTCTTCAGACTGTCACTCAAACCAATCTTTCCTATTATTCTCTTCTTAAAATAGTTGATGTTTTTAAGTTGCCTTTCCGTTTTCCTTATGATAAGTTTGTATTTTTTTATCTAATTACTGTAAATGTACAATGTTGATTGGAATAAACTCTTTCAAGTTCTGAAGCAAGCAGGAGTAAAATATAAGGTTATTTACAACTTGTACAAAAACCAGACAGCGGTTGTCAGAGTTGAAGGGCATGAAAGGGATGCAGTGGTTGGAAAGGGAGTAAGACAGGGTTGTAGTCTTTCTCCAGTGTTATTCAATTTGTACACTGAGCAAGCTATAAAGAAAAGCAAGGAGAAATTTGGAGAAGGAATTAAAGTTCAGGGTGAAGAATTAAAAACATTGTGTTTTGCCGACAACATAGTAATTCTGTCAGATACAGCAAAGGACCTGGAAGAGCAATTGAACGGAATGGACAGTGTGCTGAAAGGTGCATATAAGATGAACATTAACAAGAGCAGAGCTAGGGTAATGGAGTGCAGTGTAAGAAAATCAGGTGATGCTGAAGAAATTAGATTGGGAAACGAAGCAATAAAGGAGGTAGATGAGTTTTGTTACTTGGGCAGTAAAATAACAAATGATGATCGCAGTACAGAGGATATAAAATGCAGAATGGCAATGGGTAGAAAAGCGTTCTTGGAAAAGAGAAATTTGTTAACATTGAATATTTATTTAAGCCTAAGGAAGTCCTTTCTGAAGGTATTTGTGTGGAGTATTGCCTTGTATGGGAGTGAGACATGGACGATAAACAGTGCGGACAGGAAGAGGATAGAGGCTTTTGAAATATGGTGCTACATAAGAATGCTGAAGATTAGGTGGGTGGATCGAGTAACTAATGAGGAAGTACTGAACAGAATTGGGGAGAAAAGAAATTTCTGGCATACCTTGACTAAAAGAAAGGATAGATTGGTAGGAAACATTCTTAGACATCAAGGAATTGTGAATTTAGCATTAGAGGGAAGAGTGTGGGGTAAAAATCGCAGAGGAAGACCAAGAGATGGATACAGTAAGCAGTTTCAGACAGATGTAGGTTGCCGTTCTTATGTGGAGATGAAGAGGCTTGCTCAGGATAGGGTATTGTGGAGAGCTGCATCAAACCAGTTTCTGGACTGAAGACCACAACAACAACAACAACAACTGTAAATGTATAAAGAAAATAATGTATAATTGTCGCATAAATGTATCACATAGGCAGCTGGTCCGCAACAAGGGTAAATAAATAAAAATCGTCCAAAATCGGTGTGTGTGCAACCAGCCTAAGCCTACGGCTAGGGTTGTAGGCTGTTGGGTTACCCTGCGAGAAAGTATGAGACCGAGCGCGCGGCTTGTCTGGGACCCCATCGGCCGGCGGCTGCTGCCCCGTCGGCGTCGGCCGTGCGGCGATGGTCCCGGAGATGCGCAGAGCGGCAGAGCCAGAGGCAGCAGTAGCGGCTATCTGCGGCGGGCATCTCCTGCTGTTGACACAGCGGCCGCTCTCTCAGGAGCCGATCGCCGCCGCCGCCGCCGCTCGTTACTTTAATTGACTCCCACAGATATCGACCGACTGCTTTCGCTCTTGCCCCCTTAATTACAGGTCGCCGCCGACCGGCAGGACACGTGTTGGGAATTAACGCGCCTCCCTCTCCTCTGCCGCGGTCCAGCGACTGGCGATGATAGCACTGCCGGTGCAGCTGTTCTGCCGCCTCCAGTGGGACTTGCGAAAGGCGAAGGTACCAGGTCCAAATCATTGTCCGGCAAACAGTTTTAATGTTAAAAAAACTTCCTGGCAGATTGAAATTGTGTGCTGGAATTGGTACTCGAACCTGGGAACTTTGCCTTTCGCGGGCAAGCGCACTACCGACTGTGCTATCCCGACACGGCTCACGATGCCGCCTCACAACTTTACTTCCGCCAGTACCTCGCCTCCTACTTTCCAAACTTCACAGAAGCTCTCCTGTGAACCATGCAAGACTAGCACTCCTGGAAGAAAGAATATGGTGGAGACATGGCTTAGCCACAGCCTAAGGGATGTTTCCAGAATGAAACTTACACTCTGCAGCGGAGTGTGCGCTGATATGAAACTTCCTGGCAGATTAAAATTGTGTGCCGGAACCGGTAGTGCGCTTGCCCGCGAAAGGCAAAGGTCCTCAATTAACACGCATGAGCTACCGTACGGTGCATGGCGGGGGGTACCTTATGGTTGATTAAGCCGTTTGTTACTCTTCACACTGAAACGGCTGGACGGAATGAATCTGGAATGAACATAGCTTATACCCCGAATTAATGCATGAGCTACCTTTCGTAAGCCTTTGTAGTGCATGTACGTTACAACAAGTATCAAAATTGTGTGACTGGTCACCAAATCAGCTCATAAACGTATGTTTTCAGGAAGGAAATTTTTATAAACTGCAAACCAGTGAATTTAGCATTGCGACTTTGACACCGTTTGACCAGTCACCATGAAACTTAGCGCAAATATGTATGTTTTCATATGTAGGAGGGAGAGGAGTATGTGGTGGAGGAGACGGACAAAAGGGGAGGGGGAGACGGACACAGAATGGGCGGAGGAGGAGACAAACGGAGAGAGGGAAAGGAGGAGAATGAGAGAGGGATAAGAGGAGATGAACCGAGAGAGGGAAGATAGAGAGAGAGACGGAGGGAGGGAAGAGATGAACAGAAAGAGAAGGAAAGAGAAGGTCGACAGAGAGAGAAAAGGAAAGGAGAGATGGACTAACTTAAGACTGGAATACGTTAAGTACCCGGGCGACGCCGGATTTTCAGCTAGTAGGGTTATAAATACAAAATCAGTAGGGGGTTTGCAAGAGAAGATCCTATAACGGATAAGGAAAAAAAGAAAACGCCTAAGCTACTATAGTAAACGCATGATCATAGACAATATGGACACGATGACAACACCCACCACAGTAGTACAAATGTATATGGCAACTAGCCCAACCGACTATGATGAAACTAAAAGTAAAAGGGAATACATACGGAAAGAATCGAGGTGCAAAATGGCTAAGTTGGACTTGGGTTCAAATGTTAAGTCCGCGACAGATCAAGAACAAATGTCTGTAAATTTATCGGAACAAACTGCTTGGTCATTAGTCCGTAGCTTACAAACTACTTAAATCTAGGTAAACTAACCTAAGGACAACACACACACCCATGCCCCACGGAGGACTCGAATCTCCGAGCAACCGCGCGCTCCGCATCGAGGCGCTTTAGACCGCTCGGCTACTGCACCGCGGCTCCGTGGAAGCATCTGTAACTATTGAAAATAGAGATACCGACTTCAAGGAAATGAAACAGACGCTTGGAGAAAAGTGCAACAGGAACATTAAAAGATGCTAGCTTGGACCCTTGAACCAGATGGAAAACCAGTATTAAGCAAAGAAGGAAAAGAATATATAGGCGGTCGGTGGGGGGGAGGCTATACAAAAGAAATGAAGACAGAACTGTATAAAGAACAGACGAATATGTCAGGCTAAATACCCTCAGACTCCAAGATGAATGTACTAATTCCAATTCCAAAGAAAGCAAGAGCAGGCAGAAGTGAATGTTAGATAATTATCACTTTACAAAGTCATGGTTGCAAAATAACAAAACGTTGAGGTGAGATTTGTTTGGATGTAACAGAATAGTAGGAACACGCGAGTCGGTACTGACTCTACAAGTTGTCGTAGACCATAGATTAAGGACAAGCAGACGTAGGTTCACAGCTTTTCTAGATTTGGGGAGCCGGCCGCGGTGGCCGAGGGGACTGAGGCGCTCCAGTCACGGTCTGCACGGCCACTAAGGTCGGGGATTCGAATCCCCCCTCGGGCATGGATATTTGTGCCGTCCTTAGTTGTAAGTAGTTCATAAGTAGTTTGTAAGTTTAGGAACTGATGACCCCGTAGTTAAGTCCCATAGACTCTACAAACATTTGAACATTTTAGATTTGGGGAAAACTATTGACAATGTTGACTGGAATAGTCTTTCAAACTATGAAGACAGCGGAGACAAAAAGTAAATAAACTGGAAATTATATATATATATATATATATATATATATATATATATATATATATATATATATATATATATATATATATATATATATATATTTACAGAATCCAGATAGTTGTTATAAGATTCGAAGGGCAAATATAATGAGCGCTACCGACAAAGTATCTCAAATCGATTCCATATTTCAAGGCTTCCGAAAGGCTTTTGACACTGTACCTCACAAGTGTGCTTATGGAATATCCCCACAGTTGTGCAACTGAATGTGTAGTATGCTGCCAAAAAGGGCACGGTACGTTTTAATTGGCGGAAGTCATCGAGTAAAACAGAAGTAATATATGTCGTTCTCCAGGGAAGTGTTACAGGGCCCCTACTGTTGTCTTTATAAACGATTTAGGGACAATGTGAGCAGCTCACTTAGACTATTTGCGGACGATGATCTCTTTATCGGTTATTAGTGTCACCAGAAAAAATAACTGCAAATGATTTAGATAAGATATCTGCAAGGTGCAAAAATTAGCAGTTGACCCCAAATAATGAAAAATATGAAGTCATCCATATGAGCACTAAAAGAAATCCGCTGAACTTCATTTATAAGATAAAACAGTCAAATCTACAGCCCGTAAATTTAACTAAATACCTAGGAATAACAATTACGAACAACGTTAATTTATGAGAACACACAGAAAATATCGTAGGGAAGGTGAACCAAAGACTATGTTTCATTGGCTACTAAAGAAACTGCCTACACTGCGTCCTATTTTGGAGTGTTGCTGCCCATTGTGCGATCCCCACCAAATGGGACTGATGGAGGACATGGGAAAGTTCAGAGAAGGGCAGCTCGTTTTCCATTGCTCTCGATGTTTGCGAATTATATAACTAAGGTGGGACTTATACGAACAAATTTTTTGGAAAGATCACATGGTAAACATTGTAGGAAAGGCGAATCAACGGCTACGATTCACTGGCAGAACACTTAGAAACTGAAATTATTCTACTAACGAAACTGCCTATACTACACTTGCGCGTCCAGTTTTAGAGAATTACTACCCATTATGGGATCTCCACCAAGTGGCACTGACGGCGTATATAGATAAAGTTCAGAGAAGGGCAGCTCGTTTTCTATTATCCCAATTCAGGGGAGAGAGTGTCACGGAAATACATGAGTTAGGATGGAAATCATTACAAGGCTTTATTCGTTGCGGCGACATATGTTCACGAAATTTCTTTCACCAACTTCCTCTTCCGAATGCGATTTTGTTAGCGCCCACCTAGAGAACTATGATCTTCGTAATAAAATGAGAAAAATCAGATAGAAAACGGAAATATCTAGATATTTCTTTTTCCTTCTCGCAATCAGAGAATGGAACGGCAGAGAAAAATGATAAAAGCGGTTCATGGAACCCTCTGCTATGCACTTCAATGCGTTTTTTTCTTTGTTGTAATTTGCAAGCCCATATACATAGGCAGGCTGTTAACAGCTTTATACGTAGCTCTTCAGCCGAATGGTTGTAAACAATGGATATGAAGTGATAAAATTATAATGAATGCAATTAAAATTCGAGAATGAAAATATGGAAAAAGACAGATCGTCACAGATGATAAAAATCAGAGATGTACTAGGATAAAAAGATGTCGCGGTGGCGTTCAAAACACACTGAAAATACACTGGACACGACGAGACGAATGGAGACACTTAAAAAAACACAAGCGACACTTGTTTTATTTGTGGTGGACGCAGCGTTAAAAAGACACTTGAAGGAGGCGCTACACACACACAACACTTGCGGAGCACATATTTAAAATTCGTTACTGTGGATCCTGCTGGGGAAAGGAGGGTGGGAGGCGCGGGAGGAGGACGAAGGAAGGAAGAGACAGGGAGGGAGGTGGGGACGGAACGTAAGGACAGGAGGGAGAGGACGGGGACGGAGGGAAAGGAAGCCAGAGCCAAGCGGTGGGAGGGAAGAGGAGAGAGAGTAGGTGGGGAGGGGGCGTTTCATCTGTGGGGAGGGGGAGGGGGGAGGTTAGAGATGGTAGGAAGGATAGATGTCGGGACGAAAAGGCGTCATCCGGGAGACGGAGGTGGCAAAAGTTACTCTGGGAGAGGATATGGAGAGTGTGAAGGGCGAGGGATGCAATGGTGAAGGCATGGTAGAGGCCTAGGATCAGTGAGGATGGAATAAACTAGTGGGTTACGGGAATCAATTTTGCGGGTGGCGTAGAGGATCCGGATGTGCTCTGAAAACTGCAAGAGGTGAGGAAATGGGATTAGGTCGTAGAGGATCAACGTGGGCGAAGGGAGGCTGATACGATAAGCAAGGCGGAGGGTGTGGCGTTCTAGGATTTGGTAGGTTTTGTAATAGGTGGGGAAAGCGGAAATCCAGGCGTGGAAGCTACATAGGACGGGACGCATGATGGAATGATAGGCGTATAGGGTAGTGGAGTCCCCATGTCCGACCAGAGAGGATTTTCAGTAGGTTTAGGCGGGACAAAGCTTTTTGAAGGACGGTGCGGAGGTGGGGTGTCAAGAAGACGGATCGATTGAGGATAAAGCCGAGATGTTTGAGGGTAGGTGTGAGGTGAAGAGGACGATCTACATCTACATCTACACATATACTCCGCAATCCACCGTAAGGTGCGTGGCGGAGTGTACACTGTACCACTACTAGGCATTTCCTTTCCTATTCCACTCCCAAATAGAACGAGGAAAAAAAGAATGCCTATATGCCTCCATACGAGCCCTAATTTCTCTTCTCTTGTCTTTGTGATCACCACGCGAAATGTAAGTAGGCGGCAGCAAGATCGTACTACACTCAGCTTCAAATTCCGGCCCTCTAAATTTCCTCAATGGAAATTCACGAAAAGAACGTCGTCTTTCCTCCAGCGATCCCTAGTTGAGTTGCCGGAGTATTTCCGTGACACTCGCGCATTGGTCGAACCTACCATTAACAAATCTAGCTGCTCGCCTCTGAACTGCTTCTATGTCTTCCTTTAAACTGATGTGCTGCGGGTCCCAAACACTCGAGCAATACTCAAGACGTGGTCGTACAAGCGTTTTATACGCGGTCTCCTTCACAGGTGAAGTACATCTTCCCAAAATTCTCCGAATAAACCGAAGTCGGCTGTCCGCCTTAATTACAACTGTTCTTACATGTTCGTTCCATTTCATACCGCTCTGCAATATTACGCCTAGATATTTCAACGAATCGACTGTATCAAGAAGCTCGCGAACCCTCTGCCAGGCACTTAAATGTGATTTGCAGAGTATCCCATGTAGATGTAGATGTAGAAATATTATGGCATTGTTTTTCCTACTCATGCGCATCAACTTACATTTTTCTAGATTGAGAGCTAGCTGCCAATCTTCGCACCAACTAGAAATTTCGTCTAAGTCATCCTGTATGCTATTACAGTCATGGAGGGTGCGGTAAAAATTATGGAGACGGAAAGGAGGTAACAGTTACACCATGTGGAGAACTCGCTGAGACTGAAGCAAGTACTGGTTGCTGGTGATGGAGCGGGCGATGGCCAGGAAGGCGGTATCATCAGCATATTGCAGGAGTTGGACGGGAGGCTGGGGTTGGGGCATGTCAGCGGAGTATAGGGGTTAATGGAGGGGGGATAGAACTGGAGCCTCGTGGCACCCCGGCGGAGGGGTAAAGCAAACGTGGAGTTCCAGACATTGACATAGGACGGGCGATGGGTGTAGAAGGAAGCGATGAGGCGGACGTAGTTAATGGGAAGGGAGTAGGTTTGGAGTTTGTAAAGGAGACGGGAATGCCATACACGGTCGTAGGCTTTTTCGATGTCCAGTGGAGCGTCGGGAATTAAACTGGACACTTCAGTATCGCTTAAAGAGTATTTACGCAGGAACGTCTTGCTTGGGAAGCAAGTGAGAACGGGATTTAGATTAGGAAAAGAGATAAGTTTCGTTATTTGAGCGATAAAACAACCCATATTGGTCAAAAGTAGGGAATATATAAAATTTAGAATAGCAATGAAACAAAAGCATTTTTGAAGAAGAGAAATTTGTTAACATAGAATATAATTTAAGTGTTAGAAAGACTTTTCTGAATGCGTTTGTTTGGAGTGTAGCCTCGTATGAGAATGAAACATTAACAATAAGTAGTTTAGAGAAAATGAGCGTAGAATGTTTTGAAACGTGATGCCAGAGAATAATGCTGAAGGATTGATGGGACTTATTCGTTTTCAGAATTTGGAAAGCCGTTTTCCTACAGCTATTTTTTTATTTCATCCAAACGTATTTCGCTCTCTTCTATTTCAGCGCATCAACAGTGGAATGGTTTTTGGTTTATAGGCTTCCACACAAACAAACTTGCAATTTATGAGAAAATTGCATAACTACTGGAAGTTACTAAACGAAACTGCAGAGGTAAGAAGTTTGTGGTGTAACTTCGATTGATAGGAGACGTTTCCAAACATTGAAGAATAGTCAGTTTTTTTTATATTTGAGTGATGTATGAGGGTAACAATCGAGAGGGAGACCAAGCGACGAATAAACGGGTTCAAATGAATGTGGTTTGCAGTTGTTATTCACAGATGAAGAGATTGTAGTGGACAGGGTAGCGTGGAAAGCTGCATCAAACCAAAGTCCCAACACTGTATGTCACATTCGGACCGCAAGATACAATATTTACTATGATTATCTTCTAATATATAAAAAAATGTTTGTTTGACGTCTTTTTTGTTCGTATTTTATGCACGGCCATACCGTACATACGATTACGATAAAACTTTGTTAACTCATTGCTTGCACTTGCGCTAAGGTTATAGACATACTAAAATTAACTTAGTTCGGTGTATGGCGGAGGGTGCTTTACTATTAGTTAATTCGTTTCTTACGCCTTCACGCTGAAACGGTTGGACAGAATTGAATGGAATGTGTAATGAAGACAGCTTATACCCAGGTGCATGGCGGCGGGTACATCCAAATTGTTGACTGGTCACCATGAAAATCAGCTATTAAATGTATGTTTTCATGAATGGAGATTTTTGTAATCTGCTTGTCATTGATGAGGCTACCTTGCTACTTTGACCCCGTTTGAGCAGTCACTATGAAACTTGGTGCATATATGTATGTTTTCATAGATAGGAGGGAGAGGAGGAGACGGACGGAAAGCAGAGGCAGGAGACGGACAGAGAGACGATGAGAAGATGGACAGAGAGGGGAGGAGAATGAGAATGGTGACAGTCAGGCGAAAGGAGATGAGCAGAGAGAAAGAGCGAAGGAGATGGATAGAGATAGCAGGTAAGGGAAGGTCCACAGACAGAGAAAAGGGGCTAATTTAACACTAAAATAAATAAGTATACGGGCGATGCCGGATTCTCAGGTAGTCTTAAATATTTTACAGATTTCTATTATAAGTTAAAGTGGTACAAATTAAGATTTCGCGCCATTTGTCAGTCTCGCACTTGCCTTTGTGACGTTGTGGTGCAGCAGGTTTCTACACCTCTTCCTGTCTTTGCCAAGAATACACCACTTTGTGCTACAGAGTTATAAATTTTTTTTTTTTCATAAGAGGTACGTGAAGCTATTTAATCTAACGCGCTTTTATAAATTTTCTGGTTAAGTGTGAATGGATTCGCTGCCAAAAATGCAGTGTTTGGTACCACGAAGTATGCGTCGGTACTCGAGACAAAAAGTGCATTTTATTTGGAAGATGCCAGTGATGAAAATTGTAGGAGGAAGTGATCACAATTGTACCTAGTGTGGTACATTTTCGATCTATTTTTATTCTGTAACAAGAACAAGTGCCGTTGTTAAAATAATTTCTTTTCTCAATATATTTCCAGTTACTATAACATTTGTCCGAAATGATCGCAATTGTACCACCTTTCTCTACTTTATGGTCTGGTTTTTATGGTTCTAACTGAAGATGAACAATTAACAATGCCTCTACATTTATAATACATGTACCTGTTTCTTACTTTTTCCAAAAGAGCTGTTTGGCACTAGTCAGTTATTTGATCTTTAATGTTATTACCCACAATAATCAAAATGTTCAAATGTTTGTAAAGCTTATGGGACTTAACTACGGGGTCATCAGTCCCTAAACTTACAAACTACTTATGAACTACTTACGAACTAGGACGGCACAAATATCCATGCCCGAGGGGGGATTCGAACCCCCGACCGTAGTGGCCGTGCTGACCGTGACTGGAGCGCGTCAGTCACCTCGGCCACCGCGGCCGGCTTACCCACAATATTTTTGAATTCTTGCACCATCACTGATTGATATAGAGCTGCAGGAATTAGCCCACTGAAAAGTTTCTTCATAGTCAAACATCTTCTAGTATACATGAAAATTTGTTATCGCGAAACATACATGTTATCATGGAATTAAACGTACCATAGGATAGCTAAAATTTCTGATGTTTTTGTTGGCACCATATTTTCAAGCCTCGCGGGAGTAGCCGCGTGGTCTAAGGCATCATGCTACGGATTGGGCGGCCGCTCCCGCCTACGGGGAAGGGTATGTGTGTTGTCGTAGGTGTAAAGTAGTTTGTAAGTGTAGGGACTGATGACCATAGCAATTTGGTCCATTAGGTTTACAAAGACATTACATTTTTAACTTTTGCACTTGACATATGCAAATGAAACAGAATTCATTTTGAAAAGATGGCTGAAACAAGTATAGTAAACGAGATACGTGCATAGTGAATGAAGCCTGGTTCACGTTTGCCAACTGTGAGTTAGTTATGTCCTGTATATAAACTGCGTTAGCCAAATATCATATCGACAACACTGAACAGTTATCGCCGCGCGGAGTAGCCGAGCGGTCTGGAGCGCGTCGTTACGGATCGCGAGGCTTCCCATGTCGGAGGTTCGAATCTTCCCTCGGTCATGGATGTGTGTGTTGTCCTTAGGTTAGTTTAACGTAGTTTAAGTAGTTTGTAAGTCTAGGGACTTATGACCAACGTAGTTTGGTCCCATAGAATTATGAACAGCTGAACATTTTTGAAATCTAACTCTTTATATTAGGCCACACAGAGAGGAGGAGCATTTCAGATTCTCAGGTGATTTTGGAGGAAGTTAACGTTTAACACTGATTTGCAGTTACGCTTTTCTTACACCTTAATGGCGAGACCCTTAGAGGGAACAACAACACAACCTTGTCTCTCACGTTAAAGCACATCTGGCGTCCTGTAATTAATTTAATTTTCGTGGCAGAGGATGAAGTGGTACCTGGTAGCCTTTTACACGCATCCAGACTCTCAAAAAATTGTGAAGGAAGTTGGCTGTTAGTGTTGTTTTGCAGTCGCACATCTCTTACGTCTGAAATGACTAGGTGTGTTAGTTTTGTTCTCCACCTGTCGGGCACCGCTCGACGCGGCCAGCAAACTTTAGTGAGTCGGTGCGCGCAGCGGGATGCCCGCTCCTTTTGTTTGTGCCAGGTCGAGCAACAACGAGCAGGAAGCGCGTGTTGACAAGTAATTGATATTAGAGGCCGAGGGAACACGGCCCGTGATAAACGACCGGCGTCCGATGGTCGGCGAGGGGAAGGAAGGAAGGAAGCAGAGACGCCACTGCGGCTAGCGGAAGGACCAGCAGTCGCAGCGGGCGTCTGCCGATGAATGGCCTGGGCGGGGGAGATGCCTCCTGGAATATTTCGTGCCCGCAGCCGAACATCCAAGTGAACAGGTCACTGTTCTTCAGAAGACCCTTTGAAATTTGGCAGTATGCTCTGTAATAATGACCATTCAAGGCAAAATAATACAGGATCCTAAAACATACTGCCGGAAAAAAAAAATTACACCTGGAGAGACGCCGCCGATTTCGACCCGATGACGGCATATGACACCTGGGTGATATTAGATGTAAATGGTGGGGATTTTCCGCAGTGTGCAAGACACTTGATCAAAATTACTAAAAATTTCCGGGCTATTATGCCGTGGTCTAGTGGAATTATTGTCGAAATCCAACGTTTCGTCCCAGACTGCGGAGGACATTCTCAAGGGGGGATCGTGGCACTTTGATTGTCTGATACCCACCTTGGCTCGCCAGGGTGTGTATCGGACATTCAAAGTGCCACGATCCCCCCCTTGAGGATGTCCTCCGCAGTCGGGGACGAAACGTTGGATTTCGACAATAAATCCGCTAGACCACGGTATAATAGCCTGGAAAATTTTAGTAATTTTTGACCATTCCGGCCGTGAAAGTTTACATTTTACAAGACACTTGGTTTTAATTATTTTTCCCAATCATGTTTCAGGACATTTTTTGCTATCATCATTGGGGTGGCTTAAAAACTTTGCGGTTTGCCGATGACAAAGTAAGTATCTGGAAGAGTAATTGAATGGAATGGACAGTGTCTTGAAAGGAGGGTATAAGATGAAGATTAACAAGAGTAAAACAAGGATAATGGAATGTATCGTCTGAAAAGCAGGCGATTCTGAAGGAATTAGATTAGGTAAGGAGACAATAAAATTAGTAGATGAGATTTGTTATTTTGGTAGCAAAACAACTTTTGATGGCTGAAGTAAAGAAGATATAAAATTTTGGAATAGCTATTGGAAGAAAAGCGTTTCTTAAGAAGCGAAATTTGTTGACACTCAATATTAGTTTAAATGTTAGGAAGTGCTTTCTGAAAGCATTTGTCAGGAGTGTAGCAATGTATGGGAGTGAAACGTGGACGATAAGGATTTCACACAGAAAGATGATAGAAGCTTTCTAAATCTGATGCTACAGATGAATGATGAAAGGGTAGGTCACGTAACTAATGAGGAGGTGCTTAACCGAATTTGGGAGAAAAGGCGTTTCTGCCATATCCTGACTAAGAGAAGGGATAGATTAGTGGGACACATTCTGAGACGTCAAGGAGTCGTCAACTTAGAATGAAGTGTGTGGGGCAAAAATCGCACAGGGAGACCGAGGGGCTAATTCGGAAGCAGATTCAAAAGGATATAGGTTGCTGAATTCATTCTCAGATGAAGAGACTTGTACAGGACAGGATTGCGCGGAGAGCTGCATCAAACCAGTCTGCTGACTGAAGTCCACAACAACAACTTGTCATGATTCTTTTCCTTCTATTTAGATTCTGGTTGTTCTGTTTCTTTTGTAATGTGTTTATTATTTGTTTTCCTCGTTTCATTCGGCGTATGAATAAGCATATGGAAACTATTTACCACAACAACAAATAAGCGGGCTCCTTAATGATTTTAAATGTAGCCTAATGTAAAGCACAAAAAAATAAAGCACCCCACTGATGAGAGCACAAAATATGCTGGAACATGTTTGGGAAAAGAAATGAAAAGTCTTGCATACGGCGGAAAATCCCCACCATTTATTTAAGAAAACACGGAAGAAAGAAGAGCAGTAACATCAAAAAGATATTAGATTATTGATAATGGTTCGAATGGCTTCGGCGAACAGACAGACTAGTGAAATACCGGCCTACATCTTCATCTACGTGGATAGTCTGCAAGTAACACTGAACAGCATGGCAGAGGGTTCATCGAATCACTTTTTATGATATTTCTCTATAGTTCCATACTCTAATACCTCGTGGGAAAAAGGAACACTTACATCTTTCTGTTTTCCATTTGATTTCTTTTATTTTATTATGGTGCTCAATTCTCCCTATGTAGGTGTGCACTAACAATATACGCCTGCATTCTGCAGAGAACGTTGGTGAAAGAAATTTCACAGATAGACCTCACCACAACAAATAACGCCTTTCTATTGATTTTCACCCCAACTCGTGCATCATTTCCGTGACCCTCTCTCTCCTACATCGTAATAATACAAAACGAAGTGCCCTTCCTTGAATCGTCCGTCAGTCCCACCTGGTGCGGATCTCAGAATGCGCAGTAATACTCCAAAATAGGACGCACAAGTGGAGTGTAGACAGTTTCTTTTCTAGAACGATTGCATCTTTTACGTGTTCTGCCAGTGAAACGTAGTCTTTGTTTCACCTTCCCTACAATATTTTCTTTGTGTTCTTTCCAATTTAAGTTGTTCGTAATTGTTACTTCTTGGCATGTCGATTTGACTGGTTTATCGCATATGTGACGTTTAACGGATTTCTTTTTGTGATCTTAAGGATGACTTATCATTATTGAGGGCCAATTGCCAATTTTTGCACCATGTAGATACTAAATAATTTTGCAGTTGCTTTTTGATCTTCTGATGCCTTTAGTAGCATCAACCGCGACCAATCTCAGAGAGCGACTCAGATTGTCTCCTAAATTGTAATTAAAAATAAGGAACAGTAGTGGCCCTATAATACTTTCCTGGGAAACGCCAGATGTTACTTCTGTTGTAGTCCATGTGTTACCGTCAATTACGACGTATTGTGTCCTTTCTGACAGAAAATCAGGAATCCAATCGCACAACTGTGGCGATATTCCATAAGCACACAATTTGATTAGAAGACATTTATGATAAAAACAAAATGTTTATAAATCTATCGGACCAAACTGCGTGGTCATCAGTTCGTAGCTTACAAACTACTTAAACCTAGGTAAACTAACCTACGGACAAACACACACACACCCATGCCCAAGAGAGGACTCGAACCCCCGACGGCGAGCTACCGCGGTCGCTTATGAGGTACAGTGTCAAAAGCCTACCGTAAATCTAGAAATATCTATAAAGTGTCAGTATCATGCTGCGGCTTCAAATACAATGTGATCATTTGATGAGAATTGATTTATTATGTGTCGTATTAGACATGTTAATAGAAATATAGGATCAATAATTACATGTAATCCATGGAATCCTGTTGTTACAAACAATGTTGATCCATATACTGCATCGGCAGTAGTAGAAGGTTCTTCTCGATAGCATAGTCTGTGTGCTGCGGTAGCTGAGCGCTCTAAGGCACAGTCCTGCGGAGATTCAAGTCCTTTCTCGGGCATGGGTATATGTGTTGTCCTTACCATAAGTTATTTGAAGTAGCTTGTAAGCCCAGGGACATCACTGCCGCAGTTCAGTCCCTTAGTTTACAAACATTTGAATGTGAACACAGTCTGTGTGTACACTATAATGGGGGATGTTTACAGGCACTGTGATATCAACATACAAAGCAAACTGGTTCCATGTTATAAACGGGCACCTATGCTTCTTACAGCCAATTGACCGAGATTGAAAGGGGTCAAATTGTGGCCTGCCGAGTAGTGGAATGGTCGTTTCGGAGGAATGTCACGAAGGATGGATGTACCGCGTCAGTTGTGTGACGCTGCTGGTTGTAATATTTTCACGCCTATAGAAGAGGTTCTCCAAGACTACGTAGCACAAACGTCTGCCAAGGTCGTCAAATTATAAGGGTAGCAGTGGCAGATCGTGCAGCTACCGTAGCACAGATAAGAGGGTTTATGAGCCCAGAAGTGTCAACACCGACTGTTGTCAACCGGTTACCAGTAGTGGGACAATGGGCACGCCTATCTTTAGCCCGTTCTCCACTGAGGCCACAGCATGGACGTGTACGGCTCGACTGGTGCCGTCAGGAGATCACTTGGAATATGGAAAGGGCAATGAAAGCAGATTCTGGCTGCATGGAAGAAGTGATGGTCGTTTGAGCATAAGACGAATGCCTGACAGCGCTGTCTCGTAGAGTGTATTGGTGAACAGAGGGAGCAGGCGTGGAATTAATGTATCCCAAGACAGTCTTTCCCGACTCTAAGATCAACTGAATGCCAGAATCAGCACCAGCGGAGGTAACAACCTGTGGAAGTTACACCGCATATTAAAAGAGGTGTTTCAGCAAGGATCAACACCTGATACCTCGGTAGCACTTCAACTATTCATATGTAAATGTAATCATTACATGTAGTCCATACGCACTGTTTCAACAAAAAACCGTTTTTTTTTTTTTTTTTTTTTTTTTTTTTTTTTTTTTTTTTTTTTTTTTTTTTGCGGTATCGTGGAACATAGGTTTCCGAGACCGGTAGGACTTTGAAACTAAATTTAGTGTATGACAAAATGCAGCCCCTCAAGTTATCTTAAAATTTGTGGGCTGAATTTTCTCACACAGTAAAGTACGTTAATAAATTGCTGCTGCAGACAAGTCATGTTAACAATCATACTTTTAAAACTACATTTTTCTCCCCTAATTTGACTTTTTCGCTCTTCCAAATTGTTTTTATTGCTATTTCAAGTATAATTAAAAAAATTACCCTTTGTTTGAAAAAAAAAATTTTTTTACTAGAAAGAAATGTAATTTGCAGTGTTTCATTGTTAAATAGACACCGAAGAAAACTATTTATGAATTATTACAGTTACAAAAAAAAATAAATAAATAAATAAATAAAAATAAAATAAAATTTAAAAAAATCTGAATAGTGTTGTTGACTTCAACTATGGCAGTCTCTCAGACCGATTCTGTCCAGAGGGTAGATTTTGAGAGACTTAGAAAACTAAGAGGGTGTAATAATTTTAATTTCTACCCTTGTGTTTCAGGTTCATGTTGTGATTCATTCTGCGAGTGTGGTAGGTTGCTCCTCAACTGGGGCCTGCGGAACATGATAATTATAAATAAATAAATAATAATGAATAGGCTGGTCGAGTCATTTAAATGTCCACATCTCGATACACTCAGGGCGTTATTTTCCAATTAGTATTCTGGTCTCTAGCGACACCGACTGGACGTTAAGAAGGGACAAAAAAGGGAAGAGGTGATAATGACGACACGGCCAGCGGTGAGTCCGAGGAATCGCGAGTGGGGGTTTTTCGGCCAGCTGGGCCCGTATAATTGCGCGGGCTCTTGTCGCGGCTTTTTCTGGCGGAGTTTTTGTGCGCATGCGCACTGCGCGGCGTCTCGTCACTGGCGCCAGGAATCTGGCGTCCTCTGGTCCGCCGGTGCCTGTGCGGGCGTGCGTCAGCAGTAGCAGCAGGCATTCCTGGGCGCGAGTGGGCCCAGGCAGTCACACGCCGCCGCCGCCGCCGCTTTTGTGGCCGAGGGTCGCCACCGCAGAAAAAGGAACCACTGGCTGGCAGCTGGCCGCTGACGAGCGAACAAGAGGAGCGCACCCTGCGTTGGCCCATCCCGAATTCTGCGAAAACCTCGCGAGCCGCCGCTCAACTTCGGACCGCGACGCCTCGTCGACTTTGATGTCACAGGGGTCAGAGGCAATGGCTTCTATCTGAAAAACATGGCGGTGTTATTATGACATTTACTACCCATAATCAAAATTAGACAGTCCACATCGCGAAATTGATTGTTTCTATTTCATAACCGGTTTCGGTCTATTGCAGTTCATCTTCAGGTGGATACCACCACTATGGCAGGCGGTGGCGGCCTGCTGTGTCAGCGAGAAAAAGTTTCTTAAAGGTTTTAAATCATGATCAAAGTTTATTGCAAGTCGCTAAGTGCTCTCATTCTCAAATAGTTGACGAATAAAACCACGCTATCACGCGCCGCAAGATGGGACAGTTTTCATTGTTTATGACGTGATATCTCATGAACAATGTATCGTAGTTGCTTTTTTGGGTTTTGCGTTAAAGAGTATTTGTACCAAATTTGGTTGAAATTGGTTCATTAGTTTAGGAGCAAAGGCAGAATATTATCGCGTGATGCGGCCGTTTTTTTTTTTTACGACTGTGATTGTTTATGCCACCCCCGATGAACCACAACATTGCCGAGGTGTGATGGCTTGCGTGCCTCAACGATACAGATAGCCGTACCATAGGTGCAACCACAGCGGAAGGGTATCTGTGGAGAGGCCAGACAAACGAATGGTTATTTTTGGAAACATTTTTGTTTCATTTACTAGGTAACAGCACTCTCATTAAAATTTATATATGAAGAACAGTCTAGGGTGCAAAAATTTATTTTTTCCGACTGTGACGCACTTGAAGGTACCAAGTTTCCTGCCAACTCCACAACACCAATGGAGCTATATTTCCTGAAGATGGTCTAAGACAAGACCGAAACTAATCGAAAACAAAAAAATTTTTTTTGCCCTCTAGACTGTTCTTCATATATAAAAGTATGGCTCCTGAAGAGGGGGAGCAGCCTTTTGAATAGTTACAGGGGCAACAGTCTGGATGACTGAGCTGGCTTGTAACATCAGGTAATGTGGCTTTGCCACACAGTTACTGCGAACAGCTGAAATAAAGGGGAAACTACAGCCGTTAACTTTTCCCGAGGACATGCAGCTCTACTGTATGAAAATATGATGATGGTATCCTCTCGAGTAAAATATTCCGGAGGTAAAATAGTCCCCCATTTGCATCTCCGGGCGGGGACTACTCAGGAGGATGCTGTCATAAGGAAAGACAATACTGGCATTCTACGGATCGGAGCGTGGAATGTTAGATCCCTTAATCCGGTAGGAAAATTAGAAAATTTAAAAAGGGGAATGGATAGGTTGAAGTTAGATATAGTGGGGATTAGTGAAGTTCGGTGGCAGGATGAACAGGATTTCTGGTCAGGTGAGTACAGGATTATAAACACAAAATCAGTTGGGGGTATCACAGGAGTAGGACTGATAATGAATAAGAAAATAGGAATGCGGGTAAACTACTATGAGCAGCCCAGTGATCGCATTATCATTGTCAAGATAGATACGAAGCCAATACCAACAACAGTAGTACAGGTTTATATGCCAACTAGCTCTGCCGATGATGAGGAGACTGAAGAAATGTATGAGGAGTTAAAGGAAATTATTCAGACAATTAAGGGAGAGGAAAATTTAATTGTGATGGGAGACTGGAATTCGGTAATAGAAAAAGGAAGAGAAGGAAAAATAGTAGGAGAATATGGACTGGGCAGAAGGAATGAAAGAGGAAGTCGCCTGGTAGAATTTTGCACGGAACATGATTTAATCGTAACAAACACTTGGTTTAAGAATCACAAAAGAAGGTTGTATACGTGTAAGAGACCAGGAGACACCGGAAGGTATCAGATAGATTTTATAATGGTAAAACCTAGAGTCCAGAACCAGGTTTTAAACTGTAAGACATACCCAGGGGCAGATATAGACTCTGACCATAACTTATTGGTCATGAACTGTAGGCTGAAACTGGAAAAAACTGCAGAATGGTATGAAAATAAGGAGATAGGACTTAGATAAATTGAGGAAACCTGAAGTACTTAAGAATTTCAGAGGGAGCTGTAGGCAGGAATTGGTAGAAATGGGGGAAAATAAAGCAGTAGAAGTGGAATGGGTAGCATTGAGAGATGAAATAGTGAAGGCAGCAGAGGAAAAAATAGGTAGACAGGCAAGACCTACAAAAATCCTTGCATATCACAGGAAACACTAAATTTAATCGATGAAAGGAGAAAATATAAAAGTGCAGTAAATGAACCAGGCAAAATGGAGTACAGACGACTAAGAAATGAGATTGACAGGAAGTGCAAAGTGGCTAAGCAGGAGTGGCTAGAAGCCAAATGCAAATCAATAGAAGAATGTATAAGAAGGGGAAAAGTAGATACTCCCTACAGGAAAGTAAAAGAGCCATTAGGGGACAAGAAAGCTCTACGAATATCAAGAACTCAGATGGAAAACCAGTTCTCAGCAAAGAAGGGAAAGCTGAAAGATAGAAAGATTACATAGAAGAGCTCTACAAAGGAACTGAACTTTCCGCGGTGGAGTAGCCGAGCGGTCTAAGGCGTCTCGCTGCGGAGCGCGCGGCTGCTCGCCGTGGAGGTTCGAGTCTTCCCTGGGGCATGGGTGTGTGTGTTTGTCCTTAGGTTAGTTTACCTAGGTTTAAGTAGTTTGTAAGATACGGACTGATGACCACGCAGTTTGGTTCGATAGATTTACAAACATTTGAACATTTTTTGAACTGAACTTAGAGACAATGTTGTAGGAAGGGAAGAGGAAGTAGATCCAGATGAAATAGGAGATACTATAGTGAGAGATGAATTTGACAGAGCCCTGAAAGAACTAGGTGAGACAACGCCCGGGGAGTAGATGACATTCCCTCAGAGTTACTAAAGTCTCTGGGAGAGCCAGCCATGACACCTGGTGTGTAAGACGTATGAGACAGGCGAAATAATCCCCATTCCAAAGAAATCAGGCGCAGACAGATGTGAAAATTACAGAACCATCAGTTTGATAAGTCATAGTTGCAAAATTTTGGCATGAATTGTCTACAGGAAAATGGAAAAGACGGTAGAACCTGACCTCCGGGAAGATCAGTATGAATTCAGGAGGAACGTAGGAACCAGGGAGGCAATAATCACTTTACGGCTCATCTTAGATTAAGAAAAGGCAAACCTACATTTTTAGCTTTTGTAGGAAGCTTTTGACAATGTTGACTGCAATACACTCTTTCAAATTCTGAAGTCAGCAGGGGTAAAATACAGGGAAAGGAGAGTTATTTACAACTTGTACAAAAGCCAGAGCACAGTTATTAGAGTCGAATGGTATGAGAGGGAAATATTAGTTGGGAAGGGCGTAAGACAAGGTTGTAGCCTTTTCCGATGTCATTTAATTTGTACATCGAGCAGGTGATGAAGGAAAGCAAGGAAAAATTTGGAATAGGCATTAAAGTTCAGGGTGAATAAATAAAAACATTGCGTTTTGCTGACGACAGTATAATTCTGTCAGAGACAGCAAAGGACCTGGAAGAGCAGTTGAATGGAATGGACAGTGTGTTGAAGAGAGAGTATAAAATGAACATTAACGAGAGCAAAACAAAGATAATGGAATGCAGTCTTAGAAAATCAGGCGATGCTGAAGGAATTAGATTAAGTAACTGTTATACTCCGCCACTATAACACAATAAAGGTTCCACTGATTTAACAAAGTTTATTTCAAACAGTTCAGTCTGCACACAATTAAACAAATTAAATAAACTGGGTCTTGCATACTGAAACGACACTTAGCAGAAAGTCGGATAATAGCATTGGTGTTATAATCTGTGACAAAGTTCATAAACACCAAAAACGCAAACAGAACTTTCCATAGCGTAGCGAAAAGTCCAATCCGGTAAGTGGCCAGTATCAAGTTTCTTCTAGAAGAGCCCAAGGACGGTCCTTAGTAATCCTTAATCGGAGGCTAGAGTCGTAGACACTTCCCAGGCGAGACGAGAACTGCTGGAAGTGGCTCTGTGGCTCGCTTATATTGACAGGTTGAGCCAATCGTTGCGTTTGTTGCCGGTAGTGCTCACTCTGGTGGCGAAGGAAGCGCCGTCTAGATGGCTCGTATCGATCTTGGTGTGTATACGCTGATGCTAGCCCAGCAGACGATGTGTTCCTCCACGGCCGCCGTGGATTTCGTGGTGCGGTGACAGCAATGCTTGCTGCACGGTGTGGCGTGCCAAGTCGGTTGGGCGGTGGCGGATACGACCGTAAAGAAACAATGAAGCTGGTAGATGAGTTTTGTTACTTGGGTAGTAAGATAACTATGACGGTCGCAGTACAGAGGATATAAAAATGCAGAATGTCAATGGGAAGAAAAGCCTTTTTGAAAATCAGAAATTTGCTAACCTCGAATATTAATTTAAGTGTAAGGAAGTCTTTTCTGAAGGCATTTGTGTGGAGTGTTGCCTTGTACGGGAGTGAAACATGGACGATAAACAGTGCGGACAGGAAGAGAATAGAAGCTTTGGAAATGCTGAAGATTAGGTGGGTAGATAGCATAACTAATGAAGAGGTACTGAACAGAATTGGTGAGAAAAGGAATTTTTGGCATACCTTGACTAAAAGAAGGTAAGACACATTCTTAGACATCGAGGAATCGTAAATTTAGCGTTGGAGGGAAGTGTGTGGCATAAAAATCCAGAGGGAGACCAAGAGAAGCATATAGTAAGCAGATTCAAATGGATGTGGGTTGCCGTTCTTATGAGGAGATAAAAAGGCTTGCTCAGGATAGAGTAGGGTGGAGAGCTGCATCAAACCAGTCTCCGGACTAAAGACCATAACAACAACAATTGCTTATGACACCATATATCCTTACGTGTGTGTCGTAGGTGGTTCTTACCTCGAAGGAACATGTGTACAAAGTTTGCTTGTAATCCGTCGAGTAGTTAGGAGATCTGAACATACATACACACATACCGACATACAACCTATTTATACATAAAACACAAAATAGCGCTTTGTCAGTTGATGCATGACACAGACCAATTAAAAAAATGTTCAAATGTTTGTAAATCTATCGGACCAAACTGCGTGGTCATCAGTCCGTAGCTTACAAACTACTTAAACCTAGGTAAACTAACCTAAGGACAAACACACACACCCATGCCCCAGGGAGGACTCGAACCTCCACGGCGAGCAACCGCGCGCTCCGCAGCGAGACGCTTTAGACGGCTCGGCTACTCCACCGCGGCAGACCAATTAATTTCTGATCTTTAAATGTTTTTGGACGTACATATGACACTATACTGACATTTTGTTATTGAAGACTGTCATTAACAGAAGTAGTTGTATTACTTTAATGGCGTTTTAACAATATATTGTTAATTCTAACCTGGACTTTCCAGTATTTAATGGTGTTTTTATATTTATATTAGAAAATTCACCACCACGTTTGATGACTAGTAAACGTGAGAGTAAGAAAACTACATAAAAAATAAACATGTTCAGCAGGGCCTTGACGCCATACAATTTTATTATGCTAACCCCCCCCCTCCACGATTCTGAAGATGATTTAATCGAAACGCGTCAATAAACGCATGACCACATCACTATCTGTGGTCCTATAATTTTACACAGAGTCCTAATAGCACTGTTTATCAATTAATACTAATATGGGCGCATACCTCATCAACGAATTTATGTCACGTCTGTAATCTCACAACAGCTTTATGTCACGTCTGTAGATATAGCAACTTCTTAGTTTGTGTCTTGCTGCTCTTCTGTTCCTGTCTACTGCCCGCTTGGAGCGCTAGCAGAGCTTGGGCTGCACTTTTTCCACCTTTTTCTGACTGTTTTGTCTGTGGCTGATCTGAGGGGTTAAACTGAGGACGACACCACTGCCTCGTGCCGAAATATCTGTCCAAAGGCTGAAGGTGTAAGTCATAACAAAAAATCCATTTTTAAATTAGATTTAGCAAGTCAGCAGAAAGGTGTATCAAATGTTTTCAAACACGGGTAAAGACACTGACAGTAGCCGAGAGCACTAATTTGGAAGGCGTCAATAACATCGCATCGATCGACACCGCAGCATGCTGCACCCGCATGTTTCGCCATAACCGAACTATTGTGTTACGTCACTTTGTAGGGGGAAAAAACGGAAATAATTTGTAATTTGCAAATACTGGCGGTTGCACGGCGCGCAGGTGCGGCGCGGCGCGGCGCGGCGCGCTTCCGGAAATACGAGTATTGCTGAATTAGCGCGCGCGCGGATTAAACAGATTCGGCGGCAGCGGTAAATAACGCCCCGCCATGATTTAATGTGCTGTTTGATATGCGGTCGCGCGCTCACTTTTACGGTACATCAACTCGCGTCGGCCGCCATAAGCGCAAACAGCCACGCGCCGCCAAATACACTTGTTTTTTCCCGACGCGACATAATTGCCCATGACGCCGTTATTATTAATGGTTAAAAAAGTGCGCCGAAACCTACTGTAGTACCATTACCATACAGAAATAATGATTTTTTTTGTACTGCGCTTGCACTGTTGCATTTTCTATCTGCCGAAATTCTGGCGTTACAGCTTGCATGTGGTGTTGCACTGACCCCTGTCGCATATCACAAGAAAAAATTACTGACAGCCGGGGCGTGCGTATTTTATGCTTCTAGAGACGGATCCTCAATTCTGTGCAAGATGTTATTTCGATTATCACTAGTAAGCAAAATAATAAAAAATAATATATACGAGGCGCGTCCAGAAAGTAAGTTCCGTTTCAATTTATAACCGCTGCAGCGCTGCGATTGCAGTTTCAAAAAAAAATGCTTGTAAGTCTTATGGGACTTAACTACGGGGTCATCAGTCCCTAATCTTACAAACTACTTATGAACTACTTACGAACTAGGACTGCACAAATATCCATGCCCGAGGGGGGATTCGAACCCCCGACCGTAGTGGCCGTGCAGACCGTGACTGAAGCGCCTCAGTCCTCTCGGCCACCGCGGCCGGCGATTGCAGTTTCGCATATGCACTGTAGACGATGTGTATGAAGGAGAAGAACGTGAGCCATTTGGAGATCGCTGTCAGTTACGTACGCTTTGTTGTACTTGTTTGAAATGTCGGCGTTGATTGAAAATCCCGCCGCCTGTGAAATCAGGTCGGTGATTCGGTTTCTGAATGCGAGGAAAGTGAAACCAAGTGAAATTTATCTGAATATTTGCGATGTTTACGGACCAAATGCGATGAGTGATTCGGAACTTACTTTCTGGACGCGCCTCGTATATAAATTGAGGTGTTTGTGCCTATATCTCACTCTGCAGCCAAACAACAAATAGCAAACGAATAGTGTTTGTACGTGGTAGTAGGTATTAGTCTCCCACTGTGCACTATGGGGATAGGGGGTTGATAACGATAAGCGGTGGAAGATATGGTAGTTGAAAGTTACCGACTTATATAAAATTCTACGTGTGAGTGTCAATATTTCGCTCTTCAGCAATAACTACACAATGGAACGATCTCTCTGTGTTGTTATAGTACGAAGTCTCCCGTTGTACACCATAGGAGTTGCGTGTCGATAGCTATAAGAGGGTGGAAGATATAGTGGTTAAAAGTCGTCAGCTTATACAAAAATCGGACTGAAGACACTATAATAGCAAAGAGGTTATATACAGCGAAACGTGATGCACATTCTTCAGTTGTTTTTCAGCAACAAGCGTACGAATAAAGAAAAATAAGTGCATATTGCAGTTTAAAAAGTCAAAATACCAAGAAAGACGCCAAAGCGTAAGAATGAAATTTTGCGTTCTCGATCCGTTTCTAAGAGGCAGAAAACGGCACTGAAAAGTGAATCTACAGACGATAGAAACTTGAAATGTGTTCACGTTGTTTATCTTACCCTGTAGGCATCAGCAATTTTTCGATATTCTCATCCCTAAGGAAGTGATACAGGGGATGAACGGTTTTTTGGAGGAAAGAAGCATGGAGTTTAGCGTCCCGTCGACAGCATGGTCATTAGAGACGGAGCTTACGCTCGGTGTATTTGGGTAAGGATATGGAAGGAAATTGGCTGTGCTCTTTCAAAGTACCCATCCCGGCATTTGCCTGGGGTGATTTAGGAAATCACGGAAAACCTAAATCTGTATGGCTGGAGGTGGTTTTGAACCACCTTCCTTCCGCATGCAAGTCCAGCGCGTTACCACTGCGGCACCTCACTCGGCGGTTTTTTGAAAATACGTTGCTATTCAGGAATTTTGAAGCAAGAAATACAAAACTTCTGATTTAGATTTTTGATTGGAATTTAAAAAAAATGTGTTTTAATTATTTTTGGAAATTCAACCATTAAATGGGTGAAATAAGGCAAAATCTTTTAAGAGCGCTACTAAGTCTATTTTGATGCTAGAAATGCGAAAATTTGGATTTATAACCATGATTAAAATTAATGAATTCTGGCTTGAATGGTGCAATATGGGGTGACAAATTGTATCAAAATACTTTTAACTCTCTATCTACATTATTCCGTGATTTATTAAGTTTTCAAACTGATTTTTTTATCACCTGGTACTTGATTAGGAAAGCATTTTTCAAGCTAAATCTATGATAATTTATATTTAAAGTAGAAACAACCAATGCAGACCATCCAGTCTGCGCGTGTGAAGCAGCGGGAATTAATCCAAATGTTTGTAAATTTATGGGACCGAACTGTTGTGGTCATCAGTCCCTAGACTTTCAAAGCCGCGGCCGGCCGCGGTGGCCGAGGAGACTAAGGCGCTCCAGTCACGGTCTGCACGGCCACTACGGTCGGGGGTTCGAATCCCCCCTCGGGCATGGATATTTGTGTCGTCCTAGTTCGTAAGTAGTTCATAAGTAGTTTGTAAGTTTAGGGACTGATAACCCCGTAGTTAAGTCCCATAGACTATAAAAACATTTGAACATTTTTTCAAAGCCGCGGTGGAGTATCCGAGCGATCTAAAGCGTCTCGCTGCGGAGCGCGCGGCTGCTCGCCGTGGAGGTTCGAGTCCTCCCTGGGGCATGGGTGTGTGTGTTGTACTTAGGTTAGTTTACCTAGGTTTAAGTAGTTTGTAAGCTACGGGCTGATGTCCACGCCACTTCCTGAAGATGCGGTAACTCGCGACACAGTACTTCAACCGCTGCTGGCGCCTCGTACCTCTCTGCCTTGCGCCTCGCGCCGTCCAATCATAAGAAGACGGCTCACCAAGATATGCATATGAATACACAGCCACGACATAAACGTAGGACTACGTTCAGTCTAGCAGTCAAGGGAAGAGTTCGACAGTATAGCCTCGTCTACGGCAAGCCAGTCGTCTACGTTACCTCAACCCGGACCACTATTATTGACGGATGGAAGAGATCCTAGTACAATTGTGTACTATGTATTAGGCAGCAGACTACCACAAGCACATAATATAAAAATTGAGTATTGTCTTCAATTATAAGAAAAGTATATGTGAACTAATCACTTCTTTCAGTGGGAGACCTTGTCCACAATCGTAGCTAGCCACGGCGCACCTCCCAAATCTACGTTCGCGGTGTAGCATCCCGAGGATACAAAATCTTACATTAAGGATAACACTCACACACATGCCCGAGGGAAGACTCGAACCTCTTGCAGGAGTGACCGCCCAGTCCGTAGTATGAAGTCATAGACCACGCGGCCACTCCCGCACGGCTTCGGCTTACTACCTAATTAAACAAACTTAAATTAACCTAAGGACAACAAACACACCCACGTCCGAGGGAGGACTGGAACCTCCGGCGGGAACGGTCTCGCAGCCTATGACATGGCGCCTAGGACCACACGGCCATTCCAGCACGGCCAGTAGTAAGCCTCCGAGTCTTTGAAGAAGATTGCTTACATTTAACACTGGGTGAATAAAGTCTTGCGGATTTGCACTCCGGTGTAATAAAATGTGTTATTCATGCATCTCAATGTCCAAGGGTCATACATCCTAAACAATGAATCACGCAGTGATAATAACTTTGTGGGTATACTAGGGCTGTTAAAAAAATAAGGTGACTTTTCAAACTGCACGGACAACGTGCATCCAAATATCGATCCTTTTTTATTATTATGTTGGTACATATGTGACGAACATATGTTCACAATTCCAAATGTACTGCGTACTTCATTTGACAGGCAGAAAAGTTAGACGTGTCTTACTCTGAGTTTTTCTATTATTATTTATAAATGGAGCAAAGGATTTACGTAAAACGTTGTGTGGAAAATAGAATCAAGTGCACTAAAACACTTCAAATGTTGACAATGGCATACAGTGAATCTGTCTTAAAATAAATAAATTTAAAAAAAATGGCCAATGATGAACCTCGCTCTGAACGCCCCAGCACATCAACAACAGGGTGATAACGTCAAAGCTGAGAGAAAAATTATTTTGGAAAATCGTAAAATTTCCGAGATAAAAGTTGCTGAAGATGTTGGCAAATAGGTCCCCGCGTGTCAAATAAATTTTAGGATATTTTGGGCATGAGACGTGTGTCAGCGAAGTTTGTTCCAAAACTTCTCAATTTTGATCAGAAGAACCATTGTATGAGGATCGCTCAGAAGCTCTTGAATGACGTCAGTGATGATCCTAATGTTCTCAAGAGTCATAACTGGTGACGAAACATGGGGTTTACGCTTATGATATCGACACAAAAGAACAACCATCCCACTGAAAGCATCCCGGAGAGCCAACACCGGAAAAATCACTCCAAGTTCGATCAAATATCTAAGTTTTGCTCACTTTTTTTTCAATTACTATTATGTAGCGCATCATGGATTTTTTGCTTAAAGTTGAAAGGTCTGTAGAGAGTATTTCGTTGACGCTATGCGCGTTCATGGCTTTTGCATTTCGATCATGCACCTGCTTATTCATCGTTGTGTGTGAGACATTTTTTGGCCAAAAACAACACGCCAATCATGCTTCAGCCACAATATTCGCCGAATTTTGCCCCCTGCGACTTTTTCCTGTTCCCAAAACTGAACAGACCTACGAAAGGACGAAGATTTGCAACGATTGGGGAAATAAAAACTGCATCGCGGGAAGTACTCAAGGCTGTACTAAAAAGTGATTATAAGAAGTGCTTCGAGGATTGGAAGAAGCGTTGACACAAGCGTATCAGAGGGGGATTACGTTGAAAGGGACAGTATCAATATCGATGAACAGATAAATATTTTTCATAAAAATAAAGTTACTTTACTTTTTGAACACACCTCGTAAACAGTGGTGTACTGCAGAGTCTGTAGTACAGAAGTAATAAATTTAAAAGTCAACTTTTACACCGCTTTATTGTAAGCAAACGCTTGCTTTCCCACACATGAAGTAATAAGCCCGGAATTGCGCGTCATACAATAATTTTGTTGGTAAATTCAGTGGTTCACTGACTTGGCAAATGTCATGCAATAGGCCCCTCTCACCTTGTGGTCTGCAGTGAGATGAAGTGGAAGCGAGTCTACAAGTCCTTGGTACTACTCTGGACGCGGTTGACACCAATATACATCAAGATCGGGTACTCTGAAAATATCACTGAAGTGCTTGGTAGAGGTTTCATTGAACAACCTTCATCCTATTTGTCAACCATTTCATTCATGAATAGCACGCGCGAAGAAACAACACCTCTCCGTTCGAGCTCTGATTTTCGTATTTTATTATCATGATATCTCCATTCGTTGGTGTGAGTCAACGATATATTTTCGTATTCGGAAGACGAAGTCGGAGATCGCAATTTCGTACTTAGATATCGCCCCAACGATAATGTTTCCCACTCAAGTAACTGTATCATTTCCGTGAAATTCTCTCGCCTGCATGGTGATAATACAAAACGATCTGCCCTTTTTGTACTCTTTCAATGTTCTGTGTCACTCCTGCCTCATAAGGATCCCACGGAAAAGAAGACGGAAAAGCAGAGTATAGGCAGAATCTTTAGTAGTTATGGTGCATCTTCTGTTATGCTAATGGAACGTAGCCTTTGGTTCGACTTCCCCACAACATTATCTGTATTCTTTCCAATTTAAGTCTGTTGTAAGACTAATTCCTAGGTATAATTTTTAATGAAATACCCAGTTCCAAGAAACCAGGGATCATATTAGACACTTACGTCATATTAGTCACCACTACAGATAACACCCATCAGAGTAACATAACACACTTATCATAAAATCCTTTTGCATTAATATTACAAGCTTACGTTATTATCATTACAGATAATACCCATGAAAGTATCACATTACACTTATCATAGGCCGGACGCGGTGGCCTAGGGGACTGAGGCGCTCCAGTCACGGTCTGCACGGCCGCTGCGGTCGGGGATTCGAATCCCCCCTCGGGCCGTCCTTAGTATAAGGTAGTTGATAAGTAGTTTGTAAGTTTAGGGACTGATGACCACGTAGTTAAGTCCCATAAGCTGAACAAACATTTGAACATTTTGAACTTATCATAGGATCCTTTTGCTGCTAATGATCATGTAAGCACCATTGATGTAAATAATGCAGTACCGTTAAAAGTATGAGGTAATGGGTTACAAATGCAAGAAAGGCATTTTGCACATCGTGATCAGATATGCACACACCATGGTACACGAGTGTGGCACATGTTTGACTGAACATTTATGTTGATTATGGTACAAACTACCATTTAAAAAAATACCAGCACGAAGATGTTCTTGGTAATGGGAGGTTGCACTATAAAGGGTGTTATTTCGCGGTTTTCGGGATTTGTGCTATGGTAAATCACTAGTTAGAAGCTGAATATTACTATTTCATTATTAAAATTTTATAAGCAATTGCTGATTTTTAATTATTTGTACACAGTTTCATTTGACCTCTTACGTAACTAGCAATGGAATTTAGTTATTTGCATCCACTTGCTTATAGGTAGAATGTCTACTCGCCACCACCCACTGAGCCCGATGTTGCTGCTGCGCCTCTGTCCTCCCAACCCTGGTCGCTGCCATTTCCCCTCATCGTCACAACCCACCCATTCTCCTTCTCCCTCGCAGCCATCCCCTGTCTCTCCTAGCACTGCCCTTAACACGAAAACTCCCACATCATGCATCCCCATGCCACAGTGGCTGACTTGCCAGACTCCTGCTTCCCCCCAGCCTGGCTTCACCTCCCATCATCTCCCCTTCCAGCCCATCCCCTACCACCAATCCAATAACCACAAAACGACCGCCACCAACCATACCACTATGGATTCCATCCCCGTCCCCATCGCCTGCAAGTAAACCAACCCCCTACCACCATCACTCCATCTGGCCTCCTCACTGTCCCTATGTATACTACGCCGCCACTCTCTCCCAACCCCAGGACTTACAGACGTATGTCTTGTCTCACCCAGATCTCCGCTTCCTCAATAACAAGACCTACTCCATAGAAATCTGTAAATACTTCTCCACTATCCCCAACTCATCCACTGCAAGCACTCCATCCTAATAATCTATCCCACCTTCCATACAGACTTTCTCTAGTGCCTTTCCTCACCCACTACATACCACACGCCACCTTCACTCTACTACAATGTTTTCTCTCCCTGCCAGCCACAACCTTTTCACTGTCTGCTCACCCTCATCGTTGTGATCACGGGGTGATGGAGCATGAGCCTATGGGCCAACTCAACTCCCACCATAATCTCTCCATCTCGTCCACCAAGTGCATCAATACAAGATGGATTCTTCCCACTCCCTTCCACAACCCTATCGTTTTGCATGATGCTTGCTATAATTCTCCCCCTGTCCCCACTGTAAATCCCCCCTCACAAACAGTGTCCCAACCTCACCTCTCCACCCACATGGTACATGTAAATTCCACCATAACTTCTCCTACAAGTTCAAAGCCTATGCAAATCCCATCTCTCACGATCTTACTGTCCCATGCACCCTAACAACTCCCTCTGACCCCCCCCCCATGCACTGTTGAGGATGTCATCCTTTTTGTCATGCAGTCCTATAGGACGTCCACCATTTTCATTTCCCACATCACCTCACCCCTCCCCAGCAGATTGCCCTTGCCATATGTAGTTTTCCAACTAGGATCCTATGCCATTCCCATTTCACGTTCCCCAGCTCGTTACACTCGTCTAAGTGCCTCCCCCTTTTTTTTGTCTACACACCAATCCCCCCCCCCCACCACAATTCACACTCAACCTATACTCTCCTCTACAAGGTCGCTCCCTCCCAACCAATAAAATCCTATTCATGCATACACTCTATCACCACTGTGTTGACACTTTTCTCCTAAATGAAACGTTACTACAACCCCATCATCCCACCAGCACCTCTCCTTACTTTCTCCTCTGCACTGATGAGCCCCCCCCCCCGTCTTGCAAGTGGTGGAGAGCTGGTTGGCCACCTCCCTGTCTGGATACAACCCCTCCTCAATGATTCCACCAAATCCCACGCCCATGCCTATGCTCCCCATCCCGACTCCCTCTCAAACATGTCTGCAACTACTCCTGTGCCGACTGGTATGTCTACTGGTGATCGATAGATACCTCAATTGCAAGCCACTCTCTCCCCACACACTCCTATTGACTTAGACCATACCTCTTCCTTCCTACACCAGACTGTTATTGACACCCACATCCCCACCAAAGCCATTCACCCACATCGCCCTACCCTACCAACACAGCTTATACTCGTCCTCCAAGAATCCCATTGGCTTTACAGCTCCTTTCTCTTACTCATCACCAGGACACTGTCCAACATCACGAGCAACTTAAAACACACATCAGAAACCTCTTGATCGCGAAAAGACGCACCCATCTTAATGCCAGGCTCCCAATCAATACCTCCAAGTACTGGCACGCCTTCCTTTTCCCAAGAACGCCAATGACGCAGGACATTTCTCTGATACCTTTTACGTCCCCTCTTCCCCACAGTCAATGAGTGCATTGATTTTTCTGCTCCCCATTCATGCCGGGCTTCCAGTACTTGGCCCACATCTCCCTCTCAGAATTAAACGCACACATCACTGCCCTTGACATTCAATTGACACTATGAACAAAGTACAACACCACACCCAGCCACGAGAACCTCCCATATTCTGATGTTCCTCAAACTAAATAAGCCTCTGTCCACTACCTACCATCCCATCCGACTCACCTCAGCATTCAGTAAGGTCCTGGAAACCATTCTGTCTCACTACATTCACAAACATCTGCTTCCCCTCTCCGAATGAGTCTTTCGACCATCCTTCTCTGCTGATGACCAGCTCCTTCACTTCACTCGCCTCATCTTTGTCCAACTCAGCTCCCATTACTCCACAATATTCACATTGATTGCAGCACCTTCTCCAATCCCACCTATCCCAATTCTAGGAATAAGCAGTGGCTCCTCTCCGTCAATCCTGGCAAAACAGGTACTTATCATAGGGCGTACCATTCCTTTCTTCTGCCTCCACAACTTCTACCTCACCCTTCATGACTGTTCCATTCATCTCATCCCACCCTTGACCCTTGACTGCTACCTTTTTTTCCTGAAATCCTCACTGCCAAACAGTCCATCAGAAAGCCCTCAGACACCTCAACCTTCTGAAGCCACTTTCTGGCTGGACATGGGGCCTTCAACTTTCCACCATCATATATACCTATCATGCGTTCCGTCCCTTGTAGCTTCCACCCCACCTGGATTTCTGCCTCTCCTACCTACTACAGATCCCTTCATAACCTTGAAGACCACACCCTTCAACTTGCTTACCATAACTGCCTCCCCTTCCACACGTAGACCTCATCCACTTCTCCACCTTCTGAAATTCCTGCAGCACATACACATGTTTTACATCATCTACAATATTGATTCCCACAACCCCCTGGTCTACCTCATCCTCAACGACCCTTGGCCACTGCCACACCTACATCTCTCCCACCCTTCACTTCCAAACGTGCAACATACTTTCCCAAGCCACCGCCTCCTCTGAGATTATGCCTTCTATCCTGACATCTATCCCTCCTACCAGCCATAATCCTCTCCCCTCTCTCCCCCATAAATGCAGCGCTACTTCTCTCCACTCTTTCTCCTCCCCACACTTGGCTTCCTCCCCCTATTCCTCCCCCTGTCTAATTCCTCCCTACCCCTCCCTGCCATGCTCCCCCTACCCTTCCCATCTCTGTGAGGTCCTTCCTGTTGTGATTGTATTTTTAAATAAGTGCTTGTGCAGCGTTTTGTCTATAATGTATCATTTTATCTCTTTGCAAACGCCACCAAAATCAGAAATAGTATTGCCTATGTTGTTTATATAATGTCACTACATTCGTCTCCATGTTTGGTGACTATGTCAGCCTTCATGTATGACCAATTTTAAAACTGCTATGTGTTTTTAATCGGCTTCTGTGTTTTTTATGAGCTCCAAATTTCACCATGTCTTTAAATCTATTATTTCAACCCCATAAACATTAAATTTAATATATGCAATTGCTTTCAGCCAAAGAGTGGCATACAATGCCGCTGCTGGCCTGCGCCAATGGGGTGTGAAAATAAACATAAAGGGAAAAAAATCATTTCCCGAGCTTGAAAGCCCGTGGCTTGTGGCTTGAGAGACTGAGTGCATGTATATCAGCCATAAATGAATTTTTAGTGGTTAGTAATGCAAACACAGATGCTATACTATTAGAAGGAGCAGTCATCATGCAGGGGAGGGGGATTCACAGAATGGACGTGATGGAATGTGTTATAATTTTCTTATTATATATAGATTCTTAGAGGTGAAGGGTGTCTTTGATATGGAAATGCACATTTAGGTGTCATGTAATTATATAAATAATACCCTTGATGTAATTTGTGAAAAAATTTGCACTTTAGATGTCACATAATTGTGTAATGTAATTTCCTTGATGCCATTTTTTAAAAAAAAATTCCCTCCTGCCGTCCATATACTTAAGAGGTGAGTGACCCAGGCCTTGTCTCAGCTGTAAAATGATACCAGTGACCTTAAAGTGGGCCAGAACATTGGTAGCCTATACTACTACTCTCTCCCTCTGCCTGTGTATGTATGTATGTGTGTGTGTGTGTGTGTGTGTGTGTGTGTGTGTGTGTGTGTGTGTGTGTGTGTGTCACACACGCTCTCTCTCTCACACACACATGCACACACCCACACACACACACACTGGTACAATGAATGGAAAATTTTGCTGCCAGTAGGGACAAAATATATATATTATATTCCTTTTGTCCCTACTGACAGCGAAATTTTCCATTCATTGTATCACTAACAAATTTATATCTATTCATTGTCTGGATCCCTGGAGTTGTCAAAATGAGTTATTTGTTTATCTCATGGCTACAAGGCTATACAATGTAATCCAAAGACCTATGATTGGAAACTTGTCAGCAGTAGTGTCCTATCACTCACATTCTCTTCCTTGTTCTATTTATACATCTTACTGATAGGTGTTTAAGCCAGATAAATCTTCCTGTTTCTAAATCAATCTGAAGGTAAATAGTTTTCTTGTGTATTTTTCATACCAAGTTACCAACCGTTGTAGAATCCGTTTATTCAGTGTTCAGATGGTTTTATTTTTAGCTCCTGCTGTACTTTTCGTTCAGTGTTGTGTCTTACGTTGAGTGTACCTCTGTTATTCTCATAAATTTTATTTGTACATTTCATTGTTCACCTAAACTTCTAGCAGCGAAGCGCTAATTTATATGCATATAATGTATGGCAACTGATACTGAGAACTGAATAAAAGGTTTGGAGGTGTTCCTTTTCAGCCCGCTCTCCCATGAAGCACGGTCTACAAGCAGCAATAAGAAGGTGCATTTACTATTCTAGGATGTTCAACCCTGTAGATAAATAGGTACAGACGCCCACAAAAATTCATGAAACGCGTCAGTACCGCACACACTAACTGATTTATAATTAATATACAGGGTGATTCAAACTGAATAACACAACTTTGAAAATCTGCATTTAATCAAAGAAACGTAATGTAACCTTGGATAATTAATCAATGGGAAGAGTACTTTAAGTTTTATTTCAGTAGAAAGCAAGTTCATGAGATGTTAAATATAACTCAAATAACATCAACTTGATACTCGTTCCACACTCTCTGTAGCATCTCAAATGTAAGAGTTTGCATAGTTAAAAATATTCCTCACTTTAGTTTCCCAATGAATAGGTGGACAAAACCTTTAAACCTACTCCCATAGAAAAATAAATTAAAAAAAAAAAAAAAAAAAAAAAAAACCCACACGCACACACACACACACACACGCACACATCCAGGAGGTGAGGTCACGGCTCCTTGGAGGTCAACGATGAACTCCTCTGTCACGATCTTCGTGGCGGTTGATCCAAGGCTTTGGCTAATTTTGGTTCAAGTTGCACGGAGAGACAAGTGCCAACGGAGTGGTAGCCCATCCTGATGGAGTGTCAATTGACGTGCTTCTTCTTCGGGGGAACAACCATTTCTACAACGTTTTCATATAGATTTTCCCAGTTACAGTTCAACTTTGGAAGAAAACAGGGAAAATTTCAGGAATTTACAGCTCTCTTCTTGATCAGCGGGTCGTTTTCGGAACAAATGGTTTCCGAATGCGGTCAATCTGTTCTTCACTCGTGCGCGGTCGTACGAGACTTTTCCATTTGCACGAACAACCTTTGTCTGTGAATTGTTGATACTTACCTTTAACACACCAGGAATCTGTACACCATATGTGGTTCAAAATGCACGCTGAACAACTGCCTTCGATTCACTTTAGCCGTACTCGATCACACAAAACACTGTGTGTTGAAACGGTTGGCATCTTTGCATTAACAACAACCAAATGAATCTGCAGAGCTTCTTTAAATCGACGACATAAAGAGCTTAGCTCTTCTTTCCTTGTTTGGAAAGTTCTCGATTTTCAAGTTTGAGGTATTAGTTTTGAATCATCCTGTATCTTGGCAACCGCACTCTACCCGTGTCTGGTTTGCGAATCGATAGGGAAGCGACAGATATATCTACGATATTTCGTGTCTCACATCTTAGTTCAGGTAGTTTATAAGTGGCACAAGTGAATGAGAGGGAGTAAGTCTGTTTCAGTTGTATCGAAATGCTCTGAACAGATAAGTTATGATAGAAGCTTCTTTGTGTTGGTGTACTTTAGGCGTTCTGGAGGAAGAAGTAGGATATTTGTTCTTTAGTATACAGCTGCTATTCGCTCCAGGCGTCAGCCATTCCAGTCATCATGGTACGTTCAGATTTTGTGGTTCAGTTATGTTGGATATTACATTCATTGAGCTTTTGAAATCACGTCACGTATTTGGCGACTTGCTACAGGAGTATACGTAATACTTTTTTATGCTGTTAGGAATCACTTGCTTACATGGGTGATGATATTTAGCTTTCTTCCACAATTTATATATTTTATCTATTTCCAGCCCTCTCATGAAAAGCATTACAAGCATTACGTTAATTTTCGTTGAAATAGGCACGGACAGATAAATGTCAATGGGTGGAAAAACCGACTGGTTAATACCGACACCGTTATTTTACTTCTGAATAACCCGTTTTCTTCGATATTTATTGTCAGTTGTGACTGTTTGTTTTTAGTTGTTACCAGTACCGGGTAAAAACACTGGTATAACTGCTTTCTGTAGAAGTGGTCATCATGTCTTTTTGTTTTTAAATAATTTAAAAACATTAAAAACTACTAATGATTATCGCCGTTCCTTAGCGGATACCCCGGTTATCTCAAATAAAATACCCAACAAGCGATCTTTCGATATATATTTCTCAACAAATTAAAATTTAGAAAATTTTGGAAAATGTCAAGCAAAAATAACAAGCATTGTGTCATAAGTGTAAACCAGCAGTACTTAGGCTGATGGCTGTAGTACATCGGGATCATACACACATGGTTGAAAAGAAAGACATAACTTTGGCCCGGCTGCGACAGTCGAGCAAGTCCACTGCATGTTTTGACGGTAAAGAAAAAAAAATGTTCAAATGTTTGTTAAGCTTATGGGACTTAACTAAGGGGTCATCAGTCCCTAAACTTACAAACTACTTATCAACTACCTTATTCTAAGGACGACACAAATATCCATGCCCGAGGGGGGATTCGAACCCCCGACCGTAGTGACCGTGCAGACCGTGACTGAAGCGCCTCAGTCCCCTCGGCCACCGCGGCCGGCGACTGTAAAGACGTGGTTGCCATTGCACATATAAGCTACTCAGATCAGGTCGGAGGTATTATTGTTGTTCGTCTCGACCGAATGGAACTCACAGTTACCTGCTTTGTCTCAGATCTCGATGGTGCATGATGAAACTATCTAGAAGAAGAATGATACATATACTCGTCATCATATGAAGTATCGGCTACTCTGGGGTGTAACAGCAGCCGGCACTCAAATGAGGATGCGGATGCGAGGGGAAGAGCTAGAACACACATTATCATTAATTGTACAAGTTTATTTGGAAGTACAAAAGCAAATACTTACCTTATTCAGACTTTAAGAGGGACAGAAAGAAGACTGTTATTACAGTGTTAACGTAACCAAGCAATGCTACTTCCTCTTGCTGCTGTTCTTGAGTGCCGTGGCTGACAAACTCTGCGCGTCTTCTCGTAACTGGCGCGTGATGCTGCTTCGTCAGACTCTCGTCGTGGTGATTGTGGTGATGCTGCGCTGGTCGGTGCTCTAAAGATACGTCAGGACTGCACAAAGAAGCAGAAGAAGAAGAAAAAGATTTGTTCACTGGCGCTACTTATAATAAGCACGATATTAATCGCGAACATATTGTATGCATTTATAGTGAAATAGTTGTGTTTGCTTATGGGAATGTAAAATTACTCCTAATTTGCAAGAAGGAAAATAAATGAAATGCTTACCACGGATTCTCTGTGTTATTTATTCACTAGTCCTTTTCATCGCTAGTAATTATCTATATACAATCACACGTCTATGCAAAAAGCTGGTATGTGGATGGATAGATGATCTACTACTACATTCTACGATGGTAGATAGGATCTCTGTAGGCATGTTTTTTTATTTGATGCAAGCCGTAGCTGGCGGGTAATATTGAAATCATTTCGGTGATGGGTGTGCGTGATATGCTTGTGTGCCAAATAGTTCAAAGTTAGTAAACTGGGATGCGACACTTTTGTTCTTATCTTAGGTGGGGGACACAAAGTAAAACTATGCTATTATTGATAGATGTGAAGCATTGAATTAAAATTTGTGGTGCGGCCGGGAATCGAACCCGGACCTCCATGCTTACTAGGCAGACGTCTTAACCGTTTTTTATTTTTATTTATTTATTTATTTATTTATTTTTTTTTGTTCTTCAGATATGCGTTCCGGTCGTTCGTTTTGTTCTTTCATGGTTGTTCGTTGGATATTTGGCTCAGCTTTTTTATTACAGAGGGCGTGCAGCCCCCTGACCGGGCGCGCTGAGCCACGGCGCCCGGCGACCGTTAGACTACCACACCACTAACGATTAAAGCGCCTTGGAATAGTCTATGTACGATTTCCCTCCACAACACAAACTTTAATTCAGCTTCTTTGTTCCAAAGATAATTGCCACTACTGCCAAGGCTCTCCATGTAGCGGAATAGCACCTCAGCAATGGACATGGTGGAACAATCCTGTTATGGTGATATAAATATCAATTAATATGAATAAATAATCCCTGAGACGGATTTACGTCTCAAATATGTCAAAGACATTATTGATAGATGTGAAGCATTGAATTAAAATTTGTGGTGCGGCCGGGAATCGAACCCGGACCTCCATGCTTACTAGGCCGCACCACAAATTTTAATTCAATGCTTCACATCTATCAATAATGTCTTTGACATATTTGAGACGTAAATCCGTCTTAGGGATTATTTATTCATATTAATTGATATTTATATCACCATAACAGGATTGTTCCACCATGTCCATTGCTGAGGTGCTATTCCGCTACATGGAGAGCCTTGGCAGTAGTGGCAATTATCTTTGGAACAAAGAAGCTGAATTAAAGTTTGTGTTGTGGAGGGAAATCGTACATAGACTATTCCAAGGCGCATTAATCGTTAGTGGTGTGGTAGTCTAACGGTTATTCCGCCGGCGGTGGTCGTGCTGTGCGGAAGTGTGGAGCGACCGTGTGTTTACATCGTCGCTGCGGGCGGCCGAGCACTGTGAGGTGAGTGCGCGCTTCAGCGTTGCTATTGTAGAGGAATGCTAACCGAAAGAAATGGATAATCAACCAGAACGAATAGATACTTTGAAACTGAGTTTCGACCCGAATTTACCGAGACCGAAATCTTTCGAAGTTGAATTATTTCTGCGAGATGTTATGAAAATTACCATAGATGACATCATTGGCATCCATTTGTCAATTGTCAGTAGCACGGTGTACCTCAAGTTAATCAGCCCGACGAAATGCGAGCAGATAATAGAATCTTGTAGTGGTACATTAAAGTTTAAACATTCGAATGGTCATGTTGGTGAAGTACGAGTGTCATATGCTGGTTTTGGAGTACGAACAGTCAGAATATTCGAACTTCCTTTTGAAGTAACTGCCGAGCAAATGAATGCGAAGCTGAAAGATTACGGGAACGTCATAAGTAACGTCGCCGAAAAATGGTCCGGGCAGCACATATTCCCGGTACTCAATGGTGTACGCCAGGTGAGAATTGAAATGATAAAACACATTCCATCTTACATTACGGTATGCGGTTATAGAGCTATTGTGATCTATGATGGCCAACCGCGAACTTGCTCGGCGTGCGGTTCCACAACGCACGTCCGCGCCCAGTGTGTACAGCGGCGCGTGGCGCAAATACCGACAGGCGAGCGAGAGAGGCAGGGCCCTATGTCTACGCTGCCGATAACCTTCGCAGCTGCCGCCCGAGTAAACACCGAACCGGAGCCCAATATAGATGTCACACTAGAGTCTTACATGGAGCTAAAAGAACAACACACACCCATGGAGGCGGAAACTTCACCAGTCACTCCGCAAACTGCCCCGCAGGAAGTGGAGGAGAGTAGACAAGTGAGTCCAGAACAAGGCGACGGACTTTCCGAGGCAGTGCACGTTGCTAAGTGCACGCCCATGAACGAACAATCTGGGTTCGAAGACGACAACGAACGGCAGGCCGAGACCCCCTCTCCGAAGAAACATAACAAAAGACGGAAGGCACACGACGGAGCAGACGAAAACGCGCAAATACTGCGCGAAAAGGCAAAACAGATAAGCCAAAAACTGACGGATACAACAACTCGGAATCATTCCGGCAATTCTCAGGCCCTAAAAAAGTCTCGGACTGAGAACCCCGAGTCTCTCCAGGGGAAACAGACCTCAACAGTACAAACGAAGATGGACACTGTGGACCAAGATGACAAAAGTAAACACCCAACAGAAAGAAAACCAGCATCAAGGAACCGCAACCCTACAGGCAATTGGGCAGACGAAATGGAAGACAGTACTCCAGATGAAGTGATGTCTGATCTACAGGAACATATAAGAGGGACCTCACCAGGAGTTCGGAAGGCAGACGGCATCCGGCAACGGGAGTCCACGACCCTTGCTCCTGAAGCAGAGGACGACTCGGACTTTTTCTAAATGCTCCACTACTGTATTCACCCGGAAGGAGCATAGCACCTAACACACTTCTGGCAACATGACACCTCTGCAGGCGTACCGCATTGCCACGATAAATCTCAACAAGATCAGTAGCACATTTAGCTTGAGAAATCTTCAAGATTTTCTATACGCGGCTGAGATAGACATCGCATTGTTGCAAGAAGTTGCAGAACTTAGCCTAGAACATATAGCAGGCAATTAATCCCGGTAATGGCAGTGAACACGGGACTGCCATCATGACCAGGGAAGGAATTATTGTCAGTAACGTGGAGAAACTAGCAAATAGCAGAGGTATTGCCGTTACATTCAATAACACGAGGATTATTAATGTTTATGCACCTTCCGGAACAGGAAAAAAGCGGCAGCGGGCAGAGTTCTTTAAAAGCGACATAGTGCCTCTCTTCGCATCGCAGACTGAACACATAATTTTTGGAGGCGATTTTAACTGCGTCCTTAGCCGAAAAGACCAGACTCCCAATTTCAATACGTCCATGGTACTTCAGAACATAATCAGGGAACTCAATCTGGTAGACACATGGGAGTTGCAACATGGAGATGCGCCCGGTTTCACCTATGTAACCAATCATTCAGCCAGTCGCCTCGATAGGATGTACACAACATCGAACCTGCAACAACACATTCTGCAAGCAGAGAGATGGCCGACGGTGTTTTCAGACCACTCCGCGTACATCTGCACCATAAATTTAGAAAAACAGGGAACATATAGAGCAAGAGGATTGTGGAAACTGAACACATCACACCTGTCAGATGCAGGGTGTCATGCCATATTTCGCAGCACATGGGCGGAGTGTGAAAGAAAGTTTCCGAGATACGATTCGGCACTTAAACGGTGGATAAAATGTGCAAAACCTTCATTAATAAAAGCTATGAAACAGCACTCCCGCGAGAAATACTCATGGCAGAAAAGAACCGTAGAATTTTACTTCCAGTGCTTGAGAGATTTATATAAAGAGGATGCAGCAGTTACGGACAACTTCGCACAGATCAAAAGAATCAAGGCCACGATTTTAACAATTAAACGGAAACAACTGGCAGGTTGCCAAGTTAGAACTCGCCTACAAAATGCCACACACGAAGAGACGACGTCAATGTATCAAGTGATACAAGAACAAAAGAAACGAAACAGGAAAATATTGACCTCACTAAAAACTACA
Organism: Locusta migratoria; assembly: GCA_026315105.1. NCBI lineage: Eukaryota > Metazoa > Arthropoda > Insecta > Orthoptera > Acrididae > Locusta > Locusta migratoria. Next base: position 93,983,810 of record CM048747.1, on the reverse strand, counting down.
GACGAAAGGTGTGTGACCACCCAATCTGATATACGAGAGGAAATTTACAACCATTTTTCTCTACTGCTAGCAGACAAACCAGTAGACGAAACGGCACAACTCGCTTTTCTGGCTCGTTCGTCAACGAGATTAACTACTGCAGAAGCTGAAGAGCTGGCGACAGAGATCACCGAGGAAGAAGTAACAGATGCCATACGAAACAGCCCAAAAAACAAATCGCCCGGCCCCGACGGACTGCCAGCTGAGTTCTACGACACCTTCAGACAACAGCTGGTTACTAAGTTGACTCTCGTATGCAACGACATCATGACTCACAAGAATGACTCCTTCAAGGAATTCTGCGAGGGAATCGTGGTGTTAGAGCCCAAAACACCTGGAGGGAAGACTGTAGACAATTTCAGGCAATAACCTTACTAAATAGTGACTATAAAATCTTCGCGCGCATCCTCATGCAACGGTTTAATTCGGTGATTGACAAGGTTACAGGTGCCTATCAGACGAGTGTCGGCAAGAATAGGACAATAACCCAGACATTCTATGCATACCGCGACATCATAGCGACGGCTGAAGCATGCGACATCCAAAGCGCTATAGTGTCGCTTGATTTCGAAAAGGCTTTTGATAGAGTGAGCCACTCCTATCTCTTGCGGACCATGGAGACAATGCACTTCCCGAAGAAAATAACTGACACAGTGCATACACTTCTGACGAATGGCACATCAAGAATCAGTGTGAATGGGCAACTAAGTAGACCGATCACCATCATGAGCTCAGTTCGGCAGGGCTGCCCTCTGTCGATGATTTTCTTCGCAATAGCCCTCGAACCTCTCTTGATCTCCCTGACTCAAACCTTGCCAGGATTGCAAATACACGTCACAAAATCATATGCCAGGCATATGCGGATGACGTGAGCTTCCTGGTCACGGACGCCGAGCAGATAACAACAGCTTTCCAGATTATATCAACATACGAAGCCGCGTCTGGAGCGAAATTAAACCGAAATAAATCTGGGATTATGAACGTTGGTCGAGGAGTAGACCTTCCAACTGACGCACCAATCAAAAGCATAGCAACACTTAAATGTCTTGGCATAGAATTCACGTGTAACATCCGCCGCACGGCGGTCACTAATTATAGGAAACTATTGGCAAAAATACGGGCTGCAATACAGCAACATAGTTTGAGGAACTTAAACATCATTCAGAAAGTTGAGCTAGCAAACATCTATATCACAGCGAAAGTAAACTACGTCGCTCAGGTCCTCCCACTGCCCAAGGTTATAGCTCAAAAAATATTAGCAGCTCTCGGTCACTTTGTCACTAGAGGCCAAATATTCAAAGTAAAATATGACACACTGACGTTACCAACAGAAAAAGGAGGCCTTCATCTCACAGACATCTACCTCAAAGCGAAAGCTCTTTTCGTCAGAAATATGTACAAACAATGGCGACGATCACCGGATACTCTCACGGCTCACCTCCTGAATGAAATAACACCGGCCACTATGGAACCACCTGTTGACGTCCATCACATACCGAACGCGCTCTGGCATCTCAGATATTTCTTTTTAGAACTCAGTTATATTATAATGAATACTCCTGAGAAAGATCGATACAGGGTAAAAACAATCTATAACAATATGATGGAATGCAAACAGGGTAACGTCGTAGAAAACAAATATAAAGGATATAACTGGCGTAACATCTGGCAGAATATACATGACCCACACTTACCATCCAATGTGCGGTCCACGTGGTATATGGCGGTAAATAGAAAAATACCGACCAATGTAAAGTTACAGGCGATTCATCTGGCAGACACACCAAATTGCAGCAACTGCAATCAAGTTGATACGGAGGAACACCGATTTACATGTGAGCCCGTCAAAGACATATGGCAACTCTGCACGGACAAACTCGCGTGTATATTACGCACGTCGCCCAGAACAATCACACCAACACGACTACTCAACCCAGAAGAAGTTCCCTAGCCTAACGCCAAGAGAAGGCAGTCAACTGGATAAAGGGACAGACAGTACACTATGTTTTCTCAGAAAGCGAAAAAAGTAAAAACGGCTATTGGTTAACACTGCAGACCGAACATCAGAAGTTACAACGATTTGAAAATTACCGAGAAAAATATGCATGTTTTTTACATAGTACATTAATTTAAACGAAAAAACAACCTTTGCAGATTGTTTTGTTTGCTTCTCTTATTGCTTCAAAAACTAAATTATAATAACGTTTTACACAAATTCCTGGTGTCGGTAAAAACGGATGTAACGGTGACAAGCACTTCGAAGTTAAATGAGAAGACGACTCAGTATCACGCTAACAACAACGGTAACTCTGCGTTAGTAAATCTTTTTGAGAAGACGAACTTTGAAGCAGCTAGAACACCGAGCCGTGCAGCTGAACACCAAGGAAAAAACAGAGGAGGTACATTTAGTTTCGTTTTCTAGAATGGAGTTCCTTTTGTTTTATTTTCTTTTCAAACAACAATTATGGAAGCTAACCGCTGATGACATAATTGGGAAGGAAACAAAGATAGTCACATCACACTGCAGCGGGCAGCTACCGCAGAAGAAGCAGTTTAATTTCACCTCTTAGGAACTAAAAGAAAAAAAAAAAAAAAAAAAAAAAAAACCGGTTAAGACGTCTGCCTAGTAAGCATGGAGGTCCGGGTTCGATTCCCGGCCGCACCACAAATTTTAATTCAATGCTTCACACATCTATCAATAATGTATTTGACATATTTGAGACGTAAATCCGTCTCAGGGATTATTTTTTCATATTAAAACTATGCTACATTGCAATTGTTCGTTTGTCATCGTGTTGGATGTTGGGTGCGAGGTAAATAGACTAAAACGAAAGTGACAAATGCCTTAAATGTCTTGCAGATTCGGTGAGCAGAGAAGCATTCAGATGTTTGGTAAAAAATAAAAAAATAAAAAAAAAAAAATCTCGAAGTATGTGGGTGAGGGGATCATGACCTTGCGAACATAGTTGGTTTGATGTATTGTTGAGTAGGGTGAGGAATTTTCAATCCTTCTGATATTTTGCTCTCGAGAGGTCAAAGTCAGAATCCCCCACTGTAAAACACAGGGTTCAAACTCGGTAATTTTATGCCGTAAAACAGAGATGTCACACAGATCTAGATACGAATTATATTGGTTGTACTAGGGTTGTGGTGTATAAAGCTTGTTGGTTAGAAGATAAGAATGGAAGCATTTCAGTAGTTTCCAGATGATAGCTGCGTGTTATATAAATCTCCTATAGTTTGGTGACTTAAAGTGCGATAGTTTCCACCAATGGGTGTCGTGTGGAATAGGTGTACGTATGTTTAATCTTCCCCAAGGTCAGATTCCACCAGTTTTTTTTATTCGTCTGTACATAATTTGTGTTGGTATTTTGCAACTACGACTTGTCAGACTGATAGTTCTGTAATTTTCACATCTGTCTGCACTTGCTTTCTTCGAAATTGAAATCACTATATTCATTTTGAAGTCCGAGGGTATTTCCCCCATCTCACACATCTTGCATACAGGTGGAACAATTTCTTCATGACTGGCTCTCCTAACGATAACATCATCTACTCCAGAGGCCTTGTTTTACTCAAATCTTTTAGTACTTCTGCTTCTGCTTCTCATCTTTCTCTACTTCCTCTTTCATTTCTAGAATACTGCCTTCAAGTTCATTTCCTTTTGTACCTGTCTTCTATATATTCCTTCCACCATTCGGCTTTCCCTTCTTTTCTTAGCACAGGTTTCCCATCTGCGTTCTCGATATTCATACCACTGCTTTTCTTGTCTTCAAATGTCTTTTATTTTCATGTAGACAGTATCTACCTCTCCCCCAGTTATACATTCTTCTACGGTCTTTCATTTTTCCTCAAGCCACTCCTGCTTAGCCAGTCTGAGCTTCCTGTCAACCTCATTTTTCAGACGTCTGTACTCCCTTTTGCCTGCTTCTCTTGATGCATTTCTATATTTTCTCCTTTCATCAATTAATTTCAGTATATAAGTAATAGTACAAATAGAGCACATACCTGTGGCATTACATATGATTTTCTTAATGTCCCACCTATACATACATGCGATTTTGTATGAAATATGACATGTAATTAATGTTCAATATATTACGTTACCTAAACTGAGTGTACCAACTTGTAATATAGAGTCTCGCTCTGTGAATAGATCACAAATTATTTTCGAAAAACGAAATGTTTTTGTAAATAGATAATGGAAAGATAGGTCCCTCTGAAATGTGACATCAGTAATAACTGTTTAAACAATTGTCTTTGAATGTTTATAAACAATACCTATGTCCAGTATGCACTGCTCCTGCTGATGATGACATCCTCACCCAGCTGTGTCTTGGAGCATAGTGACGAGTTTCCCAACAAGTTGACAATGGAGGAGTGGATGGTGGACAGGGGTCATTGTGCTGACATCTTATGGTTAAAATTATAAGTTTTTCTCTCTAAAAATTATGAGTGATAGACAGTTGCATTAGATGAAAATTCAAAGTTTGTCAGACGCCATCTTGAATTACATCATGGGGGAAGAACAGGTGTGCTCCTTGGTTTTCCCCACGAGAAATTTCATTCCGGAACTGGAAGCGACAGCTTCACGGATCTGCCAGCTTGATTATGTCATTGAGATGTTCCCATATCAGGGCCCACCTGGGCGAAGGGGAGAGAGAGAAGACATCTGGCAACACTGTACTGGGTAGAACCAGCATTACTCTACTACTATTACATTCCCTAGCCACAGGTGCAATTCTAGCCTTCTGGTGTTGTAACGGGAGCGATCCTAGACTGTGCGTGCTGGAACAATAATTACCGAATATATGCGCTACACAAGCCCTAACTGAATCATGCGGTAATTAAATTGAAAGATAGGTTCATTAAGCTGATGTAATGGCAGTCAACCACTGAACAGTGCAATTGAATTTCGAGTCATTGATATCATGTGCAGCTTGATTTAATTTTTCTTTCTGGTACTTCACTTTTGTTAAAGAAATGTTTATTGTGTCAGGCGCGTTCCCTTGTTGTTTTCATAAAGTGTCAACTTCCAAGTTACTGTAATGAATAAAACGTTAATTTATATCTGAATCTCATTTGAAGTAGTTAGTGTTGCTATATCACCCAATTTTGATGTAATTGCGTTATGAATAATAATAATAATAATAATATTTATTTTTGGTTAAATGATTATTTTACACAATTCCCTACCTTAAAGACCTGTGTTCGGACCATAGCCACATGTAGCGAATTTAAATTGCGTTTTATTTACCAACATTGATGCGAAGGGTGCGTCGGAGTATTTTTTTTCTTTTTTCTTTTTGAAAATATAGCAACTGGTGTGATTGTGTGAACAGTACCTGATAAAAATAAGTTACAGTTTTTCATCCAACAGTGTAACTATTATGCCATTTACTTTTACTGAAGTTTATAAAATCTAGAAGGCCTCTCTATCATGGAGTGCAGTAAACAGTGGTACTGTGCGTATCTTGTGAAGGAATTCTAACACACAAACTTCTCAAAAAAAAAAAAAAAAAAAAAAAAAAATACATTAGATAGCAAACATCGATGTGAAAGAACGCACAGTGAAATGTGCAGTAAATTCATGTATACAAACTATGTAAAGTCCCGAATAATAAATTACTCACTCATGAATATGTAACACTGTATTGTGAAACATACAAATGTTTGAAACAGAAAAATGATATCGGAGTTCACCTGAACTGAAATGGTTTGTAGCGAACCGAACTGTATGACTGACAAAAATCTTGGTACGTTTTCACTATGGTTCATGAGTGCCTGTACATACACCCCATACACCCAGGGTCAATGGGGAGACTGACCTCCCTCTCCACCGCTCCCCCCCTCTCTCTCTCATCGAAAGGAATATATAAAAGTTTTTCACAGGGTCGGAACTAGAGCTTTCTTGTTTTACCTTAAAGTTCGGGATTCTTTCTCCATACTATTAAAATTAATTCATACCTCCGCCTATCCCCACACCCCTACCCACCTCTCCCTAGGAAAGCTAATTAGCGCTCTTCATGTGATTTAAAACTTTGGCCCTAACAGACTTTCATTGCTTTACCTGGAATACCTCGGTCCTGCTCGAATATGGTAGAAGATGATGTGCGGTACAACAGCATATCAACTAAAGAAAAAAATCTTACTTATTTTGGTTCTGCGTTGTGTTCCGCTACATGTAACGCCGACGTTAATATAGGCTGTGAATGAAACTGAATAACGAGGAAAGATTTGGATTAAAATCGGTATTTTGACCAATATCGTAACACTAATCTGTACACCTCGGCTAAGTAATACGATGTACTGAAAAGATCTACATTAAGTTCAAGCCATTTGAACGGATAATTAGTTGTACTCATTTCACGACAATCATACAACTCTGAATGATACAGAAAAGTAATTTTTTCTGAAACATTGCCAATTACGCGTGAGCAGGCGCAGCAAAAGCATTGCCTCACTATAATGAAACTTTCACTCTGCAGTGGAGTGTGCGCTGATATGAAACTTCGTGGCAGATTAAAATTACGTGCACGAACCGGGACTCAGTGGTAGAGCGCTTACCCGCGAAAGGCAAAGGTCCCAGATTCAAGTCCTGGTTCCGGCATGCAATTTTAATCTGCCAGGAAGTTTCATTCTGTCAGTACCGGCAGAATTGAAGTTGTGTAGAGGAGCTGTGAGTCGTGTCAGGATAGCTCAGTGGTAGAGCGCTTGTCCGCGAAAGGCAAAGGTTCCAGGTTCCGGTCCCGGTTCCGGCACGTAATTTTAATCTGCCAAGAAGTTTCATTACCTCACTAGATTCACTCTTTAAAAATCATAATTACAAAAATCAACATCCTTTCTCCATTTAAGCTCTGCCAGTTATTTCCATATAGTCTAGTTGAGTACATTCGATAATACAGGTTTTTGTTTATAGTCCCCTGAAATGTTACACAAATGTAAAGATCGCACTGTATTCAGAACCTTTGTGATGAAATATATCGACTTTTAAAGACTTCTGTCTGAAGGTATCTAAAGTAACCTCGTCGATAAACGAAATAAAATCAAAGAACTTACAATGCACTTATCTAATGCCACTAATGAGATAAAAATAAGTTGTGTGTATAATGTAGTTGATATTTCCTCTGACTTTCATGCCAAAGATTCGACATCCAAAAGATGGCGGCTCGGTGCACGTCCACTGCTACTGCCTCCGCCTGAAAATATTCAGTAACGTTAACCACTCTCAAGCCATTTCTCATGGTATTAGCCGAAAAATCCTGAACGTAATCTAACCCAGTAGTTCCCACTGTCCTTTATAGTGGGAGCAAAATATTGCTGGAAAACGTTTCGCGACTCGGTGTATATACAGAATTGATAGTAATCTAAAAATTACGTGTAATGTGAAACTGGAGTTATTATTATATTTGCAAACCCCGTTGAGTAGAAATTTTGTAAACCGCGAACATTATTAAACAAAACGAACAAAATCGGTTCAACAAGAAATTCACTTTATAGAAACTAAATAGTACATTTAGTGAGATTAGTGAAGTATTGGTAGTAATTATACTTTCCATATCGATATGGAAGGTTGTAGGTTTTCGGCTTAAATCTTTTTTCCACTCAAACTTTGGTACTATACTGATTGAAAGAAAAGGGAAAAAGCTAGAAATGGATGCACACATAAGTAAGTGGTTGGAAATCGCATTAATTCGCTTAAAGCTATATTTTAAATTCTCGATATCTCCCTTTTCTGATCTAATCAAAGAAGATTACATGATAGTTTCATGAGTACTTCTTATTGCTGGTTGTTTTAGGTTTTTAATGGTCTCCTCCACAAACAGGCTTCTCATCCAACGGAAATTATAAGCAATTATTGGAAGTAACAACTAAAACAAGAACCAATAAAAATATCCGCAAAAGCATTCAAGTTTTAACATTAATTTGTAACTAAAGGTAAAGCAGTCAACAATCCGAAGATTGGTTTGAACACCACAGTGCTTTACTAGGCATGGCCCTGTTTGGAGGTGGTATGCCGTTGCCTTCCTCCAACCTTCGAACTGACACCCAGCCAGTTATAGGGGGACCTACAGTTTAACGTGGGTTCCGAACCACGGTGCTACTCGGTAGTTTTCACATCAGCAATACTGCCAGAGGTGAAAGAAGTGGAAAGTGACAGATAAAAATCCTAGGACCTGGCGGGGACTATTATTTTAAATTATGAAGCGGTAGTACTTATTTATAAATTTTCATTTCGGGGCGAAAATTAATATGAAAACAATTAGATTTACAAGACACATTTTCATATTTTTTGTCCACAAAGTGTTTTCCTCTGATGTGGGCCCCGACTCACAGTTATAGAACTACTAAGGAGGAAATTTTAAACTACGTATCCGACATACGTGGAAATACAAAATCAAATGTTTGTACAGCTTATGGGACTTAACTACGGGATCATTAGTCCCTAAACTTACAAACTACTTATGAACTAACTAAGACTAATGACGGCACAAATATCTATGCCCGAGGGGGGGATTCGAACCTCCGACTGTAGTGGCCGTGCAGACCGTGACTGGAGTGCCTCAGTCCCCTCGGCCACCGCGACCGGCGTGGAAATACAGCACTGTCTGTTTGGTAGCGTTTGGCCAAGCTGTTCGTTACGTATCACTGTCCGTTATTAGTGGTACGTAAAGCTGAAAATCTCCAGAGCGCCCATCGCAATACACAAGATAACAGCTTAATCTCCCATCGACGACGAGTTCATTAGACATGAAACTTCACCAGTTTTCTGAAGTAGCCTGTGTTTATCCAGCAGTGGTACTTGGGATGGCCAGTAATGAACACTTGATGCGGCATAAAAATTCTGTGGAGTCTTGCAGTGAGCAGCGACACAGGCTCCTCGAGCTGCCCTCCCCTCCCCCTCCCTGACCTCTCCCAGGTGTCACGCCTCTCCCGACAGCCTCCCCCGCGTGCTTCCCACCCCACCCCGTGTTTTATTTAAACCCGAATGGTTTAACAAGTGACTCCTCGCGGTCAAAAGCTACGCCGGCCGGCTCGGAATATTTTACGCCATCCTGCCGGGCGAACGGAATGCGGCGCGGGCTGCCCGCTACAAGCAGATAACCTGCCCGCTGCAGCGCGGGGGATGGGAGACGGACAACCCTTAAAGAGATGGGGCGACAAGAGCGCTCGAATAATTACGACGACGCCGTCCGATAAATAACCCGCGTCTCCCCCGCATATTCCCTTTCTATCCGCCCTCCCCTCCCTTCTCCTCCCCCTGCCCTTCGCTCCCCCTCCAGAGTGCACACTACCTTCGCTGAGAGACCAAGCCCACTTCTTTTTTCCATCTCCAATCCTTCTACCCGCGGCACATAAGAACTATAAAATAACAGGTAAACAGCAATAAATACTCGGGAACATCGAAGGTTACGAGACTGGGTGGCGCGGGTCAAATTCTTTAATCCCTTGTCCTACGCCTACAGAGGTGAGCTTCAGACACAGTATGTGGTGCCACCTGCGATCCTTTTTTGTCACAGAGTATCTAGCCGAATGCCCGCTCGACAGAACCACAGGGGAACGCATATAAAAATATTTTTACATTTTTCATTATTTTGTTCAAATGTTTATAAATCTATGGGACATACAAACAATTTAAACTAAGTTAAATTAACCTAAGGACAGCACATACACCCATGCCCGAGGGGGGACTCGAACCCCCGACGGCGAACGTCAGCGTGTACCGTAGCACGGCGCCTCAGTGCCCACGGCTATTTCGCTGCGGTCATTATTTTGTCCTGGGTTCTCAGTTGCATGATATTATATTGGTAATCATTGAATTTGTTCGTCTGTTGCGACTGAAATAGACGAATATTTTGAGTGCCGTAAGCGTTTCGCCTTTATTGCATATGTGGCATCTTCAGTGGCCTGAGCCGGCCGCGGTGGCCGAGAGACTGAGGCGCTCCAGTCACGGTCAGCACGGCCACTACGGTCGGGGGTTCGAATCCCCCCTCGGGCATGGATATTTGTGCCGTCCTAGTTCGTAAGTAGTTCATAAGTAGTTTGTAATTTTAGGGACTGATTACCCCGTAGTTAAGTCACATAAGCTTAACAAACATTTGCACATTTTTTTCAGTGGCCTGAAATATACATTAATTTTTTTATAAACGTTTTTCTTTACATTTTGATGTTTTTATGGAGGTTAAAGAAGTTCTGGCGTTATTTGCTATACTGCAGTGCCGTGGCATATAAAACTAGTGAACTATTATTGTATATATTACTCTACTTGTGTACTACAGGTACTTCATTTCCTGCTGTTCATATCTCCCATTCGAAATTTCGATATTCCAGCACTAGGAAACGACTGTATGTTTCTTTTATTTTGACGTAACGTTTCTGTTTTCTTACCAACAGCTAAGTGTGTCTGCTTCTCTCCTTTCTCTCTCACCCTCTCTCTCTCTGTCTCTCCTCCCCCCCCCCTCTCTGTGTGTGTACGTGTGTGTATGACTGGATTGTACGATTGTTTGTAAACCTATTGGGTCAAACTGCCATGTTCATCAATCCATTGACTTACAAACTACTTAACCTAACCTAAGGACAACGCACACACACACACACACACACACACACACACACACACACACACACACACATGATATAGGGAGGACTCAAACCTCCGTGCGCTCCGCAGCAAGGCTCCTTAGAGCGCTCGGCCACTCCACCGCAGCGGCTGTATGGTAATATACCTTTTCTTCTACCTTTTATTTTTAGCAGTATCACATCCAGAAAGCCACAGCACGAAACAAAATGTTTTAAACGAGCTGACACACGTTAATGCAAATTCTCTATTAAATTTGGTGAACACACACACACACATAATGAGGGGAGAGACAAGAAGATCACTGATATCACAGACACATATTCAACAACTGATAACACATTCAGAACTTATTACAGAACAAAAGCATAACATGGTAACATCAAGATAAACAAGCAGTCATTTCCTAGTGCTGAAACAACGAAATTCTGAATTGTAAAAATGAACAACTGCAAAAAAAGGCCACGATGGAGTGGCCAAGCGCATTGAGTCGCTATGCTCCGATGTGCGAGGCCGGGAGTTCGAATCCCCTCTCGGGCATGGATGCTTGTGCTGTTTTTAGTATAAGGTAATTGATAAGTAGTTTGTAAGTTTAGGGACTGACGACCCCGTAGTTAAGTCCCGTAGATTAACAAACATGCGAACATTTGAACATTTTTTAACAAAAACAGAGCAAATGCAATACCACTACAAAAACTACACCATAGTAAATTAGAATGTGCCAGAGCTGTTTCTAACATCCATACGAAAAATCCAAAGTGTAAAGGAAAGTTTTTTAAAAGATGTGGATGAGTATTCGAGACCACTAAAGACGCCCTGCATACAATAAAGACGAAACGTGTATGTCAACCAAACATATTAAAAATCTGGTCAGTGATTGTATACCTCTTCTGTAAATGTCATAACTTAAGTACAGACATCCGACAACCAAAATCTTGGTTTCGCCATTGAAGTGAATAACAGTTGCTGCGATGTATTTCAAAGAAAAATAGCGGGTTTAGGAAAACACCATTCGCTTGAAACACAGCCTGTATTCTTCACACATGACATCTTGTCAATGTTTAATACAAGTGAGCAGATATATCCAGTCTCCCTACTCTCGCGAAAATCTTTTGACAGTGCACCACATTGTCTACACAGATTGTCTTCATAGATATTTGATTGCGTAAACCATTTCCTTCTTCGGAGCATCAAATGTTGTACAGAAACGAAAGTAACATTGTTCCGATCGAAGTGAGTAGAGCAACCGTAATTTTCACTGACGATGCTATTGTCTACAGGAAAGTGTCATTAGATGAAACTAATGAAATGGAGAAACGCTCGAACTAAATTTTCACTTGTTCAAAAGTGTGGAATGTAACTGTAGATAAACGTGAGACAAAAGACATAACAAAAAGAAATTACTCTGCAGTATCCGTTTATAAAATCTGTGGAAACGTGCGGAATCTACCATGTTGATAAGTATACATGAACAACATTTTAGCAACTGTTGCGAATGTAGCAGTTGGTGCATTTGAGGTCTTTATTGTCCTGGAATGTTACGAAATTAAAATTAATTATGATTATTCGTAATATAAGCCCAAAATGAGTTCTTGAGAAATCCAGGTTGTTAGTCAGCTTGGCAGGAGATACTTAACATTATGTAACTGTTAAGAAAGGATAAATTGCTGTTCACCGCATAGATGAAACACTGAGAGGCAGCATGTATGGAATTTAAATAAGAAAGCAATAACTTTCCAACTAACTAAACGATTTTATGTATATTAAGTCTGAATAGCTTATAAAATATCACCTTGCAGTACATTTTTGAATGCATTTTTATCAGCCTCTTCTTTAAGTAACCTTGTATTCTTATTGTATGTCTTATCTTGCTGTGTATCTCCAAAACCTTTTCTCGATTCACATTTCTAAGTTTCAACAGGACTCTCTTTCATCCAATTACAATTATAGTAGCTTCCGCAAATGCATGTAAACGAAACGAGGGACGGTTCCTATAAAAATATTCACTGTTCACTTCTTCTCCAACGTCATAAGGGTGTTAGTGCTCATTTACCAATGTTCTCGCTGTAGACTGCGTGTCATACACTAATCTTCTTTCCTAACTTTCTTCTCTCCTCTGAACTTCCTCTGCAGTAAGGAATGCATGGAACATGGTGATAATTTATTTAATTAAGAAAATACCTACTTTTGCATAAGAATAGGATTTTTTACATTCGTTTTTGGTTTTAATTGTAATAGTGGATTTAATTTTAATACGGGAAGGTAAATTACGTTGAGGGGAACGTCGGAACATACGTGGTATTGAGATGGACACCTGTTCTGTAGAAATATAATTTATTATAATTTCTAAAAATTCAATTTCGTTAGAAATGAATACGTTGCAACTAGGAATATCACTTCCGAAACTGTTTGAACAGAGTTTATAAACACATTACTATCTCCCTGTGTAATGAAAACAAAAAGTAACAAAGATTACGTTGCGAAGATGAAACATGTTTGGATATTTTGTTGATAAAAATATTTGGATGTTTACTAGCAATTTTTTGTGAACAGTTTCCTTTGCACAAATGAGTACTATTAAGTACCCGTATTTCATCGTACTAGACTTTAACTAACCATAGTATCCACTCGCAGTATGTTCTTGACACATGAATACCGACATTGTGAAGACTGATACAATTCTACACATAGTTAATAGGTAATTTGGACAGTTATCAAATAATCCCAGATCTCATTAGTATAACAGTATAGCTCGCTGTGTGATTGGGTACGTTCCAGCTAGGTTTCTCAGTCGTTGCTGGTGATTATTTATTTATTTCGATCGCTTATCTCCTCTTTACTTTGTCACCATTTTTCTAATTGAAAAATGTCGAAATGTCCCTTTTGGTTCCCGTTCAAATGTACATCTTTCTGTGGCTGGCAAACAAATCATCTAATAACGGCATACACTTTCCAAGAAGAGTATGTGTTCGTATCCGATCTTAAGTGACAAAGGAAATTAAAAGCTTTCTCCCGGATTGTGTTAAACCATGATCACTGATCCTAGTGACGGCTTTTCAGATACGTATCTGACGCTAGAGAGTTAAATTTTCCATGTACTCCGTAAATCGCTTAACGCAAATGCCGGAATGATTCCATTTTTCTTATGGCTGGCTTTCCACTCAGTCCTACACCAATCGGACGGAACCTGCCCCTAATAGATAGTGGTAACGTCATCGAAGGGACGTTAGATCCTAATCTTCCATAAAATTACGACCATTACGAAATTTGTCAGTATTTATTTAGAAAAGAGAATACAGTTCTCAGTATAGAAAGCCTAAGTTCAGCTCGCGGTTCGCTTTACAGCCCCCTCGAAAGTCACCGCCAGTGTCTAGTAAGGCAGCCCTTCTAACTGTTGGTTCTCTAATGATATTCCTGTTGGCTAGCTTCATTTGCTTATTATCATGAATTCGTGGAGCAACTCTTGAGTATCCAGAATTATGCATTGGTGTGTGCGCTGATATGAAAATTACTGGCAGATTGAAACTGTTCGCCTGTTAGGGATTCGAAACCGGGACCTTTGCCTTACCCTGACAAGCGCTCTTCCGACTGAGCTACCTGTACACAACTCATGGCCATCCTAACAGCTTTACTTACGCCAGTGCCTCGTCTCCATCTTTGCAGTCTACGCCAATGCTTCCTTTTTTATTTTTTATTTTATTTATTTATAATTTTTCCCTTGAGGGATTTGCATTCAGATTGAACCGATAAACGCGTTTTCTGTTATCAAATCATTTGTTACGGGCAATGTGTAGAAACTGTTAAAAAATAATTTCAAAATTTCTCGCTCCATAAACTTCTTTTGGGAATAAAAAAGTCTGATAGCTGTTGCAATTTTTTTTTAATTTATATGCTCTTTAAAGTGCTATTATGTTGTTGTGGTATTCAGTGCGGAGAATGGTTTGATGCTGCTCTCCACTCACTCTACTCTAGCCTGTCTAGCACGGCAATCCCTAACCATTTGAATCTCGTTAATGTATTCGTCTGGTCTCCTTCTGCGATTTTTATACCACACATTTCCCTCCAATGCTAAATTAACTGTTCTTAGATATCTAAGAATATTTCCTACCAATCGAGCTCTTCTTTTAGTCAAGGTATGCCAAACATTCCTTTTGTTCACAATTATGTTCAGTACCTCCTCATTACTTATGCGATATACACACCTAATCTTCAGGATTCTTCTGTAGCACCACATTTCGAAAGCCTCTATCCTTTTCTTGACTGAACTATTTATTGAACACGTTTCACTACCCTACGAGGCAACATTCCACACAAATGCCTTCAGAAAAAACTCCCTTACACTCAAATTAATATTCGATGTAAACAAATTTCTCTTTTTAAGAAACGCTTTCCTTCCCATTGCCATTTTGCATTTTATGTCCTCTGCACTGCGACCATCAAATGTTACGTTACTGCCCAAGTAACAAAACTCCTCTGCCATCTTTGTTGTTACGTTACCTAATTATTTCAGCATTGCCTGATATTCTTAGACTGCATTCCGTTACCCTTGTTTTGCTCTTGCTAATGTTCATCTTATACCCTTATTCCAATACAAACTCTAATCCGTTCAATTGCTCTTCCAGGTCCTTTGCTGTCTCTGACAGAAGTAAGATGTCATCAGCGAAATGCAATGTTTTTATTTCTTCATCCTGAATTTAATTGCTTTTCCAATACTAAAAATATCATATAATTGCCTATATTTGGAGGGAATCATCAGAATTTAATTATTATTCCTCATCTTTCTTTCATTTACCCGTCTCCTTAGTCGCACTGTTCAAGAAGACGGGAATATTCCGAAGGTACTGGCTCCTGTTTGGTACGCCGGTCAACCTCTATGCCTTTTTAGGAGGTTTCCCGTAGCCCTCTAGGTGAATACCGCCTCAGACTAAAAGCTGTATGTGTGTTGTATGATGTTGAACCTATCGTTAAATCAGACAACAAATTGTTCTTTAACGTAGCAATTTGGTTTAATTATGGCCCTGATATTGATGTATATACTGTTAAATAAGAAACCGTGCATTAAACTGATTATGTGCGCAACGGATCTTTTAACAAAACAACTGTGGCAAGTCACCATATGAAACAGACACTGACTATACTAAAAAAAATTGACTGCGAAAAAAATATTAAAAAACCAAAAAATCACTTACTTAATGTTTGACTGCGAGAATTTTATGCAAATCAGTACCTGATTATCAAAATTCAGTATCATAATCAATTAACTGCAGCGTTGCATAACAATCATTTACTGTGGCACAAATAATGAATTCTGTTCAACAAGATTACCAAACTCAATACTGCACTTTAAATCCACAAATAACTAATTATCAAATAAAGGAAGTAGGTTAATCTTCTAACTACGTAAATGAAACAGGAAAGAAAGGTCAACTTTGCTACTTATTATTAATAATCACCATTACATTACCTATACAATACAACTTTTTCCTAATGACATGAAATGCAATTACCTTCATTCCATCGGTGGTACAACGTTTTCATAGTAATAAAAAATACAATATATATTCCAAATACAATCAAATCAACTTACTGGCACAGCAGCCTCTGCTCTACATCGGAGCCATACACACAAAACTGCTCTGTAAGCGAGCTGAACAAGTCCCACTCTCTCTCTGCGCGAGCTACAATGCTATGCGACACATGATCTTTGCCAAAGATGAAACTTCACAGAGTTAAGTACACATATCAATACACACAGTAGAAGCAATATTATACATTTTCTTGCAAGCAAGTTACTCGACACAAAACAGGAGGCACAATATTAAACATTTTCTTACAATTTTTTTTATGGACACGTTTCAAGCCACATGATTTGCAAACATTTAGGAAATACTTTCACATGTATGACACTATTTGCTGACAGTTGTGGTACACATCTTTTCTCCTGGCGCTGAAGGGGTGGTGGTGTGGTCTCAACAGGAATCTGTCTGGCCACCCCTTAAATCAAGCACGCCAAATCCAATTAACCACTCCGACCCCGCACGTGCCGGACAAAGGCGAAAGAAAAAGAGGAAGAAAAAGGTCTTTGGCTCTCCCCTTATGACAAACATACCCAAAAAGCATTTTTAACTGACGAAGTCTGCGCTTCTCGTTCTACATGTGTGTGGGTATTATTTCTTGAACATTCAGTTTATGCAATTGAATTCCTTAATTGTAACGTGACGCTTTAATATCTTTCAGAGCAGTACCAATATTTACTGCAGTTCCAGTTCATTGAGGCACTAACGATGTTTTGGAAATATTACGCTCACTTAAATGGAATAAAAATTTATACTTGATATTTAGATTTTTTTTCATCTCCTTTCCAAAAGCTTTCTCTTAATTTATTCTCTCTTCCATTGATCTGTTTAACTTCAGTTATTTTTTTTTTTTATTTTTTTTATTTTTTTTATTTTTTTTTATTTTTTTTGTAATATTGGTAAGCATGCAGTTATCAGCTTCAGTTATCGACATCAGTCGTCACTGCATTGTACGTGTTTCCATTCCCGTAACGCGTAAGTATTTTCAGATGCTCTAGGAGGCATATTTCAGCCCAGAACACGTAATCTGGAATTTTTCTGAGCGCTCTTTTGTACGGCACTCTTTTTCTTTCTTTGTGTGTTTGTCTAAATAATGCAAGGATTCGGATGTGTAATGTAGCAATATTTGCATTTGCCTTTTGACGTGCAGGCACAAGGACATTCACATGTAAATGCATATTTGTATGGATGATTTATTGGTGCGGTTTTATGTAGATGTAAATAGATGGATACCTGTAACTTAACGTAGCGTCAACTAATTTAGTTGGATATTTTTTCTTTCAGCTGTATTCATTCATATTAGAAAAAGTTATATTTTTGTTACGAGGAATTTAATTTTCTGCATTCTCCACTACCATCTGTTCGGGTACAGTGAGACAGGACAACGATGATGGTTTATACAGAAACGAACCAGACTTGCTTCTAATTAATGATGGCCGCGTGGAAGTCTATGAGTTCAGTGTAGGTAGACGTACTTAGAGATTTACGTCCATTGGTTAGCAGCTCTGCTACGGACGACCTTGAATATTGCTGAGTTACTGGAAAAAATGTGTTAGGTTTCCTTGTAAAAGGTCAATAATCTTGACAAATTAAAACTGATCAATTGAATGGTAGCCTAAATAGGGAAAGTCAAAATTGTTTTCTATATCTAATTAAGTAATCACATTAGACAACCCGTTTCCGTCAATGACCACAATCATCAGGTGCGTTGTTTTCATATATCCTAATACAATGAACGCATAGTGACATTGTTACAAAATAACCGAAACCGGTTGTCTAATGATTAAATATTGTTATCATTGACGGGTATAAAGAAAATCAGTGGACACTATTGGATCACCGTTCGATTAGCGACCATGTCAGAAGCTTGTGATAGATAAGATTATGGCTGGGAGTTCAGAACGAGCTGATAGTTTTAATCTGTCAGGCGGTTTACAAAAACGCTCGCACTCCGTTCACTATTGAATGCACTGTGTAAGCAACTTCTCCATTGTGGCTATTACACAGTGATATATTTTGTACCAGGACTGCGATACGAGGCGCCTCCAGAAAGTAAGTTCCGTTTGGTTATATAAAACGAACGGGTACAGATACAGAAAAAATATTGATTGTACAAAAATCTAAAACTGTTAAAGTTCTTGTCTACATGGCTGCCGAAATTTTGTAGGCAATTGTCATAGCATGGCACAAGGTTTTGTGTGCCTTTTTCATAGAATGTTGCCGCCTGTGTATTCAACCATGTGGTAACATGTTCTTTCAGCTCGTCATCATCGTTGAAGTGTTGTTCACCAAGGACAGATTTTAGGTGTAAGAAGAGGATTACTGTCAAAAAAATTTTTTTTTACGATAATGCCTGACCTCACACACCGAATGTGATCAAACAATTCTTACGGAAATTTCAATGGGACCTGTTTGATCATCCTCCATACAGCTCGGACCTCTCTCCTAGCGACTTTCATCTCTCCTTACACCGAAAATCTGTCCTTGGTGGTCAACACTTCAACGATGATAAAGAGCTGTTACCACATGGTTGAATACACAGGCGGCAACCTCCTGTGAAAGATGCATGCAAAAACTTGTGGCACGCTATGACAAGTGCCTACAAAATTTCGGCATTTATGTGGAAAAGTAGTTTAAGAGTTGTAGAATTTCTTCTGTATCTGTGTACAATTTCATTTCATTACCAAACGGAACTTACTTTCTGGACGCGCCTCGTATATATAAAAAAAAGTTAAATTTGGAAAGTAAAAGGGAGGTTAAAGCTGAGAAGACGTTGCTGAGCTAGTCCTCGGTAGATTAAACTGGCAGTTTCGGAGCTCGAGTCGCAGATCCTCATATAGTTTCAAGGTTACCTGGACGTGAATGGGCTTCAATTTCGTACCTTGATTTCGGTGCATATTACTCTTGATCTACAAAGCGGAGGAACTTGCTATTTTGTACCAACACTGAATGACATTAACTCAAGCTGTAATAGGAAATTTTTTGAAATATCTGTTATAATATAAGAATTACAATATTTTGCCTAATAGATTTTTTATAATACACATTCACAGTCTGGAACAATTTTCTGGTGCATCGTCTAATAGCATTTAGACGTGGCAAGCTGTTGCCAACATTCGTAAGAACATACTGTTGCCTCCTTTTTTTTTTTTTTTTTTTTTTTTTTTTTTTTTTTTTTTTTTTTTTTTTTTCGTTGGAGTATATCTGGGTGAATAGAAAACGCTTATTACACTTCATTAATATTTTGTCTACAAATTATCATTAAAATTATATACAGAATGACAAACATAGATCATTTCTGCAATGTATTAGCCATAATATAAAGATACTGTCCCATTCTCCAATGGGAGAAATTTGGTAAGCATAGCTAAAACCATGATGAAGATATCTATGCACTTAATGTTCTGAAAATGTAGTTTCGAAAAAACGAGAAAAGAATTTTCACAGTATTTTTGACTTACCGTATGCCTCTTTCAGAACATTCCAGTAGCATAATCAGGCTGGCCAGCTGCTTCTTTATCCTCTGCAGTCTTTTTCAAGAATCTTTCCTTACTCTGTACTCTTTAGTGGTGGCTTCCGCAGCCCTTTTAGCTTCAACTAGACACTGGTGATCTGTGCCAGAGCAGCTATCATATTACTATCTGGTTGGATGCCTAATTTGCCCATTACTTGTGTCCTGCTAATTACACCATCACTGAAACAGTTTACAGCATCCAACTCACCTATTTTGAGTACTGTCCATCCAACAAACAGTGTTTTCGGCACTCATTGCCACACGTAGCTGTTGAAACTCTCATTAAGATTTTGTGTGCGGCCATGTAGACATTTGCTAAGTAACTTTTTACCTGCAAGGTCCCTGTATATTGGCTTTATAGTTTCCATGACCTTGGCAGGCATGGAATGTTTATGGTGATATTCCTTGCCTGAAGCTTCAGCGTGGCCATTGTACAAATATTTCTTCAAAGAGCGTTTAAGACTATAATAATTGTTTAAAAGTAAATAAACCATACATTTTTCGGAAACGGGGAATTTTCAGATGGAGGCAAAATATTTTTCGAATTTTCAGTCATTTTCACGTCCATGTCACCTTAATCAGGAAAACGGACATTTGACGCGGTATGAAAATGTCAATTTGGTGAGTTATATTTAATTACAAGCAACTGTTTTGTATCCTTGTTTTAAAATCTTATTGTAATTATTGATAAGGTTGGACGTTGGGATAACTGTTTTGTAGTAATATAAGTAGGTGTGATCCAGTGTAGCTAGATTCTGAGTGAGACACAGAATGTATATGGAATGATTGGAGGCCGCGGCGGAGCGGCCGAGCGCATTGAGGCGCTATGCTACGATGCGCGAGGTCGTTCCCCGTCTGGGTTTCGAATCCCCGCTCGGGCATGGATGTTTGTGCCGTCTTTAGTATAAGCTAGTTCATAAGTAGTTTGTAAGTTTAGCGACTGATGCCCCCGCAGTTAAGTCCCATAAGCTTTACCGACATTTGAACTTTTTTTTAATTATTGGAATTTTATTTATTTTTGTTTATCTTCATGTTCTGCTGGATCTAATTGAGGAGAATGTCTCCATGGTCATGGAACGAGTTACTACATTATATTGTAACAAAGGGTAGTAATTGATAAAGTGAAACGTATAAGAATCCTATGCAAACGACAAGCGTAAGTTTAAGTAAAAACAATCAACAAACGTATCAAAAAATTCGCTTTTTTTATTTTTTTTCCCAGTAATTCCTCGACAGAATAGAAAGAGTGAGCTACGGGCAACTTTTTTATTTAGCCATGAAAATGCGTGGGTTACTAATAAGCTCTTTGAATTCTTGTGGCAGCTTATTAAAAATGGATGTGTCAGAACATAGTGCACCTTTCTTCACAAGGGTCACAGCGTTATGATCCAAATGTAGATTCTATTTCTCACTGAAAGCTGCTAACTCATGGGAATAACTAAATACTGTTAAGAACAAAGACATTAAAGAAAATATGTCAGAATTCCCAGGCTAGTTAACAGGGATCGACAAGAAGTACGCGGGCTTACCCTACATATTGCACGAACCGCCCGTTTCTGCACAATAAATACCCTTTTTTAATCAGAGGATTTGCCCCAAAAATAACAGTATACGTCATAAGCGAATGAAAATAACCAAAATAGATTACTTTTCTCGGGGAACGATCAGTTATTTTAGAAACTGTTCGAATGGTGGAATGCAGCATTTAGTTATTTAGTTTTTGAACACGAACCTGAACGTGGGCTTTCAATAACAGCTTAATATCTACATGAACGCCTAGAAAGTTGAACTGTTCAGTCTCACTTAAAATATTCCTATTCTGTGTAAATGAAAGGTAATTTTTTGTTCAATTGTGTTTTAGAAATAGTAAAATTAAGACTTAGCGTAATTTAGCATCGATTTGTTTTCTACAATCCACGAATTTATTTCTTTAACTGCATTATTTGACACTGCTTCAGTACTGCTAACAAAATCCTTCACTACCAATCTAGTTTCATCACCAAACAGAAATATCTTTCAATTACCTGTTGTACTACAAGACATTTCATTTATATAAATAAGAAATAACAGTGTCCTCAGAACAGAACCCTGGGGAAGCTCTCCTCCCTCCCCAGTTAACCGTTTCCTATTATGAGTGCATATCACAATCATTTTCAATACTGCAGAGGATCACATTCGAATGTCTGTTTTACTTCATAACCTCCCAACTTCTGAAAAAAATATCTTGGGATCAACACAATCAAACGCTTTTGTTAAATCAAAGAATACGCCTGGTGCTCCCAGTTTTTTATTTACTCTATCATGTACCTCACAGGAAATATACCATTTTCGTTTGTTAAACCACTTATGAAAGCAAACTGTACATTTGACGGCAGGGAGGCAGGGAACTGAGATGATCAATTAACCTTGAATATACCGTGTTTTCAATAACTTTAGAAATAGGTCTAAAGTTGTTTATATTACCCATTTTTTCTTTTCTATAACGTGGTTTTACTACTGAGCACTTCAGTCTGTGAGGAAACCACTCCGAAAGGAAAAATTATAACGAGGTTAACAGAGGCGGAACAAAAGCATTCTGCTAGATACCGAATCATATCCAAAAGAGTCATTAGTCTTTAGTGATTTAATTATTGACTCAACTTCCCATTGTCAGATCACAGAGGACTATTTCAGGTAACAGTCTCGGAATGCTATTTTCTAAGACATTTATATGATTATCTGCAGGAGCTATGTTCAGAAAGTGATTAAAATTGCAAGTGATTATTAAATACTGTACAACTGTATCTGACATGTAACAGACAAATTTCCATTACGCATTGACTTTATATTGTTAAATGTTGGTCTGCTGACCAGATACTTCCATATGGTTTCAATTTTATCCTGAGAATTACCTATTCCTTCTGCATACCAAACACTTTTTTCCTTCTTAATGACATTTTCCAGAACCTTACAATACTGTTTGTATCAGATTTGTGTTTGCTGTGATATCACGGCGAATCTTGGAATGTTTCCTCAAAAACGGAGGGCGATATTCTCCTCCATTTTTGTGTGATCACAAAATTTCGTCGTCGTCAAATAAAGTTTGTTTGTACGTAGAATGTACTGTAGTTTTATGATTTAAATGATGATGAATCTTCCAGGTTTTATAGTCATGTTACATGAAAAATTTCTGCTCCTAGCGTTTCGTCCAGAACTGTGCTGGTCATCTTCAGAGGTGCTGCTGGCGGTGCTGAGACTTGACAATTGCAAAACTCAGCAGCACCAGGTACACGTCTGAAGATGTCCACCGCAGCTATGGACGATACGTCAGAAGTAGAAATGTCTCATGGACCACGTCCGTACAGCCAGGATGATAAATCAGCAATTTTGATATCCGGTCGTGAAATACTTGGGTGACTTCCACGATTGTTGTGAATTTGAGATCTTCCGTGTTGTTGGGTAGATGTGGTTGTACTTTATGGAGATATGACTGAAAGTATACTTGTAAGTTTCTGTGTTTTTATGTCACTGTACTTATAGGTTATGTGTGGCGGTTCATGCTCTTGCGTGCATATCGTGTTAGTCTTTTTCTCGTTCTTCTTCTCCTTTACCTCAGGCTTATTCCCACTAAGTGTGGAGTGGCCGAATGGTCTAAGGCGCCTTGCGGAGCGCGCGGTAACTCGACGTCAGAGGTTCGAGTCCTCCCTCGGGCATGGGTGTTTGTGTTGTCTTTAGGTTAGTTTAACTTGTCATCAATAATGAAAGGAGCAGCATTAGCCGTAAAATCTTTTGCTTTATTCGGGCAAATCGATTTCGGTTTTCCAAGAAACCATCTTCAGTGCTGTCAGCAAGTTCAAAACAGCATTTTTGTGAAATGTACAATGACATTTTCGTCTAACATATCCGTTGACAACATAGCTAGATACATGTGATATTATCTGGTGTCATACGAAGTCAAACTGAGCCAGCTGCTTACATTTGTCCACAGGTGGGACAAGCAGCTGGCTCAGTTTGACTTCGTATGACACCAGATAATATCACATGTATGCTATGTCCACGGATATGTTAGACGTAAATGTCATTGTACATTTGACAAAAATGCTGTTTTGAACTTGCTGACAGCACTGAAGATGGTTTCTTGGAAACCCGATTCTGGCCGGCCGCGGTGGGCGAGGGGACTAAGGCGCTTCAGCCACGGTCTGCACGGCCACTACAGTCGGGGGTTCGAATCCCCCCTCGGGCATGGATATTTGTGCCGTCCTAGTTCGTAAGTAGTTCATAAGTAGTTTGTAAGTTTAGGGACTGATGACCCTGTAGTTAAGTCCCATAAGCTTTACAAACATTTGAACATTTTGAAAACCGATTCTGATTTGCCCGTACAAAGCAAAAGATCTTACGGCTAAATGCTGCTCCTTTCATTATTGATAAGTGATTTTGTGGCCGTTGAGCACACCCCTCCAGATAATGGAATCCAATTTATAGTTTAACTTGGTTTAAGTAGTTTGAAAGCCTAGGGACTAATAACCGAATCAGTTTAGACGAATAGATTTATAAACGTTTGAACATTTGTTTTAACACGCTCGGCTATCCGGGCACGTGTATCATTAGTACATCGAAAGTCAGAAAGTTCTGTGGAAGAAGGAAGATTAGGGTTTAATGTGCCGTCGACATCTAGGTCATTAGAGACGGCTCTGTGGAATGTTACAGTGGACGCGAGCGTACGTGTAGGTACAGAAATGGACGCGCATTTGATGAAGACCCTTTAGTGGAGCACCATTGTCACTGAAAAGCAGGTCGTTTAGGCGGCCGAAGCCATCAGAAGGCGGGTCTTCCATCCCGGCCGGTCGGACGGGGCGGTACGCGCCGGGGAAAGGCCGCGGCGGGCGCAGAATTGGCTATGGCCGACCCGGGATGAAGAAGATGGATCGTGGGTGTCAGGCGGCGGCAGCTGCGGCGGCGGCGGCGGCGGCGGGGCACCGTGATGTGTGTCCGGGGGAAGATTGTAATTCACTAAGAGCGGCGCGGGCGCGGGCGCGGGCGGAGGGGTGGACAGGTGCCTGCGAGGGGGCCGGCGGCTGACACCGCGCCGCGCAGAGAAGGAGAAACAACCATTTGTTTGTTCCCGTTTAATATTTATTGGTCGGTGTCCGGGGGCCCGCTTATATACCTTATAGCTGGGCAGCCGGTCGGTTGGCCGGTCGTTTGGCGCTGAGCTGCGCTGCGCGCCGTGGCGAGCTCACAGTCGAGGTGCCAGCGATGGCCGCCGGTTGCCGCCGCGCAGGGCTGCCGCCGGGGGACGCGTCTAGTGTCGTGTGCTCGCGTGTCAGTGCTCTGTGCTCTCCGTGTCGCTCGCGCGTCTCGCGAGCGTTTGTCCTCGCGGCGGATCGGCTGTCCCGTGTTGCGTGTGTGTGTGTGATCTGAGCAAGAAATCTTTGGTCAGAGATGCTGCTGCTGCTGCTGCCGCGCATGCGCCGGCGTCGGGAAAAATGCGCGGAGTGACGGTGGCGCCGCCGCTGCTGCTGAGGTGGTACTGCGACGGGTGGCAGCATTGACGGCGCTGACTGACAGTGGAACGGCGATCGACGTGTGGAGGGGATGCGCGCCGCAGACGCCGCGCTATAGGCCGATAAATTCAGAGCCAGGCGATGAACGCGCAGGCGGTGCATTTGACCGTACCGCGGTACTCGTTAACTTTCGTCCGGAATAAATAAAGCCTAATCTCACCCCGAGATAATTCGGGGGCATAATTACGCGAGCTGCTCGCCGCTCGTCGGGGATTTCCCCGCTCTCTTTCTCTCTCTCCTGCCGCCGTTTCGTTCTTTCTGTTGTGTCTCTCTCTTTCCCTCTCGCTCTATCTCTCCTCCTTCTTCGGCGATAATAATTAACACGCGTTCGTCTTGCGCTGGAGCAATCTTGGGTGCGTTTATAGAGGCGAGGCGGTTTAATTTGGGAGCGTCTGCTAGCGCGGACGAAAAGCAGCCCCGAGGAATGCCGGCGAAGAGATACGCCGAGCCCAGCTTCTCTTGCTCGTTTCTTCGAGTTGTGCAGTGTGCTCTTTGGAAGCTCTTGTGCCATAAATTTTGAGTTTAATTACTAACCAATTTGGGGATAAAGGGTTTAACACGCAAACAAGGAATACGGACATTCGTAGCATTGTCACAGAATCTCTTGCCCCCCCCCCCCCCTCCCCGAAGAAGCATTTTAGCTGAATTTGTGCAGTAACTTTTAAACGCGGTATTTGCTAATGCTGGAACTATCAGTAATTATATCTTTTTTTTATCTAAGATTGTGGCTGGCTGCACGTCTTTTAACACTGTTAAGCATAATTTGTTGTAATTCATCATGAAGTGCTCAAAAACAAAGTGAAAAGTAAAACAGTTTTGTTTTCTGAGCCGAGGTGGAGTGACCGAGCGATCTAAGGCGCCTTGCTGCGAGCACGCGGTTGCTCGCCGCCGGAGGTTCGAGTCCTCCCTCGGGCATGGGTGTGTGTACTGTCCTTAGCTTAGGTTAGTTTCAGTCAGTTTAAGTAGTTTATAAGCATAGGGATTGATAACCGGCCGCGGCGGATTAGGCGAGCGGTCTAAGGCGCCTCGTTGCGGAGCCGTCGGAGGTTCGAGTCTTCCCTGGAGCATGTGTGTGTGTGTGTGTGTGTGTGTGTGTGTGTGTGTGTGTGTGTGTGTCTGTTGTCCTTAATTTAAGTAGTTTGTAAACTACGGACTGATGACCACGCAGTTTGGTCCGATAGATTTACAAACATTTTTGAGTTGACTCCGATAAATTTACAAACATTTGAACACGTGATTGGTAACCGTAGCAGTTACGTCCCTAAGATTTTTTTCTGATCGCCTGGGTGGTTAGATCTTCTATAATGTTGTTATGGTTTTCTAACAATGGTTTGATATCGTCGTGTTCTTCTTATCAGCCTCATACATCATCTGCATACTTACTATGCAAATCACATTCAAGTGCTTGGTAGATTGTTATGGAACCACTTTTATAATATTTCTCTAGCGTTTCATTCTCAAATAGCGCGCGGGAGAAAGGAACACCTAAATCTTCCCGTTTTTTAATCTGATTGCTCTTATTTTATTATTATGATCATGTCTCCCTATGTAGTGGGGGTTAACAACAGCCGGCCACGGTGGCCGAGTGGACTGAGGCGCTCCAGTCACGGTTTGCACGGCCACTTCGCTCGGGGGTTCGAATCCCCCTCCCCCCTCGGGCATGAATATTTGTGCCGTCCTCAGGATTAGCTAGTTCATAAGTAGTTTGTTAGTTTAGGGACAGATGACCCCGTAGTTAAGTCCCATAAGCTGTACAAACATTTAGTTAACGACATGTGTTCACATTCGGAGGAGAAAGTTGGTGAAAGAAATGGATCTCGCCGCAGCGAATAATGCCTTTCTTTTAATGATTTCCACCCCAAGACCCGCTTCATTTTAGTGACACTCTCCCCCCCCCCCCCCCTCTATATCGCGATAATACAAAACGATCTTCCCCTCTGCCAGCCTTGTCCATGTTATCCGTCAGTCCCACCTGGTGTGGATCCCACAAAGCGCAGCAATATTCCAAAATTGTACGGACAAGTGTAGTGAATGCAATTTCTTTAGTAAAACTGCTGTATTTTTAAGTGCTCTTCCAATGAAACGCAGTTTCTGGTTAGCCTTCCCCACGATATTTTCTGCGTGTCCTTTCCAATTTGTTTGTAATTGTAATTATTAGATATGTAGATGAATATACAGTCCTTATATTTGGCTTTTATATCGCTAAGTGAAGTTTAACGTATTTCTTTTAGTGCTAATATGCATTGCTGCACACTTTTCGTTGGGTTATATGCCAATGTTCGCACCATGCAGATGTCTTATCTAAATCGTTTTGCAGTTTCTTTTAATCTTCTGGTGACATCTATTAGTACTTGCTTACTGCACTCTATCCCTCTTTTCTCTCTCTACAATATTTACTCAACACATTTCTTTTCACTACCGAAATCTTTTACAATGCTGTAAGTTCCGCTCTAGTTCTTGGTGCCTAACAAAAGGTTAGAAAACAGTAAAAGGGCTTATAAAAAATATAAAAATCAGTCTTCTAAAGGCACAATATGAATTTTTTCTGTTGCTTAGGGGACATGACAAACATTTTCCGTTTTTCTCTGTATTAGTCGCGATGTTCAAGAGTTGTGAAGTTCCCGTGATATTTCCTAGATATATGCCACTTCAACATTGAACAGCTTCTATTTCACTTAGATTGGACTGAACTTACTGGTAGGGAAGCTTACCATGTTGCTATGCAAGTGAGGCGATATCGGCGGTCCTGGTTGTGGAGCTATAATATTTGTATGACTTGTAACTTTTCTACAGCAACCGTTAACTTAGGATGAGTCGTGAAGTTGTGTAAGCCATCTGTTATGGAAACCTAAACGTTTTAATTTTATTTTCTATGCCAGAGCTCATTATATTTTATACGGTAAGACAAGAATTAAACGACCGACGCAATATTCTTTACAATACCGGGCGCGAATTTATTTCGGTTTGAACTCTCTTACTTGCCTTGCAAACTGGCGACCTACGCATAAGTTATACAATCCATTCATGAAATATATCTAGCAAATCAACGATAGAAGTATATTTCACGATGGAACCAGCATAACTGCATAATCTGAAGAGAGACGTGACTAGAAAATAAGAGTGAAAAAGTGCTCTCTTACTTTAAAAAGGTTAAATCAGGTTCCAAAATTGTTCGATAAGTTTTCATGGTGACTTGTAGACAACATGCGGAGCACGGGTAAAATCGAAATATAGAGATCCTGAAGGTAACGGCTGTTTTTAAGAAATGTAGTTGATGATATTTAAACAAAATCAAAATATCAAATATTTTTACCTACATTTACAACAGCCTATGTAAAAGGAAGTACAAATCGAATAAAATCCCTATTAGCGCGTTGTGAAATAATGAATAAAGGACCTTTCGTAAAAATACATTCATAGTGTGCATGATCTGTAGGAAGCTGATGCCTAATAATGTTTCAGCTAAATATTCAAAATCTGAAAACTTGCAACGACAAGTTTCTTATTTTTACCTGATGCAGATTTGTTTAGTTTTCTTACGAAATATTTCACTGTATGTCAAAGGAGTGTACTCGCTGGTAAGCACACAAAAGTCGATTTTATGGTATTACAATGAACGTCTCTTGTTTCGGAAAAAGATTCAATAGGTAAATTATGCACTCTGTGCTACTTTCTCTTTTTTCCTAACTAGCAAATATTATGGAATTCATGAGTTTTAAGATAAGTATTAACTTTTTATATTACTTCTGAATATAATGTAATATTTTTGAGATAATGAAAAAAAACTATTTTTTGTTTCATTTACGAAACTCTTTTGCCTGCGGATGATATTTTTTCTTAGGTAAAACACCTTTCTGATTATTTAAAATTAAATCCTCCAACGTTCTAGGAAGTCTATTCCACATGAAAAGCGTTTACCCAAAAACCTACTGAGAAAAATCTTGCCTCTTAGTTTTGATTGAAGTTCTTGTAATGGACGTGTCAATATAGAGTTTGTGTAATTACAGGTAATTATTTTTTCAAGTGATCTAAAACGTCTTCAGATTTTCTTCTGGGATGTGCGACAGATATTTAAGTTTTTTTTTTTTTTTTTTTTTTTTTTTTTTTTTTTTTTTTTTTTTTTTTTTTTTTTGTCAACATACAAACTACAAAAGTACAACGTGCACCCCCAACCGACTACTTGCTACCAAATCAATAATATACGTTTTGTGATTAACCAATGTCTGAAACGCAGAATAGTTTGTAAATAACGTATTAGGCATTGGTGCAAAGTAATTTCTGCGTATTTTCTGGTAGATTTGAATTAACTTTAGTTAGAAAGATCTCAAGATCTGATTTAAAACTTTAAAAAGCAGCTTTAATCAAGATAATGGTGCATGCATCGCTGCTTTTTAGACATCTCCTAAACTTGCAGACTCTTCTCGATTAACGTCTTCAGCAAAGATCAGGTTTTCCAAAAACCAATGATAAAAATAGTAATATATCAAGTACAATAATTATACACTGTGACGTATTTTCGTTTCCGCTCAATAACACGTATTTCATGGGTGCAACATTCCATGAGCACGTTTTATGACTCTTTACTGGCGCTGTTATGAGGTGCATCATTTTGTTTGCCGTTCAAGCGTTTCTCATGTATTACGAAGCACAACAGCGGTGGTATACATGAGAGCACGACACTCGTATTCGTACTTAACAGTAAAACTCATGTAGCGGTTTAAGAGCAATGCGCGCTGTCATTATTCATGCAGTATACATTCCATGTCTACTAGCGCTGCAAAAATATGAGCTAACGTACTGCACAACTAGTAAACATACTTACAGGGCCTCCCACGCAGTATTGTGAACGTGCGTTTCGTAGAGCCAGGCATGAATCTTGGCCTACAACAGTAATAGCTATTTTCTGTTATGATGGCGATGTTTCCACGCCTGGTAACAGAGAATGCATGGATTACAACATGAAGTACAGAAATATCGTCTACGTCGTTGACGTAGGAGAGGAATGTAGGTCTACTTAGGAACTGGACAGAATTTGTGAAACATCACACGGTGAAATTAGCCAATTTTGTGCATTGCTGATAGTAATCTTCCTACCACAGCAGACCATATTGCATCTTGTATCGAATTGGCTTGCTGATAAGCGAAACCTTCGAAAACATTTTTTTCTCTTTTTTTAATTGGATGCCAATTAAAAATTTCCCAATCGAGCGTTGTCATTTGTTGGGATAGTTAAAAAATTAAAAATATTTTAGCTGTGCGTGCTAGAGTAAAAAATTATCACTATCATTCTCTTGACTTTCGTTGTTCAAGCTTGTACTGTTATGACAAAATTACTGACGTTAACTTTTTTGAGGGAGAAAAAAAGTCAAATGCTATAATTGCCTGGCACTGACCAACATTATTTCCATCCCTCAGGTCTAGTTAACAACTTCAACTTTGAGAGCCTAAAAGTTTGGAAAAAAGCCCCATTATTTGGAGAGTAATTTTTAACGTCAATGAAGAAACATTAATTATTTAATGAAGAATTTTTTGAAGTAACTTTTTAATAAATTTCACTACACAAAAAGAAATACAAAGTTTATGTTGTTCCATGCCATAGATGAGTGTCCATTTTTTCAAACTATCGCTAGTGAGAGACGTTAACACAAGTTCACTTTAATGTCCATCAGTAATTTCTAATAAATATTTACATATCTCTTCCGGCCATTTACAAAATACTGCGAAGTTTTATTATAGCTTACATTTTTAAGCTTTTTAGGCAACTTTGTAACTTTTAGTTCTTCCGAATAACCGCAGTTTTACTTTAACAATGTACTGTTACTGCACGGAAAACAATCTTGCTATTCGCTACTGCCTACTAACTGCCTTGGCTTTGTACGGTAATATCAGGTTGCGCTTTTCTGGCATTAACAGATAGCGACCGAGCCATGACAAGGCCAGCCGTGTTGTGGCTTGTGGGATCAGAATTAAACAAAGCGTAGCAGCTTACGTTCGCCATTAATCAATGTTGTAGCTATTTCGAGTACGGTGGTACAATGTGATATCTTTAATACAGTCGCGTGAGTTTTCTAGTTTTTCGGAACTGCAATTTCTCAGAACGCTCATGAGGCTCTGTTGCGAAATAGCCCTACGACTATTTTCAAATGTCAGAGTGAAATAGGTTAGAATGAAGGCTTACGATGAACCCTAATTTTCACTGTTGATTTTTATGTCAGCGTTTGCAAATTCCCAGGATGCAGATGTGACTAAAAAAGTAGTGTTGCCTATTTTACCGATTTGCGGTTGATTGTGGTCTGCTTAAGAAGTACAAAACCAGGGCATATTCATGTTAGCTGTCAGCAGAAAATCTCACATTTTTTCTTTTTGTGCAATTACAATTAAATACTTAAATTTAATTAAGTAAATGTGCATCATTATTAAAACATTAATATTTATACTAGAAGTTCCAATAACTTAATAATAGGATTAATATTTTTGATGGACTTTCAAAATAGGTAGCTTACTTGTTTACTGTAGAGTAATAATAGTGGACTACCTGAATCAGTGGCGGACTAAGGCTGTCGGAGGCGGAGGTGGAGGCAAAACAAAATGAGCCCCCCTCCCCCCGTCCACTTGGAAATACATGTATAATTATAAAAAAGTAACTTTTGAGATTTGGAGGCCCCCAAGGACGAGAGGCACGGAACAGTCTGATAAAAATTGCTTTCGAAATTTGAAGGCTCCAGAACGCTGGCCAAGGGCGCAAAAAAAGAAAGAAAAAAATCTGCTTTCGAGGTATTTGGAGCCCCCCCCCCCCTAAAGAGAGGCCCAGGGCTGTTCCACCTTTCCCCCTTAGCCTGCCAGTGGCCTGTATAGCTATGGGACTAAGTACCACCTGCAGTGCTAATACGGTAATTCTTATCAACAATGAACTGACAGGAGTGCATTTATTTATCACTTTTGGATCTGAATAAGAACTGGATACCCTTGACATACTTTTTCATATCAAAAGAAATTTCGGCATTGGTCGTAAATTAACGCTCGTTATTGCAAATCGATGTCGACTATGGAATAATCATCCTTAGTGCAACATGTACAATCGAACTGAAACATTTCAGGTTTTACATATCAAGCCGTAAGGCATAGCTACAAGATGTTTCACAATGGTGTTTTCCATTGTGAAACATTTTGTAGCTTTGTCTTGCGGCTTGATGTGTAAAATCTGAAATGTTTCGATTGTGCGTGTTGCACTGAGGATGACTATTCCATAGTCGAAATCAATTTACAATAACAAAAAAAGTTAATTTACGACTAATGCTGAAATTTCTTTCGATAGTTATTCTACGGTCGTGGTGCACATCGCTCCTAATGGAGTCTTAATTTCGTAATACTGTTTCATTCTGACTGAATCATTCCATTCAAATTCACGTGCTTTATTTAGAAAAAAAATATTACAGTGATATTTAATGTGAATGGTCAGTTGTCTGAGAACGGAAAGAGAGTACAAATAAAAAGACAGTGTGCCTTTACATTATGTAATAAAGAAAAAATGCAGGTGTTTTTTTCTGGCCGATTTCTACTGTAATGTGAAATTTTAGTTAGCAGACATAAGCGTGACAGAGTTGGCAACACAGAAAGACATATTGTTTCTGCACAATTAGGCAATATTACACAATCTAGGAAACACACGGTTTCTCCTCAATTAGACAATATTCCACAATCCAGGAAACTGTGCAAAAATAAATACATCTTTAATTTTTTTTATCTACCTTCATCAAAACTAGGTGTATTTATAATATTGTGAATAATGCGTTTTATTTAACTAGGTCGATGTTCTCCTCGCACGGACATAATTGGGGGAAAGAAATACAGAGAAATAAACAGTAAACGTAAATAATCAATTTACATCGCTTTCTTAAGCACATAATGCTATTTTCCTTCAGAAGTGCTACAAACTAAAATATTTGTTGTTTCTGTCGGCTCTGAATCGCAGATGAACCGAAAAAAAATCCTTTATTTCCTCGTTTCACATATTTTTGATATCGATGTTCTGAATAGAGGGGAATGTTCAGAATATCAGCGGAGATCTGTACATGTACGGTTCTAGTAGCTTTGGCCAGGTAATGTTGCATAATTCCGTAATATTTATGTAAATGTAACTTTTATGTACTTTGATGCTGTTACTGTTAGTACTGGAGAGTACCGAATTTTCGTCAGTTGCTACTTTCCACCTGGTAACCACCTTAAAATATCGAACAGTTGCCTCAAGGAAAACGTGTGAAATTTTTACAGTGGCAGTCCAGAGAACACTAGAATCAGTTTTCAACGATTTAAAAGACAATTTCCTACCGAGCCAGTAATGCATTACATGGAAACAGCTCAACACAAACAATTTTGTTTCCTAATAAATTTACCTTACACGCCTCTCCCTTAGGACCTACATAATATGATAAGCATGTCACGTAAATTAAATCTCATACAAATCGGTCAAAACATTAGTGAAGCGACCGCCTGAATGATCAAACTCTTTTGTGACCATTTCGTGGTGATCAGACAGTAGTCATTAACGATTTATTCACGAAAAAAAAATCTTATTTTTATATTCTGTTTGTTCGATCAGCTACGCACGAGTTCTCATTAGTTCCAAATGTTAGACAGCTTAATACATTACAATATTAAAACTACTTATATTTGAAAGACTGCGCCGTTTAAATGTGCAGAGCAGACCTTTCAGACTTACCAGTCGGTTCTGAAAGTTCGCATTACCATTATTTTAAACGATGGTTCGTTCCCAAAAGAATGAGACTGATTTTGTTGATGGTGTTAGGGTCGGAAGAACACTTCTGCTGGAATCAATGGGTTTTTCTTTGCTGTGAAGGTCTGCAGTCGAATATTAGCTATATAAGTGGAAACAGCCACGTACAGTCTAACATCATTTAATTACGCGTTTATTTCATGAAAGTATGTTTATTGTTGTCGTGGTCTTCAGTCCTGAGACTGGTTTGTTGCGACTCTCCAAACTATCCTCTTCTGTGCAAGCCTCCTCATCTGAGAATAAGAACGGAATCCGAGATCTTTATCCTTTTGAACCTAAGTACTATTTTCGTCTTTCGGTCTCGCTTTGCGATTTTTTATGTCACACATTTACTTCCAATACTAAAGTGACGATTCCTTCATTCCTCAGAATGTGCACCAACAATAGATTCCTTCTCTTAGTCAAGATATTCCTTTATTTTCTCCTCTGGTTTGTTTAGCACTTCTCATTAGTGATTTACCTACCAAATCTTCAGCATTCGTCTGTAGCACCAGATTTCAAATGCTTCTAACTTCTTTCTCCCTGAACTTCGTATCGTCCACGTTTCACTCCCGTACAATGCTACATTCCTACTTTTAGGACACTGTCCATTCCGTTCAATTGCTATCCATGCCTTCAGAATTTGAAAGCGTGTACGGTATTCCAGTCAACATTGCCAAAGCTTCCTATAAATCTTCAAAATCTAAACGAAGGTTTGTGTTTCCTTAATCTGCTTTCTGAGATACGTCGTAATGTGAGTATTGCCTCCCGAGTGCCTACATTTGTCCTAAATCCAAACAGATCTTCCCCGTGTTCGGATACTATCAGTCCTTCCATCAGACTAAATAATTTCTGTTAGTATTTTGCAGACTTGACTTATTAAACGGATATTTCTCTTCTTTTCACATTTGTCTGCACTTGCTTACATCGTAATTAGAATCATTATATTCTTCTTGAGGTCTGAGGGTACTTCCCCTGTCACATACATTTTTCACCCAAGGTGGTAAAGTTTCTTCACGACTGGTTCTACCACCCATGCAGCTCTTTAGAAAGAATATCTCCTACTTCAGTGGTCTTGTTTCGAATCCACTCTTTCAATACTCTGTAAAATTCTCCTCGCAATATCGTATCTCCTATCTCATCTACTTTCCCTTCTAAAATACTGCCTTCATTTCCTTTGCATAAGTCCTCAATATATTCCATTCATGTTTCAGATTTTCCTTCTTTGCTTAGTACTGGCTTTCCATCTGAGCTCTTGATATTCATGCAGCTGCTTTTCTTGCCTCCAAACGTTTCTATTATCTTCCTGTAGGCGGTATCAATCTTTCTCCCAGTTATACATCCTTCTACGGAATTGCGTTTGTGCTCCATCCACTCTCCACTCCTGCTTAGCCCGTCTGAACTTTTTGTCAACATAATTTTTCAGTTGTCTGTACTCACTTTTGCGTGGTTTACTTGCAGCATTTTTATATTTTCGCCTTTCATCAATTAAGTTCCTGTGTTAGCCAAGGATTTCTATTACACTTTGCGCTTCTTCGGTGCGATCCTCTGCGGCCTTCACTTCTTCTACGATATTCCTTTCCCCCTTTTAGTCCACCCTTGTCTAATGTTCCCTTGACACTATAAATTTATCCAGATTCCATCTCCTTACTTTTCTACTTTTTTTCCATTCTCTTATGTTTTAATCTACATTTCATAACCAATATGTTATGGTGAGAGTCTATATCTGCCCCTGGATATGTCTTACAGTTTAAACCCGATGTAGAAATCTATGTCTTACCATTTCAAAGTCAATGTGGTACCTTCCTGTATCTCCTGATCTTTTCCATATATACAACCTTGATGCATGATGCTTAAGCCAATTGTTTGTGATGATTATATTGTGCTCCGCGCAAACATTTTACCAGGCGACCTCCTCTATCATTCGTTTTTCCCAGTCTATATTCACCTAATATTTTTCCTTCACTTCTTATTCCAACTACAGAGTTGCAGTCCCTCATTGCATTCAAGTTTTCCTCTCCCTTAACTGTTTCAATAAAGTCTTTCATCTCCTTATACAATGTCCGATCTCCTCATCATCGTCAGAGCTAGTTGGCATATAAACTTCTACAACTGTGGTCGGTGTTTTCTTCGTGTCTATCTTTGTCAAAAGTCCACAATATTGTTCATAATAACTTTCTGCATTCCTATTTTCGTATTCATTATTACACCTACACCTGCATCCCCCCCCCAACCCTGTAATCAGCTGACCAGAAATACTTTGTACCCTACCACCGAACTTCGCTAATCCCCACCATATCTAAGTTCAACCTGTTTCTCTTTTCAAATTTTTTTACTTACCTACCCCATGAAGGGTCAGAACATTTCATACACTGATCCCTAGAATGGCAGTCCGGTTTTTCTTTGTGACGACATTCTCCTGAGTAGTCCCCGCCCGTAGATCCGAATGGGAGACTACTTTACCCAAGGAATATTTTTACCCAAGGAATATTTATTCGTGCAGTAGAGCTGCATATCCTCTGGAAAAAGTAACAACTGTAGTTTCCCCTTGCTTTCAGCCGTTCGCAGTACCGTTACGACAAAGCTGATGTTACAAGGCCAACTCAGTCATGCAGACTGTTGCCCCTGCAACTACTGAAAAGGCTGCTGCCCCTCTTCATGAACCACACGTTTGTATGGCCTCTTCAGAGATAACCTTCCCCTGTGGTTGCACCTACTGTACGGCTATCTGTATCGCTGACGTACGCAAGCCCCCCACCTCGGCAATGCCTGTGGTTCATAGGAGTGGAAAAAAGTCTTTTATAATAATCTCAACTTTTAGTTCATAAGCACATGGATATCCTCTGCTGAAATACTGCTGTGACGGATGGGATTCATAAGGGATAAGGGATTGACAAGACGTCATCGAGAAGGTAGAAAAAAGGCAGTTGGTTTTAAATTATCACGCAACAGGGGAGAGATTCTCATTCATACGATAAGCTGGTTTGGTAATAATTAAGACAAAGGCATGTTTAGATGGAGCTAAATCGATTTAAGAAATTTCAGTCACCTGCTTTCTCCTTCGAATTCGAAAATGTTTTGTTGACCTGCACCTACATAGGGACAAAGGGTCATCGTAATAATATAAATCATAGATCGAATGGAAAGATTTGGGTGTTCGTTTTTCCCGTGCGCTATTTGAGAGTAATCGGTAGTTTGCAAATGGTCGAAGAATCGTCTGCCAGGTACATAACTGTAGCTGTATATGGTAGGTTTCAATTCTATTTCAGTACTTCAACAGTGTATTATGCTAATCAGTAGTAGATATTAAAAACCTGATGAGCCACTAATTATTCAGATCATTCAAAAGCTCCCATTAATCATAGCTGAGGACATATGAAAGAATGAAGTTCTTTTTCTCTCTTTGTAATAAAGCTACTGACGGTTTTAGCTACTGTTGAGTACAGCTTACAGCTTTAATCAGGATGTCTAGATGTTCTTGTATATGATGGGTAACAAGATCAATGGGGAGGAAAATGATATGCTTATTTCTTGCAAATCTTTTATATAAATATTTATCATGTGTCTAAGTATTTTGCAGAACACATTCAACATAACTGTTTTATTACACCACATTATACGAAATTCAGATTGACACAACAGTGTCATTTATGTATCATGTTCCACTGTTCTAAATAGCTCACTTCATATTTTAACAAAATTGTTGAAACTGTCGCACAGCCAAAATACTACCAAACGTCGTTTGAGTTTATAATAGTGTTAATCCAGCACAGTTAGTGCTCTTAGGTAATGTTTTATGTTCCTTACAGTACTTAGGTGTTCGTCTACAATGAAACTTCATAGTACGTTTGTTTTCTGTGTTTCAGTAGATCTCCAAGGTCAGGGAGCTTTTTCTCGTTTTCTTCTTTTAGTCGCTGACAATGCGACCTGTGCTCCAATTTTAAACGTTGAAGAGGTTTCAGTGTTCAGCTGCAGATATTTTGGTTACTGACTAAATCCTTCTCCGCAGAAGTGAACCTCTCCAAGTGAATAAATTTACTACGCCCGTGTGTGAGGCTGTCATGCATGGTTTAATGGTTGACCCATACCGCCTGCTTGGGACGGACTATGAAAAGTACCTGAAACTAAAACCATAATTTTTATCTATAATTAATTCATTCTATGAACTACTTACACTGATGGCATAAATAACTGAAATGAAGTTTTATACGAAAATGTTTTAAAAAATTATGTGGGATTAAAATACAAGTATAGGCTACTCCATTATATGCGTATCCGTTGTACGTGTTTTTCGTATATGTGATTTTAGTTCGAAGTCCATTAATATATGTGAAAGCAGTAATTCCATAGCGCGAGCATCAAAGTACATCTTTTCCTCAATGAAATTTGCATACTGCATCCTGGCACACAATTTTAATCTGTCAAGGTATTCCTGTTCTGTTGATTGGGACGTGAATCGCGAACAGTTGTCAGTGCTGTATTTACAATATCTAGTAAAAGGAAGGACAGTAAGTCTGTCGAGGGACGAAGCTTGTGCGAAGGTCGTATTCATGAGAAACAAAGAAGTTTGGATCGCTTTGAGAAGTGTGTGCGCATTTTTGAAATTGACATTTAGTGTGCTTGAGAGTTAGTGAGTCCACTGTGAAAATTATTCGTGAGAATACGGAATCAGTTGAAAAATTCCTTACTGTTCATTTTTATTAATACAATATGGGGCCAAATTAATAATTTTCGAGTTATTAACAATTTTCCATTCTGTAACTGGGGTATGCAATTCTACGCATCTAGAAGAGCGAGATAGTAGGTGTTGCGGTCGAACAGGTAGACTACCAAACCGGT
This sequence comes from Locusta migratoria, assembly GCA_026315105.1. Classification (NCBI taxonomy): domain Eukaryota; kingdom Metazoa; phylum Arthropoda; class Insecta; order Orthoptera; family Acrididae; genus Locusta; species Locusta migratoria. The sequence goes on along the minus strand of CM048747.1, from coordinate 93,944,947 downwards.
GGGCTGCACTGGAATCTTGCTCGTGTTTTAATTTGAAACTTTTTTGCATTCTGATATTCGAAAAACTGTAAAAACTGTTTTGACTTTTCTTTTAGAAAAATAAGAGAGGCGTGCCTAATAGTGAACTAAATGTGTGTAATGTATTTACAGTTATTTTAATAGTGCTACAGAGTACAAAAAAAACACGTATATTTTTGGATTACAGCAATTTTCTAAAAAAAAAAAAAAAAAAAAAAAAAAAAAAAAAAAAAAAAAAAAAAAAAAAAAAAAAAAAAAAAAGTCGTTGAGAACAAGTCACAGTGGAATCAAGCCTGATGATTGCAATTAATCGTCTATAGTGAGCGTTATCGCAAACTTTGCATTATGTGCAACACAAGAACGAAATCTCGCCGCACTAACATGATTACATGATTTGTTCATGGCACGGATACGTGGCTAGTACTGTTTTCCACTATATAGAGAACTTCAGTCAACAGCTCTCGGGAGCTACGGTTTAAGAGTCTTCCAATGTAGATAATCCAGCTGCTATTTAAACAATTTAAATGTATTAACGGTTGTTTAAGAGCTAGATTTTAAGTGAATAAATTTTCATTAAAATAAAATGCGTTTCACGAATAATATATTGTGTTTTTTAGGCAAAAGAAAGATAAGAATGTTAGTTTCAGTTTTCATGTATGAGTATACGAGAACTGGGGTCCATATTTTACAAATAATATGAATTACCAGTAACGCCAATTCTTTTATCGATATGAGTAACGACTCCGCGGAAAGCATATACCGCGTATAATGATAATAATCTGTAACAAATTTAAAAAATAATTAGATCAAACTGATTAACAGATGTACCGTAAGTCAGCGGTCCTGCACGTCGCTCTTGGGCATGAAACTGCCGGATATACAGAGACGTATTATTTGGTCGTTAATTCGTTCCCGAGTCTTTCTGATTTATAATTACGTTTAACACATCGCTTTGCAATTGACATTTTAGCTGAGGGCGCAGTGAACTGTTCACCTATTCTGCTACTGATTGTTTCAAATGACACACTAGCGGTATAACGTCGCACAATTAAAATATAAAACGATTCTTGAACTGAACGACGTATTCGTGCAATAAATTAAACAAATGTACATTCTCTTAGTTCATTTTTGTACAGAAATCTATCAAAATGAACAATAAGAATAGAAGATAAGAATTTTAAAAAACTGTTGTTTTACGCAGAGACGGATTTTCAAATTTGCCGTAAGCTATTCAAATTTTGCCGCTCCTAATTTGGAACTTTTTGATATTCTGATATTCGAAAAACTATTTTGATTTTTCTTTAAGAAAAACACGGGAGGCGCGCCTAATAGTGAAATAAATGTGTGTAATATATTACAGTTAGTTTAATAGTGCTACATAGTACAAAAATACACGTAAAGTATATTGTTGCATAATAGCAAATTTTTTGTACAAAATTGTCATCAATCAGTCGTAAAAATGTTGTTAATTAAGATCTAGATTTCGATCATTGTGTGATCACTATCAATGCTTAAAACTACAATTCGATACCCTATTTGACAAACATACCAATTATAATTTTTTAAAATGAAATTGCATCTTTATGTTTTGTATACAGGGTCCGTAATTAGTTTGATCTAGAGGTTCGAAGTGTCATTTCCTATATTATTTTTAGAATTGAACTGTTTGGAAACGATTACATAAGAAATGGTTTTTGTTTGTATTTCTGAGCTAATAAAACTCAGTCAAATACTACTAATAATGTGAGAGTAACGTATGCTTTAATAATTCTCACACAATAATGTACATTCCATAAACGTAATTAACTAACTTTTTCTTACACTGAGTTGCAGTTTAAAAAATTTCGACCCAAATTTGCCGCCCTAGACTCCAGCCTACTCAGCCTACTTGTTTTACGGTGAAAGAATACAACAGAGCGTTTACGAAACAGCTGTAGCTACATTCGCTTTTAATACCTTATTCTGTACGAATGCAATGACATGAAAAACTGTATTGTTGCTGTCGAATAACTGAAGCGAACGGGTAATAAATTTTCTATTAATACATTCATCTACAGAAAGTCGTATGAAATTAAATTACAAATGCCGTTTTGCAATAACTTGGGCGTGTAGCTAATGAAAATGCATTTACTGTTAACACATTATTCTACAGTAAAGCGTAAGAAATTGAAATAGAAATTTTGGTGTACGATCTAACAGAAGAAGAGGTCCCCACTAGGAGTATAGACGATTTGAAACCATATACCACCTCCAAACAGGACCATGCCTAGTAAAGCACTGTGGTGTTCAAACCAATCTTCGGATTGTTGACTGCTTTATGTTATATTATTATATGCTGCTGTAAGTTTGTCATTCACCCTGAGAGCCTTCATTTATGAGTAACGACGAAAAGCATTAGGAATTTTGCATGAATCCCTAGAGCCTTAAAACGGCGAAGACACTGAGGTGCCTGGTGAAGTGCTTCTGTACGAGTAATCGCAGAAAAACAATTTCGAAATTTCACTTGATTTGCTATAGCTTGTATTTAGAACAGTGCTCTGGTTCAATGCTTGCTGTAGCCTAGTGAATAGCGTGACAGGCTGTATAGTTTCGAATCTCAACATCTACTTCAGCATTTTTAATTTCCAAATTTTTTGGAAACCACTTTCATTACTGTTTTTATTCAATTAATTGGTTTAGATATCTTTTTTGTTTGTAATAATAATTAAATTTAAAAAAATAAATCGAAGTTAATTAAGGAGAGGAATCAAAATAACATTAACAAAGATTCCAAATAAATAAAGATTGACAGGAAGAAAAAGTGTGAAAAAAATGTTGAAGCACATAAGAAGATCGAAGTACATAAGAAGATCTGAACCTCTTGCACATTGGGCAGACGAGACATCCACTGCGCTAAGCTAGCTGCAAAAATACGCGTTCCGTTTTAAAGCTTTATTATCTTATCAAAAATTCGGTTTTATTTATTTATTTATTTCGTCGATTACTCTGGTAGCAAGGCCACCAAAGACAATGGTCCACCACCGAATGTGTCGTTGCCTCCTACAATATTACGCACTGTCCTTACACTTTTTCCTACTGATTCTGCTGCTCTCCCCATAGCAACCCTCTCCGCTTTTCTCCTGGACAGAACATTATTTATTAGAATCTGTCCATCTGAACGTACTCTTTGCTTATGTATATTTCCAAGATGTCTATGCATTTCAGCAGAGGATAAGACTACACACTGTAAGATACCTGTCGGTACTATGCGTCACATAGGTACATTTGTTAATCATGTAACTATCAATAAAAGATTTTGTTATATTGTGAATTAAATTCAATACTAATTAGGAAGTTTGCAGTACTCAATATGAATAAAAAATGTAATCATGAATCACAAATTTAATGTATTTTTCAAAACATATAAAATCTCTATGTAACGGCTAGATAGAGGAGTGGTTGTTCTTTGCTGGTATGTTGTAGTATTCTAATTATGGAAGAGGATTGTCATATTGGTTATGAAATGATTGGATGTATGAAGAACGCTCAAGATGTTTCAACTCAAAGTAAGTTTTGCGTTTGTCTACAGTTATTTAATCAATTGCACAGGCAATTTCTGTTAAATACAAAGGTAGCCTACGGGAATGCCTCATCTGTAATTAAGAACCTGCAGATTATACACACGGGACTTTATCTAAATTAATCGTAAAATGTTTTTTATATTAGTCGCAGAAGAGCTAGCAATTCCAGATTGGGAAGTGGATTATTCGTTCAGACAGAGATACTCAATGCCGTGACTCTGTCTCTCTTATGTAAAAATAAATTCAAGTTTTACAGCTTCACACAATTGCAGATCATGAATCGAGTATCTACGACCTACATTGACGCCACAACGTCTATCCCGTGGTGGTGAGAAAAAAATAAACTGTTCTTTTTCAGATTTATTTACTTATTTTTGGCAGCATCTTATCAGAATATAACCAGAGAGTGTTAATATCAACTGATTTATTATCTCAGACATATTTATTTTATTTATTTATATATATTTACAACAGTCACACTATGACAATAACGTGACTGTGCAATACGCGAGCCACGTGCGTCGATCGTGTACTGTCGTGTATTGTCGGACGTCTTCGGCAACAAACGGATGAGAACAAAGTTTAATTCCGCGTTCTGTCGTCGGCTATTGTAAAGTGAACGGATAATACATGACAGGCGCAGGTGTTTCACAATACTGACGCTTTTTCTCTGTTACCTGTGCTCGATTTCTCCAAAAGAGACTAGTGTCAGCTTTGCGGAGCGTATGTTTTCTTCTGCGCTTGGCTTTGGCGCAGAGCGCGGCGGTCGGCGGCATCGTTCGCCGGCAGGTGGGCGCCCGGTCGCCGGCAGCAGGTAGCGGCGGCACGCGGGGGTGCGAGGAGCGGAACGCAGCCGACGCTGCCCGGCGTTACCAGGGTGGCCAACTTCACAGACGAAACTGTCACCAGTCTGGACTTAAATAAAATCTCTAGGAAAATCACTAGATTTCTAACGGAGGGAATACTCATGAATAGGATACAACTCATTCGCTCACACCGATTGTGTCTTAGCTAAGCCGAAGATAATATTAACAGAACGAAGATATGAAAGCGCAGTCGTGTATTTACAAATAAAGAAGTGTAGCACAACGAACATGAAGCTTCGAGTTATATATATATATATATATATATATATATATATATATATAAATGAAATGAATTGCTGTTCGTTAGTGTCGCTAAAACTCAAGAACGGCTGAACCGATTTGGCCAATTTTAGTCTTGAAATATTCGTGTAAGTCCAGGGAAGGTTTAAACGGTGACGAAATATGGAAAAGTTGTCCGGAAAAGAGGAAAATCGGGAAAAACTGAAACAGCTTTTTCCAGTGACCTATCAATACCGTTCGTCCAATTGCGATAAAATTTTGTACATTTCGTGTTGAAAACAAGAAGAAGGTACTCATCAAATAAAAATTTGAAAAATTCGCACGGAAAGCACGAAAATTTAGGAAAAACCTAAAGCGATTTTTTTTCTCTGAATAAAAATCAATTGCCGCATTGTTGTAAGAGCATCACTTGAGTAAGGATCGACAGGACAAGGTTTGTATGAAATAAATGTTTTGGAAAATTTACCGAAAATTTTGTAATTTTGAGAAAATCTGAAAGTACGTTTTTCAATGTGTTTCTCATTGAATTCAGCACTATAACTGACTATTCGCACGACTTAGAGCGGTAGTTCATTTTTGTTTGTTCATTATGGTCTTGGAAGAGTTTTCAGTAAAGAAAATAGGGACAGTTAAAAAGGAAAGTCGCAAAATTCGAACCAAGTTTTTTTTTCTTTTTTTACCAATGTGTTATTAAATGTACACAACACTATGTTGAGAACCGTTCATCCGATTGCGATGACATTTTTATCATTTGACGTTCAACGAAAGATGAACGCTCTTATGTACTAAAAATTTAGGAAAGTTACCCGGAAAATTTCAAAATTCGCGAGAAATTGAAATAACTTTTTTCAATGGGATATCAATATCATTCGTACGATTGCGATAAAATTTTGCACACTTCACGTTCAAAGCAAGATTACATACATATTAGCAATTGCGAAGCATTGCCGGGTCGACTAGTACGACATAAACGAAACGCGTAATCCAGTAATGATAATGCGTTCTTATATGAGAAAGTAAGGAAACAAACAAATGTGACACACCAAAGTCACGATTTAGACGTACGTAAAGAAAAATCCATATGTGCGATACAATATCATATAGTAAAAAATCTGCAGAAAACGATACTCACGGGTCAAAAAAATAACTGGAAGATATTGAATTGAAAGAGAGACATTGAATTAAAATTTGTGCAACGTCCGAGATTCGAACACGAGACAAATTTTAACTGAATGCCTCTTCTTCAAATCAATATCTTTGATATAACGAACAAAATTTGTCTCTGATTTATTACTGAACGAAATGAAATTAATAGCACAGACGTGTGAAGTTTCGGTTGGGGAAGAACTAAAATAACCACAAGACAATACAAAAGTCTTCCCATTGCATTTTTGCATGGTGTGGTACAGCAATCGTGTTAAGTCGAATTCTTGAATAATAGAATGTCTTTGTTGCAATTATTTTAAATTTAAATGACGCGTTTCACCCGGTTATGGTATCTTCAGATGTCTGACAAAGAAGAAAAATGAACCAGAACCTACAATATTTTTGCATGACAGTATTTGAAAATTTTTAAAATTTTTTTGTAACTAAAAAAATTTAAAAAAATTTGAAACATGTCATGTAAATATTGTAAGTTCTGGTTCATTTTTCTTCTTTGTCAGATATCTGAAGATACCATAACCGGGTGAAACGCGTCATTTAAATTTAAAATAATTGCAACAAAGACATTCTATTATTCAAGAATTCGACTTAACACGATTGCTGTACCACACCATGCAAAAATGGAATGGGAAGACTTTTGTATTGTCTTGTGCTTATTTTAGTTCTTCCCCAAACGAAACTTCACACGTCTGTGCTATTAACTTCATTTCGTTTAGCAATAAATCAGAGGCAAATATCAAACACAATACGACTATTGCAAATAGTATCATTTTTTCCACTGTTTGCGCCCGACTTATTACGCTTTCATCTGTTTATATGTTCTGTTAAATCAATTTAACTGATAACTAAATTTACAATAGTTGCAGGACCACATACAAACATACAAACTTTTCTTACAGTGTTCACTTTTCAGCCACTCTGTTCGAAATATTACGTCTTACTCATCAGAATGAATTTATTTAAAATGACGAACGCTAAGCAAAAAGAGCTAACGAGATCCAATTTGAGTTTGTTAATTTCGCTTCGACACCACGCTAAGCACTATCATTGGGATTGTTGGCAATCTCAGGGAAAACTTAAAATATCGGACATAGATGTGTCGAAATATCAACATTTCGTAACATTTACGCCTTAGTTTTAATCGATGTTTACCCTGTCGAAATATTACTTTCTGGATGCTAACGAGAAATTAAAAAGTTGCATATAATAACTGCGACAGTTGTTTCACATTTATTATTAGCTGAAACTTAGTGTTTACTGACTTTTTTAAGTGAAAACCTCCAGAATAGTCACTTATGAGACATATTGCGAACTAAAACAGATGTTGTCACGTTGAATTAAAAAGTGCTAGATCTAGCAATAAATTCGCTAAGTTAGGCACCCTGCTCATTGGCAACACATTCAGTCCAAACGACCACCACTTCACCAGTGTTGCCAATTCAGCCGAGTAGATTACATTAATGCTTGATCTATAGATCAGGAATATGACATTTCATAATGATGTGGGAGGAAGAGTTGTCATTCAAAAATTCTTTTAATTTCTTTTTAATTGATAGCTGGCAATTTAACAGACTTCTGATGCTATTTGGTAGTGACTAAAGTCTTGTGTGGTGGCACAATTCACCCCTTTTTGTGCCAAACCTTCAATTTTGAAGATCACCCTTGTCCCAGTGTTGTAGTCACGCACATTGCTATTATGTTTTAATTGGTTTGGGTTGTTAATAACAAATTTTGTAAGTGACTAATGTATTGTTAACGTACTGTGAAAATCTCTATATCCTTAAAATATTGTCTGCAGGATAATCTTGGATAATCTCCAACAATTATGCGCGCTTTTGTGCAATGAATACCCTTTTCCTCAGTTATATATCACCACAAAATATGCCATATGAAAGAGGGCAATGAAAATTAGCTAAATCTAGCAGATCTGCATTCCTTAAAAACGGATTGTATTTCTGTCAGGCGGTAGCCGAAAATCTGGCAGATTTCCACTATTGCTGTATTTGATTGAGGCAAATACATCCAAATTTCATCTACACGACTGCACAGCATAAATCGCAGTATATGAACTATCGAAACAACTAGTGTACGACACACAACTGTCTTACAAATGCCATCATTTCACATAGACTTTACTTGATTAGTACTGATAAAAAAGTGTTATGTAAATAATTACAGCTTATTTTATTTATACTGAACGTTTCTCACATTTAAACCACCTCAATAAGACAGATTTATGTGAATTACACCCTGTAACTATCGTGTTTAGGACTTTTTACTAATCTGTGGTATTAACAATTTGTGAAACAAAAAACACTTCTTAGCTGATGCATTTCAAACAGTTTTTCAATTGAAAATTTACAATTCCCATATAAATAAGCCAGTGACCACTGGGATATTTTACTTTTACATTTATGTTTTTGTTCGCCATTGAAATCAGGGACGAGACGAACCTACGAGCCATTTCCTAAAGTACCATTTTATTTTTTTTCTACTAGACCGTGTCACATGCAACCCCAAACCGTTAATACAAGTCTTATTAAATGACATTAATACATTTGATACTAAAGGTTTATGCCTCTGAGACACGTAGCAGTAATAAAATAAATTGTGGCTGTAAACAGTAAATTTGTTGAGCTTCAATGGAAGCAAGTGCCTAGCTTATAATTTCTTTCATTCATTGTTTTAGATTTCCAACAGGACTGAAAAGCGCTACCACGACTAATCACAATTCACGTTTTATTATTCGTACACGACTCTAGAACGTATGCAATATTGTAAAACGTCGATTCAGATACAAATGATCATGTTTACGCAAATGACCGTTAATTAAACTTACTGTTGCTTGACCGAATCTAGAAGAAGTGTTCCATTTTCTCTTGGAACTAAATGGGAATTCTCCTACTGACTTGAAAGAAGTAAAAACACTAGTGGCGAGTGGATGGTTTTTTAAACAACTAAATCAAAACAGACTTTGGTGATCTCGCGAAAAGCGGGAGGTCATCTTTTGATGTAGTTGTTAAAAAAAATCCGTTTTGAATCCATGAGAAAACGGAACACACTACTTTCTTAAGCCCACATTCGTCAGATACGCGGGTTGTGTTGACGGACATTTCATTACTCCAATGAGCGTAAAGAGCCAAAGTATTATTTTAAGATCCTTGTTGGACAAAAGAGTATCATAGTTAACTACTTCTCTCCAGTATACCGTCTTGTTTTACCTTTTATGTCTATCATCAGCAATTCCAAGCATTTGATATCAGATACACCATTACTACACTGTGAAAACTCTCGATTATTTCATTTGATTGTAGTTTTGGAACAACCTCACCACTAAGAGATACGGCTATATTTGTATTTAGATACTAACTTCTTATTTAAATAAATAAATATACAACAACTTTGAACAAATGGAATTTTTCAACAAAACAAAGAATTTTATGGTGTCACTTCATTAAAAAGCTATGGAAACCATCAATACCGCAAATATTACTAATGAGGATATGCTGTCCATTTTCTAGATAAAGCAAACTTAACTTTATATCATGACCTAACATCTCCCAACCTTGTAGAGAACAGATATGAACACCAAAGCCTGGTCTGGAACTAATACCCTCTTTCTCTCAAATTTACGAGGAATATAATTTGTTACCACTCAAAAATTTACTTCTGGCGGAGAACTGTTTCATATTTCGCGAGAAGGAAAAAATGGAAACGAAAATTAATCGAAGCATTTCATATATATCTATAACCTAAATCTTGTTGTTCGTTTAATGTTCGATTATGTCGAGAAATCAATGTAAAGTAATTTTATTTTGTGTAATAATATTAGTCTAATTATATAAAGAGTAGAACAGAAAACTGGAACTGATTTGCAGTTACAACAATAAAATTTTCACATGACCAACACTTTGGTGCAACAGTTGACGTTGACTCCTCGCTCAGTTTAGTTCAGTCCAGTATTGGAGAATAATGATTTAGCACTTTCTGAAAATTATTGAAAGCATGGAAAAATGCACAAAATTGTCGAACTTTGGAAGACACGAGTTTTCAAATTATCTTTATCCACTCTGGACGTATTTGATCACATTCAACATATAGGAGGCCAGACAACGTCTAGTAGGCTAGAAAATCCACTTAATGGGATATTTGCTGTCTTCTGTGTTCTCATTAGAGGCAGCTTAGAGTGTTACTCATAACAGTATTTAACTATTGCATTCCGTGTTGCAATGTTTTACAATGAAAGTAACATTTAAGTACTGCGCCCGAGACTCAGAAACCCCAGTTAAAAAATAAACGTTAGTGCGTATTAGCTATTCTGTAACATTCGAAAAGAGGCTATCTTTTGCTGCTTGAGTTGTAAAGTATTCGTTTTTTAAAGGCAACACTGTAAGCATTAAACAATCGTCCTGCTTTAGGCTATAATCACAATGTTCTCAGTCGTCTAACGTCTGATCTAATTTAATTGTTCGAAATACAGAGAGACTTCCGCCTACCGAACATAGTTCCAGCATATCATAGAATTTTTCCGCGATTGTAAAGGAAATACGAAGTTTTTTTTTTAGTACAATAACCATATATTTAATTTTACTTTAAATAAAGATCACTGAGAAAAAAAGAACGGAACGAGTGGTGTGCCTACTTTATTCAACATGCTTTATTTTGTCTGACAGTTCACTTACAATATTGTCTTATCATTATTAATGCTCCTTATCAAGGCTCTGAAGTTAACACATCAATAAATTTAAAAAAAATACATGGTTTCTTTTTTTCATTTTACTTCTGACATGAAGAGCGGCACACAGCCCATATAGTTGTGTCACTTCTGGAAGTAATGTAATTAAATAATAGAATCACCTGTTCATTAATTTATTAATTTTCTTTGAAGTATATGAGACAATAGTAAGACATTTCAGCCGCAGATAATTTCGCAGAACTGCGGAAAAGAGGTAGGACAGATTCGTGGATGTTATACCCATAAATATGAAATATTGTTTTCAACTTGTTCAGGGAATGGGTAAGAGATTCAGTGATGGTGCGCAATGCTGTTTCGAAATGAAATCGCTAAAATTTCATCTACGTTATTTAGTAACCGATTCACAAATCAATATTGCAGTTGCCCTACCTTTTATCGGCGTCATCGTGCGTAACATATGCAGAGCTAGATAACCTGTTCATTCGTAGCTTACTAGATACAGCAGGCAGATATTTCCCGTTACGCTTTCACTGCAGCCTGTTCCAGTCGACCAACTTCTAGGCACGTTATTTTTATTTATTTTTTATTTTCGACAGTCCTTTTGATGTCGTTTACTCACACGAATGGAAACTTTCTCGGACACTTAAGGTGCTACCTGCCCCGATTAAATTAGATCTTAAACATAGTGAAATGCCAATAACAAATAGTCATAGACGTACACGTAAGGGTGTCGCTAGTCAGCAGGCTGAATGAGGAGCGGGGAGGGGACAGAATAAAAAAGATAATGAGCAAACTAAAAAAATTATGGTACTAGAATGAATAAAGTAGAAAAATTGTTTAATGCAATGAAAAGTTATAAACAAAGAAAATGAATTAAATAAATTTGTAAAATTATGAGCAATTTAGTGAAAATATAATCTCCTGGTATTCTTTTCTAAGTTCTTCCAACATTTTATTAATATCTCTGAATCTGTAGGGGGAGGAGCAGCTGTCCTATGTCCCCCCCCACAACTCCCCCTCTGGCGTCGATCCGGGGTACACGTGTTTGTATATTAAAGGCACCACAGATGTCAGTTCTATTGCGAAAGCCATTTTTTGGAATTTTTCCAAGGATATAGATTAGAAAACGCGTATTAATTTGACAGTGTCCTTTTTTGTTCTTTACATAATAATCCAAAGGTTTCAAGCTTGAGGAAAAATTGTAGACTTTTAGTTTCAAATAATCTATATAGAAAAGCTGAACGAGGCTTAATGCAACACGTATTCCAATCAAGGTGTGAAGAAGGGCTGTACTTGCAATTGGTTGCTGTTAAGGTTGTACAAGGAATAAGTAAAAAAAGAAGAGCATTACTGTAATAAATCTACAAGGAGTACGGCTGTAAATGTTGAATTTCTGAGGCAACGTACTAGTCTGAAAGAATATTTGTAGAACCTCTTAAGTGGAACGGCACTGTATTTAGCACAGAATGGGGCTTGAACATAAACGGTAAGCAATGAAGGTGGGGAGAAAGGATATTACATATAAAAATGGTGCAGCTGCAGTAATGAAAGTGAAAGAAAGTTGCTGTACAGGAAGCGATCCTGAAAGCAAGAAAGCACTCAGAAGCAGATTTTCGTATGTCCGAACATTAACTTTTATAAAAGAAGCGTATGCTCTGACGTATTGGCAGTGGCGGATTGAAAGAGGGACAGGGGACAACGGGTGGGGGTGGGGGGTTGGCCCCGCCTCGGGCGATTTTTAATCAAATTCCAGTCCATTAACTATGAGACAGTCTGACGTTCGAGGCTTGAGGTCCCATACGCATGCAAAATATCAATGTAGGCACCTACTTACATATTACGAGACCATATAAATGTTCAAACGTTGTACGTTATCAGTCCGTAGCTTACAAACTACTTAAACTAAGGTAAACTAACCTAAGGACAACACAAACACCCATGCCCTAGGGGGGACTCGAACCCCCGACGGCGAACGGCCGCGCGCATCGAAACACGGCGCTCCAGTACGCGCGGCTAATCTGTCGCGGCCCAGACCATAGAGTCTACGGGTATGTTCTGCATTTTTCCAATTGTTTTGAATGAAACGTAAATACTTGAGAATAATTACCAGATTTATACTAGATGCAATTATTCTACATGAACACGTTTCGAAGTCTCTGCTTTTTACGTAGTTGTACTATTCGTATAAGTACAGTATAAAAATTGGTGCATATGTTGAGTGAAGAGCTTGCCAGTGATTTATTTTTTTACTAAAATATTACATTCTAAAAATGAAGTATTCCGAGGTTATACATAATTGATAATTGGTTGAGTTTGTAAAATAATAAGAAACTCGAATTAGACATTTTATGTCGCAAATTTACTTTAGCCGGCAAAGTTGACGCAAATGTCCGTAACAGTGCATACGGTTAGTGTTGTCGGCATATCGGCATTGCAGTTGTCTGCCATGACTTTGGTTTGGTGGGGTATAATTATGTTTTGCCTCCCAGGGCCTCCAGCAGGTCTGCCACTGTATATTGGCATAGAAAAGAGAAATAATTAAATGTTCAAATGTTTGTAAATCTATCGTACCAAACTACGTGGTCATCAGTCCATAGCTTACAAAATACTTAAGCTACGGTAAAGTAACCTAAGGACAACACACACACACACACACACACACACACACACACACACACATGCCCCAGGGAGGACTCGAACCTCCGACGGCGAGCAACCGCGCGCTCCGCAGCGAGGTGCCTTAGACCGCTCGGCAACTCCACCGCGGCGGAAATAATTAAGTTCGATAGAAATGCGAAGAAATATAAGACCATCTAAAATATAGCTTTGAAGAATGAAGTTAAAATTTAAGTTGTAGAAGTTGAAAGAGATGGCAGTAAGATAGATAAGATGACAATAACGTGAAATACTGTTTTCGAGAGGCGGAAATTTAGATAATAACATCTGGAACATACACAGTCTCATTAATGTGACCACTGTCTATGTTGAACGTCAACAAGCAGTAACCACTCACAGAAGGCAGGTGACAGCGCTAGCAAAGGGTAGGGGTAGAGGGGAGGGGAGGGGAGAGTGGGAGGGTGGGAATGGGGATAGCAGTACAGTTAGGAAACGAATCGATTTATCTGACTTTCATAAGGGCAAGATCATCGGTTTTCCGGCCAAGGATGGAACAATGGAAGCATTTTCAAAATGGACAAGTTTGTGTAAACTTGGTGTGCTTTTGTGATTAAAGGCCACTGCGCATGTCAAAATGGCCGACTCTGGTCCATGCCGTGACATAGGGGTGATCGACTTCTGCGGAGAAATGTACGGGCGAATAATAGACGTGCAGCTGTTGAGCAACTGACAGAGAAGATGATCCAATGGTTACCAACAGTGTCACCTCAATAACAGAGCAGCCAATGGTGCTCCTATGGGTCTTCGCAGCAAACGCCTGAACGATACACCCACGCTAACCACTGTTCATAGGCGAAGAAGGTGGAACTGCACTTCACTGCCGCAACTTTTGTCCGTTCGATCCCAGTTGAGATCGTATTCTGCCTGCCTGGTGCAAGTCTTTAGGTGACGTCACTGGGGCGACTTGGCGTGTGATGATGAAATGATCATGAGGACAATGCCAGTCCCCGAGTGGAGACATTTCCCGACCCGATCAGGAATCAAAACCGGGCTCTCTGCATGGCAACCCACCACGATGTCCACTGGACTACGAACGTGGACACTTCAAATGCTGAAAGGGTTTTAGTGGCTATAATGTGTATAATAGCCACTATGTTGTAAATAATGTCTATTACACGAAGAATCTAAAAAAAAAGGAATCAGTCTTAATTCACCCTCTTCGATAAGCACAGCTTCGATAGTGACCGTATGATGCATGATGATAATAAGGGAAAGTAATTGTATGGGGGACTGATGACTTAGCAGTTTAGTACCCTCAAACTTCCAACAACAACATTACTCTATGGGTCCACAGAATGCAATGTTTAGCTCGCTGTGCATAAGAAACGTGGCGAACATTTTACGCGTTTCTGTCTACTGATGCACTTCCAATGATTTTCAATCAAATAATCAAGTTGAGCGTGGAAGGAAGCCTTAGAATTTAATGTTCCGTCGACACAGGCTGTAATTGTTTTAAGTATGGGGAGTAAAATCAGCTGTGCCCTTCGTAAGCAACCATCCCGGCGTCTGCCCGGAGCGGTTGAAGGAAATCGTGGAAAACCTAATTCTGTAAGGTCGGACGCCCGTTTAGAATATTGTCTTCCTGAATACGTGTGTAGTGTACTAACCATTGTGCCACCTCGCTCGGTTTGAGTGAGGACTAACATTAAAAATAAGAATACATTTATGTGTGTTCCTTACAACAGATTTACGTTAGCAGCTCTCGCTCTATCTTTTTTACTTCGTTGCCTCTATTTCAAGGGGTTCAGTTCCAAACACGACCATAATATTATTCTACTTGGGCGGTTGTGTTATTCTAATCATTTCATCTCGCTTTACCTAAAAAGGTCCACAAGTCTCCAAAGTCCAAAGAGTAGGGCAGATAAGGGGACAGGGGAAAGGGGCTGATGTGGAGACTGTAAGAGACGACTGTTTCTCTCGTTTATCTCTACGTCGATTATACGCCGCGTGCACTGCTGATCTATATGTCTATGCATATAACGGACGAACAAAAAAGTTTTGTCAGGCCACTGGCTTTATTATGTTTCTAATTCTCCGAGAAACCCCTTTTTTCGAACTTTCCTTTCATTCAAATTAGCCACAAAAACGCAAAGCTGGCTACATATTAAGTTTATTGATGTATTTTCTCGTTGGGATCCCTATTTGATAGAATTATATTTACTTCTCGTTCATTCCGTATCAGACTGTGCCACATGGTACGTGGCCTCATTTAGGTAGTAAATATTAAGAAACAGAACGTTGGAGATAAGCAATAGTAGTGTAGTTTGGTTTGACGGTCAAAGGCACAATAAAAAAAGTTCATGAATGTTTGATCTAATTATACAAGAAACGGTAGTTCAGGATCATAAATCCCTACAATAAAATGAAGCAATGAATTTCACACACAGAAAAAATACAGTTGACACTAATATGAGAAACTACTTTTCTGGTTTTGAAGAGAAACGAATCTTTCGCTTAAAAATGTGCCCAGTGGAAGACACACATCTCGCAAACCTTTCTACTGCTGTTACATGTGTTCCGGGCTGTTACTTGAAATAACTGCTGAGTAATTATCAGTAATATGTCTTCTTGAAAGAAGATGTTAGACTTATTTTTCTCTATATTCTGGTTTGACCGTTGTGTTATCGCAAATTGTCAGTCTCGAATAGCGACGTATATTATCAGCTTGGGCCGTGTAAGTTTCTGCTGTTTCTTACTGACATGACTGTGATGTACTTATTTAATTTTTTTGGTGAAATTTTGAACATTTACAACATTTACCGTTACATCCGGGAAATACGCAACTTATAGCAGCAAGATGTAAGTGTCATGATCTGGTAGTCCATTGTATGTCTTAAAAAGAACAAAGTAAGCAAGTATGACAGATTACTTGGTAAATGTAGACAGGGTTTATTTCTCAAATATCTTACGTATTGGATGATCCCACTGTAAGAAGATTACCGTAACACATTTCATTTCGTTATAGTTACCACTTTAAAGAAAGATATAGAGTGATCACACTAAATTATCCATTTGTTTCCTAAATAAAACAGGGGGAGAGAGGGAGGATTAATTGATTAATACTCCGAATTAGATAGAGACTGCATTCGGTTTCCAGTCTGATTATACAGATTAAAAAAAATACCGTTTAGTGATGCGATATGAAACATTTTTTACACAAAATTTACATATCGATTTCGTTCCCATGATGAAACATCTTCAGTGTAGTTTGCAATTTGAACTGGAAGTCGTTTTTAGTTATTTTATGGATCTGACCATTAATTGTTTTATGCAGAATACATGAGTCATCACGGCTTGCAATCTGCAATGATGATGTTAATTCTTTGGACGAAATCAATATGTAAATTTTTGTAAAATAAACGTCATATCACACCACCAAGCGCGAAATTTCTTGTTATTGTGGTGGGCTGGCATAATCTCCATTATGGAGTCAACTTACAATACAAATTTAAATTGTTCAAGGCTTCGAGGTTGTGATCTGTAATCACTGTTTCCTTCTTCCCCCCCCCCCTTTTTTTTTTTAATCTTGCCGGCAGTCTAATTTGAAAGTGATACATTTTTCCTTACAAAACTGATAAGTTCTAAAACCAAACTGTCTTGCCATTGTAATATACTGGCTGTCAGCTGAATTAGTAGTTTTTGGTATCATTCGAACTTATTTTAACGCTGCCTTGTTCCAGCGACGAAATTGACCATCGGTATGAAAGTAGATCTTATTTTCAATTGAATATCACCTATTTTTAGAAGTTTGCGCCATACGTTTTCCCTTTTATTGAAATTTCTGTGAGGTTCCCTATGCTAAAACTGACCGAAATTTAACATTCATATTGAGACGAAAGGCACTTTAGATCATCAAAGCAATTCGACGAAACTCTTCCACTAGAGTACCAGACATGTATAGACTGCTAATACTTTTGCCTGATTTCGAAATAGATGCTACTTCGAAAAAATTCCTAATCTGTGAGCGATAAATATTCAACTGAAAAAAGAACGAGGAAAATCTTAAAACTAGTTTATAAGCAGTAACATTTACAAGTGAAAACCTTTATCCTTGTGCGTTACGTAAAACTGAAGCTTACTAATTCGAGTTTAACAGCTCCATGGAATACCAAGTGGGCAATTATTAGATTTTTAAAAAACTGAAACGCTAACTAGGTTTAAAAACTTTGTAACGCTATTACAACTAGCCACAGTTTTATTACATTATGTCTTACAGCAGCTTTCTTCTATTGATTAGACAATACAGAATGTTTAGCTTGACCTCGCATACAAGACGACGAATTATGAAGTGCTTATCCAACTAACATTAGACTAATGAGACAATTAGAACATTAAAAGAAGAAATCAGAAAACTGTTTGACACTTTAAGTGTATTACATTTTTGATAGTTTTATAAACAGCGGTCTTTCTTTTGCTTTACTCGTAATTACAGTTTTGCTGCCGATCTGACGTTTGATTAACCTTACGTGGAAGCAGGTATATACGAAGTGATAATGATATTACAGCGTCATTTTATTGGAATTGTTACAGAGTTGTTTTAATAGGCTACATTCTAACCGAAAAACAATGAATACAACTTACTACGTTGAAAATGGGAAAAATTACTTTTAGATATTTTTATCAATTTTTCGGTTGATACGCAAGCTTTGTGTTCCTCTAATGCCTACCAGGTAAAAGTAAATAATAAATAATAGCATTATGTTTTCGGGATAAAGCTTTACGAACGTGCATTTTAATGTTATCTCTTCAAAACGAGTCCCCCAGAATATTGAAAGTTGTTTATAAACTTATGTGCCAGTAATTAGTAGGAAGCATATCAATAAATAAAACTTTCATTCATACGTATTAGTAAAACAATTTCGATAGTAATTTATCACTGTTCAAGTTACTTTTTGTGATTTATTATTCACGATAATAGCAAAAATAACCTACAGAGTTATTAATGTAGCAATTAGTATACCGAGAATTATGAGACTTCACCGCTGGCTGAAGACACAAATTAAAGAACATTGAAATGGTGACATCATTATTAAGGTTTGAAATATTCTACAAACGCAAATAAACAGTTCTTAATATTCTCAATTTACAAACACATTAAATTCCCAATGTAAATAGATGGTATCCAGTTCTACGTCTGGAATGCTGGCTAGTAGAAATATCTCTAGTCAGCTGTAATGAACGGAAGTTATTAGGTTCTTCTTTCTTTTCCTGGCCCTTGCTGTTCGTATCCGTCTTTCCGTTAGGACACTTCAGGCACCATTTTAGTACTCCAACCTTTGTTGTTGTTTTACTTTGCCCCGGTGTACTCCATTATTTTATAATGCCTTCCATAACCACTTAAAACTAATCTTTCTTCCATTTATGACAGCAATCGTAGCAGTAAACGCTAAGCAACTCTATTGTTCTGTGTCAGTTACACTGACGATTTCTTTAATTTTTTTAAGAGATTTGACAATGAAATTGCGACATTGTTTTCACATTTAAATTTTTTCAGACTTGTAGGAATACATTATTATGGAAGGTGTTAGTTTGTTCATCACTCTGTAGCAACTGAAACTCTTCTTACGTCCAGTATTTTCCATTTCTGTTCATCCATCATAAGTGGCTCCGTGCCATCTTTGTGGCATATAGAATGAAATGTTGTCGGCTTTGAGGCCGCGTCATTTTCACTGAAAATGACTTTTCGTATGGTATTTATGGTCGGGAGATCCCGTCTGGGATTGTTCGGTCGTCTGGTGCAAGTCTTTTTTCTTGACGCCACTTTGGCGACTTGCATGTCGATGATGATGAGAACAACACTCAGTCCCAGTCCCCAGCCGGGAATCGAACCCGGGCTCCCTGTCATTTTCACTAATGATAGATGAGGTACTTGACATAAATTTTCGCCATTAATTGTAATTCAACTTTAGATAGCTGTTAAACCTGTGTTTTCCATAGTTTTCTTCAGATTACCTGTACCGTTTCGCCGCAGAATCTTTCTCATCTGCGTATTACTAAAAGAGTAAAATTATCATTACTTGACATTTCAGGAGTTCATCAACAACTCCTATAACGGAATGTAGCCATGTTCGCTTTTTTTTTTTTTTTTTTTTTTTGCAGTCCTTTATTTTTTGACTATCGGTTTCAGTGACCTATCTCATCATCTTCAGATCGATTGTCTACAAAATGTTAGTCATTCACTTGTACGTCTTGGGAATAACGTTAAAATCTTTATATGCAAAGCTTACACAAAGTCATAACAAAAAAAAAAAAAAAAAAAAAAAAAAAAAAAAAAAAAAAAAAAAAAAAAATTAATATTCAAAATGTTCAAATTTTTGTATAGCTTATGGGACTCAACTACGGGGTCATCAGTCCCATCCATGCCCGAGGGGGGATTCGAACCCCCGACCGTAGTGGCCGTGCAGACCGTGACTGTAGCGCCTCAGTCCCCTCGGCAACCGCGGCCGGCTTTTAATATTCATATTACAGTTCTTGCTGTAGGTAACTGAGTCAGTTACCCACAGCTTCAGCTGTAGCATGAATATTTTGAAAATAAGCTATACAAACGTTTGAACATTTGGTCCCATAGCTTTGCAAATATTTACAGTGATAAAAAAAAAGTTCAAATGTTTGTTATGCTTATGGGACTGAACTACGGGGTCATCAGTCCCTAAACTTACAAACTACTTATCAACCACCTTATACTAAGGACGCCACAAATATCCATGCCCAAGGGGGGATTCAAACCCCGACCGTAGCGGCCGTGGACTGTGACTGGCGCGCCGCAGACCGCTAGGCCACCGCGGCCGGCATGTTGGTACATTAACGGTAGTTGTAAAAGTTTATTTCTTTGATTTCTGTAAAAGTATGCGATTGCGGACCCATACATGATAATGCAAATCTCTGTATTTACAATTATCTGTCGATTCCTTCAATCCTGAATCGAACACCCTCTTCATAACGTTTAGGGGAGATTTTTCTCAAAAATGAGGCGTTTGAGCCAAAATATCTTATTGTACACAAGCGACCTGCCAAATCTGAGCCGAATCAGTTGGCCTTATCTGAGGCCTTCCCCTTGACAGTGGCCTGGTGCAAGTCTTTGAATTGGACGTCATTTTCGACGACGTGCATCTCTACATTTATCCAACCGGGGAAAGAGAGCCTACATCTTAACGTGGAATCAGAACCAAGTGTCGATTCTGGAGACTCTTCACATCGTACATAGGCGAAGGCTAGATTAAAACGCGGACGTAAAAGTTTATGATCTGCCCCGGTTTGGAACTGTGAACTCTCGATCTCCAGTCGAATACTTCTCCGTTTTATTTCTTCCTTTTCTTTTCCCGCGATTGCATAGTTTTCGTGCGGTTGTGGTATTATGTTCGTTGTTATTTATCTATGAGTTCTTGGCTTAGGTTTTTTTTTTAATTTTGTTTTTCTTTTTACAATGGAGACGGCAGCAAGCCCACTGACCGATCCGTTGGAACACCACACCCGACCTAGCGAACAGACGTAAGTCTCTCAAACGTCGATATGACCCTCAAAACATAAGTTATTGTTCTGAGTCGCGTTCTACTTAAGCAGAAAGAAACAGAGTTTTTTGTGATGTTTTCATTTTCAAACAATTGTCACGTGCAGCCGACAGTGGCAATACAGGGTGTCCCGCAGTATTCTTATCTTTTGCTTGTATCCCAGGTTGTCCTGTAGTCGACATCGTTACTTTGATTTTAGCTTGGTTACCACTCATTACCCATGCATGAGACATGTGTTCCCAGTTGTCTGCGTATACTGTAATACGTGTGAAAGAGTGTGAACGTTTTTCTAAAATACGTTTCCGATTCGCGTAACTGAAGCAGTACCAGCTCGGTATTCACCTATTGGGTTGTGGTAAACCGCCTGAAATTCACATCCAGGCTGTCCGGCACTCCGGCTTTCGTCGTTAATCCGCCGAACAGGTATCGAACCGGGGTCGCTGCGTCTCTCCGTCCCGGAAACGGGCGCTTTAACAAGCTCGAATATCCACGTATATATGATATCCGAGAAGCAGTGCTCAATATCCATTGACATGACAGCAACGATAATTCGAAGCAAGAAATGTCCAGTATACATGTACTATAAAGTGCATACGTTAGAAGGCTCTCTGCTTTAAAACATGTCTCTTCCACTTTACAGGTATAATGAGATGCAATTTACATTCCAAGTTTTAAAGACTTTCTTTTTCTTCGTTTGGTCCATTTTATCAACTCCCAAAATATGGACAGCCAAGAGACAGAAGGAGAAGATACTTATTTCACTGTATCGCTGATGAAAAAGAAGTAACTTCCCGGGAGATTAAAACTTGTCTTTCGCAGGCAAGAGATCTACAGACTGAGCTACCCTAGTACGCCTCACGACCCGTCTTCAGAGCTCCACTTCCTCGCCTCCTATCCTGTAAACTTGCCTGCGAAAGGCAAGATAGTTTTAATCGGCCAGGAAGTTTCATATGAGTGCACATACTGCTGGAGAGTGAAAATATCATTCTAGAAACTCTGAATGTATTGTAGAGCTAATGTTTACTAGGATTATTTTCTTTTGCTCTGAATGAACGTTCATGTCATATATTTCTCTCGGGACACCTTACGTGTAACCTTATCCTCCAAATAATACAACGCTTACTCCTTGAGCTTACCTCCGATGAACAATGTCGCCGCTGTAGTTCAAACGTCTTCCGCTGTTGGCGCCACAAGGCAACCTCCTTCCGTGTAGAATCTTTAGGAAGCCGAATAGGAAATAAGACGTAAAATATGTCCGTATAGCACAACTGTTCAATTTGGTCAATGATGTCGAAAATAATTACTGAAGGTCATGTTACTATCTTTATTTAACAATAACATCGATTATTTCTTGTTATCATGTACACTAATTTTTAGGCGTAATTGATTGGAATTATTTTGCGGCTTTTCCTATACAGCATCTTTCTTAAATTTTCATTTCTTTTCGCAAAATTTTCCCTGCATACCTTGGTCAGTCATAATGTTCGTGAAATTAGTTTAGTAGGGCCGCAGAAATGTTTGCAATATTAATGTGCTCAGGAGCTCTGCATGCGAATCCTTCCCTCACTGTAACGCGGGGTTACGACTAACATGAGGCAGTAACGAACTTAACAGTGTGAACAGTACTATTCGCTTGTCTATGACTGACTGCAGTGCATCGTTACTCACATGATGTCGTCTTTTCAGGAACAAGACGAATGTAGATTTCGGGTATCTAAGACCACCTCTGTCTTTTCCTTTTATTAAGGCCATCATTGGTGACGGAGATTGTACACTGCTGTATATTTTCTTCGACGACATTTATCTTTATTATGCGGTTGTGAAATATGACACACTTCTTCGCTTACAATTCCCTTATCTGTAGCGATTGTATCGTCCTTCCGTTCACAGATTTTGTCCCAGTTCTTTCAGTTTTTCTTCTCGGTTCATTCAGCTTAATTCGTTTGCTTGGAGGATACATTTCGAAAATACTATGAACTGCATTAGGATTCAATTTCTTTATCTTCAGGCCGGATTTATAGTCTGTGGTAAGAAAATGTTTACTGCATACCACAGAATACTCATTGGGCTACCATAACTTATCCTTTGTATCACCTATGTGCGATATAAAAATAAAAATTATTTAGGCAAGAATAAAATATACAAGCACTGATCTCTAAGAAATACACATACCTTGTCTACTTATCAGTTTTATCTATTATTGTCCCATGGATTCATTGTTCGGAAATTCGTGACAACTAACTCCAGCAGTTTTATTTCGGGAGCCCTGATTGCAAAATAGCACAACAATATACCATTTTCCGCAACACACTTAGAAAGTTATAGATTCTCAAGTAAAAACAGTAAGTTACACTCTTTTAGACTGCACAATGAGCATTACAAAGTATTGTAGCAAAAGAACTTCAGTCAAGTTTCGAGGGCGTGAGGTTGTTATGTGACGCCTCTAGTGGCTGCTGTTTCAACAAGAGCGGCGACATGTTTACTGCTAGTGAGATGGCTTTTACATTATTGGAGGCTAAGGCGTGACACAAGAATGTTGGCATTATCAAGAATGCCGGTTTACTGTAGGCGACGTTTTGAGATTATTTGGCATATTTTGCAGCATGGACAGCGATCATACATTTTTTAATGTAGAAACCTTGTGTAAAGGACTGTTAGGCCTTGATGCATGTAATTATTTATTTTAATTGCCAGTTTCAATGGCATAATTCGTCATTTTCGTATTATTTAAATTGAACATCAGAAGGGAAGTCTTGAAGCTTTGTACAACAAGTATCACATCATATTATAGAAGTAAAAGGACTTCTTGTAAAAAGGTGGTATGCGCGTATCCACTTGGATAGAGACCATACATGTGTATACCATGTTGTCAATACTTTTTACACGTACATCAAATTTTTGCGTACTATCCCTTTACTTTCAGTACTATAGCGTGTGTTCGAGTTTAGATCAAATGTATCAGAGTAGCCTAAAAAAATAATTAAATAAAAAATATGTCATGGGTAATAGCCACTAGGTCTGGAGCGCCGTGTTACGGATTGCGCCGCCACGTCCAGTCGGAGGTTCGAGTCCTCCCTCGGGTACGGGTTTGTATGGTGTCCTTAGCATAAGTTAGTTTAAGTAGTATATATGTTTAGGGATTTTGTCCCTTAGGATAAAAAACACTTGAACACACTCGAGAAACAAAATGTTTTAAACGTAAGCGACGCCAATAAATAACTTGAAATTTTGCTTCCCACTGCTAGCAACAAGGCCGACCCATTTTACCGCTAGATGGCTGCAGTGCTACACCTTTATCTTTCGCGTCGTACCGTCATCTAACACCCCCTTTAGATATGAAAACATACACTTCCTTTAACCAGTGTTGCCAGCCTCTGAAGCTCAAATGTTCCATCTAGGTATTCAAAATGTCCCTTTTCAGCATAAAGTGTACCACGGGGAAAAAAATAAATAAATAAAAATAAAATAATAAAAAAAACTTGTCCTCCTTCACCTACCCATCTCCTACCCCTCCCCATCATCACTTTCTCTCTTTTCGTCTCCTCTTTATCCCTCTCTATAATTTCCTCACACTCCTTTGTCGCCTCTTACAACTCCGTCTAACATACAGCCATGTTCAGTGTTATGTTCAAAATCTTATATCTACAAAATGAGGCCGTGCGACCCTCGTACCACTTCTGTGCGTCACTGCTACTGTACAATGGGATTGCGGACTGGTGTCGTTTGTTTGACATTATCGCGGCATGTGCCAATCATACCGACGTGTTGTGTAAGCGAACCACAAGGAAAAAAAAAAAAAACTTTTTGCAACAACAAAAAATCCCTTTGTCCTCTTCTGAAACATAATTGTGAAAATGTCCCACGATATGGGACAAATCCCACAGGCTGGTAACAGTGCCTTTAACCGCTGTTAACGGCTCCGTACACACATGACTTTTGTTTTGTACACATCGATAGCAACGCCCTTCTCGAATTATATGTTCCATTAACCCCATTGTAAAATTAACGTTGAAGTATGGTGCTCTAATTTTCGTGTATTTATATAACGCTAGAAATAACGTTATTTCTTTAGTGCGATATTTTGATTTCCACTGCAGACAATATGGCCGACTTCGTAGTTCGCGCGATCTACCGCTAGATGGCCCTCGCGCTAGATCTGTACATTTGAAAACTACTTCTTCCTTTAACAACCTTTAACAGCCTCGTATACACATGATTTTTATTTTGTATACATCTATAGCAAAGACCCTTTAGAATCACGTGCGTTTCAATGGCTTTCTTGTATACTTAATATTAAAAATCGGCACTTCAGTGTTCTTGTTCGCGGATTTATATAATGACAGGCAAGAGACTTGTACAAAGCCTGAAAAGGTCCCATATTATGTCCATTATAAAAAATCTGAAGACGCTTTATACAGTTGGCACTGGCAAATAAAATAAATAATTACTTGCGATCAGCCGGCCGCGGTGGCCGAGGTGACTGAGGCGCTCCAGTCACGGTCAGCACGGCTACTACGGTCGGGGGTTCGAATCCCCCCTCGGGCATGGATATTTGTGCCGTCCTAGTTTGTAAGTAGTTCATAAGTAGTTTGTAAGTTTAGGGACTGATGACCCCGTAGTTAAGTCCCATAAGCTTTACAAACATTTGAACTTGCGATCAAGCCTAACAATACTGTACACAAGGTTTATATATACACCTTATTTTATTTATTTTTTATCAACCTAAGATAGAATGATCTCTAGTAGGAACGCTCACGAGTTCTGGCCACGCAAGTCGGGAGATACGCTCGTTTGTTGAATCGCGACTTACATCTCAATTCTCAGTAGTGCTTAATACTTGTGATCTTCTGCTCATAAAGAAATTCGCTTCTCACGAAGTCCAAGATTTCGAGAAGCAGATTCTCCGGAACGCATAATCATAAAGGCAATTGGGGTTCGATGGCCAGCGAGCATCGCCGATGGCTGGGAAGCGATAGAGCGGCGGCGAACTAGCAACCAGCAATTAGCGTTCCTAGAAGCGGCCGGCGCTGCGACCTCCCCCGGCGATGTTTATGACGCACGGCGCGAGGCGGCCGCGTCCACGTGTTACGCCGTGCGTCGTGTTTACGTTGCGGATGCGAATGCAAATGAACGCGTTTTTGATTTACTGGTGACGCTCTGTGGAAGCGGCAGACGGACGGACTCGGTCCGCCCTCTAGAAGGCCGGCTGTTATTCTGATGTCACTCCGGCGGGGACCAGTATTAACTTATCCTTTTTTTCAGGGACTCACCCGCTCTCGTAAATAAGCGAAGTATGAAGACTAGTGGCGCGAACGAGTTATTGATTAATGCCCCTGCGTGATAACAATATTTTATTTCGGTGCAGGTGGCGTTTTTGCTAACTATGTCTGTCGTCTGTGCTAAGACTACCTCATTAATTGCGACTTTGGCATAATTTAAACCTTGAAACCCCGCGGGAAATTCCGAGCGGTTTTTAGGCGCTCTCAGGGGCTGCGAGGCCGTTCGTGTCGGAAGTTCGAGTCCTCCCTCGGCAAAGGACACATGTATGTGTCGTCCTTTGGTTGTTTGTAAGTCTAGGGACTGATTACTACAGTAATTTAGCCCCATATACCTACAAACCTTGCACCACGTTTATTTTGCGAACTGTTCTAGCCGGCCGCGGTGGCCGAGGGGACTGAGGCGCTCCAGTCACGGTCTGCACGGCCACTACGGTCGGGGTTCGAATCCCCCCTCGGGCATGGATATTTGTGCCGTCCTTCGGTTTAGCTAGTTCATAAGTAGCTTGTAAGTTTAGGGACTGATGACCCCGTAGTTAAGTCCCATAAACTATACAAACATTTGAACATTTGAACTGTTGCAAATATCGAAACGAGGTTTCCGACAAATGATAGTTTGCTAAAGAACTTGCGACATGGACGGGGTATGGGGTAGATCAAGAGTACAGTATTTTGCTCTTTAGCGATGCGTTTTCATAAAAACAGTTTTGTAGGTCGGTGGGTAGAATCAAATGTTTGTAAGTCTAGAGATCATAAGATCTGTGGTTATCAATCCCTAGGCTTACAAACCACTTTAACTTAAACAAATCTTAGGACAACACACACACACACAAATACACACACACACACACACACACACACACCCATAAGGGAGGACTCGAACCTCCAACGGGGAACAACCACGCACTCCGCAGCAAGGCGCCCTAGAGCGCTCGGCTATTCCACCGCGGCATAAGTTGTCTTTCTGTAGCGTTTTTCTCAGCATGTAATTTTGGCTATTTTCGTGCGTGATTTTCGACTATCGCTGATCTTTCTAGAGCCTGGAAATTAATGTTATGAACAGCCAGAAAGCGACGGAGATTATTGAAACGGAGTCACTCTCGGCTGACGCGGAGTATATGCGATCTTTGCTTGAAATGAACTTCAAGCCAAGATTGAATACACTCCGCGTCAGCCGAGGGAAACAGGTACTCCTTTTCCGTGTTGGTTTGGTTTTACTGTCCATAGACATTTGAAAAGTCCGCGAGGCAGGTGATAACAATATTTATTTCTGACATTTATGGCTTGGGGGCTATTTTTTTAAGCAAAAAAGCATAGGTTGCTCAAGATCGCTTTGGTCGGTTTCGACATACCTAAGCTGTCATCATCAGATCTTGTGTACGGTTAACTGAACATGATCATGTCAACCATCGGTCTCGGATTAAGTTTCCGCTTATCTTGGCTGACTGTCAAGACTAAAAAGACACCAAAATAGCGTACAATATATTTTTGCTGACTTCCCCTAATATTATTTCATTCAATAACACAATGACCAATGGCTGACATGAGAATCACCTTTGTTTAATAATAGAAAAGATCTGATGATGCCCGCTTAGATCTGCCAAAACCGGTTAAAAAATAAAAAATATTTTAAAGCAACAGTCTATGCTTTTTTGCATTTTTTTGAAAAGTTTCTTCAACTTTTGGGGCGAGAATTATTTCCTTTAGCTGCTGGATAATCGGAACACTAATTACTTAGCATTTCGTGTAGAAGACATACCTGAACTATTTAAATAGGAATAATAATTTACGTGTTTAACAACTTATGTGCGTGTGATTTTAAAAAAAGAATATACAAATTCATTAAAAACAGTAGAGAGTCATTTTCGTCCTAGTTTGAGACCTCTGAATTTAGTAGAGATTAGAAGCATTCTATTTCAGTTTCGACGAGTTGAAGTGTGGCCTAGCTGACTGAAGATTAACAGTAGCATGATCTCCGCCGCTTTCTGGCTGCTCATAATATTACGTTTCAGGCTCTAGAAAAGGCAGCGGTAGATAAGAATCACGCACAGAAACAATTAGTTACGACATGAAACGCTACCGACAAAAAAAAGGAACACGTACTTTGGTACTTTATACTGATCGAGATAATGAAGCAGGTATTTTAATGAAACTGTATACTTTTCTTAAATGCATTCTATAGCTCTCGGAAAAGACAATTGCAGTGATATAGTTCTTGTTAATACTTACCTTGAAATATTTACCAAAAGAATTTGAGGAACGTACTACAACTGGAAAGCAATGCGGCCAGAGTTGGTAATCACATGTAATAATGATAATGATCGGGTGGCATTTATGGCCGTTAGACCCCAAATGCGGTTGCGTTCATCCTGTCGGGTGCAATTCGTTTTAGTTGACGGCACTTCGTCGATTTACGTGTCAGTGATGATGGAATCGTGATGAGGACGACACAACACCCAGTTCCCGAGCAGTTTTTTTTTTTTTTTTTTTTTTTTTTTTTTTTTTTTTTTTTTTTTTTTCCCTTGTAGGTAGATGCGTTGCGGTCGTTTGTTCAGGTTCGTTCAACATTTGTCTCAGTTTTATTTTATTTTATTTTTATTACAGATAGCGTTTAGCCCTCCAACCCTGCGCGCTGAGACACCGCGCCCAGCGCCACTAGATTACGTGGCCGGACGGGATTGACGTCTAAAACCCGCCGAGAAGGGCCGTCTCACCGCTCAAGAATCATTCGACGTCTCTCGGAGAATCAAGCCTAAGAAAGTTTGTACCGTGGTTTATTTGAGGAACTGGGCTGTTTATCATCGGGAACGACCGACTTTTCTGTTTCGGCTTTGACAAGTAAGCAGCAACGGTGGAGGTATCAAGGGAAAACTGCCTCTCATATATGTTTATTTACACAGAAACATGTAAACGTATCTATATTTTAAATGGTTTCTAATTTAAAAACAAGTTCCATTAGCAAATGTCTTTAAACTCAATTTCATTTCATCGTTTTTACATGTCCTTCACCCTCTTCAATTCAGTGATGTATAACTAACTTTCTTAAATTTATGTTAGTGTTTGATATTAGCAGATTTCTCATTCAGAAAGCTTTTTTGTGCAGTATCCTACTTCCGATGTTTATTACTTCCGGCATATTGACTACCATTCATTCCTACAATGTATGACTATGTACCTTGACCTTCAGTTTCTTCTACATGATGTTTACCAAGTCGCTATTCTGCTTGGTACTGGTGACCGGTTGCTGTTTTTGAAGATACCTTTATTCACCACAGTCGCAGTGTTCCTCATACATAGTGAATAAAAACTTTGTATTCAAATCTGTTTTTCACTGTCTTTCATAAGTTTTCTGCGGGGAAAAAAAGTTTTTCTCCGAAGTCAGTGAAAGTAATACCCCAGATCAAGGGGTAATAAAAAAAAAAATATGTTCAAATGTTTGTAAAGCTTATGGCACTTAACTACGGGGTCATCAATCCCTAAACTTACAAACTACTTATGAACTACCTACGAACTAGGACGGCACAAATATCCATGCCCGAGGGAGGATTCGAACCCCCGACCGTAGTGGCCGTGCAGACCGTGACTGAAGCGCCTCAGTCCCAAGGGGTAATCCCAGATCACGTGATCTGGAGTAATACTATGGTAAAACATTCTGTAGCAGTAGTTGTGGATGTAACACTATCACGTGTGGAACTAGTGTGCGTTCCCTTTAAATCAGCTCTTCTGATCAGAGGGCCGAGGTGACTGAGGCGCTCCAGTCACGGTCAGCACGGCCACTACGGTCGGGGGTTCGAATCCCCCCTCGGGCATGGATATTTGTGCCGTCCTAGTTCGTAAGTAGTTCATAAGTAGTTTGTAAGTTTAGGGACTGATGACCCCGTAGTTAAGTCCCATAAGCTTAACAAACATTTGAACATCTGATCAGAGGGTACATATTTCTGGAGAATTTGTCATTACTTCACAATACCTAACCGTTTTTCGAAAGTAATTGTAAAAGACGTTGTTCCCAGAATCGAACAAACATATTAATGAAACAAGAAAAACTCTAAGAAACTAATTATTTTTCAAGGAAAGGCTGTTGTGAAAATGACGCACATGGTATAGCAGTTCATACGACAAGCACCGTTTCGAATATTTGTATCGCACTTTTGTCGTTACTAATGTGACAGTCCAAAACAAAGATACGATCACCTGTTAACGTTCCTAAACTATGCCTTCGCGTGACAGATTTAATCGTGATATTGTGCTCGAGGGAGAACAGCCGGAAATTACCTAGCAGAACTGAGATAAGGAACGAAATATAACTGTACCGGTACTTCTAAATGTTCGTCATCGTTTTACATACTCATTCTGCTACGACTCGCATGTTGCTATGGAAAGTCTCTTTTCGAAGATTTAGTTGGTCAGTTGCAAATTCCTCCGACAACATTCCGGCACTTTTTTTAAAGATATAAGTAGGTATCATATCAGATTGACTCGAAATTCGATTGTAGAGCGCCACATTTGCATTTTCCACCCTTTCAACTTTCTAGGGGCAAGCTGAAACTACTGGATGTGTTTAGAAAAGGTATTGATCTCCATCGGAAAGGAAGGAACAATAACATTTAACCTGCCGACAACGATGAGGTCATAAACGTACATGGTCGGATTGGGGAAGGAAACCTCCCTTAAAGTTTCAACGGAACCATCCTAGCATTCGATTTAACGATTTAGGAAAACCTCAATCAGGATGGTCAGGTTTGAACAGCAGTGTGCCGCCTTTTTGGGTTGTTACTGAAGTAGCGTGTTCGACTCAAGGAAATGTTCTTGTTTTTATGGTTATTGAAGTGCCTATATGATACTATGAATCTGACATAATCTCAATGAAACTGTCGCGGAATTTCACGCACAGCGCTATTTATGCTGGCGCGTCCATTCTTCTAGATATGCGTTTACAAATTAACTGGAGTTATTTATTAACATATATTACAAAATCTTAATCAAAATGTCACTCCTTTTTCTCGAAATATTCCTGTTAAATTTTTCTGTAGTTCATAAATTAATGTCAGGGACTAACATGTTATCGTAGCACGATATTCATTGGTTTGTCCATCATGGCAATTGAGTGCAAATTATGGTTAATAATTACGATAATTGCTGAAGAAACACCAAAATAAAAATTTGGTTTGTTGATTAGCTAAGTTTCATGTCTTACGAGACCCCTTATCAGATCGTGATGAATCTATTACACCTATCGAGCTTCATAATCGCATAGAAAGCTTTTAACAGCGTTTTAGGAAGTAACATTTTTAGTCACCCTGTTTGAAAATTAGCATGTGCCAACTGAATTGAATAATGGAATATTTATTTGTAATTTTAGCTGCCTTCACAGGCTGATCTATCAGTTTGAGTCACATGAAAATTTGTGCCGAACCAGGACTTGAACCCGAGTCTCCCACTTTTCGTGAGAGGTCGCCTTACCCTACCCGAATCGACCCGAAGTCAATGTACGCCCTTATTGCTCGTACGCATTTAGAGTGTTTTCCACGACGAGGGGGGGGGGGCGGGGGAGGGAACCGTAGTTTGCCTACTTTGACATGTGATATTCACTACGTACGTTCCGAAAGTACAGACGTCTGTGATGATCTGCAGCTATAAATATTAAATGATGGTATATTTACCCGCAATTGGGGACATTTTCCGACTTTGAGCTGCTTTCACAAGCTGGTCTGACACAAGTTACCTGATTTGCTTCAAATGATGTAATGTTTGAAAATCATTAAACAATGGCGTAGGTATATGTTCGTGATGTATCGACGACTCAACGATAAGTATCAGGATGAATTGCTCATCGATGTCCTTTCCTGTAAATTTCACCGTCTAGTGATGGCCCTGTTGAGTTCAGGAAGACAGTTAGTTGACAAGTCATCTTATAGATGACAAAATCAGTGCGTTTCTTTTACATTATCCAAAAGTCAGCGTTTTTTTTTTTTTTTTTTTTTTTTTTTTTTTTTTTTTTTTTTTTTTTTGTAACAGCAGAAAGAGCGTTTGCGCTCATCTCTTTTCTTGTGCGTGTGTAGTTAGCTTTCGTTCAGCAAATATTTTAGGAATTAGGAACATCTGTTCTAGTTTCTGCTGTGTAATATATTGAACCTGTGGTTCTGGATGTGTTTCCATATTATTGACCATTAAAACAATTCATAACTTATGATGTAGTGTTTTAATAGTATCTCTTGGTACTTTTAGTCTCTGCCATGATACATTAGTTCCTCTACTCCTTGTTTACATCTAAGTTAAGTAGGCCATTATGAAAATTATTTACCTTGTCCTTCTTTAACTCATTGTAGATTAAAACTTCTTTCAGTTCTCAGAGAAAAGAATAAAGTAACAATTACGTAACAAGTGAATTGACTGACGACGGATAAGAAACACTTAACGGCGAAGAAACGTGATTCTTCCTACTACTTTTGTAAATGTTTCACAGAATTATTAGACTGGATGCCAAGGAATAATAACACCTGCAGTCGCCAAATCTTTAAATTTATCATGTAAGCGGACTTCAATGCGAGAATCTTATAGTTGTTTCCACAACGAAATCCTGTCTCGTAATCTTGCAGAAAATCAAAGAAATTATGGTCATATGTGAAGTACACTAGCGGCAAAACACAAACAATACCTTCCCTACGCGATAGCAATGGTAATACTACCGACGACAGTACTGCTAAGGCAGAATTACTAAACTCAGCTTTCCGAAATTCTTTCACCAAAGAAGACGAAGTGAACACTCCAGTATTCAATCCAAGAACAGCTGCCAGCATGCGAAACTTAGAAGTAGATGTTCCTGGAGTAGTAAAACAACTTAAGTCACTAAACAAAAATAAATCTTCCGGGCCAGATTGTATACCAACTAGATTCCTCTCAGAGTATGCTGATGAAATAGCTCCGTACTTAGCTATAATTTACAACCGATCACTCAGTGAAAGATCCGTACCCAAAGACTGGAAAGTTGCCCAAGTTACTCCAATATTCAAGAAAGGCAATAGGAGTGATCCCCAAAATTACAGGCCCATCTCATTGACGTCGATTTGCAGTAGGATTTTGGAACATATACTTTGTTCGAATATTATGTACTACCTCGAAGAGAACGACCTATTAACCAATAGTCAGCACGGATTCAGAAAGTATCGCTCTTGCGAAACACAGCTTGCCCTTTATTCACATGAAGTGTTAAGTGCCATCGACAAGGGATCTCAAATAGATTCCATATTTCTGGATTTCCGGAAGGATTTTGATACTGTACCCCACAAGCGGCTTCTAATGAAATTGCGTGCTTATGGAATATCTCCCCAATTGTGCGATTGGATTCACGATTTCCTATCAGAAAGGACACAGTTCGTTGTAATTACGGGGGGGGGGGGGGAGGGGGGGAACGTCACAGAAATGTTGCACGAATTGGGGTGGTAATCATTAAAAGAAAGACGTTATTCATTGCGGCGTGATCTGTTTGCGAAGTTTCAATCACCGACTTTTACTTATGAATGTGAAAATATTTTGCTAGTACCCACCTACTTAGGGAGACATGATCATCCCAATAAAATAAGAGAAATCAGATCGAAAACGGAACGATTTAGGTGTTCTTTCTTCCCGCGCGCTATTAGAAAATGGAACGGTAGAGAAAAGTTATGAAAGTGCTTAATGAACCCTCTGCCAGGCACTTAAATGTGATTTGCAGAGTATCTATGTAGATGTAGATGTAGATGTACTCTCTTTCGGCAAACACATTTGTCTTAAGACAACTCTTCATTACCGATACTTGACCAAAATTAGAAATTTGTAAATACCTTTTGCTGAATAATAATGATAAGAAAAGGCCAAACATAAAGTAATATTTGGGTAGACAAGCATACTGTTGTTGAATATACCTGAAAACATATTCAGGGTGAACATATAACTAGTATTTAATTAAATATCGTTGACGGTGTTAAAATGACGTACATTTTGCTTGCAAAAAATATAAGTTTTATCTACAATTATTTTTGTATGAAGTACGGCATGATGTGGATTGCTAATATTAATGAAATATAAAGAAAATGGTTTTATGTGCCAGTTATTTATTTTTTATCCCGTTATGCCAAGTGGAAAAATAGTGTTACATTTTTGTAAGTATCAGTATTGCTAATTTTGTAACGTGAACTATTCAAAAGAAACGTGTCTTACAGCTGAAGTGAAATAAAAAATATGCATCCTCTAACTGTTTGTAGTATGCCGTTGTTACAGGTGTTATGCAAAGCAGCGTTGGGGCTGTATTCAAATAGAAAGATAAGCAATGAACTTATATTGAAAATAGGGACAACGAAGTACATAAACAGAAGGAATTCTGCTAATTTGGAAGTAAAATTACACGTGATTAGATCAAAGGCGTAATAAAAAGTGAGTACCAAACGTCTGCCGCTAAAGGGCGCTGAACATAGCTCCCCCCCCCTCCGGCTGCGATCACAAGCAAACATTGCATTAACAATGACTTCCATAGTATTATTACACAATTGTTCGGGCGCAATGACCGGCAAAGACACGAAAAGCGCTGTCAGTGAGACGCAACGTGCTACGCCTACTGTGAGACAACCTTGCTACTGAGTATAGTACCTGTAGTACGCAGTATTGGTCGTATTTTTATTGTTTTAGCAGATCGATTTCGATCATAAAATGATCATCTTCATTTTTCATGTTTACACACTATATTGAAATGTTCAAAACAATCTATGTTCCATTCAGCTAATATGGCATATGATATGCCTAGGTGATATTTCGATGACTGGTGCATTGAAGATGATCATTATATGATCGAAATCGATCTGCTAAAACAATAAAAATACGACGAATGCTGCATACTACATTTATTAAATTTTCGGACCTGACGACACTGCGGTTGACATCGGCTCTAACAGCATTGAGGCGCATGCATTACAATCTTTCTCTGATGATTTCACATACAATATTTGGCATAAAAAAACCTTTACTTATAGCTCTATATGTCAGCTTAATCTTGAAGTTCCCATCGTTTTGTCAAGTCATAGTTACTATGATATTTGCATCGAAGTAAGAGATTCCACTTTGTTCGGAAAAATCTGCGATCTAAATTAGAGGTAGGTATGATATTGTGTTAGATGCTTATTACACCATAGGCCTGTGTTGCTGTAGACGACATTTTCCTAACATAGTGAATTTTATTTTAAACTTTGATTCATCCCATGAAAATTTATTTCATGTAGTGAACTCCTTTCCGAGTTCTTGACCAGTGATAAGGCCAGATTGAAAAGCCTCATAAACGGCTAGAGATATCGAAACGATATTTTTGTAAATAACAGCATGCTAACAGGATATTATTTTCCATGTGGTTGATATGCAAAACGTCGTTATCTTCTTCGGTATTCAAATACGAATAGATTTTTTATGAAAAATTTAAAGTTAGGGAATTATTAATAGATATCTCGGTATTCCATCATTAGTCAGAAATATTAATTTCTTCATTTGTTGTCCGACGCTTTTCGGAGCAATAACTCCATTTTGAAGGACTAATAGCGTTTACATTGCTTTCATTATCTCATCCAAATTGGAAAAGAACAGCCGCGGTGGAGTAGCCGAGCGGTCTAAGGCGCCTCGCTGCGGAACGCGCGTTGCTCGCTGTCGGAGGTTCGAGTCCTCCCCGGGGCATGTGTGTGTGTGTGTGTGTGTGTGTGTGTGTGTGTGTGTGTTGTCCCTAGGCTAGTTTACCTTGGTTTAAGTAGTTTGTAAGCTAAGGACTGATTACCACGCAGTTTGGTCCGATAGATTTACAAACATTTGAACATTTTGATTTGGAAAAGAACAATACAGTTACGATTTAACGAGCTTAATTATGGTTTATACAGAAGACTAGAAAAAGAGCGATACCGAGGATGTGCTTTTTCACATGATATCGTCTTCATTTCCTCAATGAAGTACTGTTTCAGTGTTCCGTCGCGATTTCATCTGCACTAATGATGTGACATTGTCTAAAATACTCTGCACTTTGGCAAGAGAAAGCAAATCTCAACGTAGCAATAAGAGAAATGTAGGACCGTACGGATATGACCGCGCGGTTTAAGGTTCCTTGTCATGGATCGCGCGGCCGCTCCCCCGTCGGAGGTTCGAGTTCTCTCTCGGCTCTATGTGTGTGTGGGTGTGTGTGTTGTCCTTTCAAGTCAGTAGTTTTCAAGTCTAGTTTGACCCCCCTCCTAAGTCTAAAAACATTTGAACATTTTGAAACGTAGGCGTTCCTCATTACTCGACTCTAATGACGTAGTGTAGCTCTATTTAGAATGTCCTTTTCATATAACAGAAAAAGTTAAGTGAAATATTATGCGCCTATAGAAATGTAAGCATGAAACATGTCTGGTAGTTTGAAAGTATGAAACGTGACAAGTGAAGAACTCGTACCAGTGTCTTCAAGTAAGGATGTGATAACAGTAGCTACCTGTTAGGAACTGTTATACATTCCACCATTTATTACTTCGTGGGCAAGCGGATTCGAGTGTCTCAGGTATATCTGAAATTATCTCGTATTAAAATGCTCTCATACTTCTGGTTTGGAGTGGATGAAAATTTGAGCTATTTTTAAGATATCATTGGGATAATCTTCTCGCCTACCTTCAATAACAGAAGTTTCCCCACACTTCGTAAATTCCGCTGCGTCGTCAGAAAATGCATAGCCATATAGATATAGATGTGGAAACATTCTATAGTGAGGGTAGCTACGAAATGATCTCTTGTTATGAGAATGTATTTGTCGCCATGGTTACTGTGTTGAGATATAAATAGGTAGACTCGATTAAGAAAGATGGAGAATGTTGATAAAGTTAGTTACATCTTTAAAAAAGAAAAAACCTAAGAGTTTTCATATAAAACTTAGGAGTCATTATTTTTCCACACGCTCTGGTAGCAAAGAAATCATCCACAAAAAGAGGCATTCCTCGCTAAAAATTCTCTACCAACAATAATAATTATTTATTTATTATTATTATCATTAAATAGTACACAGGTGTGAACCACAGACTACAAGCAAGAATTTATTTATTTATTATTGTTATTATTTATATATTTATCCATGTTATGTGAGACTGTATTATAAACTTTTCTGAAATAATTTATACTGCAGTAGTCACTTTTTACTAATATTTTAACTATACGACGCGTTTCGGCAGCAAGCTGCCATCATCGGATGCATTGTAACTGTGAAATATACCCGATGATGGCGTCTTGTAATGAAACTATTATTAAAAAGTAACTACTGCAGTGTAAATTATTTCAAAAAATTGTTATTATTGTTGTATAGAAAGTAGATGTGGACCACAGAGTTGTGTGTTAGTGGATTATGGACTGCTGGAGAACTAGAATGAAAATATAGTACTCTAAGAGAAGGTTGAAGAACTAATTAGGGGATCCTCAGCAGAGTGGACACGCAAATGAATGTGACAAGGAGGGGGGAGGAGATAATATGACGCTTGTTAGACCCCAGGTAATAACCTAGGTATTCGAAAGAGCTGTAAGAGGAAAAATAAGTAGGAGATTGGAATATATGCAACAAAATAATTAGGGATATTACTCGGAGTTGAACAGGTTGACATAGGTGAGGAAGTCGTGGCTGGCTACGACTTACCATTTAGATGCCAAACGCCACGCCCCACCCTTTTCCTATATAGAAAAAAAAAAAAAAAAAAAAAAAAACAAAGCCGAGATAACTAGCAGCATTTTCTTCCCTACCGCCTCACAGATAGTTTCTGGGGATAATTCAGTGAACTTTCAATACAGATCGCGTGCATTAAATTACGTGTACGAGTATGTCTACCACTCTGCCACTAGCCATGTCTGAATAGCACTCATCGCACAATTTCATTACGAGAGTTGAAAGAAAAAACCTAAAAAAAAAAAAAAGGAAGAGAAGTAATCATAGCTCCTGTCTGACTCACTACAAAAGGGTATCAAATTACTTATCCAAGGCAATCAGTGTTCACCTGGTTATTGGACTATAATTTTTCCGTGACTGTTTTCTTCACGGGCAAATAACAAACCGCGGAAAGTGTGAAACGTGAAGAGGGTGAGGAGCCCCGACTGCTCATCTGCTTTTTTCCCCCTCTTGATCGTGGGCCGATGATATTAGGTACCGGCGGCTAGAAACGCCAGTCATCGCGGCTCTGCTAACGAGACAGTCTCCTCTTGTTCAAGGTGGCCTGGTCATTCTGCGTTGTAAACAGCCCCTGTGTACCTGCGCATCGCCCATTTATCAGCAACAAGAACTCCAAAGGAACGTGGTCTCATTTTGTACGTCAGGATGTCTTCATGACGATGGAATATTACATCTACGTACATACTCGGCAGTCCACCGTAAGGTGAGTGGCGGAGGGTACCTCGTACCGGTCCAAATTTCCCCTTCTGTTTTACTCCCATCGTATGCCCGTATGCCTTCGTACGAGCTCTGATTTCTCTTATATTGTGGTGTTCGCGAGTAACGTAATTTCTCGGCAGTAGAATCATCCTGCAGCCAGCTTCAAATTCCAGTCCTCTAAATATCCTCAACAGTCTTTCTCGAAAAGAACATCACCTCCGCTCCAGCGATTCCCATTTGAGTTCCCGACGCATCTCTGTAAGACCCTTTCATTGATCGAACTCACTAGTAACAAACCTATTAGTCCACCTCTGAATTGTTTCTATGTCTTCCTTTAAACCGATCTTCTGGGGATCCCAAACACTTGGGCAGTACTCAAGTCGGGGTCGTACAAGCACTTTATACGCGGTCTTCTTTATACAGGGTGTTACAAAAAGGTACGGCCAAACTTTCAGGAAACGTTCCTCACACACAAAGAAAGAAAATATGTTATGTGGACATGTGTCCGGAAACGCTTAATTTCCATGTTACAGCTCATTTTAGTATTTCTCTTTAAAAGTAAATTTCATTCCAACGAGATCAAATTGTAAATTTTCACAATCAACATGTGTGGGCTGACGAGAATCCGCACGCAGTTGTGCAATCACGTCATCAACACAGATTTTCTATGAACGTTTGGGCAGGAATTGTTGGTGATGTCTTGATTGGGCCCCATGTTCTTCCACCTGCGCTCACTGGAGCACTTTATCATGATTTCATACGGGATACTCTACCTGTGCTGCTAGAACATGTGCCTTTACAAGTACGACACAAAATGTGATTCATGCACGATGGAGCTCCTGCACATTTCAGTCGACGTGTTCGTACGCTTCTCAACAGATTCGCTGACCAATGGATTGGTAGAGGCGGACCAA
Source organism: Locusta migratoria (assembly GCA_026315105.1). Classification (NCBI taxonomy): domain Eukaryota; kingdom Metazoa; phylum Arthropoda; class Insecta; order Orthoptera; family Acrididae; genus Locusta; species Locusta migratoria. The sequence goes on along the minus strand of CM048747.1, from coordinate 93,905,650 downwards.
TTCCATGGCCTTTCATTTATGGGGGCATTTGAAAGCTCTTGTCTACGCAACCCCAGTACCAAATTTAGATACTCTTCGTGCTCGTATTGTGGACGGCTGTGATACAATACGCCATTCTCCAGGGCTGCATCAGCGCATCAGGGATTCTATGCGACGGAGGGTGGATGCATGTATCCTCGCTAACGGAGAACATTTTGAACATTTACTGTAACAAATTTCTAGTTGGTGCGAAGAATGGCAGCTAGCTCTCAATGTAGAAAATTGTAAGGTGATGCGCATGAGTAGAAAAAGCAATCCCATGATGTTCGAATACAGCATTAGTAGTGAGCTTCTTGATGCTGTCGCGTCGTTCAAATATCTAGGCGTAACATTTCAGAGCGATATGAAATGGAACGAGCATGTAAGGACAGTTGTGAGTAAGGCGGACAGCCGACTTCGGTGATTCACCTGTAAAGGAGACCGCATATAAAACGCTTGTACGACCACGTCTTGAGTATTGCTTAAGTGTTTGGGACCCGCAGCAGATCAGTTTAAAGGAAGACATAGAGGCGGTTCAAAGGCGAGCAGCTAGATTTGTTACCGGTAGGTTCGACCAATGCGCGAGTGTCACGGAAATGCTCAGGCAACTCAATTGGGATACGCTGGAAGAAAGACGACGTTCTTTTCGTGAATTTCTGTTAAGTAAATTTAGAGGGCCGGAATTTGAAGCTGAGTGTGGTACGATCTTGCTGCCGCCTACTTACTTTTCGCGTAAAGATCACTAAGACAAGATAAGAGAAATAAGGGCTCGTACGGAGGCATATAGGCATTCTTTTTTTCCTTGTTCAATTTGGGAGTGGAATAGGAAAGGAAATGCCTAATAGTGGTACAGTGTACCCTCCGCCACGCACCTTACGGTGAATTGCGGAGTATGTATGTAGATGCAACAAAGTGTTTGAAGTCACGCTGGTACGTTCTGTTGCTGTGTGTTTACATTCCATGATTAATGTGATTTGAAGAGAAGTAATAAAATGAGCTCTAACATGGAAAGTAAGCGTTTCCCTACACATGTTCACATAACATATTTTCTTTCTTTGTGTGTGAGGAATGTTTCCTGAAAGTTTGAACGTACCTTTTTGTAACACCCTCGATGAACCACATTTTCTCAAAAGTCTTCCGATAAACCGAAGTCGCCTATCCGCCTTGCCCACGACTGTCCTCGTATCGCTCTGTAACATTATGCCCAGATATTTTATCGACGCTATCGTGTCAAACAGCACACTACTAAAGCTGTATTCGAAAATTATTGGTTTTTCCTATACATCTGCATCACCTTACATACTTAGTGACGGGGGTGGGGTGATAGTGGTGTGAAGCTCGTGCAGGTTTTCTTTTTAATGATAATAGCTATATTCTTATGATTTAATGTCAACAATAAAATAGCTTGATCTCAGTAATGTAAAAGGGGCTTCAGCGCAAATTATAGTCTGAATATGAAATACAAAACTGATAGAAAATATCAATCATGGGGTGCCTACTTAAAATTACTTATCTTTACATTAATTTTGTCCCCGGTCGCGGAAAGTATATGCTATATCCGCCACTGCAGTGCAACCATTTTCTAAGTTTTCCTTGCACTCGACGAGACGAGTGAAAACCAATTAAAAAGCAGTGACTTTAAAATGCGACGCTGAGTTGCAATAATTTTAAAACAAATCTTTCCTGACTCCTCACTTTTATCGTCCCCTTACTCTTTTTTTCCTTTCTTTTACAGGTTGTAAGCTTCTCGTGTCTCCGAGTTGCATAACTATTCCCATGAAAATTTTGAGCATTATATTGTACATTAAGTAGTTAAAATAATTCTCTTGTTAACTCATATACAGTGACAGAATAATATTTATTCGCCTTTTCATTGTTCAGTGGAAGGTAAAATGTTCTTAAAAATTGTATCTAGTGTTTCGTCTCAGTAATATGACAAGATAATGAGAGCTTCGTAGTTCACTAAGTAATTGTTTGGTAGTAACATCTTCCTTGAAATGTGGTGGGACGTACCACCTCTGAGGAAAAAATCGTACTCGCCTCAATAATTTTAGTAATTCAGGATAAGTATGAATGACTCTAGGTGAACTCCTTGAATTGAAGGGCGCTATTCAAATCACATTACACACCAGTTCTTCTCCAGTTGCACTGCATGCAGTCTTTAACTCTACAGTGCCCTCACATATGTCTCGTGTACTCTTGCCAACTATTTGGAAATGAAAGAAGTCTAATTGTTTTACAGAATGAATCCTAATGTTATGAAACACAATGTGAAAAGCCAGTAAATGTTGTTGCATTAGGAGAAACACTATAACAAGTGTTAACGTACGGCTTGATCCGCTGATGGCAAAGGTAGAACGTGATGTGTACAATATAAAATTAAAGTAGGCCTAATCTTGAATTTCATCGCATTTAGTAGAACAAAAATTATGTTTCCAAAATCGGAATTAATTATTTACGGTCAGTACTGTTTCATAGTAAGTAACAATCTCTCTTACTTGAACGAACATTGTGCTCTGTTTCTGAGAGTTTGGTGGTTTCAGCTGTCATTACTGTACCTTTTGTCTACGGCGACATCAGTGTCTTGCCTACGAAGTCATCTTTCATCGGAGTTACAACCTTTATATTCGTTTCAGGGGAGTGTTTAATGCAACGTATTAACTTCACCTGATTGACCGTATTTTTGACGGATTCTACTGAAGTACCCTGCATAATACTGCCCATACTTTCAAATTCAAATGTTTATAAAACTAAGGTGGATCAAAGTGCTAGCGCCTTCGGTCCCTCGGCTTACAAACTATGTAAACTAACGTAAACTAACTTATGCTAACGACAACACACACACTTATGCCCAAGGGAGTATTCGAACCACTGACAGGAGCAACCGTGCAATTCGTGACATTGCGCCTGAGACCACATGGCATACCAAGAGGCGACAAAAATTTATTCTTTTTCACCCTCCATTATAATTTTTTTTCCAAATTTGCTCTTCCTTATCAGATTACGAAGTTTACCGCTAGTACCGGAATTGAGTGTCACGGTAAAAACAATTTTGCTAATGAAATAAATATTTAGTCTCCTTTAACTACCAACACATAGCAACAGGTTACACGTTAACATTATACTTTCAGTATGCTGAAATTTTAGCTGTCCTGTAATCTTTCCTGAGGAATTCCGATATTTGAAATTTTCTTAATCTTTGTGTAGCACACATTTAGCAGAGTCAACTTCTTGTTATGTGGTTCTCGGTTATATTTAACGAATTTGACAATAAACTATGTAAATAGGAACGCCATGTTTAGTCTATTTTATCCTTGTCACTTCGTATCATTTTCCATTGTACAAGTCAATTTAGAATTACATGGCAGGTCAAAAGTAGTTTTTTTTCAGGTAAGTACTAAGATTTTGATAGTTTTACCTCGAAATGAAGATTTTCTTTCACAGAGACTAAACTCCTCATAGTGTATGTGGAAGCAGTGACAGATTTTCTTTCCAAGACAGTTTTTTGTGTGTTTTTTGTCGGCGACTCTACAGTAAAATTGACTAGAATTTGACACAAAATGGAAATTTGGAGAGCAATCATCTGATGTACATTTTTTTTCAATAGTAGCTGGCATTGTTTCGGTAGGAAAGTTATCATAAAATTGTTTCATTAAAATTCTTCTTAACGAAGGCAAGCCAGATCACGTGTGTGACCTTAAGGGAGAGCAGTGTTTCGACGCGGATAAATATTGTAGATATATGGTCTGCGTATTTTAAAATAGTGTTTTTGATTATTAATCACTTAAATATGATAACGAATCAGTCGAAACTAGTCGTATGAAAATAAAATAATAATTTTCAAAACTAGATCTGGGTTTGTCTTCGTTAAGAAGCATTTTAATAGCACAGTTAAAAAATATAATTTACGCACAGTACAGTTTTCATTATACCGCACTTAAACATGTCATAGACATATATAAAAATGAGTTAGTGGTTAGAAAGGAATTTGCTAATATTCTCCCACGCGTGAAAAATATTTGTGCCCCGCTGAGAACTTTACTTGTAGTAGGAGATAAAAACATCTGAGCAACCTGGTTCTTTAGCAGCAATACAGTTTTCTAAATTTCAGGTTTGTTTCAGGTCTTTGCTATAGCTTATAAAAATACAGTTCACATGCAGTAGCCGGACTACAATGACTTATGTACCCTAAAACAAAACTTTTCAATATAGTGAGCGCACTAACATAAAAGCAGTAAAACAAGACAAGATTAGTACTCTATCGAACAACTAGCAGTTGGGCTTTGAAATCGCCGACAAAAATGAGAATTCCTTTAAGCAATCGGATTAAATATTTTATTTCGTCTTATCTACTGAAATTTTCTGTCGTTTCGTAAGGGCGATACGGTTATGTTAGCTTAAGCAAGGCAACCATCGGTTACCTACCCATTCGTATCCAGTCCGCAATTTTTCTTTTCCCTCTGACGACACTGACGCGGACGGAATTTTCGACTCCCTCCTATTACGTTCAAAAATGTTCAAATGTCTATTGGACCAAACAGCTATGGTCATCAGTCCCTCGATTTATAAACTACTCAAACTTACACTAAGGACAACAAACACACCCATGTCCGAAGGAGGGCACGAAACTCTGGCGGGAACGGCCGCCCGGTTTGAAGGATGACGCCTTAAACCACGCGGCCATTCCGCGCAGCTTCTCTTACGCCTCTCTCTCTCTTTCACACACACACACACACACACACACACACACACACACACACACACACACACACATACACACAATTTTGGTTTTAATGTTTTCTGGTCTGCTATCATTACATTTATTTATTGCTTACTTTCAACATTTTGGAAAGATTACATTTGTTTTTGACTTTCCACTAGTAATATATTTTTGAATGTTGTTCAGCAGTACTGTATCCTATTTAATAGTGACAGTCAGTTTCAGTCTTTGCAGATGGCCTTCAAAGCCGAAATCCGGTTACCCGAATGAGTTAACACTGCAGGAATTCACAATTTTGTGCTTTTCATTCATAAATATGAAGTCGTATTAGCAAAGTAGGACGGAAGAATCAGTTAACACGACTGTAACATATGCAAGGTAAAAGAGATGCTTTTTAGTCGTACATGTGTTACCCATGTAATAGTTCATTAGGAGTTACCGTAATTATGACACTAATTTAAGTGTCCTTGAAGCGCAAAACGAAATCTACGGCGCACTGTGTATGGCAAGTCGAGGAGGAAACGACAAGAGGACCGATACTTCTGGACATCGTTAAAGCTTAGATTTAATCCCGTGTTTGAAATCAATGACACGAAACGGGAGAATTCGTCCATTAGGGATCACAGCGAGAGCTTCGAATGGGAAAATGTTAACGAAGCTCGTTACTCGAGACGAAGACAAGTGTTACGCAGTTCGAGTCGTGGATGCCGCGTGCTGCAGGCTAGTGGCGATGCCGCCGGTGTCTTGGGATAAGCATCTTCCTACGGCCGACCGGTGGTGCTCTTCCGCTTCTAATTGACGCTCGCCATGTGACCGGAATGAGGGATATGTCAGGTGAGACGGTCCGGCACGATCACCATACCGATCACGCGTGGTCGTGCGGAAAGCAGGTAGCAGCCGCTCGGCTGCCTGCGTTCCGTAAAGTCGCGGCCGCAAGGGCTGCGATATCGCTGGATTCCGCCGACGAACGACGTCGGCCGAGGTCGGCCGAACTTTTCAAGTCAGTCTGCACAACGTGCGGAATCATCGTCACATCGTCCAGACGTACAGACTTTGGATGACAGCCGGTGAAATTCAGTTGAATTCAATTGAGTTCAAAATCAGCCTTCATGTTACTAGTTATCTGCGGCAAATATTTGTTCTGATTTATACAAAAGTTATGTGATCCTTAAAGACCATGTGGTTCAAGTTCAAGTCTGTCATACAGTTGGATGATGAATTCCATCAGCATTGCTCAATTTTACATGTTTATTTTCTACAACAAATAAGGTTTCAAACGGCAGGATTTGTCAATATATATATATAAATGCGTTTTTTTACCTATATAAATGCGACATAAAGTCGTTGAGGAGGCAGGCGACCATGATGAAATGATTATATAGGTCACACTTCATGTATAGCGTGCTCTCAAAAATGAGTCTACTCTTGTATGTGTATCAAACAACTTCTTACATCTGTTCACGTGTGCACATGGCACGGAAGAGATGCTAATCTGATGATGGTAAAGCCGAAACGCGTCATTTTTAGGGCATGCTATACATGAAGTGTGACCTATAATAAATATTTTGCGACCTAACCAGCTTCACAGCAGTACTACCTAATCATATATGTAATTTTTTGAATATAAAACTAATCATGATGTTTTTTTTGGATGTTTACATTGCCTTTTGGCAAATGTTTACCGAATTGACCAACAGGATTTGAGAATTGCTCAGAGATGAGCCGACACTAGTAATCATAATAAATAATAATTGTGATCAAGACATTAGATCTGATCAGTTAAGAAATTCAGATTAGTTATTTTGGTGAAATGGACTGACGGTATCACATAGTATATATGGACTGTGGGAGAATGGTAAGGTTAATCCTGAGGTCGTGCAACCGCTATAGAGTGTGTTAAGAGCGCGCAAAAATTTGATGGAACGTAGAGAATGCCCCACTGAACAATTTGAGATATGATCTTGTGGTCGGCGTACCGTCTTAAGGAGATGTGGAAGAAAAGTTGGCTACTGCTTTGTTTAGCATTTGCAACTAACATTCGCACAATTTTGCACGTCACGTGCCGTTTGTTTAGATTTACATTCTTTATTTCCTGCAAGGAAACAAGGAGTATGTCAGCAACCGGGTGTCGATCTATAGTGAAACAACCATATTAGAATCAAGTTATATATATATATATATATATATATATATATATATATATATATATATATATATATATATATATATGTGACGTCTGTTCTTTCAGGCATGAGTAATCCATCGCAGGTATGATGATCTCTGAGTCCCCAGTGGTCTAGGGGCCAGTGCAATTGCTTAGAAAGCAGGAGACTCGTGTTCGAATCCCGGCGGGTGCACATTTTGAGCTTTGCCCATTCGCAGTTAATGTCACACATTCCGTGAATATGAATAGATATTAACTGCAGGCTCAAAAGTGACGTCTGTTCTTTCGGACATTTGCCGATGGCGGGCAATGTTCCTTTCTTCAGTCCGCAGGCACTCCTAGACCCTTACTCTTGCGGGAATCAGTTTAAATAACTATGAGTGAATAACAGTGGGCAGGGCAAAGTTTGAAATTTGTATCTGACGGGAGGAGTGTTTGAGTAATCCATTGCAGCTATGATCCCAGTGGTGTAGAGGTCAACGCAACTGTCTAGAAAGCAGGAGACCCGGATTCGAACCCGGCTGGATGCACATTTTCAGCTTTGCCCATTCGCAGTTAACGTCATACATTTCGTGAATATATTAGTATGTGATGAAGCCTGTATAGGTAGCAACCCAGGCACTGATTCTGGCTTTCATTCGATCATACAGATAGCAAATAGTGTTTTGGAATACATCATCCCACACGTGCTGGATTGGAGATAGTGCTGGCCGGGGAATTTAATGTACGTCTTAGAGAGCACGTAGAGTTTCACGCGAAGTGTGTGTGGACGAACATTATCCTGTTGGAACATCACCGTCTTGTTCCAAGAATGTGCCGAGCGCCCGTCAGTGTTCACAAACAACGAAGTGAACGAGAGTTGTAGCTTATAGCATCCCAATTCATAAGGCCTGGGGAGGGGCTAATGTGCACTCTAACAGATAGCACTTGGCAGGTCTACGTCGTACACGCAAATGAACATCACCTGCGTGCAGACGTATAGGCTTTCATCGCTGAAGACCACTGCTCGCCGTTCCAAATGATCCTCTGATGCCGGTCGCAGTGGCCGAGCGGTCTGCGGCGCGCTAGTCATAGTCTGCATGGCCGCTACGGTCGGGGGTTCGAATCCCCCCTCGGGCATGGGTGTTTGTGCCGTCTTTAGTATAAGCTAGTTCATAACTAGTTTGTAAGTTCAGGGACTGATGACCCCGCAGATAAGTCCCTTAAGCTTAACCAACATTTGAACATCCTATGATGCCATCAGTCGAGGGGATGACGTGGCGGGAGTGGAAGACGGGCTAAGGGCTGTGTGCCTGCGTCCTTCCTCTAGTAACCTACCGAGTGAGGTGGCGCAGTGGTAGCGCAGTGGACTCACATTCTGGCCATCCATTTAGGTTTCCCGTGATTTCCCTAAACCACTCCAGGCAAATGTCGTGATGGTTCCTTTGGAAGGGCATGGCCGATTTCCTTCCACATCCTTCCCCAAACAATCCGAGCGTAAGCTCCTCCTCTGAAGATCACAGATCACGGAGTCGACGGGGCGTTAAACATTAATCTTCCTTTCTTCTTCTAGTAACCAGTTGTAATGATAATGTTTGTAAACATGTTGAACAAACTGCTAGGGTCATCAGTCCTTAAACTTACAAAAAGTATTATGGACACCACACACACTCGTGCCCGAGGGAGAATTTGAATATCCGTCGGGAGCGGCCGCCCATGTCGTGACGCTTTAGACCACGTGGCCTTTCCTCTCCGCAGTAGCCAGTTGGCAACAGTCTGTGGTGAAACTTCTGGACTCACAAACACCCTTACCTATTTTGTGGTAGCTGTACGATTTGCTACTGCTGCTCTTAGAATACGACATCTGTGTTTCACTCCTAGAACCTCGTTTACGGGCGAAAGAACATTCGCGTTGGCAATGTAATAAACGACACATCACGTCCAACTTGTGTTGCAGTTCTATGAAAAGACCACTTAGCAACTCGAAAAGCCACAATATGACCCTTTCGATCTTGCTCAGTGGGCTGTAGGAAGCATGAATGTCTTTCCTTAGCATGACGCCTGTTTGATTCACTACTTGATTTTATACTGAACCTCATGAGTTTAGTCATGTCCTATTGAATGGTACACACGGCTTGGGCTATGGAAGTATGTTACTACGCTATGTGCTGTGGGTGACTTTAAAAGAAGTATCCAAATTTGTGCTGTGGCCGGAATTCGAACCCCGGACCTCCTGTTTATCGGCACGTGCTTTAGTCTGCTCAGCATAGCAAAAAAAAAAAAAAAAAAAAAAAAAAAAAAAAAAAAAAAAAAAAAATAAAATGTTTGTAGAGTCTATGGGACTTAACTATGGGGTCATCAGTCCCTAAACTTACAAACTACTTACAACTAAGGACGGCACAAATATCCATGCCCGAGGGGGGATTCGAACCCCCGACCGTAGTGGCCGTGCAGACCGTGACTGGAGCGCCTCAGTCCCCTCGGCCACCGCGGCCGGCGCTCAGCATAGCGTTACGGACAAAGCGAGTACACTGTTTGTCTTCAAGCACGTCTCCCTCTACACCATGTACTTTAATTTTGTCTCAATGTTCCCTGTGAAATAAGTATCAAATCTAATAAAGGAGAGCCTTGCTAATTTGATAAGTATTTTACAGGGACTATTGAGGCAGAATTAAGGTATGTGGTATGAAGGGAGACGTTTTTGAAGACAGTCTGTGTAGTAATTTTGTTCGTAATGCTGTATTGGCTGAGGGGTCTTAGTGCCTGCGAGTAAGTAGGAGGTCCAAGGTTCGAATCCCGTCCACCGAACAAGTTTTTAAATCAGTGCCACTGGATTCAAGTGCTAGGGTTGTAATTTATTTCTCTATTAGATCGGCAATTTTTCTACATGTATACACACAGACAGTTATATGGGGCAACATGTTCCTAACATGTAAAAGTGCGGACTGACTTTCTCGTTGGCCTTGAAGCCGCGAACGCTAGATGACTGGCTGGCCCACTGGTGAACAGCCAACACCGTCTAGATGCAAGGCCTCACAAATCCGTGTCATGTCACACCCATAGCCTGTCAATGCAAACTCACTGAATGGCGCTGTGAGACAGTGGGCTGTGACCCAGCGGCCAGCCACTCAGCTAGCAATCCCAGGCAATCCCAGGCTATCAGTGTGATGTGACATGGACTTATTGTGAAGTCTTCTGTCTAGACGGTGTTGGCACAGCCCACCTCCTCATAGCGGCCGGCCAATCATCTAGCAGTCGCGGCCTTTTGGTGTGATGTGGCATGACCTGTTGTGAGGCCTTGTTTGCTAGTCGGTGTTCAAATTATGTTGAAATATTTGTAAATCAATCGGATTCAACTGTGGGGTTATTAGTGCGTAGCTTACGAACTACTTAAAGTAAGGTAAACTAACCTGAAGACAACACAAACACCCATGCCCGAGGTGGGATTCGAACCCCGGACGGCGAATGGCTTAGGTAGTGTTGACACGACGCGCTCTTACAGATATGCTTTTCCTGTACTCTGTAGAACAGGTGTTAGTTATTACTTTCAGTTTACGAACGTTCTGGACGGCAGCACGAATTAATCGAAGTTTTGGTTTATAATCAACGGTTGGTACCGATCTCACTGTGTGACGTCTGCAGGTTTGGGTGTAAGAAACTGTGACTACGCGAGAGACGGACGCAGAGTGAACGAGGCGTGGGTGTAGGTTATCGTGCGCCGCCTGGCGACAGCGTCGGCCGGTGCCACTGTGCAGACAGCGGGCCGGCCGGCCTTGGCGCCGCTGGCTTTGGAAGCCGCGCCGCCCTGTCGGGGCCATTACGGCGCGAGCGCGCAAGCGTCGCCCCCGCGGGGAGGCGATATTTTTGCCGACCGAATGTCCGCCGCCGCGCCGAGAAGAACGCTCCGGCGTGTTTATTTTAATGGCTCATTTATGGCATGGCTCGCTGATGCGGTGCCGCTCCGCGCGCGCCGTGTGTCCGGGTGAGAGGGAGAGGGGGGGGGGGGAGGGAGGAGTGGTGGTGGGGGTGAGTACAAATGGTGCCGGGTACAGGTGGCGTCGCGGCGTTCTTTATGCGGGGGCGGCGTCGCGCGGGGGCGGCGTCGGTGGCGCGCGACCGCGGCGACGCGCTGCCCGGCCCGGCTGTAGGGCCCTCGTGCGGCAGCGGCGCGGATTAGTTTGAAATATGCCGCCAGGTGCGAGGGGGCCATTGCGGACACTCCACCGCCGACGCCTCCCACTGGCAAGTCGCGCCGCGGCGGATGAATACCCGGAAGAGTCGCGTTTAATACGTCCACCTGCCGTCTGCGGCAGCTGCCAGCTCTCCTGGTACGGCTGCATCTTTCCTTACCTGTAAATGACGGCCTGTTGGGAATGTTGCCCCCCGCTGTGTTTTATGTCACCAGCGTCAGGTGGTTCTCTATATGCGGCAAGGCTTAGTGGACGAGATGATGTAATGCGCTTCCTCCTCTCGCGGCTGCTTCCGCACGTGACAAGAGTTACGATAAGCGCGCAGGAAAAAAATATTCTCCCATAGGGCACATCATGGTTATTGAGGAATATTCGAAATTAGGCCTCCCAGAGAGAAGAACGGTAGAAACGCGAAATAAGAACACAATTTTTTTATTTATTTAACAGGTAACTTGTTTCGGTCAAATGAAGACCATCATCAGAACCTGTGAACCACGGTGGTTGGCTGTGGCTAAACGAACGCCAGTTGACGAAGCAAGCCTCGTGGTTACAGGAACGTCAACTGACAGTTGGCGTTCGAGCAGTCATGATACCTGCTCCATTCTCTAGCACAGTCTGCCATCACAGTTCAAAGATTTGATTACGGTCTTTATGTGACTGAAACAAGTCAGTAGAAATTTGCACATTCACAATACCCATTCCGTCCACCGCCACCGACTGCCACCTTGGTTCAGATGATCTGATTATCATCTTTTTTCGACCCAAAGTGGTCAGCTGACGTGCGATCATCCATCATACCTCTCTGTCCACCAGCACAGCCTGACAACTTGGTTCACCAAAACCTGTCAGTTGACGTTCATGCAGTCACGAGACCTGTTCCATACACTAGCACACCATCGCTCACATGGTCTCATGATAGTCTTTATTTCACCGAAAACGGTCAGTTGACGTTCAAACATCCATGATAACTGCTCTGTTCGCCAGCACAGTCTGGCAACACGGTTCACGGAACCCGGTCAGTTAACGTTTGTGCAGCCATGATAGTTGCTCCGTCCATTGGCACAGGATGCCTTCATGATTCAAAGGGTTAGTATTTACTTGAAAGAAACCAGTTACCTGTCCATTTATACGATATGCTGCGATCTACACTGTTTTAATCTCAACAATCCATTGAGATCGATGTTTTATACTCAGAAACACGAAATACGTACAGTGAGTTTCTATATGCAAATTGTCCCAGTTTGCTGTCAATGCGCATGCCTGCAGGTCCTGCAATTGAGCAGGGGACACCATTTAAACGGCGCATAGCGGTCGAGTCATACATGCGATCAGGATATTAGTAGGGGCAACAAGCTTTGTAGATGTGTTAGACGATGTTTCTTACAATTAGTCTGCATTGAGAGGGGCATGAAAACTGAATGCTGGTCGACACACCACATGGATCGCCAGGTCTATCGTTCAGAAGGATCCGTCAAACGATGCCGTGAACAGTGGGCACGAGATAACACGCACGTGCGATATATTCCACGTCAGGGAAACGAAGAGGCGAGAGGATCGTAGGATGAAGGATCATATAATGACTCGCTTCACGAGACGAGTGTCGGTTGTTTCTTTACCTGTTTCTAGATGGCTTGAATGTGCGCATTTTCAGCCAATCGCCCTTCTCGTGCATTACCATTGACACAAATCGTTGATTCCATCTCCGAAGTACTGCACAGATTGTGAAGGCAGGATCGTGTAATGACTCACTCCACGAGACGAGTGTCAGTCGCTCCACTAACCATTTTTAGATGCCGTGCGTATGCAAATTTTCAAGCACGTGCCCTTCTCGTCTACTGCCACTGGCAGTGACTCCATCTACGATTGTACAAAGCCAGAGTGACGGGTATTCACAGATTGTCAAAACGTGACAGGCTGGTGAGTGGTACCGTGCTACACATGCGCACCCCCCTCCCCCTCCGTGCAACCGGCGTAATGATCTGGGGAGGGCCCCATCGCTTATCATTCCTCTCTACGTTCATGGACCAGCGTCATGTTGATATTATTCAACATCACGTGGGATATTCTCTACCAGAAGCACTTTTCTAGCACGGTAATGCTCGTCCGTTATGGCTTGACTTACTGCAGACCTGTTACCTGAACTTCTCCCTTATTAGATCATGTATGAGACCAGGTGCAACGCCAAATGACGCCATGATAATATGTACATGTTTTGGAGGTGGCTCAGGAAGAAGTCATACATCTAGTCAATTGGCGCTACAGCATGTATTGCAGCAAAAGGTAGTCCGTGGTCCAGTGCGTTATTGATGTTTTATTGGCTACCTGTACTCACTAAATTTCTTTATCTCACTGAGTGATCAAGTGAACATCTCAGCTGTACCATCACGTCTAATAAATTTTATTTCGATATGATGGTGCCTTCTTGCTGCACCTGAAAGTTGTCTATTAAAATTGTGGTGCTGTTCTTAAATTAAATTTTCTATTAGTGTGATTTTGTATCTGACAGCGTGTTTGAATGAACATTGACTGACTGGCATACTGATACAATAAAATAAATTGGTAACCTACAAAATAAAATTCACCTAAAATATAGTCTGCTAGGTTCGTTTCAGGTGTGGTAAGTGGGCTTATCGTGTATCCATAACTAAGAATTTATTAGCATTTGAAAGAAAAACAAATAAAATTCACATTAATTTACAGGAATTGTGTAGGCCCTGACGATTGCTGACTGTTATACAAAAAAGAAAAACTAACTGGGTGTGAGCTGTGAAAGTCGACCACTGTACGTAACAAGAAGTTTTATCACTAAAATTAGTAAATGAGGTCCGCGTGAACTACCCGTTACTCCCTGCTACAAAACCTTGTTCCCTGGCCCAAGTTGAGAACTGACTCGTTTCAAATTACATCAGTAACAGGAAGTTAATACTACAGTGGCCAATGTACATTGTTCACACGTTATTACACACAGACATTAATAAGCAAGCCATCACAATTAAAGTAATCTTAGAAAGGTGGCTAATAAAACATTTATGGCGCAACGGAATTTAGACAAAAATAATTATTGCGTTTGAACTTGTTCTCAGCACTTGTGAAGAACAATATTAAATAAAAGAGGGAAGGTGCTCTAAAACTACAGTTTATAGGCAACTTACGGATTATGCTGAACTTAAACTTGTTTATTGAGATAGAAAACAAGCAAAATGGGGAACCGATTTTGTTAATACAATAAAAATGCATCTCTTACATGGATAAATGCGGACGGTGGCCAGCCCAAAATATACATGATTTAACGCTACTGGGGGGAAGGATTCACGAACAACACTCATTCGCTCACACACACGCAATGCCTCAGCGAAACTCACCGAAATCAGCGTGCTGAGACGAGGCGGAGGCAAGTGCCGCTATCGTGGGCGAAATTCACCAAGTCGGAGGTAGCGGAAAACCCAATATACAAAAAAAAAAAAAAAAAAAAAAACTTTGGAGCTGGCTCTGGTCTGCCGTGCCTATTTTGGAATGGTGCGTATGTATAGTCAAGTTAAATTACATCGAATTGGACCGCGAGCAAACACGCTAACGGCGACACACGGCTACGTTACTTGAATTCACTCCACTGAAGGTGAAGTGGTTGTCAATCAGATTCATTATACAAAGTCACTGTGGATTCTTAAACTGCAGTCTGTCAGCAATCGATCTAGGTACCGGTATTGTATAAGAAGTGGCGTGAACTCAGGCGACTAGCTGCGAACCCTGTAAGTCAGACCTCGGACCCACGTGGTTCCAAAAACCGATAAAATTGAATAAATTCAGTTTTCGAAAAATAAAGAAAATTAACTACAGCATGCAACCCATAGAAATGCTTAGAATTACATAAGAAAGCTATTGAAGGAGGTTGTTCAAGGCTAAGAGAAAATTACTGACAAAGACAGAGTGCGTACTACCAGTCGGAGAAGAGACAGCAAAATTAAAATAGGCGGGGAGAGAAGATCGCAAGATATTAGTGGAAATCAGAAGGATACCCGCATAGTTACTTGCCTGATGGGCATGGAACGAACAAGAGTGGAACCTGAAGGCTTTGTTCTATGAATCAACCATGTGGAACACAAATCACTCATGGAAGGAAACGATGCGAAGATTTTTACATGCACTGTAGAAAATGAACATATCACCTATTGGAAATCGGGCCCCACAAGGCTGAAAAGTATTTACAAAGAGTTCATACACTGCCACATGATCACAAAAGGTTTTAACATATCAGGCTGTTATCAAACTGCAACTAGAATCACATACACACCGCGTTTATTTATTGGAAATCACTGAATTGAAAAACGGGAACACATTTCTGCACAAGATCGGAGAAAAATATTCCAAAAAATGATTCTAAGTTCACGAATATAAGTTAAACATGCTAGTCAATGAAACGCTACCATCTCCAGAAACAAGAGCAGAACCAACCTTACCTCACCAGACTACCAGCCCAGAATGATCAGACCGAGCGGCCACCAGACACGGGAAGCCACAGGAAGCCGGAAAATCCAAGAAACAGCGGTGGTTGCGACGGAGAGCGAGTACACTCTCGCTGGAGAAGGCTCGCCGACTAGGCTGTAAAGAAGGGTGTAGAAACCTCTTTGGTAACCTCAGCAGCTATCGACTCTGAGCCAGAGAGAACGATGCAAAGTGAGCTATCACTCCCCACATTCAAACAACCATAGATTCTCGCACATCCACTTAAAAGTAAGACAAGTACACATTCTCACAGGGGCAGTGGTGTAGCGGAGAAGTCACATTTATGCCACATTAATTAATATAATAATAAATTATTAACATAACAAAATAAGAAAAAACCTCACAATATTAACTAATATAAAATGATCATCTAGCAACATTAAATAAATTATAACTTTACAGAAATATACAAAAAATATATGGAAGACGACAGACGGGCGTCTTTCATCTGATCACCAGACAAATTTTCATAATTGAATAATATCTGCTAAAACTGTTTGCATTATTGTTGGCCCTGACGTTTAGAGATTATTGTTTGGAAATGAACAGATCACATGATAACATATTTTCATAATTAAATTTCATTTGATTGCTTGAATAAAAACAATTGAAGCTGCCGGAGTTACGACACTGCTGAGATAGTCTGATAGAATCTGAATAAACAATACAAGTTGTCTACTTGATTTTTAAATGTTTAAATGTTTGTGAAGCTTATGGAACATTTATTGCGAGGTTATCAATCCCTAAACTTACAAACTACTTATGAACTAACTTATACTAGTATAAACACAAACATCCATGCTCGAGGGAGGATTCGATCCTCCAACGCTGGAGGCCGCGCGATCCGCAACGTGGCGCTCCAGACCACTAGGATACTTCCGGGCGGCACTTGATTTTTCTCAAGCATAAATGTACGTGAGCAGGTAGAAATAAAGACGGTGACACAAGATGGTTCTTTTTACGATTTAGACGAACACTGATTAAATGACTTGAACTTCAATCTTATACACTGCACCATATTCTGCTTTTAAAATATTGATTGTTTTTATGGGAAGAACAGGAATAAAACATGTCAATTGCTTTTTTTGTTATCACAGAACCATCTTGACATAAGAATAGTGAATTGCGCCATTACAAAAGATTGATCAGGAGGAAAGAATATTGTTTTGTGAAAATACCCACAGAACGACAATGCGCCGCAAATTAATTTTTAAAATTGTTACCTCTATTACAAAAAGTTTTTCATCTCATAAACATTGCTTACCGATCGTCATTATTCAGAGTTTCCTCAAATGGTGTTAAAAAATT
Organism: Locusta migratoria; assembly: GCA_026315105.1. NCBI lineage: Eukaryota > Metazoa > Arthropoda > Insecta > Orthoptera > Acrididae > Locusta > Locusta migratoria. The sequence goes on along the minus strand of CM048747.1, from coordinate 93,888,768 downwards.
GCATCAGCGTGGCCGGCCGCGGTGGCCGAGGAGACTGAGGCGCTTCAGTCACGGTCTGCAAGGCCTCTGCGGTCGGGGGTTCGAATCCCCCCTCGGGCATGGATATTTGTGCCGTCCTAGTTCGTAAGTAGTTCATAAGTAGTTTGTAAGTTTAGGGACTGATGACCCCGTAGTTAAGTCCCATAAGCTTTACAAACATTTGAACATTTGCATCAGCGTATCTCCTCCTAGTTTGAAAATCACACAAGTAATCTACAGCAACTGCCACGAATAGCTACGCTGCGCTAGCGATGCGCGACAAAACCAAAGAGTCTCTCAGACAGACATTTCAGTAGTAACCTAACCAGCGTTCATGTTGTGCACCGAGCAGATACCTATCACGCTATTGTCAGTGTTCGTGACCTATGCGACATCACCTTAAGTAATGGCCTCATTTCGATGAGCTCTCTTCAGGTATAGGCTACCATATTCAGCTGAAGCTATTCGTTAACAGATCCCGTAGAACTACTATACTACAGGGATGTTGACTGCTACGTTTAACACAAAATGGTCCAGACTTCTGTATGTTTAAGATAAGGTAATTTACCGGGACAATTGAGGTGCAATTGGATGCCTGATTGTTCGTTAAACCAAGAGCGTGTCTGTAAAGCGCAGTGAACACGGCTGTTGTCATCATGAAATATGGACTTGACCTTACCATATTCTTTATGAATATGTGGGAGAAAGTTTCGGAACGACGGTGAAATCGGCATTTTTCACATCAATATACATTTACGGTTATGTAAGAAGTGGTAAAAAGACTAGGACTAACAGGGAATCGAGCTCCAATTTTCTTTTTGTAGTCTGACATCCTGATACACGTTCACGGTAACTTGATTGATAGGGTCCAATTCATTTTCGGTCCTACTACAAGCGTTTGCAGAGTATCATAGAACCACTAAAGGCTTGAATTACACCACGCACGGCAGATTAAACGCTTCATTGGCCCATCGGTGCATTCGACACCGTATATGAAAAGAGGCATAATCTCTCCGTTCGACATCAGTGTACATTAAGAGAACATTTGCGTCTTATTAAAGACTGTGGATGGTTGATAGTTGTTATCTGTGGGCGACGTCGCAACGGAAAATTACTATTGATACCAACCTTGACTGTAAAACTTTTCCACGATCAGATTCATCACATGGGTTGCTTCGTGCTTCGAAATGGTGTTTCTCAAGGGAGCTTCGCAATTTACTGAACTTTGACAATCGGCGCAATTTTGGATAAAATGCTGGCAAGTCTACGGCAATCTCTCCAAGAGGCTGAGTCCATTTCAATGAAACAGTGCTACTTGAAGCGAGTGGGATTCGTACCATAGGCCCTTCGGTGTTTTACAGTGTTCCACATAAACGGATCGGCTATTGATACCTTATTCTGTAATGGTCCTCATAAATCACAGATGACCAAATGTTAGTGTCGTATCAATACTTCAGGATGCCAACAGATGGCCTGGAATAAGAAGCAATCACTTGCACCCCATTGGATCACAGTTTCTCTTATATAATGTTCGATTTAATAATTGGAATTCTCATTTTGTTGGCTTCTCCTTCTTTAGTATTTCGATAGTTTTCATCAGTTCTGTATCTTCCCTATGATTAGTTTCAATGTCAGAGCAGTAATGATTTCATCCCCTCTCTGTGCTCCGCTAAAGGATTCCTTGAGAAAAAGCCGGTAACCTCGTGACTGCGTCTGCTTCTGTGTGGTACAGAAAACTCAGTGACCATCTCACCAGTCAACGTGACGGATCCTTCATGGCTAGTCAGCTATCTGAGTGCAAGGTAGTCCATTACAAAGGTGAATGGTTTTCCAATTAAATATTGCTTTCCAAACAACTTTTTATCGGTTGTAGATCAGTTCATTAATGACGTGAAGAGTATTCTGGAAGCTTAAGCTACCACCTTTACTTCACGTTCTTAACTTTAAAATAGAACTGCTCCGATTCCAACACTACTTGCATCAGAGTGAATTTGTCTCAGCATTCTCATCACAATGTATCAGAACTGGTGAAGATGTTAATTTCTCTAAAATAGAAGGAAGGATGTTCCTTTCATCTCATTCTAAGGAAATGTTGCAATAGAGCTTGCAAGGAATATGCCATACGATAAACATCCATTATGAATCACCGCTACATTCTACGAAAATTTCTCACGAATATGCTGAGAGTCAGAAAATTTGTGATTAATTTTTAGTCGACTTCGATATTTTTAAAATATCTTCGAAAATACGGCAATTTCACCCTGGTAGCAACGAAACATCCTGCATTTCACAAGTCGAAAAAGGTTGTCCATGTTAAATTAGAAGACACCTGCAGTGGTACACTCTAACCAGCATAATTTTACGCTCATATAGTGCTGTTGTGAGTTTTGAAGCAAGTCTTTTCACAGCAACGTCAACATCGATTTGCCAGTAGCCTTTCTGCATGTCCATAACTGAGCAATACTTTGCTCCTGTCGATCAGTTTACTCTGGTACTCCTCAATGCACTTTATTAATTATACATCTAACTTCCTGATTTTGTTCAATTTGGTGGTTGATTCAGAAATGCCATTCACGTCGTTTTTTCACAAGCACCACAGGAGAGGACCAAGGTCTTTGTGAAGTTTAAGTGATGTCGTTGACCAATGTGGTGCTTTCATATGAAATCAACAGCTTGTTTTAAATTATTTGCCTATGTCGCTATGAAACTGCCTTCTTCGTATCTGTGAGGGGGTAAGTGTGGTCTCTGCTATGTTAACTTCACAGAAATGTGAATGAGTTGACCCTCACTCGTTTTTCACCAGTTCAGATTCAAATGTTCAAATTTTTGTAAATCTATGGGACCAAACTACTGTGGTCATCAATCCCTAGGCTTTCAAACTACTTAAACACCCATGCTCGAGGGAGGACTCGAACCTCCAGGGGGAAGCGGCCGCACAGTTCCTGACATGATGCCTAGAACTGCGCGGCTTTCACCAGTTATTGCAAATTCTGCACGCCATGTTGGATATGAACGCTGGAGCATTTGCCAAAGTTGAATATTACTTGTGAATGGCTGTTTGATTCTCTGCTCTGCCATGACACAGGCGTAAGTAGAAGATCATTCTGATTTGGTGGAAGACCGACATGGAGCCTTGTGTACAGGCGAAGTGGTATTGCTTGCTGTAGTCATCTTCGTTAGATAGACGAGTCTGGTGAGCACCTTAGTGTGTACGAACAGTTATTCGGAACTATCCACTGTGTTAAAGTACCCTTTATACTAGACTTGCGCATAATAGTTCGCGATCGGGAGCGCTTACTTTAGTCTGCCGCGAACTAGTTCGTTCTTTTAGTTCGTCAGCTCCCAGTGATGGCTGAGCGACGTGGCCGGCGCATGCAGGTAGAGGGAGAAGTTCCCTCACCTAGCTGCTTCATGCGCTTGCTGCTTGAGCCGCTAACGATATCATGCAAACAAAAAGGAACAGTTTGTGGATAATTTCTCGTGTTTAAGTTTAGAGTTATCTCTATATCTTGGCATTATGGAATTTAATAGTCAGATATTGCAGAGTGCAGAATACTTCAAAGCAGAAATTTTGTAGCACTGAACTATGTAATCTAGCAGGCAGACGGTAACCTCGAAATGACTCATCAGCAGAAGGCAAACACGTGATTTTTAATTCTGTTCGCGACCTGTCGCGCATATTTTGGCGACGTATCACGCATATTTTAGTTCGCGACCTATCGCGCATATTTTAGTTCGCGACCTATCGCGCATATTTTAGTTCGCGACCTATCGCACATATTTTAGTTCGCGACCGGTAGCTCTCCTTTTAGTTCGCAGCTCGGCCGCGAAGTAGGTCGCTCTGTTTAGTTCGTCCGCTCGTTTTGGCTTTTGCTACCGCTACTAGAACTATTGCTGAGCTGCATCTCAGCTCGAAATGACGGCAACTGGCAGAAGGGAATCACGCGATTCTGCGCGCTCTCGCGTCATCTCGCTGTTACCAGTCAGTCTTCGGAAAAGGAGCGGACGAACTAAGAGGCGAGAGATCTGCGAACTAGTTCGCGTAGTTCGCCTGTGGGAGCGCTCTTCCGAACTAGTTCATTCGCGAACTACACAAGACTACTTTATACTATGCATACTATTTGCATTATATTTTTTTGCGTATGGTTTAACCCTAATTTTATTTAAAATAGTTTACCGCTTCCAATTTGGCAAAACATTACAATAATGGCTTACGTCACAGAGCAGCTTCTCTATGTTTGTAAGGAAGGAAAGGAAGGAAACTTAGGGTTTAACGTCCCGTCGACAGCTTGGTCATTAGAGATGGAGCTATCGCTCGGAGTTCTTGGGTAAAGAAGGGGAAGGAAATCGGTCGTGCCCTGTGAAAGGAACCATCTTGTCATTTGCCTGGAGTGATTTAGGGAAATCACGGAAAACCTAAATCTGAATGGCCGGAGGTGGATTTGAACCACCATCCTCCCGATTACGAGTCCAGTACGTTACCACTGCGCCTCTGTTTATAGGGCTCGATCCCTACTGGTGCCTAGAGAATACTGTATGTCTGGTTACGTCTTATTTTACGTCTTGCTGTTTTAGTGGGTGGTTTTAAATTTCTTTTATATGTTATTTTATATAACAGGTCTGAGAATAAGAAACATATACAAGAGTACAAAAATAAATGTTGTATTTCATTTGTTGTTATAGTTGCTCATTTGTTGTTCTGACCTAGTGTGGTTACAAATTTTAACTTCCTGGTAATTAAATATTTACTGCTGCTTGAGATATTATTCTGGACCATTTATTAACTGAAATGTTTTTTTCTGTTTGTTCTAGTAACAGGCCTACTTCAAATCATCACAATGTACTTTACCGAATTTACTTTGTGAATAACCATTTAAGTGAAGTCAACCTACATGCAGTGTCATAATTTAAAAACTGAAATTAGTATTGCTCAAATATGAAGAACCTACTAAATGTTAGTTGCTGATTTTCTTGGATTCTTGTAAAATATTGTTTTTCATTTAAGTTTATCCAATTTCGCCTGTAAAAGGAAAAATAAAAAATGCTCAATGTTGTACAACTTGTTGAATAAAACCATTTCATCCGAGTTATAAGACTGTTATACGTATGTTTTTTATCTGGTTTCTTAACACTCTCAGCTCCTCACTAACTACAGGTTTTCAGTTGCCGTACCTTCAGGTCAAACGCCGGCTCACACAAGTGGTCTAGTGACCATTAGAGAAGCAAATAAAGACCTACTGTAGTCATCTATAGTTGCAGGTGATATAATGATTCAGGTAGAAAAGTTTCTCCAGCTCTGCAGATCAGCCTACTTCACGACAGTTCCACCACCATCAAGGAACAGATCTGAGGATAGTCTCTCTGACATCGAAACCGGTTACGTTATAAATCAGTCTGAAGCCTTCACGCCTGCTTGTATCGAAATTTCGAAATTATTTATACAAAAATAGATCGTTGAATTCTAAGAAAAAATTCTAAGAGAGGAGATGCTCAGGATACAGTAAGGTAGAGAGCTGCATCAAACCAGTCTCCGGACTGTATACCACAACAACAACATTAAACAAGGAAATATTGCGAATATATGCTTGGTAGCTGTTTAGGTGTTTTAATTTGAATAGCAGAATGTTTCTGGTTAATGTCATTCTGGGAATTTCCTTACTAGAAGTACTATAGATCGAAAGAAATTTCGTGTAGATTATTACTGTTACTCATAATGTACACGAATTTGTTAATATTCGACACAAGAACCAACGCGGAAGCTTAGGGTTTTACGTCCTGTCGACAGCTTGGTCATCGGAAACGGAGCTAGCGCTCGAAGTTTTGGGTAAAGATTGGGAAGGAAATCGGCCGTGCCCTTTGAAAGGAACCATCCCGGCATTTGCCTGGAGTAATTTAGGGAAATCACGGAACACCTAAATTTGGATGGCCAGAGGTGGATTTGAACCACCATCCTCCCGAATGCGAGTCCAGTGTGTTACCATTGCGCCACCTCGCTCGGTTTCAATTAAGAATTCTTACTATTGTCTTTTTTTTAAAATTTTAATGCATACATTTTCATTAGCTAGCCATCATAGGCATTTTTTTTTTACTTAACAATCTTCAGGAATATTTAGTATACTATCCCAGTTCATATTCTGTCTACTTTCACTTGCGAAGAAAACTTTCAACTCTATTGACTGACACTAAATAATGCTCATTTCCTCAAATTGTGGGAGTGGTATTGTGAGCACAACAATTCGCAACGAATCTCTTAATCCTTGAGAACTTACAAAGGGCAGATGACAGAAATTTTTAAGTTTATTACGAACGGTATTTAGCTTTGGCGCTATATATAAACTAGAAACCTTTGTGGAAAACCTGTCTTTTTACGGAGAGAGCGAGAAAACAATGTTTCGCGTTACGAACATTAGTGATTCTAATATTCGACCAATACAAACAATGGAAACTCATAGGAACGAAGCTAAACCCTACAAATGCACCTAAGGGTCTTAAAAGGTAAGTAAAAACAAACAAATAACGTAACTAAAGAATGATATTACAAAAATGAAGTAGACTGGAGTAAAATGACACTAACCACTGTGGGATTTGCACCTGATTGGAAGACGGCAGAAAGAAAAGTAAATAATATTTCCACATACGGCAGTTCGCAAATTTAAGATAACAATAAGATGGCTTGAACTATAGTCATGAGTGAGACTCATGTCTCCCACAACCATATAACTGAACTTGGTCCTCAGTAGTAATAACAAACATCGTTCACATTAAATGAAATCATTTTAGATTAGACTTTACCATGACTGTCATGAAACAACGTTCACTGTTACCAGTCACTGCCCTTTTCATTTTACTTCCACAAACGTTTCGAAAGTATAAACCTCCAACAAAAGGGTATTTTTTAAAAATATGACGTGTGTGTAAACCTCTTCTGGGTGTTGGACCGCATCGTCAAAATATCAAACACTTCACCGACGTTTCGGCCACTATTGCAAGTGGCCATCTTCTGGGTGTTACATTTAAAATGTAACACCCAGAAGATGGCCACTTGCAATAGTGGCCGAAACGTCGGTGAAGTGTTTGATATTTTGACGATGCGGTCCAACACCCAGAAGAGTTTTACATACAATGACAACGGCCGCGGAAGCCTTCGTTTACATCATGACGTGTGTGTTTTGATACGATTTCAAGGTCCGTCCCCCGTAGCTCAGACGACGCTGACTACCACTCAGTGGCCTTGCGTTCGAGTCCGTCAGGGGACTGGGTGTTGTGTGTTGTCCTCATCGTTATCTTCATCATCGACATGCAAGTCCCCGAAGTGGCGTCAAATAAAAATATGACCATGAAAGTAGTTTTCAATATTAATTGTAGTTCCGGAGATATCGGCGGCGAAAAATTTGAGTGGGACGCCAAATATACAATGTAACAACTAACATGGTGAACAGTGAAACGTACCTACTTTCTGACCGATTGGTCACACGGTTTTAAGTCTGTTGTAACATATCCCCCGCTACGTACTGTACGAAATTTTATTCAGCCGGCGCCCTTCCTCTTGCTTTGAAGGTTAAGTATGCAAAATTTTATCCAGGTTGCATTAATACTGTGGATATTGCGTGGATCCGCAGTTAAAGAACCCTCAGCCACGCACCATACGAAAGTTTATCTAGTAGACAGCGATCTTCCTCGTTTTGAGTATCAAGTGTGGAAATTTCACCATGACATCATATCTGCTGAATTATAAGTGGTAAAATGAAATAATTTTGTAGGTAAAATTCATTGGCAAAATATGTTGCGAATACATTTAGTAGCAAAGAAATAATAAAATTAAACATCTTTCGTAATGCGGCAGTTTTCACGCATGTCAGTCTTCATGATGTCAATTTCCTTAACTATCTGTCCCACAGTGATATCATTATGCCTATAATATTCGAGAAAGTGAAAGCAATATCTTGACAAAGTTTCATCGCACACGGTTGAATGGTACGGCAGCGCATAAAATACGAACAAACAAACATTAATATCTATCTATATAAACGCGAAAAGACACTCATCCACTCACTCACTGACTGACTAAACACGAAATCCGGAAAACTACTTCACCTATATAGCTGCAATTTGGTAGGAATGTAGTTTATAGGTAGAAGACGTCAGCTAACAAAGGATTTTGAGATAGGACCAATAGTTCAGGTTATATGACGTCACTAACAATGAAAACTTTCCAGTCTTGCTGCAGGTGATAGTGTGACTTTATCAGTCAACTATTTGAGAAGGTGTGCACTTAGCGACTTGCAACCTACTTTAAACATAATTTCAAACCTTTAGTAAACTTTTTCTCGCTGACTACCCCAGCAAAATGATGAAAGGAGAAAAGTTTGTCGCTTACTACTTTTTCGTCGCTCATGCCGTAAGATTACGACATTTGGCATGACATAACGGTTTATTACTCGTACACTATTAATTGTATTCGCGAGAAATGTTACAGACAGTGTACACACATACCACGTTCGAAATTTTATCATAGTATGACACTCAGTTCACGAGATATGACGTCATAAGCAATGAGATACCATAAAAACTGCTATATTACGCGGCAATATTGCACGTTTCCTCCTAAACCACTGGTCCGATTTAAATCAAATTTAATACACATATTTCTTACCGTGAGGTAAGAGTTCCTGCAGGGTTAAGAATCACATACGACACTTTCTTAAGGAGATATGACGTCATAAACAATACGAATCGCAAAAAGCTGCCACGAGGCTTTATTCACACACTGTATGAGAATGAGGGTACATGGGCTATAAGCAGATCAAACAAGAAGAGATCTATTTCTGTTTGTTTGTAAATCTCTCGGACTCACCTGCTGGGTTATTAGTCCGTAGCTTACAAACTACTTAAACTAAAGTAAACTAAGGACAACACAGTCACCCATGCCCGAGGGGGTCTCGAAACCCCGACGGCGAACGGTCTCGCGCACCGCAGCACGGCGCCCAAGTCAACACCACCTAGAAGACAAGGCCTCACAGCTGGCTGTGCCTACGTCACACCTAAAGGCCAAGGACGCTAGCTGACTGGCCGGCCGCTACGCGGCGGTGGGCGTGCCCCAGCGGACAGCCAGTGAGCTGGCGGCCGCGGCCTTTACGAGGCCTACCAGAAAGACAGGCCGCGGCGCGCGCGTCATATCACGTGATCAAGTGAGGCCTGTGCCGCCGCGATCGATAGCAGATTGGCCGGCCGCTGGGGCACAGCCCACTGTCTCATAGTGACTAGCCAATCTGCTAGCGATCGCGCCGGCACAGGCCTCACTTGATCACGTGATATGACGTGCGCACCGTGGCCTGTCTTTCTCGTAGGCCTCAGGCCCTTACGTGTGACGTAGGCACGGCCAGCTGTGAGGCCTTGTCCTCTAGGTCGTATTGCTCCAGTGAGTATGGCTAATCCGCCGCAGCAAACAAGAAGAGAAGCTTTTGAAATGTAGAGCTATACAGTAGTTGAAAGGCTCTACAGGTTGATTAAGAAATGATGAGATACTGTACCCAGTTAAGAAAAACCAGGACATTGTTACAAAACTGGGCAAAAAGGATAGGCTCATAGCACATATCCTGAGGCATCAAGGAAGCGCTAATTTTATAATCAAGTAGTTTAAAAATTGATGAGGGAGACCAAAAGACTATAATAAGCACGTTCCAGTGGATGTAAGATGCAGTAGTTATAAAATGAAGAGACACTTGAGTGGGGAGCTGCATCAATCGAATCATCAGTCTGCCCTTAGACCAGAATAGAAACTCTCTTTTATGGGCCACCGTCATGAGGGATACCTGCACTGTCCTCAACTCTATGCGAAGGACTGCTTTTTTTTTTTTTTTTTAGTTAAACTAGACTCAAATTTGACACATGTAAAATGATAAATTATTGAATAATGCTTAGGAGGCTACCGTAGGCATTGACTTAGTTATTCGATGAAATTATTCACCTGTTCGTTGAGATAAATACCATCCAGTATCATTTCTATAACAACTTTCAATTTCCAATAAAGGAATTGTGCTAAATGACCGTAGACCAACAGCGTTTGATTCGAAAAATGAATGCGTTCGATCTAGTTGACAATCGGAGTGTATCGACATTGATATTTTTGTTCTAGGCACATATTCTTCTCTTTGTGTCTCTGAGAAGACCATTACTATAAAGCCATCTACGACACTTCTTTCGTCACATATTTGGAGAAAGCTTTTGACAATGTTGACTGGAATACACTCTTTCAAATTCTGAAGTCAGCAGGGGTAAAATACAGGGAAAGGAGAGTTATGAAGTCATTCCTCGGAGAGGAAAATGTTGAAATTTAGGGGTACTGGATGATTTCGTGGATTTATGCCGTTTAATTACAACGAAGATATGACAAGTTCTTCAATGATTTGTTTATTTGATTGTTTGTCACAGTTACAAAATTTGTCTGTATTACTGGCAACCGGTTTGAATTTAAAATCCGAAACAGTTTACCAGTAATAAAAACATAATTTGCAACTATAACGGCAAATCAAATGAACACATTAAATAATGTTGTGATCCTGCTGCAACAGTGAAAATACACATTCTTGAGTAGTATTCTGTTGTTTCATAAGCAAATACGAATAAGCGTGAAATCGAAGCGAAGTTACCACTGTAGTGAAGCGTTATTTCACGTATCACGACTGGCTTGTTCTATTCGAATACATATGATCAATCATTATTGTCCTAATTGATATCCAGAACTTTCGAGAGAAGTAATTTGCCTTTAAAAGAACTTTGTTATTTCCTGAAGCATGTATCATATGTTCGGCAATGGTTGTGATAACTGCGAGACAAATACTGCTTTGCTTCTATTTTCACAACGTACACTTGTTTTCAATAACCAACTACTAACACCTCCATCCATCATATTAATCATGGTTCACTCCATTTATTCTGTCGAGGAACTCCTGGAACAATAAGAACATTAAGCTATTTCTTTTTATTCGTTATTGATTCTTTTTTACTTAGGCTTAACATAGTCATTTGCATAAGACTATTTTTTTTCTGTTACCATTCTCGTTTTAATCTTCATGTACTGACTTGTTCCATAACCAAGGAGCTTTACTCCTCAATTAGATACTGCGGAACAGAGAAACATATTATTATTATTATTATTATTAAAATGTTTGTATAGCTTATGGGACTTAATTACGGGGTCATCAGTCCCTACACTTACAAACTACTTTTCAACTAGCTAACACTAAGGATGGCACAAATATCCATGCCCGAGGGGGGATTACAACTCCCGACCGTAGTGGCCGTGCAGACCGTGACTGACGCCACAGACAATATGTTACTCTGTGCTGGCGCGCCTCAGTCCCCTCGACCACCGCGACCGGCTATTATTATTCCATTTACTCTTGTTCTTCACTTCTCCCGTGTGTATCTGCCACTTCCCCTTTTATGAAGTGTGCGACATATTGTGAATTTTTTTGTAACGGCCATGATTTCGAATTATTTTCACCGATTGGCGTTGTACACATATGAACCTCTGGATAGACATATTCGTTCATATTCAGTTCGACCGTCCTGACCTTGAGCTCAAAAGAATATAGTAACAAAGTGTTTTTACGAGACAGGAGGATTTCTTCACGCATTCGTGACGTTATCAAACGTCTAGGTTCGTAAAGCGGATTAGGATAGGTCTGCGAAAGATGTTGAGAATACAGTTGGAATTAAAGACGTAATAAATTACCAAAAAAATTTTCAAATGTTTGTAAAGGTTATGGGACTTTACTGCGTGCTCATCAGTTCCTAAACTTACAGACTACTTACTAACTAGCTTATACTAAAGATGGCACAAACATCCATGCCCGAGGGGGGATTCGAACCCCCGACGGGAAACGGCCTCGCGCATTGTAGCATAGCGCCTCAATGCGCTCTGCCGCGGCAATAAATTACATCATGCTTAATTGGGGGGGGGGGGGGAATTGTCATGCATTTTATTTTTTATTTTTTTGAATTTTTTTCTTTACTTCGTATCTTATTCAGTGGTGTATGTGCGAACTATCTGCAAAATGTATCGTGAATAGAGTTAGTAGTTAAGTAATAAATAAAAAATCCATGGGTGATAGTGTGGTTTTTCATGAACCAAATTCTTTATGATGTCAAATCTCATGGATTAGGTGTCGAACTACATATACATATATACTCCACAAACCACCGTAAAGTGCGTGGCGGAGAGTACACTGTACCATTATAGGGCATTTCCTATTCCACTCCCAAATAGAACGACGGAAAAAAGAATATCTATATGTCTCTGTACGAGCACTAATTTCTCTTATCTTTGTTATCATTACACGAAATGTAAGTAGGCGGCAGGAAGATCGTTCTACACTCAGCTTCAAATTCGGCCCTCTAAATGTCGGAGGTACATACAATGATGGTATGGGAATATACTGTGAGTAAAATTTCTTGTGAATAAACTAAGCAATGTAGAAGTAATAAATTGTACATCATGCCGAATGCCCTAGTTTCACTACTTGAACAGCGTTAAAGTAGTAACTGATAAACTCCTTTTCTTTCATCATTTTACTAGGGTTGACATTGAGAAAAGATTCGTAAAGATTTAAAATTATGCATACAGTTTGTTGCAATTCGCTAAGTTCTATCATTTTCAAATAGTGGATGAATAAACTTTCCTTATTCACAAATCGCATGATGCGTCACTTTTCATTGTTTAAGTCTACATCTCCAGTGCAATGTGTCGTGTGTGGTTCTTTACTCGCACAACTATTGTTGCCTCATGTTAAAGAATATTTGTGCTAGTTTAGTTGAAATTGGCCCATTAGTTAAGGTGGAGAACATGGAACATAGCCGAAAAATGTGGGTTTGTGAAATTGTTGTTGTTGAGTTATTCAGTGCGGGGACTGATTTGATGCAGCTCTCCACCCTACTCTATCCTGAGCAAGCCTCTTCATCTCCTCATAAGAACGGCAACCCACATCCATTTGAATCTGCTTACTATATTCGTATCTTGGTCTCCCTTAGCGATTTTTCCGTCACACACTTCCCTACTATGCTAAATTTACGATTACTTGGCGTCTAAGAATGTCCTACCAATCGATCCCTTCTTTGTCAAGGTATGCCAAAAATTCCTTTTCACCTCAATTCTGATTGGTGCCTCTTCATTAATTACGCGATTTATCGATCTAATCTTCAGCAATCTTCTGTAGCACCACATTTTAGAAGCCTCTATCCTCTTCCTGTCTGAACTATTCATCATCCAAGTTTTACTCCCGTACAAAGCAACACTCCACACAAATGCCTCTAGAAAAGACTTTCTTACACTTAAATTGATATTCGATATTAGAAAAGTTTCTTTTTCAAAAACGCTTTTCTCCCCATTTCCATACTGCATTTTCTATTCTCTTTACTGTGACCACCATATGTTATTTTAGTGCCCCAGTAACAAAACTCATCTACCACCTTTATTGTTTCGTTACCTAATCTAATTGTCTCATTTTTTTTAAGACTGCATTCCATTACCCTTGTTTTGCTCTCGTTAATGTTCATCTTATACGCTCCTTTCAACACACTGTCCACTCCGTTCAAATTCTCTTCCAGCTCCTTGGCTGCCTCTTACAGAATTACAGTTCATCAGCAAAACGCAATGTTTTTATTTCTTGACCCAGAAAAGATTATGTGTCGTAGGTCTTTCTAAACGCCACAGCGAATGTTAAATGATAGTAAGGAATATGTGTACCAAGTTTGGTTGAAATCGGACCCGTTATTTAGGAGGAGATGTGGAACACACACACACACACACACACACACACACACACACACACACACTCACTCACTCACACACACACACTCACACACACACACATACATATATACATTCATTTTTATAATATTTATGAATTTCGGTTTTGTTTCATGCAAAAGTTTAGGAAACCACGATGAAACATTTTGTGGTCTGTAAGACTTTATGTATTTCTCCTAGTTACAACAGATTATCACGTATACGTATCGGGCATCAGTAATAGAACCAATTGGACACTTCGTATATTGGGTTTTTTGAGCTCCGATTTCCATTCATTAACGTCTTTATGACGTCTCTGCGGTTCGAAGTTTATAGTAGACATGCCTAGGAGCTGCAAAACTGTGATAAACAAGTTAGCGACGACAGCAGCTCCAGCGCGCAGATAATCAGCTTGTTAACTTTACGAGCCAGCTTCGCTCCCCAGCCTACATTACGATCGAGCTCCCGTGGTCGTTACAGCTAATTAATTACTTGCTCGATGACAGTCCACGTATTTGGAATGTTTCCCCTCATAATGATCCCGAGTTTCTCCTTTATACTTTTTTGTCTTATAATGATATTCTTACAAGCGTTGTCTCAAAATAATTTGAAATTTTTGGCATCTGCTACGATTTTCTTTATGTATTTTCGTTAGAGTTTCGTAAGCCGTGTGAACTGGACGTAGTTTGCATTCTTCACAGGAATAAGCGAATCCTTAGTGATCTGAAACCATTGTTTGCAATCACCGACAAAAAGACGACATACGAAAGAGTAGCAATAATGAAATGTAGCGTCATTTGTTGAGAGGTTACTGATTTGCAATGATCTAAGGAGCAAAACTAGACTGTATTACAGAAACGGCTTTAACATAATAAAAAGTTATTTATGTCTGAACACACTGCAAAATAAATTAGGAGAAAGTTGTTTATATTGTATCGGCTCTGAATCTGTATGACTGCCATATTATTCGTACCTGTTGTAATACCCGGTATTTAGTAAGGTCAACATAAACTTCTTGGTTCTTGGAGCCATATCGTTAGCTATGAGTGAGTGGAAGAAGAAATCGTCAGAAAAATGAGTTGCCGGGATGGTGTGGCCGAGCGTTCCAAGGGGCCTACCTGCTGAGCGCGTTGCTGCTCGCCGTCGGAGGTTCGAGTCCTCCCTCCTCTATGGGTGTATTTGTTGTCCTTAGCATAAGTTAGTTTCAGTAGTTTGTAAACCTAGGGACTGATGACCAGAGTAGTTAAGTCCCATAGATTTACAAACATTAGAACGTTTTTGATTTGTTTTTAAGCGTTGTTCTTTTGGAATTTTGCTCGATTTTTTGTGTACGTTGCGAAGAAAATTTCTGGTTGCCGTGGCGTGGTCATTTTGAGGAAGGGAGGAGAAAAGAGGATTGCATCATTAAATCAAGTGCGAATAAAATGACAAAGTGTTCCTCTAAGACCCTTCAGTAGACTAGAAGAAAGCCTTTCCCTTATGTCTTTGTTTACGTTTGTTCAAAATGTTCAAATGTTTGTAGAGCTTAACTACGGGGTCATCAGTTCCTAAACTTACAAACTACTTATGAACTAGCTACAACTAAGGACGGCACAAATATCCATGCCCGAGGGGGGATTCGAACCCCCCGACCGTAGTGGCCGTGCACACCGCGACTGAAGCGCCGCAGTCCCCTCGGTCATCGCGGCCGGCTTTACGTTTGTTCCACTAGACATCAATACAACCAAAATTAATGTATTCCCATGTGCCATACTACTTACGCGTGAATATTTTTGTTTTTCAATAGGATACAGAGGAAGTTCCACAAGAATTTTATTTTCACGAACAATTGTCATTTACAGTCACTTTCTTGACGCCATTAAGGTTGCCATCAACGGTACACAACCTATGTCACAGGGTTTACCGCAGTCCATACAGTACAGTAAAATAGTCATTGCTAATGAGTTAAGTACCCTCATAGGATCCAAGTAATAGACAGAAAAGTGAACAATTTACAGTTTTGTATGGGCTTGCATGGAGAAGATCAGTACAGACCTACTACAAAGGACATACTGTTGCAACCGTCTCACGCCATGAGACGTTTTTGGCAGAGCAGATGTGATTGATTTTGTTCTGCGCGTTATTTGGATTCCACGAAATGTAGCGCAGAGGTTACTGCTCGGTTAGCCGTGTGGTCTAACGCACCGCTTTCCGAGACGGAGAGGCGTACTGGCCCCAGTTCGCATCCGCCCAGCGGTTTAACGAAGTTGGTCGGTGTGCCAGCCAGTCTGGATGTGGTTTTTAGGCGGTTTTCCACATCCCCCTAGGCGAATACCGGGCTGGTACCCAAGTTCCGCCAAAGTTACACGATTCGCAAACATTTTGTAACACTTTAGACTTTCACACATATAACACTATAAGCAGACATTTGGGGTACACATTTCCACCCAAGTGGCAGGGGGTGGCGACAGAAAGGGCATCCGACCACCCTGTCAATACTAACTGGCCAAATCTGCAATAACAAAGCCGACCTTGCATGTGTGGGAAAAGGGCTGAAGAGAAAGAAAGAAGTAGTGTAGAGGTTATTACCACTTCGTTGATGGCACACATAACAATATACCATTTATAGATGATCAGCCATCTGCAGCACAAATCATACTATTTGCAGTGATACATAGTAAAAAATTATAAGGAGGAGAAAACAACATTTAAGGATATATATGCTACCGAAAGAAATACACTTGGAAAGACTATGATGCCAGATGGCAAATGCCACCAGTGTAGTAGATATATTGACAATGGTTCCAACGTCATCTCTCAATAGATAGCTGCCAATGAGCCACCTGTATACACCTCTTAATATAGAATGTTCGCAGCCATAAGGATCAGTGTGATGTCAACGAGTGAAGCAAACAGACGGCATGCCATGGAGAAGCACTTGAATTTGAGCGGATTTGAAACGGGTCTGATTCTCGCCCTCTGAGTGGCTGGATTGTCCCTTCACAGAATTGCCACACAAGTTGGACAAGCTGCTTCAATTGCACTACAATGCACGTTGCAATGTTCACATAGACATTCTCGCATCCGTAGACGAGGTTCTGGACGTCCATGCAACAAAGATGTCTACCAAGATAGTCCTATTGTAAGGGCAGAAAAGCCAGATCGCACAGCACGGAAAAGGGGGTTTATGAGCCCAGAAGTGTCAACACCGACTATTGCCAACTGGCCACTATAGTTGGCGTCATGTAGGAAGGTGCTTCCGCGCATACAGGCGGAGATAAGGGGTAGTGTGAAGTCCTACGTAAAATCGATCAGCGGGTCAAAGCCCATTGTCCAGTCACTAGTTGATCATTCCGGGGTAGTAATAGAAGAAAGCAAACGGAAAGCTGAAGTTCTAAATTTAACCTTTAAGAAATCTTTCACGCAGGAGGATCGCACAAATATACCATCATTTGATCAACGTACTAATTCCGAAATGGGGGACATAGCAATAGGTATCTCCGGTGTAGGGAAGCAGCTGAGAGAGCTAAATACGAAAAAGTCTGCTGGTCCGGATGGAATACCAGTTCGGTTTTACAAAGACTATTCTGCGGCATTGGCCCCCTACTTAGCTTGCATTTACAGCAAATCCTTAATTCAGCGCAAAGTTCCTAGTGATTGGAAAAAAGCGCAGGTGACTCCCTTGTATAAGAAAGGAAAGAGAACTGACCCATACAATTACAGGCCAATATCGTTGACATCGGTTTCATGTAGAATTTTGGAGCATATTCTCAGTTCGAATATAGTAAATTTCCTTGAAACGGAAAAGCTTCTTTCCATGAATCAGCACGGGTTTAGGAAACATCGTTCATGTGAAACTCAGCTTGCCCTTTTCTCACATGACATCTTGCGAGCCATGGACGAAGGGCAACAGGCGGATAGTGTTTTTCTCGACTTCAAAAAGGCGTTCGACACGGTGCCACACTGCAGACTGCTGACGAAGATACGAGCTTATGGAATAGGTTCACAGATTTGTGACTGGCTGGAAGACTTCCTAAGTAATAGAACGCAGTACGTTGTTCTCGACGGCGAGTGTTCATCAGAGACGAGTGTATCGTCAGGCGTGCCCCAGGGGAGTGTGATAGGACCGCTATTATTTTCTATCTATATAAATGATCTGATGGACAGAGTAAGTTGTAATTTGCGGCTGTTTGCTGATGATGCTGTGGTGTATGGGAGGGTGTCGTCTGTAACTGACTGTAATAGCATACAGGTTGACTTAGACAAAATTTCTAGTTGGTGCGAAGAATGGCAGCTAGCTCTCAATGTAGAAAAATGTAAGGTGATGCGCATGAGTAGAAAAAACAATCCTATAATGTTCGAATACAGCATCAGTAGTGAGCTTCTTGATGCGGTCGCGTCGTTCAAATATCTAGGCGTAACATTGCAGAGCGATATGAAATGGAACGAGCATGTAAGGACAGTTGTGAGTAAGGCAGACAGCCGACTTCGGTTTATTGGGAGAATTTTGGGAAGATGTACTTCACCTGTAAAGGAGACCACGTATAAAACGCTTGTACGACCACGTCTTGAGTATTGCTCAAGTATTTGGGACCCGCAGCAGATCGGTTTGAAGGAAGACATAGAGGCGGTTCAGAGGCAAGCAGCTAGATTTGTTACCGGTAGGTTCGACCAATGCGCGAGTGTCACGGAAATGCTCCGGCAACTCAATTGGGGATCGCTGGAAGAAAGACGACGTTCTTTTCGTGAATTTCTGTTAAGTAAATTTAGAGGGCCGGAATTTGAAGCTGAGTGTAGTACGATCTTGCTGCCGCCTACTTACATTTCGCGTAAAGATCACAAAGACAAGATAAGAGAAATTAGGGCTCGTACGGAGGCATATAGGCATTCTTTTTTTCCTCTTTCAATTTGGGAGTGGAATAGGAAAGGAAATGCCTAGTAGTGGTACAGTGTACCCTCCGCCACGCACCTTACGGTGAATTGCGGAGTGTGTATGTAGAAGTGCCAACAGTTGAGCTTGCGAGAGAAAGAATGCGTAACTCGCGGCCAGCCACGCGCCTAGGAAATGAATGTTATTGGCTGCCACTGCGGTAAAGGAGAGGGATGCGCAAAACGTCTGAAAACTGGGAAGCCTTCCTACGTGAAGCAGACTATAGCAGTGGGTCTACAGTCACTCATACCTCTAGCCCGTCTTCCACTAAACGCCGACACATCGACGTGCAAGGCTCGTTTCGTATTATTCTATATATTGTAGTGAGTAAGATTGAGAAAAAAAAAAAAAAAAAAAAAAACAAACAAAAACATAAAATAAAAGAAAAAAGTAGATGAAACAGAAAAAGACCCACTTTCTTCACTTTCCCATTATCCCACCACTCTTCTACAAAACAACGAACTCATACTGAAATCATCAAAACACAACAATTTCTACTACTATTTGCGATTACGTACATAAACATAAACATCTCTTTTCCTACACAAAAAACACAGACGCCCCATACACATACTCAGTTAAGCTGGTAACTCGTGTAAACCAACGAATTTCTAAATGCTATATACTTTCAACTATGTGAAATGGAAAAATTAAAAAAAAAAAAAAAATAAATAAAATAAAATAAAATAAAATGAACAAGTAAATATACGAATTGTTGCGAAGCAGTATAAATTCGGCCAATGACCAAGTGATAGAACACAACGAAAGTCATGAAACTATAAAACATGAGTAGCCTGTGTTTATTTCGATTAAAAGAAAGTCAACTGTTTGCAATCTGTTGAGGCTACATCAGTAAGCAAAAATGTAATTTCTAGGCGTAGAATCGACTGATGATGCCCTAAAATAATGGGAGAAACGCATATGAAGGAAATAAAAGAATTGCAGCAACAAAACGTCTGTTTCATTTCCGAAAAGAAATACTTCTTTACTTGTTGCGGAAGATGGCCACAAAAACAAACTTGCGATTTTGTTGGACTACGCACAGTTTCTTCTATAATGTGCTCAACATGTCCTTCACTCGTGCACGGCCATCTCGAACTTTTCCCGTTGTATAAACACTCTTTTTTGCTGAATTGTTTATACCAGGGCTAGATTCATCAACTATCAGGAGGTTGAACACCACATTTGCTTCGAAATTCACGCTATGAAACTATCATCGACTCACTCCTGCCGTACTCGGTAACATAAAAATACTTTTTGCTGAGAAGTTGCTATCTTTTCATTAACAACAATAAATACAAACAGCTCTCCTAGCGACCAAATACTAAACAAATCAAAATTCAGAGCTTCATTAAATTGATAACAGAAAGAATTTAGCTCTCTGTTTCTTCTTTACAGAGTTCTCGATTTTGAATACTGTAGTATTTTTCACCGATGCAGGGGATATTTTATGTCGACAAATGCAAGTAACACTTCACTGTTCTAACGTCCTTTCATTAAACATACCTGAGACAATTTTCTCGTCACATACTAACAACTGTGTCATTCTTCTACCATTAGGTGAAAAACTGACGCAGATGCAACACAAATATGTTAATAAAGTCCTCGAAAATGGAGCTCTGGCTCTGAAACGCGTCGTACAATAAAAACATTGTGACTGAAGACGGCTTATTATTATTATTATTATTATCACTATCATAATACGAGGCGCGTCCAGAAAGTAAGTTCCGTTTTAATTTATCTCCGCTGCAGCGCTGGGATTGCAGTTCTGCACATGCGCTGTAGACGATGTGTATCAAGGAGAAGAACGTGCGCCATTTGGAGATCGCTGTCAGTTACGTACGCTTTGTTGTGCTTGTTGATTGAAACTCCCGCCGCCTGTGAAATCAGGTCGGCGATTCGGTTTCTGAATGCGAGGAAAGTGAAACCAAGTGAAATTTATCAGCAAATTTGCGACGTTTACGGACCAAATGCGATGTGTGATTCGATGGTGAGAAGTGATGTGCACGATCAAGAACGAAGTGGGCGTCCACCTTTGGTTACAGAAGAACTGGTTCACGCGATTGATGACAAGATCCAGGAAAACCGTAGGTTTACAATTAGTGCTCTCGCTATGGACTTCCCCCAAATTTCACTGTTTCCAACTGGTTGAAGACACAGGCGGCAGATTTCTATGAAGAAGGTATACAAACCTTGGTGCCACGCTGTGACAAATGCCTGCAAAATTTCGGCAGTTATGTGGAAAAGTAGTTTAAGAGTTGTAGAATTTTGTGCAATAAAAATTTCTTCTGTATCTGTGTACAATTTCATTTTATTACCAAACGGAACTTACTTTCTGGACGCGCCATGTATATTGCTAACCTATTAGGTAGAACCACAGATAGCTACACGGCTAAACATCGATTAGTGATGTTGAACTGGATTTTAAGAGTAATTCGACCAACCGAAGTCCCAGTATCCATTTCTGTGGAATGTATGCACGACTGCCGTTACGGGTAGGCATATTCTGAGGTTGTAGACGATAAGCTGCGAAGCGTGGATATTAATAAAATATTTGTTAAGCTTAAGGGACTTAACTGCGGGGTCATCAGTCCCTAAGATATTGATCACGGGGATCTGTCGCATTTGGTCAAGTTTGGTGAGAGATGCTAAAATGTACCTGATACATTACGTTGAGGAGTGCTCAGCGTTTTGGCAGACAGCCCTGCGCATTGGCGAATCTGGCAGCTTGGAAGCGCCAGAAAAAAAATTCCGAGTAGAGTCTGTTAATCAGGTTGCTTGCTATCATTGGAGAAGGCTCAGATTATAAACAATTTCAGCCCAGCGCATGCGCGTGGACCCGCTGTAAGGTGCTTGAACAAACCGTAAAGTGTGCAGAGGAGGTACGGTAGACGTGATGTCAAAACAAAACTAGCGTTCGATGAGATCTGTTACTTTCACTAATACTGAGAAAGGATGTTATAACATTGAAAATACTGATACAACTACCTGGAAATGTAGGCCTGCCTTTCATCACTATATAATTACCGCTTGCCTCTTCAGGCGTCTACCATTCTGAACCTAGATCTAGTGTTTTCGGAAAATAAAATGTATATGTAAGCCCAGATCACCAGCTGCCAATTTTCGGTCGCCAATGTGGGGCTGGCGACCGTAAATTTCGCACCTTCACTTAGAACGTAGAAAATGTTAAAAGTCTTACTCGAGTCGGATATTCCAATTTTTGTAGCCTCGTATTTAATTTGAGAGTGGTATTTAATGCTTTCCAAGGCGTAAAACGAGAGTCGAGGGCCGTAAAATAATAGCATAATTACCTGATTACACGGCTCTTAGCACAAAGTGACTGTTCAATGAGAGTAATAGCCGTTCAGTTAACAAATATCATGGCGCACTAAATCTTGGCATTAACGATGGTCGGGGCTGGGCGTACGCATTAACAGGCTGTAAAGCGAGTGGCTTGTCAAGCGTCGATATGAACGCGGCTCGCTTCTCGAAATGTACGTACGTGCACCGTTTTAAATACTGAAAGAACGTTGAGTTTAAATACGCTATAAAATTTCAGCTTTGTTACTTCGTGCTTAATAAAGTCTTTACTTGAAAGTAGTCGCCGTCGATATGTCGAACCCTTTTCCCTGTCTGAGATGCTGTATCGTAACAGATTAGAGGTCCTTATCGTTCAGTGTTACAGCAGAAATATAACCAAGATGTTCTTAAGTGCGAAATCGTAAGCGGACTAGCAGTTTTACTTTATTCTTCAACGGTTCTTTCTTAAAGTCATCTACTTGCAGGCAGTAACGCCAGTCTGAAGGTCTTCATCAGGATGCAGTTTCTTTACACGTACGTCTCTTCCTAGAAGATAAGTACATGGCAAAGAGTAGGCCGACTTTTCATCAAGAGTTCTTATCTTAGAATTTACTCAGAGAGTTTCTGAAAGTGACTTCTATGGATGTTAATAACCTAATGATTAACTGATGGTCTCTAGGAAACAACAAATTTGGAGCTAAATCTACAGTTAATAAAAATCTACAGTTTTGTTCCAATTTTTATGAAATTTTGTACACGTAAGCTTCAATCCATGAGGACGGTCGCCGTAAGTGTAAGAATCACATACGATATATAGTTCACGAGATATGACGTCATAAACAACGAGATGCGCGAAAAACTGCTGCATTTTGCGACAATGCTGCTCATTTTCTCCTAAACCATTGGACCGATTTCAACCAAATTTGGTACACACATTCCTTACCGTGAGGTAACAATTGCTGCGTGGTTAAGAATCACATACGGCCCTTGGTTCAAAAGATGTGAAGTCATAAACAATAGGAATACCAAAGAAATACCACATAATGCGATGAGACTATAAATGCGCTATGTGAGAATGAGAGTACTTAGCGACTTGCAGCAAACTTTAAACATAATTTCAAACATCTATTAAACTTTATCTCGCCGACAACCATAGAAATATGATGAAAGGAAAAAAAAAAAAAAAAAAGATTGTCGCTTACTACTTTTCCGCTGTTTATGGAGTAAAACTACGGCATTCGGTATGACGTTACAATTTATAATTTGTACACTTCAAATTGTAGCCGCAGGAAATTTTACATACAGTATACACACATATAGTTGAGTGTACCTTCTAAATTGCATCACAGTACGACACGTAGTTCATGGGATATGAACACACAAACAGTGTCGTTCATGGAAAACCGCCCCACAAGAACCAAGTTTTAATCTATTATTTCTTTACTACTAATTGTATTCCCAAGAGATTTTAGAGAAATACAGCCCTTATACAAATTAATATATACCTGAAAAATGGAAGGAGTAACTAAATACACGGGCAACGCCGGGTGTTCAGCTAGTCTTATATATCAAAAGAATCTACGAAAACTAAAGTCAGTCGGCCAGATCAAACTACCCGACTGATTTCCTTCATTTTTATTTTAAACGAAAGATATTCATCCACAGATTTGTCATCAAGTATCAGAATTTACATAGCTCTCGCCTTCCGTTTTCTATACTCACACGGGATTTCCTTCTGTATATTTTTTATGGGGGATGTCCTTGCTGTAAACTAAAATCAGTCGGTCAGGTCGTTATATCCGACCCATTTCCTTCATTATTGCTTTAAACGAAAGGTATTCATTTGCAGATTTGTCATCAAGTATCCGAATTAACTTAAGTCTCTCGATCCTTTATTTTTATTCAAACGCGGTATATATTGAATATTTTAATCGGTTTCTTTGGCGATATCTTCGGTTCCAATCAAGGTACGCAGTTCTTTTTGATCTAACAACATTCAGCCGATGAAGCTCCTTCATTTGCGCTTTTAAACACTTGCATTGATTGATTCTGAAGAAAGTTATGTGTGAACATCCAACTTGACTTCCATTTTTTCCAACTTTTTTGTCATTCCACTAACAGTGCGAAGTATTCGCACGGGTCCTCTAGTTTTCATTTAATTCTTCAAACAGTTTCTGATGAGCTTCTGACAAGCCATAATTTGTAATGCCGTTACGTTACCCTGCTAGTAAATCAACGCTTTAATTTCATAAAGACTTAAGACTAATAAATTATTGAGATCTAGGTGCAGATAACTTTACTGTTTGGAGGAATACAGTAATTTAATTGTTTGTTTACATATTTTTATTGCTTTCACAACCAATGAATTACATCTTCAGACTGAAGTAAATGACTTCCTAACACTTAAACTAATATTGGAAGTCAACAAATTTCGCTTCTTCAGAAACGCTTTTCTTCCCATAGCGTTTTATATCTTCTTTGCTTCGTCCATCAAAAGTTATCTTGCTACCCAAATAACGAAACTAATCTACTACTTTTATTGTCTCATTACCTAATCTAATTCCTTCAGCATCGCCTGATTTTCTGACACTACAATCCATTAACGTCTTTTATCTCCTGTTAATGCTTATCATTTACCTTCCTTTCATATCACAGTCCATTCCATTTAACTGCTCTTCCAGGTCCTTTGCTGTCTCTGACAAAATCACTATGTCGTCAGCAAACTTTCCCTGGACTTTAATTCCCTCTCCAAATTTCTTCTTGCATTCCTTTACAGCTTGCTCAATGTAAAGACTGAACAACATTGGGGAAAGGCTATACAGTCATGTCTTACTTCCTTTCCAACCAATTAAACCCTTTCATGCCCTTCGACTCTAATAATATTTCCGTCTGGTTTTTGCACATGTTACATATAGCTCTTCGCTCCCTATATTTTACCACTGCTACGTTCAGAATCTGAAACAGTTTATTCCAGTCAAAAGATTTCTCCAGACTCACAAATGCTAAAATTTTAGGTTTCCCTTTCCTTAATCTATCTTCTAAGAAAAGTGTTTGTGATTATTGCATCGCGTGTTCCAACGTTTTTGCTAAATCCAGATTGATCATCCCCAAGGTCGGATTCCACGAATTTTTACATTCGTCTGTAAATAATTCGTGTTGTATTTTACAAGACATATCTATTGCTATGTAAACGTAATCATACCATTTACTCCAAATGCACTGTTTTAACAATAAATCTTGCATGAAATGGACAACTCTAAGGATGTATAGACCTACTATTTGCTACAATGCATGTCTTACATCATGTTTGCAAAATATCGTGTTTGAATAAAGGAAGTGATCCACAGAAGTAGGGTTTCCTCCCTTTCCCACCTTTCTTCCTTCATCTGCTTTCTTACTATCATCATCCGTCCAACAGCGTTATACAGGATGTCCAAAAAGTCCCTTTACAACCTTTTTTATTGCAATTAATGTTCACTAAAGTTTATACATGTACTTAAATTTTGCGGTTCATATACTCTGCTGATCGTAGGAACTAAACCTCTATAAAATGGCAACTTATCAAGTGAAGGTACAATGTGTGTCCTGGTTTATTGAGACAAAATCGGGTACTCAGACTAAACGAAGTACGGAAGAGATCCATCATCACGACCTCCAATCCGTGCATGGCACAAAAAATTTATGGAGACAGGGACAGTTTTGGATAAAGGGAGGAGCGGGCGACGAAGTACATCTGAAGAAAACATCGACCGCGTTTTGAACGTCTTCACTCGTTCACCTACGAAGTCCATCCGCACTGCTGCCAGACAGTTGCAGCTACCATGTTCAGCTGTGCACAAGAGCCTACGGTTGTACGCTTACAAAGTGAATCTGTTAATTGAGCTAAATAACAAGCCAAAACGGACAGAGTTTGGACTCAACACGCTGGAAAGCATTTCGGAGTATGAAGCATTTCTCAAGCGAGTTTGTTTCAGTGACGAGTCAAGGTTTCATGTTTCTGGGACATTAGACAGACACAATATGAGAATCTGCGCATCTGAACAGGCCCCGCGTGACTAGGGATTTTCACCGGGGTAATCCAAAAGTGAATGTGTGGTGTGCAATCATCTGCAATCGAATAATTGGTCCATTTTTCTTCAACAACAATTACTGCAAATGTTCAACTCGAACTTCTGACCGAATATGTGCCACCACAATTGATTGACATACAACCATCATTTTCCAGCAAGATGGTGCTCCACCATATTAGGGACTGCACGTTCCTCACTGGAACATTTCCAGGCAGATGGAATGGGAGGGATGGGCCAAATAAGTTTGTGACACTTGCGGGGTGTGACACTTGTGGGGAAAGGGAATGTGTAGATACTTGCGGGGCGACCCGGACGCTGCAGGTAGTGAACAGGGTGTTCCAGAAGTATGGACACACCGCCCCTACTCCACGCCCTCCAGACGCTCCCCTCCAGACGCCCTCCAGACGCTACCGGCCCAAAATTAGCATGGGCCTTTATTTCGCATTCATTGAAAAATGCGAATTTTTCCAGTACCTAGTGTTTACTGTGTACATATTTGAGACCAGAAAATAAAGTTATCTTGCAATATTTCTGATAAAATAGTATTTCACACCAAAATACCATTTATGACAATTTCGGATTTACTGTATTTTGAGTCAGAATTCGCATCTATATTCGCATTTATCGCAAATGCGAATTTTTCCCGTCCCTCGTAATACCTCTAAAAATAAACAGCTGATCAAGGCACTAAAAGCAACGACTGATATTTGGGTCGTGGAATTATATACAATCTCATTATAAAGGTTTTTTCAGGTGGTTTTGAGCTTTTAAATATGTTAGGAATTGCATTATGAAATATAGACAGCTACACCTTATGTTTATTATGAGATATCGATTTCGGCTAATTTCAGGTCATATTCAAATCTCAAACAACAGGTGTTACTTATGCATTTTTCCGGTGGCACTCATAACCTTTAACTGTTTACACACGACGTCTAACGTTGTTAATCGCGTTAGCGATGAAAACAGAACCCAGAATCTTTGCGTCTAAATGATACATATATTGGTGTGATGCCTTATTTCGAAAGAACAGACATCACACCAATACGGTGCATGTCGTTATGTAGCACAGCAAGGCCGAATGGAAACGCAGGAGAAGTGCACGTTCTCTCCTCAGAGGTATGATTATAATTAGGTTCGGCGTAGACTTTTACAACATACAGTAATTCGAATACAGCCAAATCGTTTGGGGGTCTACGAATAAACGCTTCAAGTATGTAAAATACTCATTGACTTATTATTAACGTTTTTGAATTGAAGTTTGAAGGTTGCGTCTCCTATTAAAAAGCATAGTAGCTATTTTTAAAGAGATGGAAGTTGCGTGATAGTGTTGTTAACTACATAGCGGTCAATTACATCAACGTATCTGTGCAGGATGCCTAATATATTTATTGCTTGCGCAGGTGTCTTGATATGCTTAGTGTTCTGAATAATATGCTTTCAGGAGGTATGACTGTGAAAAGTCATCGTCTTGTAATAGCAGAGAATGTCTTAATAACTCTCCAAACATTACCACTATTAAAATACCATTTTGTTTTTAGGAGGAACACTCACCGAAGTAATATGTAGTTAGAACAAGTGATTATATTGCTTTTCAGCTTACAAAGGTTTGTGCAATTTCACAGAGTTTCGTGTTATGTTGACAGTGTGAAAACTTGACAACAGCAGTGCTAGACTTCTTGGTGTGCCTGTACCCAGGAAAAGCCATTAGCCGCCCCAAAGGCCCCAGGTTCCCCTCAAGTGTCACTCCCCGCAAGTGTCACTCCCCGTAAGTGTTCCAACCCTGGGCCAAATCCTTGGCCACCGCGCTCACCGGATATCCGTTCCTTGGACTTTTTTTATGGGGGTACGTAAAAGATATCGCGTATGAAACACAGATAAGGGTCATTGCTGACTTGATGCAAAGGATTCGTAATACCATTGCCACCACTGATGAAGTTATGCTACAGCGAATATGGCAAGAAATCGAGTACCGTCTTGATCTGCTTCGTGCAACTAGAGGCGCCCCAATAAACGTCTATTAAACACTGTCAAAAAACTTCTATGAACACTAATTACAATAACAGAAATATTTTATGGAAACTCTGCTTTTAACTGTCTTCTACTCTTCCTCATGAATGTTCACAACGCCGATTCATCCGCTGTGCGCTAGCGATGCGAGCATTTAAAGAGGCGTTTGCGTTTTGCTATCGGTCCGTGCGTCTCGAGGCCGGCTTCTTACTCCTCCACAATCGGTGGCTGTAAGAAAGCAATCAGCAGGCAGCGAGTGCAGTTAAGTACGCCTCCCGCGCGCAGTACTGGTTGCGGCCGCTGTGACCGGCATGCACCACGCGTCGGCTCGCTTTGATCCGCGGCTCATCTTTTGTTCCAGTGCGCCTTAATTGTGCGTCGCCTAGCAACCCCTCCCGCTGGCCTCTGCGCAGTTATTTATGATTAGCGTCTGCGCCTTTTTGGATTCCATATTTACCGTCCATTGCGCTTAAATTCCTCTCCCCCTTTCTTGGCTCGAAGGCGGCTCGGAAATGCAGAGTAGAGCGGGAGAGAGAGAGAGAGAGAGAGAGAGAGTTCAAGGTTAATCGCAGCCAAGTTGACCCCCAGCCGCCCGGTTCGTTACCTTCCACTTTCATCTCTAATCGTCTCGACTGACCTTCCGAACACGAACGTAACCTTAATTGAGTTCGGGTCTCCTTTCGGGAAGGTGCCTGCGCCAGAGACGTATTTCAGAGGGAGGAAAACACACCCACAAAAACTAGGAGAAGTGCCTTAGCCCGAGTTCCGCCGTGGGAAACCTTCATTACCGCAGCACAGTAACTCCTCCACAGGTGCGGATGGAACTACCGCTGATGGTGCTCGCTTGGTACATTTAGCCGAGCACAGGTAGAAGAAGCTCCGTCGTTTATTTATGAAAGTAGTTACGAAGGTCGATGTAGAACACTCAGGCTCGTATCGAGTTATACTGCAAGCTTTATCTGCACCTGCACGTACATGCTCGAATTTTAAGAAAGAAAAGTAACCAGATGATCAAAGTTTCGCTTCATTGCTTGTGGAAGGAATAATGCTTTCAGAGATTCTGCCGTGTGATGTAGCCACTGAGTCGTTCATGGCATTGCTGAGGAAATACTGTATACGTCCTGGAACTCCAAATTCTCGGAGCCTCTTTGATTCATAATGAAAACACCCGAATGATGAAGATTCGCGTAAACACCATTACTACATTAAAATTTGTTTTTTGTTTATCAAAATGTTTCAAATGTTTGTATAGCTTATGGGACTTAACTACGGGGTCATCAGTCCCTAAACTTACAAACTACTTATGAACTAGCTAACACTAAGGACGGCACAAATATCCATGCCCGACGGGGGATTCGAGCCCCCGACCGTATTGGCCGTGCAGACCGTGACTGGAGCGCCTCAGTCCCCTGGGTGTTGTTTTTCAATTAATAAGTTTCTTGCTTTAATTACTCACATAAAATAAAATACTATTTGCAAGTGGTAAGTGTTTTACATGGTGTATTTGTTTTGTGAGTCAAATGTTTTCATATTAAAAAATATCATTTTGCATTGAAAATCCAGTAATCTGACAATTTCTATAATCCGACATATCTCGGTCCCATATATGTCGGACATCAGAGAGGTCTCATATATGTCGGACCTCAGAGTTCTGCAGGAGAATTCTGTGTACTGTGGATCAATTATCTTACACATGGAACAGAATACGGCCATAAGATCACTAGAAACATGCTTGGAGCAAATTTTATGATAACTTTATAAAAGTTATCTGAGAACTGGAGGACTGGAATTCGAACCAGTGCATTTCTGTCTAGGGCCAAAAAAAATTATTTAAACGTTTAATTTAAGTTTTAAAATTTAAACTAATATTGGATGTCAACAAATTTCGCTTCTTCAGAAACGCTTTTCTTCCCATTGTTATTCTGCATTTTATATCTTCTTCGGCCATCAGAAGTTATCTTGCTACCCAAATAATAACAAAACTCATCTTCAACTTTTATCGCCTCATTACTCAATTAAATTCTTTCAGAATCGCCAGATTTTCTGACAATACATTCAATTATCTCTGTTTTGCTCTTGTTAATGTTCATCTGATACAAGATAATGTAAGTTGCATTATGATGTCATCATTTCGGAAAAAAAAGACTATCGTGTATTGTGAATTAGTTCCTTCTTAGCATAAAAAAGGGTAAAGCAGTCAACAATCCGAAGATTGAACACCACCGTGCTTTACTAGGCATGGTCCTGTTTAGATGTGGTATGCCGTTGCCTTCCTCCGACCTTCGACTTACCCAGCCAGTTATAGGAGGACCTACAGTTTAACGTTGGTTCCGGACCGGGGTGCTACTCGATATTTTTCAAACCAGCAACACTACCAGAGGTGAATGAAGTGGAAAGTGACAGATAAAAATTCCAGAACCTGACAGGGATCGAACCCGAGACCCTTGGATACTTGTAGTCTGGCACTCTACCACTGTGCTACCGAACCGCACTACAAATGTTGTAAAATATCTTCTATTAGTTACTGAGGTGAAGCCAGGATTTTGGAAGGGGCTGAGGAGTGTCTTCGTGAGTTTTGTATAACAATGCATTAAGAGGACTTCTTCCTCTCTCCTTTTTTTTAGTCCCATAACCCATCCCCACAGATTCGCCACTGATTAGTTATTCTCAACAGATAAGTTTGCTTATTAAGCACACACTGCTCAGCTTGTACAATGAAGTGTGTCAGCATTTTTTTTTAATCTGGTGGCATGTTGTAGAAGACTTGTAACTTTCTTTCTAAGCGCGTCAAGATTATCGCTCGTTTAGAAGAGACTACGTAACATGAATACTGAATGGAAATTTATATTTCCATTGTATGCATTTAGATCGTCCGGTTTTGTGTTATCTTCCATTGTTAACATTCGTACAATAGGTTCCTTCTTTCTTATTATAAGCTTTTCTTTTACACCTTTTTTGATTTGTCTGCAATGCACGTGATTTCATGTGATGTTCAACACTTGGTCCATACAGATATTAAAAACTATGAACAATAACTCGTATATTGTCCTTACTGTAATTGGCCTGTAGGGAAACAGATACCGGATTGTTGCCTGTAACTTCTTGTAACGCTGTATGTTAATTTAAAGACAGGTTAGAAAACGCGGACAGCAACACTAGGGATAGTTCAGAACATGGTAATTTGAAGTAGCCAAATGGAAAACAATTTCACGGAAATTTCTGAAACACATTGAGAATTTCTTAAGATATCTCACTGAAAGACCGATTGACATTTGTTATACCTATGTGGTATCAGGATTTTCAGAAATGTGATTTTCGAATACTTCTACCAATTTCGCAGTGGGGTAAAAATTCTTTTTGAGGGAAATATTACCTGTTACATGACACTGATACCATTGCACAAAACTTATTTCATAATTTTTTTTTTTTTTTTTATTCATTGTGTGTGACGCGCCTCTGTTCTTCCTCGAACCTCACGTAGGCTAAGTCGCCAGTTAGCTTACTTCCAGATAAATCCTCTAGATTAGTGTCATTCGGAGAAAAAAATTAGGAGCAACTAACACAATATAGTCTTTGTCATTGATGCCAAAGTTAATGTGTCAGAGATGTGTATCTTCACCATCCTAATCGTCTTCATTAGTTTACTTTTTTTTCCTTGGACTTACCATCTATACTTCCACATTATCCTTCTTCAACTCATTATCAGCATAATCAGTAAAATGTGATAGCGAAAGCACATTCAAAACTACGTATTAAATGTGAAGTTTGTAAAGTAGGAGGCGAAGTACTGACGGAAGGAAAATCAAATGATTGTATAACTTATGGGACTTAACTACGGGGTCATCAGTCCCTAAACTTACGAACTAGCTAACACTAAGGACGGCACAAATATCCATGCCCGAGGGGGGATTCGAAACCCCGATCGTAGTGGCCGTGCAAACCGTGGCTAGAGCGCCTCAGTCCCCTCGGCCACCGCGGCCGGCCTGACGGAAGGAAAGCAATGAGGTAGGACTGTGAAGCGTGCAGGAATAGCTCAGACGAACGCAGTTACCGTTTCCTGGCGTAAAGAAGATGAAATAACGGTTCACATATCGAAATTGTTTTTCCAAGCTGCTAAAAAATTTTTCTATCATGGGCGACAGCCGTACTAAAAATATAACAAAAAACTGAGTCAATAACGAAACGATCAAAATATAACAAAAGGTCTGATAAAAAACCGAAAAAAAACCAACTGTAGAGTGCTTTCCCGCAAAAGGCAAAGGTTCCAGGTTCGTATTCCGGTTCTGGTATGTGATTTTAATCCGCCAGAAAGTGTTCATCTTTTGTGGGAAGCTGTCGATAAATGGTAAATTTTATAAATTAACTATTTTCTGCCGATAATGGTACCAAAGATTTTGTTTTAAGCATCTAGTAGAGAACATCTGATCCAAATATCGATGATTATTCTCCAAGTTCTACTACGAACGCCATTTGTGTCTTGCTTCCGTACGAATTGTAGCTTTAACATCAACACTCTATCAAAACAACACTCAATGACAGCTTGCATTTACAAAGCATGACTAATTCTTAAGAATTTTCCCCAGCCACAGAAAGGGCGCCCTGGTAACCCTAAATGTGGTCTTCAAGATGCCAACATCATTAATGCAAGAGGCTCGGCTGCTAGATCCGCACGATGTAAACTCTGTCACAGCGCACAGGTCACAGGATGAACTGTGTTGCAGAAAGATAGATACAGAGAGAGAAAGAGAGAGAGACAGGGGGAGGGAGAGAGAGAGACAGGGGGGAGGGGAAGGGAGGGAGGGAGTGAACGAGTTGAAGGTTGGACGAAGAAAGATGAGATACGACAAACGTAGAAAGAGGTAATTGGTTACTGAATGAACTACACAGCTATCATATTCGATCAGCAAACATGTAAAGTAGGGTTCTATACTACCAATTATATCATCATCCTCAAGACAGTAATTACACCAGCAAGCTGATCGCAGCAAACGTTTTAACACTTCAGCACTAGGCAAGACTGTATCTTTCCACTGCTCAGAGTGTATTTGCCATTAAGATAAAATTCGATTAAATAGCAAGAGTAAAAAATATCTATAAAACGAAACCATTTCCAAAATATATTTTTATATTTATATTTATCATGTTTCACAGCACTCTACTGAGGAGAGAGTTAGCATTGTCACAGAACGTGTCGCTACATGAAATTGTAACAGAAGAGTAGTAACATATAAAATTTAAAGTGTGAGACTTGAAGGAACTCTTCAGTTTATAACTCAAAGTGCGTGGATTACTATTAAGATATTTTGAGTGGTAGTTTATTGAAACTAGATGATGAGTAATATTGCACGCCTATCTGTGCAAGAGTCAACGAACTGTGATCCAAGCGGAGTTTCAATTTCTGTCTAGTATTAACCGAATGAAAGCTGCTAACTCTTGAGAATAAGCCAATATTGATAGCAACAAACGACGGTAAAGAAAATGTGTATTCAGAGGACAATGTCTGCTTTGAACTGCGTTGGTTTGGTTTTGGTTACAAAGGGCACATACTACTTTCGTCATCACTCATCAGTCTGAAATGCATAATTTTATACTCTGTTAATGTTGCAAACAAAATTCTTCACTACCAAGCTGATGTCATCGGCAAGCAGAAATGTATTAAAATTAGTATTTCAATATAGTAATTTACAATAGCAGTAGCATGACAGCTAGACAGCTGGATGAATTTCAATATCTGATGTAGATATTGTTAAAATTCATCCGGCTGTCATACCACAGCTATTGCAAATCACTATATTGAAATTTAAGAGCTGATATTGATATTGTTTAAATTCATCCAGCTTTCCAGCTGTCATACTACAGCTATTGTAAATTACTATACTGAAATATGACTATATAAATCGACAGCTATTAAGTATCATAAAATTGTACATTCAGACAACGCTTTTGTTCATAGAGTGAAACCGGTAAAATTCAATAAATAATTATAGCGACCTGTGGCTGTTTTATAAAATCAAATTTATTTTCAACAGTCGCTTTCCCCTATATGCAATGCCTGCTCTTTCTTAATAATTCAATGATCTCCCCTTTGTCAGTATCACGAAGAGCTGTTGCAGCCAGTCTCGTCATGCTAGTTGCAATACATAGTTACACGATTACCTGTTTCAGTTACGATTCTGTGTAATTCAGAACGTGATCATTAAATATTGTACATATACCTTACTAATCAGGAAGAGAAAAATTTCTACTACGCACTGAATTTATATTCTGAACTTTGTGATGCTGCTTAGATACTTCCCAACTGTCCATATGCTTTAATTTTATCCTGAGAATTAGCTACCGGTATTTCTTTTTACATACCTCATACTGTTTGCCTTCTTAATGACAGTATGGAAACCTTATTATGCTGTTTCTAATGATATAATTCCTGCTTTACTTTATATGATATTCTTTTCCGTCTTTTATCAGCCACCCAACCTGTCTCTTAGTGGTATTACCCCATTTTGAGTGTTCTAAAGGACCGAGACTTACAAAGCGCATGGGAAGTGGAAGAGGAAAGCTACGCCAAAAGAGTCAAATTCCAGTAGTGTAGTGATTTAAAAAAAATTCTGAGAGTCACACTTATTTCTAGAACTATGCATTTAGGAATCGACTAACAGCAAATAAATAAAGAGAGCTCATTCAATGATAACCCTTATTTGATAATAAACGAAATGCAACGTACAATCTATCACAATGCATATGTAATGCGAACAGTAGCCTTGATTTATTTATTTATTTTTGAATGCATGACTATTGGTCCGCTTTGTATGTTGTTTTCTTCAGGCGTTCCGCTTGAAGAAATATGAATACCGTAAGAGATAGCTAGCTGTCCGCAACGTGTTAGAATTTTTCTCTTAATTAAAGAAAAAAATACTTTTTAAAGTACTCAGCAGAGCAGCAAAATAATCCTAGATCGATCGATCTATATCTACTGAGGATGCTTATCTTTGACACGGCAGTACTTAAAGAAAAGCATGTTACTGTTGGTAACTCACAATCAAATAATGTTAGGCCGTGTTGGAATATCCGAGCGTTTCTAGGCGCCTTGTCAGGGACTGCGAGGCTGCTCCCGCCGGAGGGTCGAGTTCTCCTCAAGCATGGGCGTGTGTATTGTTCTTAGGTTAGTTTAAGCAGTTTGTAAGAGAGGTGCTAATGACCACAGTAGTTTAGTATTATAATGTTAAAACTCTCTGTCGCAACCGGCCGCGGTCAGCGGCGCGTCAGTCACAGTCTGCACGGCCACTACGGTCAGGGATTCGATTGCCCCCTCAGGCATGGATGTTTGTGTTGTCTTTAGTATAAGGTAGTACATAAGTAGTTTGTAAGTTTAAGGATTGATGACCCCGCAGTTAAGTCCCTTAAGCATAACAAAGATTTGATCATTTTCTCTGACACACAGTTGTTGTTATAGACAGCAATTTCTATTCAGTCCCATACATTTCTATCCCGGATGCTGATTATAGTAACATCTGGTTTCTGTATAATTGTTACTACATAGCTTGTAAACTAATGTCATTAATATATTATAATGTTAAGGCTTCCTAACAAACTGTTTTTGTGATGAACAGTAATTACCCATTCCTCATTTTTATTCATTAGGAGACGATGTAACTGGCAATTGTTCACTCTGTTTGATAACCTATTAGCAATATTAGTTAGCAATATTGGTGCCCACACATATGAATTAGCAAAACATCTTGCTTCCTTACTCAGACCATTGGTGGGCAAATGCTCGCACCATATAAGGAATTCTG
Source organism: Locusta migratoria (assembly GCA_026315105.1). Lineage (NCBI taxonomy): Eukaryota > Metazoa > Arthropoda > Insecta > Orthoptera > Acrididae > Locusta > Locusta migratoria. Next base: position 93,852,879 of record CM048747.1, on the reverse strand, counting down.
CAGATTTTATCAATAGACTGGGGGCTCTTCGTCTTAGTAGCTCTGACCTTTTAGTCAGCTTCGATGTGGTATCTCTTTTTACAAAGGTTCCTCTCACAGATTCTTTGAAACTAATTGGTAAAAATTTTCAAGCTGATATCACTGCTCTCTTTCAGCATGTTCTCTCCTCGACCTATTTTATTTTCAACAAAGAATACTTTGAGCAAACTGACGGTGTCGCCATGGGTAGCCCCCTGTCTCCCATGATGGCTAACCTTTTTATGGACGACTTCAAGGAACGAGCCCTTGAATCAGCACCCCTTAAACCTACGGTATTTTGGAGGTATGTAGACGATACTTTCATTGTATGGCCTCATGGGGAAGATAATCTAAAGAAGTTTTTACACCATCTCAACTCTCTTCATGATAACATCCGGTTCACTATGGAAGTAGAGCAAAATGGATGCTTACCTTTTTTGGATGTTTTAGTTAAAAGGAAGGATGATGGCTCTTTGGGACACTCAGTTTATCGGAAGCCAACTCATACTGATTTATATTTACAGGCTTCAAGTTGTCACCATCCGTCGCAAACCAGTAGTGTCCTTAAAACACTTGTTCACAGAGCCCATACAATCTCAGATGCTGATAGCCTGCACAAGAGCTGGCTCACCTCCAGCAAGTGTTTCGAGACAACGGATATTCTAACCAGCAAATAAGTAAGGCACTCTCACTTAGAGAGAGGAACAAAAAAGTGGAGAACGAGGAGGACACACCGGCAAAATCCCTTGCTTTTCTTCCGTTTGTGGGCAATATTTCTTTTAAAATAGCAACAATTCTTCAATTTTCAAGTGAAAGTAATTTTCCGCCCACCACCCAAAATTTCAGACTTGCTGGGTTCGGTTAAGGATGACTTGTTGTTACGTAAGGCTGGTGTCTACAAAGTTCCCTGCAATGTGGGATGGCTTATATAGGCCAGACTACGCACACTATTGAAGAACGTTGCAGTGAACACAAACGCAACACACGCCTTTTACAGCCAAGCAAGTCTGCTATTGCTGAACATTGCATTTCCACCGGACACTCTATGGAGTACGATAAAACGGTAATTTTGACAACAGCAACATCTTTTTGGGACTCCATTATCAAAGAATCTGTGGAAATACGTGTCGCGGAAAATTTGATGAATCGGGATAGTGGCTACAATCTTGACAGAGCATGGAATCCCGTCATTGCCAAAATTTGCTCAGATCGAAGACGACGGAGAGCGCCGACGTCGGCTGTGAGCGGCAGTGGCAGTGCAGAGGACAGCTGAACTCCGCGGCTCCACCAGCGAGGGCGCTGTCGTCCGGCAGTGTGGCCTGTCTGTTTATGTTTTGACGCATGCGCTGTAACCGCCAAGTTTTCTATATATAGTAGAACGCTGGACGCACTCTTCAATCTTCATCGACTCACCTGAAGATGGCTTGCAGGTGTCTGGCCGAAATATCGTGTGATGTTTTAGACGACGACCGGCTGCATACCCGAAACTTCTATGAATAATCTATTAGGACTTGATGTAAATAGCATTTTTCAACTCTACTTGATAAACCATTTCGCCTTTTTTACTTTTGTAATGGTTAACTTTTAATTGTACATATCTTGTCTTCACTTGTTACGGCGCCACTAGACAATACGTACATGTATGGCACGCCATCTGTACCAATTACATTTTTGGATGGAGTCTCCCCTTAAACACCTCGCCGTATATGCTTTATGGTCGTATATAAGTCACCGCCGAACGTATTTTCTATTATTCCTCTGAAGACAGCACATTATTTGCACTTCTCCCGAGCTTCCAGTTGGCTGTGCTGTGCTACGTAACGACGTCAGACCATTCCATTTTACTGCGAACTCTCACAACTCAAGACGGCGGGTGAGCCCAAAGATACCTAGGGTGTGACCTAGCCGCGGTGGAGTAGCCGAGCGGTCTAAAGCGTCTCGCTGTGGAGCGCTCGGTTGCTCGCCGTGGAGGTTCGAGGCCTCCCTGGGGCATGGGTGTGTGTGTTGTCCTTAGGTTAGTTTACCTAGGTTTAAGTAGTTTTTAAGTTACGGACTGATGACCACGCAGTTTGGCCCGATAGATTTACAAACATTTGAACATTTTTTTTATTTTTGGTGTGCCCTACTTATGGAGCACCCTGTCCAATACCAGCAGTGTCCGGGGCCCCGGCAAGTGTCAACACATACCCTCTTCGGGCAAGAGTCACTCCGTGCAACTGTCACGACCTCGTCGTGTTCGCCCTTTCTGATGCAAGACTGTTTATCTGACGCCACTTCGGTGACTTGTGTGTCATTGATGATGAAGACTCGCAACACCCAGTCTCCGACCGGAGAAATTCTCCGACCCGTCTGGGAATCGTACTCGGGCCCCCTGTTTGTCAACCCACTCGATGGAGAGAAGTCTTCCGAAGTAAGAGTGGTGTCAGGTGTGCCACAGGGGAGTGTAGTGGGGCCGTTGCTATTCACAATATATATAAATGACCTTGTGGGTAACACCAGAAGTTCACTGAGGCTTTTTGCGGATGATACTGTAGTATATCGAGAGGTTGTAACAATGGAAAATTGCATTGAAATGCAGGAGGATCTGCAACGAATTGACGCATGGTGCAGAGAATGGCAATTCAATATCAAAGTAGACAAGTGTAATGTCTACGAATACATAGAAAGAAAGATCCTTTATCATTTAGCTACACTATAGCAGCCCAGCGACTGGAAGCAGTTAATTCCATAAATTACCTGTGATTAAGGATTAGAAGTGATTTAAAATGGATCGACCATATAAAATTAATCGTCGGTATATCAGATGGGAGACTGAGATTCATTGGAAGAATCCTAAGAAAATGCAGTTCGAAAACAAAGGAAGTAGGTTACGGGACACTTGTTCGCCCACTGCTTGAATATCCCCGGTGTGGGATCCGTATCAGGTGGGGTTGATAGAGGAGGTAGAGAAGATCCAACGTAGGAAAGCGCGCTTCGTCACAGTATCATTTAGTGGAAGGCTCTGCAAGAGAGACGCTCTGTAGTTCGGTACGGGCTTTTGTCAAAGTTTCGAGAACATCCCTTTACCGAGGAGTCTAGCAGTATAATTCTCCCTCATACGTATATCTCGAGAAGTGATGTCTCTTTACAAGCATTAATCCCGACTTGCAGGGTCAGCTGCTTTGCTGCGTCTCCTCCATCCCTTTCGGTCGTTGACATCTTTTTGTCTTAAGCCAACAGTGTGCATGTCTGCCCTGTCCATCTCTTTGCCGGTCTTCCTCGTGGTCTTGTTCCTCCTGGGTTGATGTGGAGTGTTGTTTTTGCAACCGAGTTGTCCTGCTTTCTCATGACGTGGCCGTACCAGCGGAGACGGGCTTCCCTCAGTTTGTCTGTCATGGGCGCGACACTTCTGTATTTTTTACATGATCACATCGGGTCAGCCCCATGTACCAACGAAGTATTTTCATCTCCATGGTACGTAGCATTTGCTCCTGTTGTTTCGTCATAGGGCGACACTCAGTGATGTGAAATCTGTATGTCAGCTGTTACCGTATCCATGCAGAGGATGAATAGTAAAGGTGAAAGAGCAGAACCTTGATGAACACTCACAGTGATATCGAAGGGCGGAGAGATACCAACAGGACTCCAACAAGCAGTAGTGTAATTGCGGTACAGGAATTGCACCCAGCTTACATACTATTCAGGGACGCCATGACAACTAAGAACTCGCCAGACAAGACCGTGAGCAGTTTGCCATCGGCTCCCTTGATGTTCATGACGTGTCTAATGTCCTGAGTTGAACTGTTACAGGACTTATCAAGACGGTAGATATTGTTTTCTCCCAACGATAGGTCAAGCTGGTCATATAGTGTGCGGTAATAATGTTTTGCTGCAACTACTGCTCTTTCTGCTACTGATCTCAGGTTGCGATATTTCTGGAGATTAGTATCAAGACGTGAGTTCCTCCTTGATTGCGTGCCTGACTTCCTCTGTCCTTCACCTGGTTTGTTAGACAATGAATTTTGTTCAAAAATATTCAAATGTTTGTAGAGCTTATGAGACTTAACTACGGGGACTTCAGTCCCTAAACTTACAAACTACTTATGAACTAGCTAATACTAAGGACGGCAAAAATATCCATGCCCGAGGAGGGATTCGAACCCCCGACCGTAGTAGCCGTGCAGACTATGACAGACGCGCCGCAGACCGCTTCGCCACCGCGGCCGGCGAATTTTGTTCCACAACATCTTTCCACGTGTCTTCAACCGACTGATTGGACTTCCAGGAGAAGTTTGCCAAGGCTGTCATCAACTCGTTTCGCTTGGTATTCATTTGTCACCACTTAATTCGCTCAAGCCCAATCTTAGGTTTAGGTTTGTCTTGTGTAACATTCTTACGAATATCGAGCACAAGCAGGTGGTGTCATACGGAATTACTTTGGTATCCGTTACTAGTCTCATATCTCGTTGACGAACTAGGCAATAATCGATCTGAGTAGCGTGACCTCCACTTGTGAAAGTAGCCCGATGTGTTGGCCCGTTTTTAAAAGATATGATGGTCACAAAGAGATCGCGAGAACCCGAAAAAATTCTGGTCCTATGAATGGCAGCTAGCTCTCAATGTAGAAGAATTTAAGGTGATGCGCATGAGTAGGAAAAAATCCCATAATGTTCGAATACAGCATTAGCAGTGAGCTTCTTGATGCAGTCGCGTCGTTCACATATCTAGGCGTAACATTGCAGAACGATATGAAATGGAACGAACATGTAAGAACAGCCGACTTCGGTTTATTGGGAAAATTTTGAGAAAATGTACTTCATCTGTAAAGGAGACCGCGTATAAAACTCTTGTACGACCTCGTCTTGAATAATGCTCAAGTGTTTGGGACCCGCAGCAGATCAGTTTAAAGGAAGACATAGTAGAAGCAGTTCAGAAGCGAGCAGCTAGGTTCGTTGCTGGTATTCTCGACCAATGCGCGAGTGTCACGGAAATGCTCCGGCAACTCAATTGGGGATCGCTGGAGGAAAGACGACGTTCTTTTAATGAATTTCTGCTAAGGAAATTTAGAGGGCCGGAATTTGAAGCTGACTGTAGTACTATCTTCCTGCTGCCTACTTACATTTCGCGTCGTGATCATAAAGATAAACGAAATTAGGGCTCCTACGGAGGCATATAGGCATTCTTTTCTTCCTCGTTCTATTTGGGAGTGGAATAGGAAAAGAAATGCCTAGTAGTGGTACAGTGTGCCCTCCTCCACGCATCTTACGGTGGATTGCGGAGTATGTATGTAGATGTAGAGTGATCATGAGGATGAAATCAGAGAGATTAGAGCCCGCACAGAGGCATACCTAGAATCTTTTTTTCTGCGAAGCCGCGGTGGAGTAGCCGAGCGGTCTAAAGCACCTCGCTGCGGAGCGCGTGGTTGCTCGCCGTGGAGGTTCGAGTCCTCCCTGGGGCATGGGTGTGTGTGTTTGTTCGTAGGTTAGTTTACCTACGTTTAAGTAGTTTGTAAGCTACGGACTGATGACCACGCAGTTTGGTCCAATAGATTTACAGACATTTGAACATTTCTTTCTGCGAAGAATACGAGACTGGGAGGGATAACCGATAGTCGTATCCAAAGTACCGTCCGCCACACATCGTCAGGTGGCTTGCGGAGTATGGATGTAGATGTAGAGACCACGGAGACCCAGAGGCTATCGCTGGCATTCGAGGCACACAGCTTGTGTGGCCACAGCGGTACAAATGCACTACCATTAAAGAAACTCTGTTCTTTCAGGAATAGCTTCCGAGAGAGCTAATTCGTAAATCGGGAAGGGACCAGTGTTTTCCGCCCTCGCGGTGGGAGGAGGCCCGCGGTGATCGTGATCGTGCGGAGAGTAATGGCTGGCCGGCCGTAATGCGGCGACGACACTTATTCCTAATTAGGAAGGACGAGGCGAAAGGAAAAAGGAGCGCGCAGGGGAGGGCGGATTGTCTGTAATTGGAGGAAACAACGATAAAAGGCGCACGGAGGCGGGCAGGACTACTTTGGGCGCGGGGTGTGGCACCGGCCGAGGGCGTTGGTCGGAGCGTCGGGCCGGTTGGTAGGGGTGGGGGGCGGGAGGAGGCGAACAAAGCGTTTGACTGGGAGGAAGAGAGCGGCCGGGCGATTACGCAGCCACACCCAGCTGCGCTCGCGTGCGTCGGCGGTAGCAGTAATTGTCCAAAGTGGCCGCAGCCGGGTAGCGGCCAAATGATAGCCCTGCGCCGCGCACTGACTTATTACCGCCCGCGGAATCTCGGCCGCCGCCGATAGAGTGATAGGTGCGTTCTCGATGCGGCCCGCGATGGACGGTTCTGGGCAGTAAGTCACACGGGGGCCGCCACCTGCCGCCAGCGCCTCCCACCTGGCTGAGGCAACCCTTCCCTGCCTCCTCTTCCCCCTGCCTTCGGCTGACTTGACGGGCTGATGGGCGCCTGCCGGTTCCGTATCGACCGCCCATCGCAGGGGTCGCAGCCAACCGCTCGCCGGCGTAAAATGCGAGCGGATTGGCCCGGCCGTGGAAGCGGGCTGTTATTTTTTCGAGTCGGCGGCAGCGCCAACCCCATCATTTGGGCGGCCGCAATTATTTCGGAGCCCAGGGTTATGTTTGATGGGCAGGGAGCCAGCCGGCGGAGAGCGTAGCACGCCACGCCACGCCACGCTGTCTGGAGAGTTATGGCGGCCCGAGGGCATGCCGAGGCACCGGCGCAGCCTTCTAATGGCAGGGAAGCGGCCGGCCAGCCAGTCTGCTTAGCAGGCGGCGGGCGATCGGCTCGTAGCCTACCCATGTGGCCCCGAACGCGCCGTGTGAAACGATACACAGATACACAGGCGCATGCTGAGGTGGATGATGCGGAAACCGAGGATAGACAAAATAAGAAGTGATCTTATTAGAGGGCAGAGAAATGTAGTGGAGGCATCGAAGGAAGCTCAGGAACGAAGACTACACTGGTATGGACACGTGATGAGAAGGGATGAAGGATACCTATTACAGAGAACTATGGAGTTGCATGTGTAGGGCAGGAGAAGAAGAGACAGACCAAAGAGAAGATGGACGACTGCATCATTGAAGACCTGAGAGAGAAGGGACTGAACTGGGAGGACACGTGGGAGCGACAGAAATGGAAGGAAAAAATAACGAACAGCGACCCCTGAACTGGGACAAACTGAAGAAGTTCCGCAGAAAGTTCGGGGACATGTTATTTATTCAACAAGAACTTTTTCTGCAGCTTGTTCCAGTTCAGGGGTCGCTGTTCCTAATTTTTGCCTTTCATTTCTGTCGGTCCCACGTGTCCTCCCAGCTCAGTACCTTCTCTCTCAGATCTTCAACGATACAGTCCGTCCATCTTGTCTTTGGTCTGCCTCTTCTTCTCCTGCCCTCCACTTGTAACTCCATTGTTCTCTGTAACAGGAGTCCTTCATCTCTTCTCACCACGTGCCCGTACCATTGTAGTCTTTGTTCCTGGGCTTCCTTCGATGCCTCCACTACACTTGTCTGATCTTTAATAAGATCACTTTTTATTTTGTCAATCCTCGTTTTCCTCATCATTCACCTCAGAATACGCATCTCAGCCACGTTTAATTTCTTCTCCTGCACTTTCTTTAACAGGCCAGATCTCACTACCATACAATAGCTGGTCTCACCACCGCTTTAATTTTTTTCCTTTGGTTTTATTCTTTTGTTGCGTGACACACCTGATCCCCTTTTCCAGTTCGCCCATCCAGCCTGGATCCTGTGGATTATCTCTTTATCTAAATCTTTACTGGTTACATTGGAACCTAGGTACTTGAATTCTTCAACTCTCTCCAACTGATAATTTGCCAACATAATTTTCCCATCTCCACCAAACTACAGGTATTCGGTCTTCTTCCTGCAACCTCTCAGTCCTCCATTTTCCATCTGCTCCCTCCATCTCTCCGATGTTCTGCTTTCTCTTTGCTCTCCTCTACTATCACCACGTCATCTGCGCAACAAGCTGAAGCGGAGCGGCCGGACCCATTGAGGCGCTATGCTATGATGCGCAAGGCCATTCCCCGTCGGGGGTTCGAATCCCCCCTCGGGCTTGGATGTTTGTGTCGTCTTTAGTATAAGCTAGTTCATAAGTAGTTTTTAAGTTTAGGTACTGATGACTCCGCAGTTAAGTTCCATAATTTCTACAAACATTTGAACATTTCTGCAAAACAACCCGATCATAAAGCAAGGTCCTGCACTCCTTCCGTCAACACACCCACCACTATAATGAACAGGTATGGACTTTGTGCTGACCCTTAATGGAATGCAACCATGATAGGGAACTTCTCAGTCACTCGAACACTAGATTTTACTTCAACGTCTTTGATCAATCGAACATACTTTTCTGGCACACCCCTCGTTCTCAGGCTTCTCCACAGTACATCTCTTGGTACTGTATCATATGCCTTCTCCAGGTCTATAAACACTAGGTGCAGGCCTCTTTCTCGCTCCCCATACTTTTCCATCAGTTGTCTCAGGATAAAGGTTGCATCCATCGTTCCTCTCCCAAACTGCTTATCCGAGATTTCTGTTTCTTCCCCGATCCTTTTATCCATAATTTTCTCCCAAACCTGCATCGTATGGGATGTTAGCTTCATTCCCTTGTAGTTCTTGCACTCTTGAATACCTCCTTTCCCTTTGTATATTGATACCTCTGTACTTTTCCTCCATATCGCTGGTACTTTTTCTTCTTCATATATCTTCTTCATCAGTCCGCATAACAGGTCTCCTCCGGCCTCTCCCAGTGCCTTTCAAACTTCTACAGGCACGTTGTCTGGTTCTACCGCCTTTCCATTTTTCATTTTCCCTAACGCTTCAGATACTTCCTCTCTGGTGATATCTGTCGGAAAATTTTCGTTTGGCGTTCCCCTTCCTTGATCTTTGCTTGCGTGCTCCTCATTCAGCAACTTCTGGAAGTAAACTTAGTCGTGCCATCTTTGTCAAAAATCTGACTCATTCCCAAGCAATTTATTCTACAAGAACTACGCAGGATGAGAAAGCGTGGGAGTCGTGACAGGTTCCGTCCGACTGGTCGAATGCGGTAATCACACCAGTTTTCAAACACGGAAACAGAAGAGATTGTAACAACTATCGATGTATCTCTTTAATTAGCGTTCCGGTGAAAATATTCTCAGGTATTGTTGAAAGGAGAGTACGAGTATTAGGTGAAGACAAGTTGGATGAAAATCAGTGTGGGATTAGGCCTCTTAGAGGCTGCCACGACCAGATCTTTAGCTTGCGGCAAATAATGGAGAAGTGCTATGAATGGAACAGGGAATTGTTTTATAGATCCAGAAAAGGGTTATCACCGTGTTCCTAGGAGAAAGGTATAGTCAGTTCTACAAGATTATGAATCAGGAGGCGAACTTCTGCAGGCAAATGAAGGTCTTTACGTAGACTGTTAGGCAGCAGTTACAGTATATTGAAAATTACGTTCACGGTTCAGGGTAGTTTCAGGGGCAAGACAGAGCTGTACCCAGTCACCACTGTTGTCCATCTTTTCATGGATCAAATGTTGAAAGCAGCAGACTGGCAGGGTGGTGAAAACAAAATAAGCAGTATCGCATATGACTTGTTTGTGATGGCAGATTCGATTGAAAGGTTGCAATCCAATATATCAGAGCTCAATCAGAAGTGTAAGGGTTATGCTATGAAGATAAGCATCTCCAAAAGCAAAGTAATGTCTGAAGGAAATAGATTTCAACAGAGTGTGTGCCAAATAAGAGTAACGAAGTTAGAACAGGTAGCCGGTTACAAGTACCTAGGATGTCTTTTCTCACAGGATGGTAACTTGAATAAAGGTGCAGCAAAGATAATGCAATGCATGCTCATCTACGGTCTACTCTATTCTTCAAGAAGAAAGTCAGTACTAAGGCAAAGTTAGCAGTCCATCGCTCTATCTTTCGACCAACATCGTTGTATGGGAGAGCAGGGTGGATACAGGTTACGTTATGTATAAGGTTGAGATTACAGATATGAAAGTAGCAAGAATGATTTCAGGTAATAATTGATGGGAAGAATGGCAGGAGGTTGTCAGTAATGAGGAAATCAAAGAAAAACGGAATGATCACCATAAATGAAGTGGTTAGAGCGAACAGGATGAGTGATGAGGTCATGTTACACGCATAGGAGAAGCAAGGTTCCTTAAGAGATTCATTGGCTCGACAGCGGAAGGTGAGAGAAGTCGAGGTATACCAAGCAGAAAATATTTACACTGCTGGCCATTAAAATTGCTTCACCAAGGAGAAATGCAGATGATAAACGGGTATTCATTGTACAAATATATTATACTAGAACTGACATGGGATCACATTTTCACGCAATTTGGGTGTATAGATCCTGAGAAATCAGTACCCAGAACAACCCCCTCTGGCCGCAATAACGGCCTTGATACGCCTGGGCATTGAGTCAAATAGAGCTTGGATGGCGTGTACAGGTACAGATGCCCATGCAGCTTCAACACGATACCACAGTTCATCAAGAGTAGTGACTGGCGTATTGTGACGACCCAGTTGCTCGGCCATCATTGACCAGACGTCTTCAGTTGGTAAAGATCTGGAGAATGTGCTGCCCAGGGCAGCAGTCGAACGTTTTCCGTATCCATAAAGCCCCGTACAGGACCTGCAAGATGCGGTCGTGCATTATCCTGCTGAAATGTAAGGTTTCGCAGGGATCGAATGAAGGGTAGAGCCACGGGTCGTAACACATCTGAAATGTAACGGCCACTGTTCAAAGTGCCGTCGATGCGAACAAGAGGTGACCGAGACGTGTAACCAATGGCACCCCATACCATCATGCCATCGGGTGATACGCCAGTATGGAGATGCTGAATACACGCTTCCAATGTGCGTTCACCGTGATGTCGCCAAACACGGATGCGACCATCAATTATACCATAAACAGAACCTGGATTCATCTAAAAAAAATGACGTTTTGCCATTCGTACACCCAGGTTCGTCGTTGCGTACTCCATCGCAGGAGCTCCTGTCTGTGATGCAGCGTCATGGGTAACTACAGCCATGGTCTCCGAGCTGATAGTCCATGCTGCTGCAAACGTCGTCGAACTGTTCGTGCAGTTGGTTGTTGTCCTGCAAACGTCCCCATATTTTGACTCAGGGATCGAGACGTGGCTCCAGGATCCGTTACAGCCCTGCGGATAAGATGCCTGTCATCTCCACTGCTAGTGATGGCGTTCTGTATTGCCCTCCTGAACCTACCGATTCCATATTCTGCTAACACTCATTGGATCGCGACCAACACGAGTAGCAATATCGCGATACGATAAACCGCAATCGCCATAGGCTACAATCCTTTATCAAAGTCGAAAACGTGATGGTGCGCATTTCTCCTCCTTACGCGAGACATCACAACAACGTTTCACTAGGGAACGCCGGTCAACTGCTGTTTATGTATGAGAAATCGGTTGGAAACTTTCCTCATGTCAGCACGTTGTAAGTGTCGTCACCGGCGCCAATCTTGTGTGAATGCTCTGAAAAGCTAATCATTTGCATATCACAGCATCTTCTTCCTGTCGGTTAAATTTCGCGTCTGTAACAAGACATGTTCGTGGTGTAGTAATTTTAATGGCCAGGGGTGTAGTTTCGATGAAGAATGATTTTGAAGTAAAAGGCTTAACATCCGACGTGGCTTCAATGTTAGCACTCAATAGGGAATCATGGAGGAATTTTATTAGCGGTACTATGCTCCAGACTGAACGCTGAAAGGCATAATCAATTTCTAATGACGTTGATGATGATGACAAGAACTAAAAATTGTACAGATGTCATACATATTGCATTTGTAAGAGAACCTCTTAAAGTTTTTATTTATTTATTTATTCATTTTTTTTTACAAACTTTCTAGATGCCATGACTGACCCAGAAGATGCCAATAAGGTAATGGAATTCTTGCCATATCCGTCCCAGCATGGCATCCTCGACTGTGGAAGTCGCTTTCCGTAACCTCTCCCGGAGCATTGCTACATGGTAGACTCGGTACATACACCAGATCCTTAATGTGTCCCCACAGATAAAAAGTCATACGAAGTGAGACCTGGTGAAACAGCTGTCCCCTTCCATAACACGGCCAATCGATCGATGCGGCGGCTCCGTGTTCAGAAACTTAACGACGAAAATGAGGTGGAGCCTCATCCTGCTGATAGATGAACGGAGAGTACGACTGCATTGGAGGCATCGGCCATTGCTGCAACATGTTCAAGTAAAGCTATCTAGTGACAGAATGGCCCGTACAGCTTTCGGCGTTTGGGCGACACTCGCTCAAATTCAATGCATTCGTGTGGATGCTTTTTACCCCAGATTTGAAAATTATCTCTGTTCTCTTTCCTACTAGTGTGAAAAGTGGCTTCGTTGCTAAAAATTAATCGATCAACAATGCCCTCCCTATCCTCATTCAATTGTTGCAACTGCGAACGAAACTCAAAACGCTTGTCTTTTTCGTCGTTATTGAGCTTCTGCACTAGTTACAATCTGAATGGCTTTCCTTGTTGGTGGCTTCTTACCGTACTTGATTCTAAATATCCGTTGAACAGCTGTAGCACACTTGTTATTGTCGAACTCTAACACACAGAGAGCTCGCTCCGCACCTGAGCTAGCGATAATTGGGACTAGCGCTGACTATCGGCAAATGACCAAACTACGCAGTGGCGGTATACATGAAAAATAAATAAATAAATAAAAATAAAACTAATCTGTCAGGGTTTCTCTTCAAAATGATAGATGCATGATACCAGCACTGTGTTTGTTTCTTGTGCAATAAATAACTGAAAATGTTCCCTTACTACGAACACGCACCTAAAGTGACGTACGGACACTTTTGCCATTCTAAATAACCTGTTCCTAATAAACCAGAGTTAATGCCGATACAGTATGACAGCCACAAAAGAGGTACAAACAAATACGGAAACACGACGTGAAAAACATACACTGAGGCCACAAAAGTAATGGCATAGCTGCTAATGTCGTGTCGGAGCACCTTTGGCCCGACGAAGTGCATCGCATGCACTCTGCAAGTCACTGGAAATAATTAATAAAATTTTCCAGATTGTGAGACCGCATTGTGAATCTTTACGAATCTGCCACAGTTGTAAATGGCCGCTGTTGCAAGGGGCCTTCTCGGTATTTGTCAGACAAATACACAGAAGGTCACTTGCAACAGTGACTGAAACGTCGGGCAGATTCGTAAAGACTGATAAAGCGGTCTCACAATTTGGTGACAATGGCCTACGGTTACAAGTCACTCCAAGTTAAGAGCCGTCCATTATTGCTAAGTTTGGCGGTACAAAACTTTGAACGTCTCAATAGATGTGCAATAGCATTCATGTTGTGCGATCTAGGAGTGCTAATCAATCCCTGAAATTGTCCAGCATCATCATCATATCAGACTGATTATGCCTTTCGGCGTTCAGTTAAAATTTTCAAATGTTTGTAGAGCTTATGGGATTCGAACCGTCGACGGGGAACGGCCTCGCTCATCGTAGCATATGTGTTCGGCCGCTCCGCCGCGACTCAGCGTGCAGTCTCTTGCATAGTATCCCATATAAAATTTCTCCTTAATTCCCTATTCAAAGCTCACGGAGGCAGTGGCGTAGCTATGTCACCAAGGGCCCCGGGGCAAAAATGACATTGGGACCCTCTTTACACTAATAATGTATAGATGCAAAACTACATCATCAGTTCTTTACCGCCCACTGGAAAACGTAATAAGGCAAACCTAAGTAACCAAGTAAATTATTATGTGTCACGCAGCAGATAAAATTTAATCGTACTTTATAATATAAGTGTGAATGTTTGTTTATTATGCTTTCACGCAAAAATTACTAGCTGATTTGGATGAAATTTTGCAGAGGGATAGAGAGAGTTGGACGTGGGTAGGACATGCAGATGAAAATGCGCATGGGATATTTTTCATCAGCGGTGACAGCAGGCGCACTTTTGTCAGTGCCGACAACTCACTCTCGCTAAACTACTGTGCTGTTAGCTTATTTCGTTGATAGCCCAGTGAAAGAAGGTAAATAGGGAAAATATTCGTGTAGGATGGTTTTATCAAAAGTAAGTTGCCGGATTTTGTTTGATGAAAAAACACTTTGGTTTGAGCCGTGCCCTCACCAGGCTTCTTGAAGTATAAATTAGTGCGTGGACAGGAAAAAGTAATAAGTAAAATTATTAAGTCGATATCTTCTCTTATTATCGTGACAGTTGGGTAGAGGACAGCGTCTTGATGCACAATTCACTACTGAGACAAAGCAATTATTATATGAAACTTCTGATCCGTGAATGAAATTAAACCTTTAAATGGCAGAATAAACAAATAGTGTGCGGGTAGAAACGTACCTTAAAAGATTGCGTGAAGTGCTGAATTCTCGCCATTACTTTAAAGCACAGTGAAGTTGTTTGTTTTTCACATAGAAGAACTGAGCAGAATGCGGCGGAGGGTATACTGTTAGTATGAACGTAAACTGAAGAGCGAATAGTTCTTATGGTATGGGAAGGCGCCGTTCCCAGAAAAAAGCCACAGAATGCCGAATCCATTTCCCGCCTTCTATTGCAAGGTAGTATGTAGAAAGGTATGTAGATTCTGTCCGGTATTTCTTTCAGTATTAACGCATTTGTGGAAAATAAACATGCCTGATTCCTGGCGCAACGCATTTTGTGGAAAATGCAGACTCTCTAGGTCTGTCTGCGCAGTACGTCATCTGTGATTTATGAGGTGCTCTGTCGGTATAACTTTTAAAACACCTTGTAATTTCCTTTTGCGACATAATGGGGTAGACAGAGTGGGGGCTCGCTTTCTCGCTATTCGTTTTGCAGGCGCACAAAGAACGGCAACGCCTGACCATTCCAGTGGTCTACCCTTCCCCGCACCTTCTGCCCTCCAAACCCCCTCCCCCCTTGCTGTTATCACCTGTCACATACCCACAACAAATAATATGCCCAATACTGTTTTACTGACTAAAATATGCTGTATACATTTTTTGTCTTAGTCCATTCTATTAACATATTGGCTGCCAAAGGTATACTTGGGTTACCGAACCCCGGGGACTACTTACTATTTCCAAATTCTGCTTTAGTTTGCTTGAAGTAAGCTATGTAAGTACAAATAAGTTAAAAATATTGCAATTTAGTACCTTAGTTTATGTTTTTTCTGTGAGTTACATGTGACTCACATGGCGCAAGAGTAAAGTGCCAGGTGTGTCATTTGCTATGTCGCTAATAATTTTGTGTTGGTACTCCTGTAAGTCTTTCATTCTACAACATTATTTGCGTACAGTTCCATTATTGTTTTTCTGCATTTTTACTACAGTCTTTATTCAGTGTCGTTTGCTCCGTAACACAGTGATATTGTAGCAGGAGAAAGTGTCTCGTAGAAGTTATATAGATCAACAAAGGCATGTACAGAAGCTTTTAAATGAGGTGATGGATATAAGTGAAGAAAATGAAGATACTACTGAAATGGAAAAATAAGAGGAATGTGTGGATGCTGAGTACTGTTCATGGAGAGAAAGAAGCTGAAGTTCAAACCAAGAGGGGCGCAAAGGAAAAAAAACAGCAATGATAACTGACTATTATCAGTCATTTATGGATCTGTCTCACCAAATGAAGTCCTATATTGCCTAAAACAGGGTGTGAAATGGTACAGGAAGCTTGCAATAGAACCGTTGACAGGGTCAGCACTGGTAAATGCTCTTGTGATTTACCGATACATCAGCAACATGATCATCTCAATCACAGAATTCAAAGAGGAAGTGACTTTGAGACTACTCCATACAGAAGATGTCGATGCCCCTGAGAAATCTCTCACCGTAGCCACCGAGCTGCCTGCAGATTGTGCTCTTGTGTGGGATCAGCAAGTCATACGTGTATGGATACTACGAAAAAATGAAGAATAGATTTGGACGAGAGCAAGCTGTCAAGAAATGCAAACAAACTACATGGAAATGTAAGAAATTGTGACTCATATTTTTGCGAAGAGTGTTTCTTCATTAAGTACAGTGCATGCATGTGTTAGAGATACAAAGTGGAATTACCCATTTTTTTCAGTCTGTTTCACTGCTGTTGCAATTAGAGTTGGATAATTTAATTAAAACTGTATGTGATATACAATCTACTGTATAGGTAATATGTAACACCAAATAATAAATTGTTAAAAAAAGGAAACTCCAACATGACTGGGTCATGTGAGTTATATATAATTCACGATTACAAGTGCCAATAACTACTCTTGAGCTCTTGAAAACTGGAGACCACGAACATGATTTGTTACCGGGGCCATAACGTACTGTAACACCAAGTCACAGCAGGCGACTGTGAGTTACAACTGCACCACGGAGCTTTAAATAGAAAAATGTCGATGAGTTGTATTTACTTAACGTGGCCCTAAGAGAAGACTTTCTGTGACTTATATGTAACTCACGTGGCAGTCAATGTGTTAAAACATTGTTTTCTAAAAGTTGGGAATTTTTCTATTTCTTGTAACACGAATACTATTAGTCCTTGAAAAAAATTCATAATTATTGTTCGCGCCTCACTGTGTATCGCGAGCTTAATGAGTGGCGGTTTTCAAGTCGTGGGGATTAGGTTCGTGTTTCTTCACGCACCAAAGTCAGAGTGAAAGAATACCTACTTGAGTAATAGAATGCTTCAAACTGTTAGATTGCAGATGTTGGCAAAGATATGATTCTGATCGGTAATTATCGGTAAGCGTTTTCGTGACTTTAGTACATTATAGTAATAATATGGATACACAATTAAAAAGTAGTCAATTTTATTTTAACAATTATTTTACAATATTTTCCTGGTTTTGGTTTTTGCAAAATCATCAATAAGGTCTGTTAAATCTAGACTTGATGCAGCCTTGTTTTCGATTGCTATGAGTGCCAAACGTCCGAGTCGAGCTTGAGCCATACTGTACCTCAGATGCGTTTAGAAAATTTTTAATTTGCTGAACGACCTTTCGGCTACTGCAGAAGAATAAAACTGCGATAAATACTTCCGTAACCTCACATTCTAATAATGCATATTTTGTTATAATTTCCTTACATAATTGACGAACTGTCCATGTTGTGGTCAATTCGGCAGGTGAATTAAAAGTCGAAATTCCTTCATTCAACTGAAATATTATATACAGTATAACGTCTATTATCCGAAGTAATTTGGGGACATGGATATTCGGAAAACCGTTTTATTCGGATATTCGAACATTACACTTCTATTTGCCAATACTATTTGGAGGAGCACGATCCTTCACATTGCACGCCGCAACACTTGGAAGACGCAGCTTTGATGCTGCCGCTACTTCTGCCGACTGAAGTGTGCCGATTGTTGGACACATTGACTGGCAGCACGTCTTGTGAAGGCCCAATTAGAAGCAGCCAATGGTCCAGTGCGGCTACTATGGGAAACTTAGTTTGAGGGAAGGGGATATGATGGACGATAGGGAGGGAGGGTACAAAAATTTAAATAAAAAATTCAACGCTCTACTGAAACTTTTTTCGGTCGTCGTTCACGAAGGCCGGGGGGCCCCTGGAGCTCGGAGGCCCCGGGGCACTGCCCCGCCTAGCCCTATGATAGCTACGCCACTGCACGGAGGTACGAGCTTACGGAATAGGTACCCAGATATGTGAATGGCTCGCAGACTACTTACGTAATATAACCAAGTACGTTGTCCTCGATGCGTCGAGAGTAGGGTACTGTCAGGGGTACCCCAGGGAAGTGTGATAGGACCTTTTTCTCGTATTGACCAATTAGAATCACGTTAACAACTTCTTCCTTAGTTGTTGTTTTTCCAGTATTCCCTCATTTTCTCCCTATGAGCATACATTGATGCTTCAGTCTGTAACAGTCAGCCACTGTGATACTATCAATGACTAGAACAATGACAGCAAATACTTATGTTATAATTTTGAATTCTTGTATAACGACATGTTAAGCTATTAGCTAATCTCTGCTAACGCTTGATAATGGTAAATGACCGAAACCGGTAGCACTGAAAAAAATAAACAGCTATGGTCAGTATGTCGTTCTGCAGTTATCTAAAAGCTGTTATGCCCTATCTGTTCAACATTCCCAAGGAGTTTTGTTGCTGGACTTTTTGGAGGATTCAACCATCAATGCTGCGCGGTACTGTGCCACTCTGTCGAAATTGAAAGAGGCCTGGCCTTCTCAGGTCTGGCATTCTGCTGTTGGATGACAGTTGGGAGCGCCTGCACCATCCGCCATAGAGTCCTGATCTCGCACCAAATGACTTCCGGCTTTGAACAAGACTCTCGGCGGAAGGCGCTTCGGAAACAATGCTGACGCCAAACAAGCTGTTCAACGCTTCTTGCGTATGCAACGCCCTGATTTTTTCCTGTACGGCTTTTTGAAGCTTATAAAGCGGTGTGACAAATGTCTCAATGTACTGGCGAGATACTGGCAGAAGTGATGATGACGAACCGTGAGTCGTGTCGGGATAGTGGTAGAGCGCTTTCCCGCGAAAGGCAAAGGTCTGATGTCCGAGTCCCGGTTCCGGCACACAATTTTCAAGAAGAATGTTGTTTACGAAGTGCAGAGACAGATGAATGTTTCAAATTACATCAGTCTCGTGGAATTAAATGAATATATAAATAAATAAGAGAGGAGAGAGAGAGAGAGAGAGAGAGAGAGAGAGAGAGAGAGAGAGAGAGAGAGAGAGAGAGAGAGAGAGAGAGAGATCGCAGTTGGAAGGAAATTTTGTGTCTGAGTCGAGAATGAGTGGTTGTGGAAAACGACATCAAACAACAATGGGCCTGGACAATGTAAATGCCAGATTCCGTACCCGCAACGAGCCTGTTTTTTTTTCCAGTGCATCTCAAGTGAGTGGTGTACAGGTTGCGCTACAGGAGCGCATGTATTATTCACGACACGCGCGTGCGCAGCCACATTTCTGCTTTGCGCCCACGTGATTGTGCGTCGGTGGCTCTGTGCACTAGTACTTGCTGTACACGTGACGGAGGAGACTGCTGGCGCAGCCAAGCGGCAACGCCAGGCAGCTGATCGAAGCAGCAAAACTGTACGAAGTGACAATGTGTCATCTGCCAGTAGCAAAGAGACGCGTGGAAATCGGATACAGAACGCAGTGCCATCGATGGCAAGCAACGAAATTGGTAAGAGTGGTGCTGTCGAAACCTGCCACAAAGAGTATGACAGGATCGCTTGACATCATCGAGAAATTAAGAAATTAGGCGATGCTAAAAGACTACAAAATGTAATGAGAGATCTTTGTATAATGTTTGTAAATCTATCGGAACAAACTGCGTGGTCATCAGTCCGTAGCTTACAAACTACTTAAACCTAGGTAAACTAACCTAAGGGCAACACACACACCCATGCCCCAGGGAGGACTCGAACCTCCACGCGGGCAACCGCGCGCTCCGCAGCGAGACGCTTTAGACCGCTCGGCTAGAGATCTTTGTACGTCCATCTTGTCTTAGACGGCTCAATGCGGGACATATCGAGGATGTCGCGGAGGAGTAAGATCACGTGACTCACTGTACTAGTTACTGGAGGAAAGAAATTTTGGCGAGCACTGTCGGTCTACTCATTTACTTTTAAAGTAACATATCTAATATGGGAGATGAATTTGACAGACCACTGAAAGACCTAAGTCGAAACAAGGCCCCTGGATTAGATGATATTCCCTCAGAGCTACTGAAATCTCTGGGAGAATCAGCCATGACAAAACTGTTTCACCTGGTGTGTAAGATGTATGAGACAGGCGAAGTACCCTCAGACTGTAAGAAAAATGTTATAATCCCCATTCCAAAGGAAGCAGGCGCAGACAGTTGTGAAAACTACAGAACCTTTAGTTTAATAAGTCATGGTTGCAAAATATTAACACGAATTATTTACAGAAGGATGGAAAAGCTGGTAGAAGTCGACCTCGGGGAATTTCAGTTTGGGTTCAGGAGAAATGAGGAACATGGGAGGCAATACTACCTTTACGGCTTATCCTAGAAGATAGATTAAGAAAAGGGAAACCTACATATCTAGCTTTGTAGATTTGGAGAAGGCTTTTGACAATGTTGATTGGAATAAACTCTTTCAAGTTCTGAAACAAGCAGGAGTAAAATATAGGGAGCGTAAGGTTATTTACAACTTGTACAAAAACCAGACAGCGGTTGTCAGAATTCAAGGGCATGAAAGGGATGTAGTGGTTGGGAAGGAAGTGAGACAGGGTTGTAGCCTTTCTCCAATGTTATTCAATTTGTATATTGAGCAAGCTATAAAGGAAAGCAAGGATAAATTTGGAGAAGGAATTAAAGTTCATGGTGAAGAATTAAAAACATTGCGTTTTGCCGACGAAATAGTAATTTTGTCAGAGACAGCAAAGGACCTGGAAGAGCAGTTGAACGAAATGGACAGTGTATTGAAAGGAGCATATATGATAAACATCAAAAAGAGGAAAACTAGGGTAATGGAGTGCAGTCTAAGAAAATCAGGTGATGCTGAAGGAATTAGATTAGGTAACGAAACAATAAAGGAGGTAGATGGGTTTTGTTACTTGCGCAGTAAAATAACAAATGATGATCGCAGTACAGAGGAAATAAATGCAGAATGGTAATGGGTAGAAAAGCGTTCTTGAAAACTAGAAATTTGTTAACATCGAATATTGATTTAAGCCTAAGGAAGTCCTTTCTGAAGGCATTTGTAAGGAGTGTTGCCTTATATGGGAGTGAGGCATGGACGATAAACAGTGCGGACAGGAAGAGGATTGAGGCTTTTGAAATATGGTGCTACAGAAGAATGCTGAAGATTAGGTGGGTGGATCGCGTAACTAATGAGGAGGTACTGAACAGAATTGGGGAGAAAAGAAATTTCTGGTTTTGCTCGCTTTATTTCTTTGTGATTCACGCTAGGAAATGTCCAAATGGTTGTGAATGTATGGGACTTAACTGCTTCGTTATTAGTCCCTAGGCTTACAAACTACTTAAACTAACTAACCTAAGGACAACAGATACACCTATGCCGGAGGGAGGAGTCGAACCTTCGACGGTGAACGGCCGGTGTTTTCTTCGACGACTGGGGTTGGACAGAGTATACGGTACTGTTCCAGCATGTAGAATCTTCAAATAGAATCCCAACAGCATTCGATGTTTACTTGCTGAAGACAAAATGTGATTATGGCAACTGAAGGTGGATGAAAACCTCATACGTGTTTTGCCATAAGAAAATACAATTTAAAATGAGCCTGGTTACTATATTTATTAAACTAAAACAACAATCCACAGTCGCGGAGCTGAAAATTGCAATAGCAATGGATAAATTAATGCGAACAATTGGCTGTGCTCCGGTAAATTGCCAGTAAAAGGGATTGTCAAAGGTGAGAAACAGTAGACACAGCAGAAGGAAGCTTGCACAGTGTGCTCGCGCGGAAAGCAGTGCACTGAGTGATGGGTGCCGCCCTGACAGCCGGCGACAAATGGCTGCCAGCTGTTCAGCAGCAGCGGCAGCAGTGCAGCGGCGAGACGTGGCGCCCGCCCGCCTGCTCCATAGATGTTAATGCGTCGGCTCAATTTAAATATTAACGCTGGCCGCGGCAGTGACGTCGGCTTCGACCGCGGCGGCGCCGAGGCCTTGAAGGACGGCCGGCTGCCACGAGGGCCTCTCGGCCGCACAAAGCGCACGCCCCCTCCCCTCCACTCACTTCCCCCTCCCCCTTCCACCAACGCGGCACTTGACGCCTAATGCACTAGCGAGGTGGTCCCTGCTAACACTCTAGGCGGATTTGTTCCCTGTATGCATCATCATATTTATCCTTAATATCGTACGAGGAGCATCCGGAAAAAAAGCTTTCCTATGTTGCTTCCTTCAGTCTGGTCAAAACAATTACGGGATCAGTTGAGATATCTACGTTCTGAAGTATTGTCATCGGGAAATGATCTACTATAGTTCGTTGTCTGTCTGTCGGTTCTACAGTGACAACAACATTACGGCAACCGACACGGTAGTAATGACAGAAAGTTGCTGCAGATGGGGTTGGTGTTGACTGGAGTTTACTAAAGGAATTACTGAAACACTTGGATTTAGATAGTGTAGTGAGCAGGTAGTGCAATGCCAACAATATGACTTACCCAAAGCTATGGCATGCGGAGCCTATGAAGATTCGAAGCAGGGCAGGCACAAAGGGAGGTGGATGCAGCTATTGGAGTGCCCCAAAGTGTAATTTAAAGGACCTCGACGCGATTTCATACAACAGGAACCGCTAAGAGAAGGCAAGGCCAAGGTCGCCGACGGGTAACATCAGCAAGAGATGACCGTTATCTCCGGTTAACAGCCCATCGAGACAGGAGGATGAATGCAACTCAGCCGCAAAGTACCCTCCAGGCAGCAACAGTAAGCGCAAGCGTCCTCGGGAATGTGGCTTATGTTGTCTGTGTCCTATTAAAACTACGACACCGTTTAGCCAGTATAAACTTGGTTGAGGTTCATCAAGATTGGAGTCGTAACGACTGGCGCCGTGTTCTATTCAGATGAATCAAGATTTTGTGGCCATCCGGACAATCGTTTTTGTCTGATCTGGAGGAAACGTGGAACCCAGAACAATCCTGTTTACGCCACGTTGAAGTGGCGCAGAGCTCTAAGGCGCCTTGCTCGTCGAGGTTCGAGTCCTCCCTTCGGCATCGGTGTGTGCCTTGTACTTAGCGTTAGTTTGTAAGCCTAGGGACTCATAACCGCAGCAGTTTAGCCCCTTACATTTACAAACATTTGAACATTTGAATCCTGCTTATGTGCAGGGTACACCTCCATATCGTGGTAGTAGACGAATGGTGAGGGCAGGAGTCAGTATTGGCGGACGTTCAGAATGTCGTTCAGAATGGCACTTTGACTGCGTAGAGGTATATAAAGAAGATCTTTCGGCCGCTTGTTGTGCCCTATGGTGGTACCATAGTAGGTGGATTCCTTCTGATGGACGCAGAGCTGCACTGGTAGACAACATGCTTGAAATTGAGGGAATTGAACGAATGCAGTGGCGTGCTTGATCACAGGACTTAAACCCGATTGAGTATGCCTGGTTTGTTCAAATGTTTGTAGAGCTTATGGGACTTAACTACGGGGTCATCAGCCCCTAAACCTACAAACTACTTATGAACTACCTTATACTAAAGACGGCGGCACAAACACCCAAGCCCGAGGGGGGATTCGAACCCCCGACCACAGCGGCCGTGCAGACGAATGCAGGACCCTTGCCACGCCGGACATTTGCCACAACTGACCCTTCGCCAGATAATAGGATTAGCGGCCCCTCAGGCAAGGGACGCCCTTCCACGTACTCCTGCTGTTTGCTTCCAAACCACCTCACCGATCTTACTTGATACAGCCCATACGGAAGAGATTTTTTTCTTCGACATCTCGCCGAAATGTACGACTTCTTTTCAATATGCCGAAATCGCAATATTTATAACTATTGAGAAACTAAAGCAATTAGTTCTTCCAACCACAAATATGGATCCTTTCTCCCTCCGTCTGTATGGTAGCTTTCTTCCACACTTACTGATTGCAATAGAAACAGTCCATCGCTACGGAAGAAACACGGGAGGAACTATATGAAGATAATTCGAATGTTCGCTGATCGTTCAAGTTGATCACTACTTTTGTACATATATAAATTGCTACAACTGCATTAAAAATAGAGGAAAGAAGAACGATACACTCCATGAATTTACTCTCTTGTGGCGAAACAATAGTTAATAAAGTGTAATGGGGAAATGTTCAAAACAATGACAGAAAATTCGTTTGCAAAACAGAGGTAAGAGCGTCTATGTTTGACAGATTACCTAATGTCGACATACAATTTTGAAATATTTGAAATAAGGAAATGAAAGAATACAGAATGTTATGCTTGTAACGTAGACTCTTGTTCTACATTTTTTTAGCTCTACTGAGTCGCAGAGAAAGCATCCTAATTTTTTTAAGGGAAAAGCCATAATTCCTATGATCTGCAATATAAAAGAAACAAAAAGCACAACTTAAGGAAATCGTAATGTAATTTGTGTACTAGCTCACAAGCGAAACTGAAGTCGATAGTTCCTGTGAGTTAGTATGAGCAGATGATATACTCGACAACTGGAATAAATTAATGACTCCGTTTACCGACCCCCGCACTTTCATGATACAGCCACTAAACGGTTCATAGAAAACTTGAGTCTCGTCACAAATAGGTACTCTACTAATACAATTATAATTGGAAGTGACTTAAATCTACCATCCGTATGTTTACAGAACTACACCTACAGGTAGGGTGGCAGATACAGCTTCTTAAATTGTTCTAAATGCTTTTTTTCAACAATTAGTTCACGAGCACATTCAAATTGTAAATGATTTAGAAAACACACTTGAGCTCTTAGTCACAAATACTTCCGAGCATCACGACGGATACAAGGGTAAGTGAACATAAAGTTGTAGCAAGCTCAATTCCGTAAGAAAGATATTTACCAAAACTAAACGCTAAATACATAAAAAAGATAAATATTCGGTTGACATCTTCCTAAGAGACAGTCTCTATTTTTTAAAAATTAACTGTATAAGTGTACAACGTATGTCACTTACATTCAAAGAAATAGTATCAACAGTACTGGAGGGATTCCTACCAAATATATTAATGAGAAACTAATCTGGTCCCCCGTGGAACACAGAACAGACAGCTTTTGCAGGAAATTTAGACGAATGCAAAATTCCAAAATTTACCGAAGTTTCACTGAAGCTAGAAATTTAGCGCGGCCTTCAATGCGACATTCATTTAATAGTTTCACGACGAAACTGTTTGTAGAAATGTGGTGGAAAATCCAAAGAGATTCTGGTCCTATGTTATTTACACCTGCGGAAAGACTAAGTGAATGCCTTTATTGTACGATAGCGACGGTAATATTACTGATGACAGTGATACTAAAACGGAGTTATTAAATGCAGTTTTTCAAAATTCTTTCACCAAAGGAGACAAAGGAAATATTCCACAATTCGAAATGAGAACTGCTGCAAACATAACATGTAAATAGATACCCTTGGTGGTGAAAAGCAAATAATTTTATCAAATAAGTGCTGTTGCAGACGAAATGATAAAATATGTTTTCAAAAAGTTTCTAATGCATAAGAAAAATACGTCTAATACGTAGCAGCATTAGAAGGAAGTGTGTGGGGTAAAAATCGTAGAGGGAGACCGAGGGACGAATACAGAAAGCAGATTCAAAAGGATGTAGGGTGCTGTTCTTATTCTCAGATGAAGACGCTTGAACAGGACACGGTAGCGTGGAGACCTGCATCAAACCAGTCTGCGGACGGAAGACCACAACAACAACATCATTTGTTTATGACATTCTTTTGTAACAATTATTTTTGAACAGTAAGCTCCTTGCCTTGTTTCAATAGCTTTTACTGTCCTGATTAAAGATAATCAATAACATGGTGAGAAACTTTAGTTTTTAAGGACTACAGCTAAATGTACTTCATGAGATATGCAGCTACAGTACATTTATTTCTATCTTTGTCTAATTTGGGAGATATGGGAATTGTTTCAAAATTATAGCTGCCGAACTTGTCAAGCTTAGGAGCAGATTTTTTTAGGGTGTCTCTTTTAGGTGCAATTCAGATGTTCAGATTCTTTTTAAAGCCTAAA
This sequence comes from Locusta migratoria, assembly GCA_026315105.1. NCBI lineage: Eukaryota > Metazoa > Arthropoda > Insecta > Orthoptera > Acrididae > Locusta > Locusta migratoria. Next base: position 93,827,200 of record CM048747.1, on the reverse strand, counting down.
GTGTACCTTATCAGTTTAACAAAAATGAGATTTTTAAGAGCTAGTTGTGGCTCTGAAGTGACAGGAAATAATTTTAGAACTCACAATATTTGACGGTATGGCCATAATATTAGAAAAAAAATCTCTTAACATGTAAACTATGGGAGTTTTTACCTAAGTAGGAAATTGCAAATTGAAAAGTGGTAGATTTACTATAAAATCTGGTTGTTAGAGGATCATTTGAGTGATGTTTAATGTATTTGCTTCGTTGAGTCAAATTTCACTGCGTATTGATTAAACGCTAATGAACCGAACTGGGACCAGCTAGTTTCATCATTAAGTTATTTAAAGATACTGACGTCTGATACCCTCTTTATTTTTACAACTAATAAAGGTCGCATCGTTAGGTGGTCATCACAGATGTTCTCTATGTTCAATATGTCTCCGTTCTTCGAAAGCAGTTTTCTCTTGCAATGACCCTATTTTCGGCGTAAGCACATTCACTCCTTATTATCGCATAACCATTGTAATGGGCAAAAGGCCTGCACCGTGACTGGCACGCCGCAGACCACTCGGCCAGTCCCTAAACCTACAAGCTACTTATGAACTACCTTATACTAAAGACAGCACAAACATCCATGCCCGAGGAGGGATTAGAAACCCCGACGGCGGACTGCCGCGCGCAACGCAACATGGCGCGGCAGGTGTCTGGTTTGCATTTGGCAGATGCACTGCAGTACCTCCCTCAACGGTTGGCGTGCTGATTATTGCACGGCTAGATATGAATCAAGAGCTTATTTTTAGCCTCATACTGTCCATGCAACAGGTGATCACACACCATATTACAGGGGAACGACAATGACTCTTTCACTGTAATACTAGCCCCATGTTTCCTAGCTCTGAGTAAAAGCCATGTAAAGTAAATCGTCGAGACAGCAAAATATACTGTATGACACACAATTTATAATTGTATGCAATATTTGAATAAAATGTGTTACCGTATTTGTAGAGTGTATGACTCCTTAACTGATGCCCTAAAAGTAAATAATTGTGCAAGATCCACTGATGTTTTGAATGATTTTTTTTACCAAGGGGGATCACCTTCTTCGTTTATTAATTTACTAGCTGAAAACCCGGCTTTTCCCGGGTATTTATTTATTTATTTATTCCTGCTTTGAGTTAGTATTTCTCCTATCCCTTCTCTCTCTGTCCATCTCCTTTTTCCTAAAAACATGTTATATTTATCGGAGAATAAATAAGAAATAAGGCTGTCTCGCATAATGTAAAAAATTATAAGTATGTTGTACAATTGTATAATTTTGCAGTTATGTATTCATTTGTATAAGTGCTGTAGGTCTGTATTAAAGGAAATTTCGTTTTTTCTGCTTTATTTATTTATTCTTACATTTCCTTATTCGTATGCTTATTTTTACAGAGAAAGAGCTGAAGATATTGTAGCACGCATAGACCAAAGATATGGTCTGTGGCATCACGTTTCGCTGTATGTAACCTCCTTGCTACAGAGTCGCAAACGTCTTCGCTGGCCTTCAGTCCGAATTTTTTTATAATTTGACGACTTTCAACCATGATATCTTCCACCCCATTATAGCTATCGGCATGTAACTGCTATGGTGTACAACGGGAGACTTCGGACAACAATTACACACAAACCATTCGTTTGCGTTCTTTAGTTTTCGCTGCAAAGCAAAATATTAACACACACACACACAGACACACACACACACACACACACACACACACACACACACACACACACACACACAACACACACACACAAACGTGTAATTTTATATACAATGATAACTTTCCATCCCAATATACTCCGCCCTTTTATCATTATCAACCCTCAAGCAACAATGCAACCAATAAAACCATTTTCAAAGAAAAATTTAATTTTCAAAGAGTATTTATTGTTCCGCATTTCGTGCTATATTCCTCAAATTACTAAATATCTAAAACCGTGGCTAAAACCTTCCTCAGGTATAAATTAGTAACTGTATAAATATTTAAGTCTCTGCGTCTTGTCGTTCGGAAGTGATAAGCATACACCGAACAGACATTCACATTAATATAAATATATAGATAAATAGCTATCCGATCGCCATAAAACCGTGCCTAAAGCCTTTCTCGGGTAGACATTAGAAACTGTACAAATTTTTAGCTCTTTATGTCTTGTGGTTGAGACGTGATAAACGTACACCGAACAGACATTCACATTTATAGATATTGATGATGATTTGGTATAAAACTGTCAATTGTGGTCGATACCACTTCTTTGAATTTGAGCCACATCTGGTCAACACCTACGTTTAGTGTTAGAAAGGAGTGAAAGCTGTCTTTCAAGTAGCAATGTATTACATTTCTATCTGCTTTTCTGAACAAATATACTTTTCGTTTATTTTTGGTAACTTTGGGACTTTCGATATTCAATCTCGCTACGACAGCTGTGTGATCACTAATACCTATATCCGTTTTGATGTTCGTTGTGAGCTCAGGATTATATTATGCTAAGAGATATGTGGTGTCGCACAAGTCTGAAGTGCGCGCCACGTACTTTCGCCGCGCGCCGCCATGCAAGCACTGCGCGGCGTTCTTACGACCTCAGCCACGAGCGTCCTCTGCTGCAACCCCACTCGTGGCCACCACTCAACTGCATCGGCCACTTGGGAATACGACAGGCACCAGTTAAGACTCTCATCAGTAGGCAGACCTCTATCTAGTTGAACTATGTATCTGCATTCCGCTAGTCTTCAGTAAACAAAGTTAAGTATTGTACTCTCTCTACGAAATATATATCTTGTTCTAATCTAGCTTAGTGTTTCTAGTTTCTGCTGTCCCACTGGCTGGTCACCCCAGACTCCGTACCCGCACACGCGTGCATCCTATTTCCCTGTGTCGGTCTCTCTACTCGGCCACCGACACCTAGGACAACCGGCGGCAACGTGACACAAAAAGATCAAGTGTGTTTTGACATCCATTTGCAATTCTATCCTCCTGGTGCGTTACAATGGCCGCGGAAGCCTTCGTTTATATCTGTCAGTGGTTGTCGATATGATGACGTCTTCCAAAAACGCATAAAGCTCTGTATAAGGAAAGTATGGCCATCCTTTTCCGCGCCGCTTGCCGCCGTCCGTGGCTCATGATTGGCTGAAATCGAGTCACGTGGTTCTTTCCGCCATCTTGGTCCTATACGTTGCTTGGCTGCCATGAGAAGTCTTGTGAATTTCGTATGTTTGGGTTTGAATAATGCCACAGTGTTGTACTTCTGGGTGTTCTTAAGAAGCGAAGAAGGGAGGTAAACATTTTAGTACTTCCATTATATATCAGAAATGCAGGAAGATGGTCTGACTGATGAAAGTCGTCAGAGAAAACTAGGAACCCAGAAGCGACCTTCGCTTCTTCTACTAATTCATAATATAAACTAATAGATTAAAGATTCACTGATGAATGGATCACACAGCAGATATCTATATAATTTTAACTTGAATAAATTTGTGAAGAAAATTCCTGCATAATGCCTTGAGGTTAAATTATTCACGCGTCGGTGGTTTTATCTGCGGGTAGTTGCCGAAAACATACAAATTTTGAACATATTAGTGAGTGAACTAAATTGTCGTTTGGATATGAAATTAATATATAGTTCCTGAAGCAAGCTTTTTTCATTCTTCTTCATGTGTATCATTACGGCAAACATGGAATTGAAACAAGACAAATGTTAGACTTTCAAATGTAATTGCCGTTGTAAAGGCACCTTTAATTTCTCTTCTTGGTAAAAGTCATGTAGTGGGTTGTCCCCTTGCATTTTTCGTAGTTCATGTAAGATATAAGTACATAATACGCAAGAAAATACTCATCAAAGACTTATCCATAATCTAAATGGTTTTCTTCATTTACGCTATGCTCCGATGATGACATGTCGCGGTCTGTTCGAATAGTTGGTTACGCTACAGGTCAGACTGAATTTATTGGTGAATTCTTTAGATATGGAGCCAGAAACAAAGCAGTTTCCTTAAAATCGGACGATAAGTATTTCGTAGAGCCGCCAGGTCCGCATGGACAGAACTACGCGAAGTTCCCGCATCTGTCCGTCGGATATAACACCTGCCGGCCGCGGAGGCCGAGGGGACTGAGGCGCTCCAGTCACGGTCTGCACGGCCACTACGGTCAGGGGTTCGAATCCCCCCTCGGTCATAGATATTTGTGCCGTCCTTAGTATAAGGTAGTTGATAAGTAGTTTGTAAGTTTAGGGACTGATGACCCCGTAGTTAAGCCCCATAAGCTTAACAAACATTTTGATATAACACCCTGTATCTCGAGAATGAAAAGAGTTATCGTTCTGATCTCAACCTTACACAAAATTTCGATATCTTACCTATATTTCGTCGGCAGCATTGTATGTGCTAAAATCAACCATACGCAAAGTCTACACAATGGAAACTCTTAAAAATTTTGAGTAGTAGTTTACTTAATTTGATGTAGCACGTAAACTGTAGGTAATGATGAATAGAAAATCAGGTAATTATCGAGCAAATATATCACAATATAACACGAGAAAAAGTTAAATTTTTTCATTGATTAATTTTCTCAAAATCGGTTGATAAGTATTGCTAAGCGCTGGGAACGTTTTAGCGGTCGGTGCGTAAGCAGCAGCGGAATAGGCATGGATGTCGCTGGCAGGCTGGCCATACTTTCCCTATACAGAGCCCTTGGACGCTTCCTCCGCGCTAGCCTACAGGCCTGTTGGTCGCCCGCTCGCAGGGCTGTGGTCGGCCCCCGGCGCGGCGCCACACGGCGGCCTCTGGGACGACTGCAGCAGCGCCTGCCACGCCACCGCGTCACCCATCAGCCGCGGCCGCCGCCGCCGTGACCAATAATCCATATCTCCGTCACGCGCGGCGCGCGCTAACCGCATTACATTACGGACGCGGAGTGCGCATCGTATCGGATACGAACGCTGCGGCACGGCGCACCGCACACCGCCGCGCGCCGCCTGTCCGTCACCGCCAGGAAGCCGACGAAAATGATCTCATTCTCCCCCGACCCTCCGCTTTTTTTCTTTCTTTTTTCCGTTTCGGAAATCGCGGCGGCGGATGCGGAAAAAAACTGATAAGTCACGGCGTGGAAAAACGCTGGTGCCCAGTTTCCTGCTGCGTCGATTTTGAGTGACACTCGAGCTGAATGCGGCGCGGATCTGCGCTACTCGCCGCCGACTGCTACAGCTTCCGCTAGCTGCAGGAAGTTTTCCCCTTCCCTTAACCTGTTAGAATCCTTCCTTTGTGACTAAGGCCCTACGCACGCGGAGCGACTCAAATGAAATCTGTTACCGAATCTAAATGGCAACCGAATCACTTCCTGTATATTTTAGAGGGCGCGAATGCGGAATGACTCATTGATAAATCGCTACCGACGCCCTGCTAACAGTTACTGGCGACTCGGCCCTGGCGTTTTTAGGCGATCCTAGTTGCTTCGCGTCGTCGAAAGCAGCTTTGAACTGTCAAATCTTCATATATCGAATCTCTAAGGAAAACAAAATTAATTCGTTATATTGAGGTCCGATTTAAAGAGGTGTTCCAGAGAAAAGTCACGATTTTTGTTAATTTACTTAATGTGAAGGAGCCTCTGTAGTTTCAACTTCTAGTCATCACAAATCTTGTTATTTACACTGGTACTTCCCCCTCTCATTTCTCGGTAAAAAAAAAAAAAAAACACCCTCCCTTGTCTTTTCCTGAAACTTTCGAGCCACTCACTACTTTCATCGTATCCCAACTACGCTGCAAAAGAATCTGCCTCTTCTTTCAGAAGTCCACCAATGAATAAAATACGAGAAATCAAAGCTCGAACGGAGAGATTTAGGTGTTCTTTCTTCCCGCGCGCTATTCGAGAATGTAATGGGAGATAAATAGTATAACGGTGGTTTTGTGTCTCGTTTCCGTCGTAGGTGTCGGTGGCCGAGTAGAAAGACCGACACAGGAATAAAGGATGCACGCTTGTGCAGGTAGGAGGTGAGCAGCCAGTGGGACAGCAGAAACTAGAAACACTAGAGTAAATTAGAACGAGATCTATATTTCTTAGAGACTTAGTAATACTTGACTTTTACATAGCTCAGTATTGCAGAATGCTGATACATAGTTGAGCTAGAGGCCTGCCTAGTGCCTATCCGACAGCCAAGTCTTTACTGGTGCCTATCTGATTCCGAAGTGTTAACTGGTTCCTATCTCCGTTCCAAGTGAACGATGTCGTTCAGTGGTGGCCACGAGCGGGATCGCAGCAGAGGGCGCTCGTGGCTGAAGTCGTAAGAACGCCGCGCCGTGCGTGCATGGCGGCGCGCAGCGAAAGTAGGTGGCGCGCACTTTAGACTTGTGCGACACCACAGGTGGTTCGATGAACCCTCTGCCAGCCACTTAAATGTGATTTGCACAGTAGTATCCCACGTAGATATAGAATGTTCACATTATTATTCCTCTGTTGCGGGGAACACTGCACAAAACACTTTTCTAAATCTGGAAACTCAGCCTTTAGTTTCCAATCTGCCCCTTCATCTACAACTATCACGTGGTCTTCATTCGTCATTATTCTTGACAGTGTGCTTGCCGGAATCCCAAACTCAGCTGTTATGTCTTTCGTTTTCTTCACTCCTGCTCTCACTTCGTCAATTAACTTTAGCTTTTCAGCAACTGACAGACATTTTCGCTCAGACTTTTATGCTTAGAGGCAGGGAGGGAAGGTACTGGGACTCCCATATTTCCGCGCACTTCGGTATGCAGAGGTACCACAAAAACGACTTCGATATATAGAGGTGACTTCGATATAAAGAGTTTTTCCCACTGAACTTCGTTATTCAGAGGTAAAATCTGTCCTCCTCGAGCATTCCAAAACCTTCGATATAACGGAGAATTTTATTCAAGATATCAAGGTTTTTGGCTTAAAAGGGAAGAGAATGAAGAAAACATTCGATCTAGACAGGTCTTCTATAAATCGAGCTTCGATATATCGAGATTTGACTGTAAAATTTAAATACGAAGAAGAAGTTTGTGAATATTAGCTGTTTGCGGCAAGTGAAAGAACATAACTTTTCATACAATTACAAGCTCCCAGGCTACTGAAGAAGGAGTTGACAAAGTGTGGTGTCCAATAGGTAAACAATTTGCAGGGGGTCGAGAATATAATATTAACGTAAGCATTACAAACAGAAGAGTCAAATAGACTGCTACGTACAAACACGGAGATATACGGGGTGTTTCACGAAGATTTGCAAATAAAACGCGCGACAGCGTTTATAGCGTAATTTGACTTGCGAAGTACGATGACGTACTCAGCTCGTGCCGCATTCGTGTACTAATGAGCTGCGGTTACGAGTACGACAGTGATATGGAACGGTGGAGTGCACTGCATCGTTCTTTTGCTATTGAAAGTTATTTCAAGAATAACTACTCTGTTAATTCTACCCAGCGTTTATTTCGGCAACATTTCAACATGGGGTGTCATGGGAAAGTTCCAGATGGACGGACCATTGTGAGCTAGGTAGTACGTCCATTCCGAACAACAGGTTCTGTGTGTAATGGCAACCCGGGAAAATGTGAAACAACTGTGTGGACACCAGAAACCGTGGAAAATTTTCGTTACGCCGAGTTATGGAAAATCTATATGAATGTGTTGTGCAGAGGGGCAGCCAGCCGCGGTGGCTGCAGGGACTGAGGCGCTTCAGTCACGGTCTGCACGGCCACTACGGTCGGGGGTTCGAATCCCCCCTCGGGCATGGATATTTGTGCCGTCCTAGTTCGTAAGTAGTTCATAAGTAGTTTGTAAGTTTAGGGACTGATGACCCCGTCGTTAAGTCCCATAGACTATACAATCATTTGAACATTTTTTTTTTAAGGAGAAGAAAACGTGTGAGGTCATATGCGACCAAACTTCGTGGTTATCAGTCGCTAGAATTACACACTAATTACTTGACTAACTTAAACTAAATTGCTCTAAGGACAACACAAACATCCATGCTCAAGGGAGGATTCGAATCCCCGACCGTAGTGGCCGTGCGGACTGTGACCGGCGCGCCGCACACCGCTCGGCCACTGCGGCCGGCGTAAGTATTTAGTAATGGAGTTACGGCTAATACAACATTTTGCCCGAAAATTAGCAATCTCGCTAATATGAAGCCATCGCAAAACTGTACGACGTTACAGTAAACAAACATTTCCATTAATTTTGTTGTCATTGATCTGGTGAAACTAATGACACAAGTCCCAGACGTGTATCTGCAGAACTTTTCCAGAAATTTCAGACAAGCAGTGGAATAATTTGGGATAATTTGTAGTTTATTAAGTACTTTCCCCAGTTTTTTTAACAACTCTGAACAACTGCATAAAGTTTTCAATGGAAGTTATGGAAAATGGTAGTAATCAAGTTTATTAAAACTGTATAAATATGTCAGCCAATCAGATTTTATTAATACCACAGCATACGTGAATGTTAAACATGAAAAAGCAAAGCTCAGTGTTAAGGAAGTTGTACACTTGTATAGCGTACATACAATTTCCACAATACGTTCAACAATAAATGTTCAAAAATGTCTCCACCGAGTTCAATTCATTTAGCTGCTAGTGTACGAATAGATTTTATTGCTCTTTTCATTTAACAGTGTACTCCTTAATTTCGTCTAATGCATTCATAATGCACTATAATTCAAACATTAGCCATGCCATGTCGTTTTCCGACACTTTTTCGTGCTTCCGGGGGCCGTACACGATATTAGCGAGGTGTAGCAGTTTCTTTGCCTCTTTTGTGTAGTACATCAAGTTGCATGCATGGGAGCAGTATGTTCAACTGTTCGTAAATCTACAGGATTTAACTACTGAGGTTATCTTCTGTACCACTTAAACTAACTAACTAACCGTAGGACAAGACACACATGCATGCATACTGCTTACCTGTAAGCTATGTGCCATGACTGCACTGCACAATTTGATGTAGGAAGTCTTGAACGTTAGCTTGCAGTACATTAAACGTTTTGTTCTGCAACGCTCAACACAAGTGGTGGGTAAAACGACTTATCTCTGAGACTGCCAAAGAGCCCGACTCGACGTTGTGTTGTTAGTGGAAGCATTTGTGACTCTACCACGGCTGCCACTGTTTAACGTTGCAATAGTGTTGGCAACGACAGCGTAGACAAAAGAAGGTAAATCATAATTAGCGAAGAGAAATAGTGGGCGAAAAACGAACTGACAACGATCGATAAGGTGGCCGGGGCGTAAAATTCATCCAAGGACTGCAGTTCCTAAAACTTTAAAAACGGAAGCGAAAGCGAAACAGAAACGAAGAATTAGTGCTATGATCATAAAACCTTGACACTTAATGATGGAAAGTAAGTGGTACGGTTCAATGAATCGTCATTTACATTGCTTCCTACAATTAGCTTCATGTATTGAGTACCCCAATACAAGCTTACTATACGCAACACCTGCTTCCTACATTTAAGCATGTGGAAGGTTCCCCATGATATACACATCTACGGTATATCGTGGAATACAATTGTTTCTGGTAGGATAACCAAAGGAAATAACAATAATGATCGCTGAACTATCTTCGAAGCCCTCAAGTACTGCCTTACATATTGTCATCTTCTAGGACTCTACATCGGCGCTCATACACCTTAAATATTTTCGTCGAAGACATAAAAACCACCCAATAGCTTATGAGATAATGGCCACAGAAACCACCTGGAAAGGAATAGACGTAGTGCCTCCATGTGTTGAATTATAGCACACAACACAACACCGTTCTGGGAAACGAGATCGCTGACGCACTTGCCAAGGGAGCGGTTACCACTGGTACGGAAGAATATGCTCAGGTTCCAGAGGAGGACCTTTCACCAGATTACAGAAAGAGCATTCGGAATGAATGGGGCAAAGTGTGGCATGCTTCCCAGACAACTTAAGGAAAATACTGTGCACAGATAATACCAGAGCTACCAACCAGACCTTGGTACAAAGAAACTTGCAGTTACTATCGCGCTAGTCTAGTTCAGGCAATGTCGAACTGCACAGCACTTACATCACATCGGCAAAATGACATTTCCACTTTGTGAATGGGGTGAAAATTAAGATCCAAATCACATATTTTTTGGATGCATCAACAAGTGGGATCTCACATCATAGTTGCTAAGGTATGTTGTGAGCAGAAACTACCAGTTACCAATACTGTGTCAACATTATTTGCAACCACAGACTTTGCGGTGTACAAAGAACTTATCTCTTTTCGAACGGTAGCGAAGAAAGTGTTATGATCTGATATGTAAAAGATAAAACCATATTTAATCACAATATGTTATCTCAAATTGCTTTTGTCTTTGATATTTGGCCTATAATATTAGTTATGTTATTTCAAATTGCTCTTGCCTTTTGTTTTCTCTCATATCTTTAATGTTTGTTTGTTTGCTTTTGCCGATTAGCTTTCACAATTGTAGAAGTATATGTCATTGTGATTTTACGTTATTCCAAAGTACGTTGGCAGAGAATGCATATTTGAATTGAAAAGCGGTCAAGTATATCGGCTGATAGTCAAGTATATCAGCTATCCGCGCAGTAACAAATGCTCATGTGATGTATCTATATTCATTCTGTGAACGCGGACCTATTCAACACAGCGTTGCTGATGTGAACTTTTTGCCCCGCCTGTTTTAGCATTTGACGATGCTTTTGGAATGATTATATTCTCGGATTTTATCTAGTTTAAAATGTTGATCATCGTGTGTTTTAATACTAATGCCATCCAGCTGTTTTCGAGTTTTCTGGTGATGCGCCAAAAGTGCGAAATGTGTTAGAAGTAATAAATATTATAATTCACAACAGAGACTGCTTACAATCCATACTATGAATGATGCGTTCTAGATCTTTTTTCCATTGACGAACGCTGTCATTTCCACCATGTTTTCGACAATATGATCTTCGATAGAGTTGCACTCGAAAACAAAACACCTGTTTTAGCGCAAACTTCAAATTATACCGTCGTGAAATTTCAACATTGCAGCTGCCTGCAATACCAGGGGTGAAAAAAATTATTGTGCGTTAGTTGCCGATCTTCGGCGTCGTATAACAGCGCAACCTAGCGCAATGACTGGACGGAGGAAGGAAGCTTAAAGCTTAACGTCTCGTCGACAGCGTGGTCTTTAGAGACGGAACTTACGCACGGATCTTTGGGTAAGGGTAGGGAAGGAAATCGGCCGTGCACTTTCAACGGGACCACCCCGGCATTTCCCTTGAGTGAATCAGGGAAATCACGGAAAACCTAAATCAGGATGGTCAAAGTTGGAGTTGAAGCACCGTCCTTCCGTCCTTCCGAGCCCAGTATGTTACCACTGCGCCTGCGCCACCTCGCTCGGTACCTTGACTGGTCTCTGCATTCTACATCTACATCTACATGGGATACTCTGCAAATCACATTTAAGTGCCCGGCAGAGGGTTCATCGAACCACAATTATACTATTTATCTCCCATTCCATTCTCGAAAAGCGCGCGGGAAGAAAGAACATCTGAATCTCTCTGTTCGAGCTCTGATTTCTCATATTTTATTCTGATGATCATTTTTACCTATGTAAGTGGGAGTCAACAATATATTTTCGCATTCGGAGGAGAATGTTGGCGATTGGAGTTTCGCAAATAACCCACGCCTCAGCGATAAGCGCCGTTGTTGTAATGATTCCCATCCCAGATCCTGTATCATTTCCGTAACGCTGTCTCCCCTGTATCGCGACAATACGAAACGAGCTGCCCTTCTTTGGACTCTTTCGATGTCCTCCGTCAAACCCACCTGATAAGGATCCCACACTGGGCTGCAATACTCCAAAAATGGACGGACAAGCGCAGTGTATGCAGTTTCTTTAGTAGTTCTGTTGCATCTTTTAAGGGTTCTGTCAATAAAACGCAGTCTCTGGTTCGCCTTTCCCACGATATTATCTACGTGTTCTTTCCAGTTTAAGTCTGAAGTAATAGTGATTCCTAGGTATTTTGTGGAGTTTACAGCCTTCACATTTGATTGATTTATGTTGTAAACAAAGTTTAACGCATTAATGTTTAAGCGTACACTTCTTTCCAAGTTATCGTATTTTTGTCCAACTCTATACATATATTGAGATGTTTGAGTCTATAATTCACTCTGCAGCAAAAACTTCACATCTCAAAATAATAGTGTTCGTAGGTGGTAGTAGGTATCAGTCTCCCATTGTGCACTGTGGTGGAAGAGGGTTGATAACGATAAGGGGGAGGAAGACATGGGAGTTGAAAGTGACTTATATCAAATTCTACGTGTGAGTGTCAATATTTTTCTCTTCAGCAAGAACTACATAATGGAGACGCATGATCTCTCTGTGTTGTTGTAGTACAAAGTCTCCCGTTGTACGCCAGAGCAGTTCCGTGTCGATAGCTATAAGAGGGTGGAAGATATAGTGGTTGAAAGTCGTCAGCTTATATACAATTCGGACTGAAGATCAGAGATGACTTTTGTCACTGTAATAGCAAAGAGGCTATACACAGCGAAGCTTGATGGAAATTCTTTTGTTGTTATTTTGTAACAAGCGTGCGAATTAAGAAAAATAAGTGGATATTGCAGTTTGAATAGTAAACTATCAAGAAAGATGTCAAAGCGTAAGAAAGAAATATCGCGTTCTCGATCCGTTTCTAAAAGACAGAAAACGGCGCTGAAAAGTGAATCTACAGACGACAGAAACTTGAAATTTGTAGACGTTGTTTATCTTACACAATAGGCTTCGGCGATTTTTCGATATTCCCATCCCTAAGGGGGTGAAAGAGGGCATGGACGGTTTCTTGTAAATACGTTGCTATTCAGGAAATTTTGACGAAAGAAATACAAAACTACCGATTTATAATTTTGATTGGAATTTTAAAAACACGTGTATCGATATTATTGGAAATTCAACCATTAAGGGGGTGAAATAATGGTAAATCTTTTAAGGTGCTACTAAGACTATTTTGATGCTAGAGATGCATAAATTTGGATTTGGAACCATAGTTAGATATTTTTAATGTGTTTCGAGATGTTTTGAATTCTTCCATTAATGGTGCAATAGGGGGTGACATGTTGTATCAAAATACTTGATTAGGAAAGCATTTTTATTCCTTTCAGACCCTCTGGCTACAATTGTGTACATAACTTTTACAGTGTCTAAGATAGATCAGGAATATTTTTTCTCAATTAAAACAACATGTATATAAATATGCGTGTTCAAACTTTTCATCGTGCACACTTACTGTCAACTGCGGAAGATCACTATAAAAATACCAAGTAATTAGTGTTGCACTGCGCACCAACTTGTGAACTCCAAAGAACACGCAAGTTGTTGGTTACTTTTATTCCACTGTAGAACTGGAAAGTAGTAGTAATTATTTGGCATGGCAACTATTGAATGATCACTTTAATTAGTACAAACATTAGTTCTACAAAATTAATTATTTTAGTCCATAAAAAGAAGACTTGCTTTTCAGCATATGCAATTTTGTAGTTTGGAAATGGATGCATATAATAGCGTAAACCTTCGATCTAAAATCATTAAAAACCTACATCTATATCCACATCTACATCTATACCTACATGGGATACTCTGAAAATCACATTTAAGTGTGGCAGAGGGTTCATTTAACCACCGTTATACTATTTTATCTCCCTTTCCATTCTCGAATAGCGCGCGGGAAGAATGAACACCTGAATCTCTCCGTTCGGGCTCTGATTTCCCGTATTTTATTCTGATGACCATTTCTACCTATGTAAGTGGGAGTCAACAATATATTTTCGCATTCGGAGGAGAATGTTGGCGATTGTAGTTTCGTAAGTAGCCCACGCCGCAGCGATAATTGCCGTTGTTATAATGATTCCCATCTCAGATCCTGTATCATTTTCGTAACGGTGTCTCCCCTGTATCGTGACAATACGAAAGGAGCTGTCCTTCTTTGGACTCTTTCGATGTCCTCCGTCAAACCCACCTGATAAGGATGGCAGCAATACTCCATAAAAGGACGGACAAGCGTAGTGTATGCAGTTTCTTTAGTAGTTCTGTTGCATCTTTTAAGGGTTCTGCCAATAAGTAACCTAAATTAAGAGAAATACAGCAAAAAGGATAATTTCCTTCCTCTAGAAAAAAATCAGGCCTGAAAGGGTTAAATCTAAATCTACGAAAATTTATATTTAGAAGTTGAAACAACCAATGTAGACCATACAGTCTAGTCTAAGTAGCGGGCATTAAGCTAGTAGCTTATAAAAAGTTTGTTGCGTCAAAAGTTGGTGCCTTTTCATGGCTCCAAGGAAATTCTGTCTCATTCAATTTATATAAGATTCTTTTAATCAGTTTCGCGAAATTGTGAATAAATCCTCAACAAAAGGAGTATACAACACTGAAAACGGAGAGCCCTGTAGCCACGTTACTCTCCGCGCGCAGTTGAATGCCTGATTGCGCATGCTGTCCTCGTTAAACAAAAGACCGTGCGGTTGGCTTTCGTAGCCGAGGGGTGAGGGGAATAACAGCAGTAGCAATTTTAAGGACGCGGTGCGGCAGTTGCCCGCGCTCCGGACACCCGGTTTTCGCCAAAGAGAGAGAGAGAGAGAGAGAGAGATGGGGTAGGGGAGAGAAGAAGAGTAGGGGTTGTTGGACAGCGACCGAGGGAGGCAGAGGAAGGGAGGAATGAGGAGTGGAATGAGGACGCAGAGAAAAGCTGAAAATAGGGAGGTCGGGCATTTGGAGTTTTGGCCGGTCGGCCGGCTAAACTGTGCGAAAGCGTAATTAATTGAGAGAGCCCCGGCCGTGGACAATGAGTGCGCCCCCACCCTGCACCCCTTCAGCCCACACGGCCTTCTTTCCCCCGGGCTCGCGTTGTTTATTCACATCCGGCGCAGTCGTAAATCTTCCCACCGCAGCGTCCAGCTGGGACGGTCGCACCCCAACTGTGCTGCGACGGGGTGACTGAGTGTGTATACACTCCTGCGTGTGTGCTGGGCACATCCTGCCCGCTCCTAACCTCGAGTCCTTCACCTCCCCACCCTCCCCCTCCGCCCCTCTTATCCCCACCCTCTGTTAATTACCATCCGAGCTGTCTTAATTGCATTACATCGTCGCCACAGTGTGCATTTCAATACAATGGCCGAATATTTTACGCTATATATGGGCGTCCCGTGTAACCGGACGCCTCGGTATAAATTCCGGGCAGCCAACGTGTATATTCAGGCGTCGCGTTTTCGGCGGAACCCCTCTCCCGTTGCGTACGCGCGGGCACTCCGTCTCGGAAAGGACAAAACTTGACGCCCGGAAACGTTCCGTTTTACTCCGCAACTAGAGCGGGGAGCGCTGGTGGAAAACTACATTGCAGGGTCACCCGATCTGTCCATAGTGCAGCCAAAACATAGAAGAAAGGACATATATTGCCGAAATAACGATTTAGAAAACGCAATATCAGCTTTGCCTATGAAAAGGATACGAGTGAAGGAACCATGGCGGCAGCTGTGCAGAACGTGTTGAAAGACTTACCATTTAGCTTCAGACATAAAATGATTTAGGTACGTTTCAACATCTACATCTACATGGAATACTCTGCAAATCACATTTAAGTGCCTGGGAAGAATGAACACCCGATTCTTTCCGTTCGGGCTCTGATTTCTCGTATTTTATTCTGATGATCATTTCTACCTATGTATGTGGGAGTCAACAATATATTTTCGCATTCGGAGAACAATATTGGCGATTGTAGTTTCGTAAGTAGCCCATGCCGCAGCTATAAGCGCCGTTGTTGTAATGATTCCCATCCCAGATCCTGTATCATTTCCGTAACGCTGTATCGCCTGTATCATAACAATACGAAACGAGCTGCCCTTCTTTGGACTCTTTCGATGTCTTCCGTTAAACCCACCTGATAAGGATCCCCACAATAGGCAGCAATACTCCAAAAATGGACGGACAAGCGTAGTGTATGCAGTTTCTTTAGTAGTTCTATAGCATCTTTTAAGGGTTCTGCCAATAAAACGCAGTCTCTGGTTCGGCTTTCCCACGAAGTTATCTACGTGTTCTTCCCAGTTTGAAGTAATAGAAATTCCTAGGTATTTTGTGGTGTTTACGGCCTTCACATTTGATTGATTTATCTTGTAAACAAAGTTAAACGGATTTCTTTTCGTACTCATGTGGACGACTTCACACTTCTCATTATTTAGAGTTAGTTGCCAATTTTTACAGCATAGTGATATCTTATTCTGATCGTTCTGCAGTTCGTTTGTAACTTCAGATGACGGCGTTGTCTGCAAACAACCTAAGAGAGCTACTTAGATTTTCCCCTAAATCGTTTATGTAAATAAGAAACAGCAGAGGACCAATAACACTACCCCGAGGAACGCCAGATATCACCTCTGTTTTAGTCTATGCCTTACCATCGATTACTACGAACTGTGTCCTCTCTGAGAGGAAATCCCCTATCCAGTCGCAAATTTGGGGCGATATACCGTAACCACGCAATTTGATTAAATGCCGCTTGTGAGGTACGGTGCAAAAATTGGCAATTGACGCTTAATAATGATAAGTGTGAGGTCACTCACGTGACCACTAAAAGAAGTTCATTGAACTTCAGTAACACGATAAATCAGTCACATCTACAGGTCATCAATTCAACTTAAATTGGAAAGAACACACAGAAAATATTGTACGGAAGGCGAACCAAAGACTACGTTTCATTGGCAGAACACTTACAAGATGTAATAGTTCTGCTGCCTACACTACACTTGTGCGTCCTATTTTGGAGTATTGCTCCACATTTTGGGATCCACACGAGGTGGCACTGACGGACGATTTAGAGAAAATTCAGAGAAGGGCAGCTCGTTTTTTGTTATCACGATATAGGGGAGAGAGTGTGACAGAAATGAAGCACGAGTTGGGGTGGAAATCATTAAAAGAAAGGCGTTATTTGTTGCGGCGAGATCTATTTGCGAAATTCCTTTCACAAACTTTCTCCAATGTTCAAACATTTGTAAATCTATCGAACTCAACTGCGTGGCTATTAGTCCGTAGCTTACAAACTACTTAAACTAAGGTAAATTAACCTAAGTACAACACAAACATCCATGCCCGAGGGGAGACTCGAACCCCCGACGGCGAACGGCCGCGCGCACCGGAGCAAGGCGCCCCAGTTCGCACGGCTAATTCGCCACGGCTCCCACTTTCTCTTCAGAATGCAAACATATATTGTTAGCACCCACCTACATAGGGAGACATGACCATGAAAATAAAATAAGAGGAATCGGATCGAAAACAAAAAGATTTAGGTGTTTTTTTACCGCTAGCTATTAGAGAGTGGAACTATAGAGAAATATCATAAAAGTGGTTCGATGAAGCCTTTTGCCATGCACTTCATTGTGATTTGATGAGTATCCATGTAGATGTAGGTGCAGCGGATGTACTGAACAAGTGAAAAACTCCTAAGTAAATTATAAAAAGCACAAGTGTCTGTAGGTGGTCGAAGACAATGTCATTTGTTTACTGAATTCAAAAGTGGTGCTGACATAACAAAGAAACCAGCCGAAATTGAAACAATTTTCGTAAGCACGATACACGGAAGTAAGAGAGAAAGCTTAGGGTCGTTAGAAACCGAGCTTACCCTATGATGTTTTCAAATGTTTGTATATTCTATGGGTCTTAACTACGGGGTCATCAGTCCCTAAACTTACAAACTACTTATGAACTACTTACGAACTAAGACGGCACAAATATCCATGCCCGGGGGGGGGGGGATTCGAACCCCCGACCGTAGTGGCCGTGCAGACCGTGACTGGAGCGCCTCAGTCTCCTCGGCCACCGCGGCCGGCGACCCTAGGATGTTTGGGTAAGAATGGGATAGGAAATCGACCGTGCCCTTTGCCATCCCGGCATTTGCCTGGAGTGACTTAGAAATATAATGGAAAACTTCAATCAGGACGGTCAGTGGCGGATTTGAACCACCGTCCTCCCGAATGCGAGACACTGTGTTACCACTAAGCTACCTCCCTCGGTATGAGAACACATTGGCTTGACATGAAGCAAAGGGAGGAATTTTCGTTTAGACATATTTCTATGCTGATGGACAGGAAACAGCAGCGTGATCTAAGGCGCCATGCTAAGGACTGAGCGGCCGTTCCCGTCGGAGGTTCGAGTCCTACCTGGTGCATGTGTGTGTGTGTGTGTGTGTGTGTGTGTGTGTGTGTGTGTGTGTGTGTGTTGTCCCAGTGTAAGTAAGTTCAAGTAGTTTGTAACACTCGTGATTGATCACCATAGCAGTTTGGTCCCATAGGTTTACAAACATATGAACATTTAATTTTGACAGGAAACACAACGGTCCAGTACTTGTTGCGTCACGATCTGGTGCCACCGATATTGAAAATCCTGCAGAAAAATCTCGGTAGCACAGTGGTAGAGTGTCAGACTATGACTCCAAAGGGCGCTGGTTTGATCACCGCCATGTACTATAATTTTTATCTGTCACTATCCACTTCTTTCACCTCTGGCAATGTTGCTGACGTGAAACATATCGAGTAACACCGTGATTCAGAATGCACGTGAAACTGTAGTTCCCACTATAATTGGGAAGTCAGTTTAAAGATCGGAGGTAGGCAACGGCAATAAAAAGTCGAAGGGTCTCTTCTCTATACCTGTAAGGAGTCAAAGCGCCGTTCTGAATGACATAGAGGTTCGTACGTCCGCCAATACTGAGTCCTTCCCACACCGTTAGTCCACCACCATTATAAGCACGCTCGGCGGTTCATTTTTGTTTAGAGTGATGTCCAAAAGTAGCCCCCGACTAATCCGCCCCCTCCCCTGCACTGTCAGTAAAAATACCGGATGATCAAAAAGTCAGTATAAATTTGAAAACTTAGTAAATCATGGAATAATGTAGATAGAGAGGTAAAAATTGACTCGCATACTGGGAATGACACGGGGTTTTATACAGGTTGGCGCTCCATCCCATATTGCTAGACGCGCGTGGTTTGGTGATGATCGTGTGCTCAGCCGCCACTTTCGTCATGCTTGGCCTCCCAGGTCCCCAGACCTCAATTCGTGCGATTATTGGCTGTGGGGTTACCTCAAGTCGCAAATGTATTCTGATAGACCAACATCTGTAGGGATGCTGAAAGACAACATCCGACGCCAATGCCTCACCATCAATGCCTCCGGTCATGCTTAACAGTGCTGTTCACAACATAAATCCTCGACTACAGCTATTGTTGAGGAAAGATGTGAACGCATTTCCTGTAAAGAACATCATCTTTTCTTTGTCTTCATTTGTTATGCTAATTATTGCTTTTCTGATCAGATGAAGCGCCATCTGGCAGACTTTTTTGAACCTTTCTATTTTTATTTTTTATGTTCTACTAATACCCCATGTCATTCCAAGCACGTGTGTCAATTTTTACCTCTCTATCTACATTATTCCGTGATTTATTAAGTTTTCAAATTTATACTGACTTTTTGATCACTCGGTATGTACACATACTTGACAAAGAGTGTCATTTTAAAACGACTCTAGAAAAATTTAGAAAAAGTTTAATATTTTATTAGAAAGGTACGATACTGTACTACCAGGTGTCAAAAAATCAATTCTTTAAAGCGTATGCTTTCTTCAAAATAGAGTCAGAAGCGTTATGAAAGTAAAAACGGACGCAGAAGTAAAACGAGGCATTTTCGATTTTCACAAGCAGTGTAAAACATGTAAGGAAAAACTAAGTTTATAAAATGTAGTGGTGTAGTCCTATACACCGTAAAAAGTTTTTACAGCATGTAACATATCTGAGTATCGATTTCCGTATCGGGTACGCGATGATCGCTGGAGCGCGCTCTGGCGGCACTTTAACGCAACGTGCGCACTTGCAAATCGACGGAGTGATACTCAGTCTCATTCGGCGGCCTCCCTCAGACCTGTCAACATCTCTTCTTTTTCCTCTCAGTGCATAGGCAGTGAACTTGGTACTTACTGACTTGTATACTGAATGTATATCTTTCGTAATATATTCCTCATATTTAAAATCAAACCTATTACCTTTCCATATTGGAAGACGAAGTCCGAAACCTTTTATACTCCCTTCTATCACCGACTTTCCGATTCCTATCCTGCATCCGTATTTCGAACCTGCAATTTTTCCGATCAGTCCGCAGGGGGAAGTGACTCAGAAAATACAACAAAAATACTAGGTTAGGATAAGGGATAGTAAAAGCTCGAAAATCGGAAAAGTGATTTCCCCCATTTTTCCCATCCCGGCCCGACCGGAAGAGCCCATCCCCACGCGGCTTGATGTAAATAAATTTTCCTTCAAATCAAGATTGGGTATTTTTCACCAATCTCAATTTTTTGAGCGGATACAGCTACCGCGATGTTTTCTGCACCTAAGTAGGACTGTTACGAGTTCCACGTTCTCTCCAAAATCTTGAAACACCTAAATCGTCCCGTTTTCGATCTGATTTCTCTTATTTTATTGGGATGGTCATGTCTCCCTATGTAGATGGGAGCTAGCAAGATATTTTCGCATTCATAAGTAAAAGTCGGTGATTGAAATTTTGCAAATAGAACTCGCCGCAAAGAATAACGTCGTACTTTTAATGATTTCCATCTAAAATCATACAACATTTCCGTGACGCTTTCCCCCTTGTAACGTGATAAAACAAAACTAGCTGACCTTCTCTGAACCTTCTCAATGTCTTCTGTCAGTCCCACCTGGTGAGGGTCCCTCACTGGGCAACAGTTCTCCAGGAGAGGACGCACAAGTGTGATGTAAGCAGTCTCTTTGGTGGAGCGTTCTGCCAATGAAACGTAATCTTTGGTTCGCCTTCCCCACAATATTTTCTGTGTGTTCTCTCCAGATTAAGTTGTTCGTAATTGTGACTCCTAGGTATTTGGTAGAATTTACTACCTTAAGGTACGACTGATTTATCGTGTAATTGAATTTCAGCGGATTATTTTAAGTAGTCATGTGTATTACTTCACACTTTTCATTATTTAGTGTTGACTGCCAATTTTCGCAAATTTTGTCTAAATCGCTTTGCAGTTGCCTTTGATCCTCTGTGGACTTCAGTAACCGATAACGACAGCGTCATCCGGGAACAGTCTAAGGGAGCTATATAGATTGTCTCCTAAATCTTTTATAAACACAAAGAAGAGTAGGGGATCTAAAACGCTTTCCTGGGGAACGCCATTCGTTGCGACTCCTGTTTTGATGTTCTTCTATGCAGTTTCTACTGGATAAACTGTATCGTGGTTTTAACGGCATACACACCATAGGCTTCCGAGCGTAGAAGCCACATTCGCGAAGGTGGTTTCTTACTGTTTACTGCATGGAGGTAGCTTTGCAGATGAGTATCATTCAACCTGCAGTCTCGACGAGCTGTTAACCGGAGATAACGACCATCCGTTGCTGATGTTACCCGTGACGACCTTTGCTTTGCCTTCCTTCATCGGTTCCTTTTATATAAAATCGCATCCTGTTGCTGGAAGTTACACTTTGGGACACACTAACAGCTGCAGCCACTCTGTGTCTGCCCGTTTCCAACTTTCCTATGGCACTCCATATCATAGCTTTTGGTGGATAAGTCACATTGTTGTTGTATTGCACTACCTGATCACTAAACTATCCGAACTCAACTGCTTGTATAGTTCGTTTTGGTAGCGTAAACTCAACACCAACGTCCTCTGCAGCAAGTTTCTGTTATTACCACTATCTCGTTTGGCTTCACTTCGTAGATCAGACAGAAAGAGGTCGAACCATTTTAGTTAATTCTGTCGCTGGCAATACTTCAGAACCTAGATATTTCAGCTGAGTTCCTAATTATTTAGATCAGTGTAGTATGTGACTTTTTTACAACATGAGATATCCTTTCCTTGTTTGTCTTGCAGTTTCGATAGCCAGCAGTGTATTTCTCGTGTTTGTGAGAGTCACTCTGACAGAATGGTAATGCAGAGCCGACCGCGGTGGCCGAGGAGACTGAGGCGCTCCAGTCACGGTCTGCACGGCCACTACGGTCGGGGGTTCGAATCCCCCCTCGGGCATGGATATTTGTGCCGTCCTTAGTTGTAAGTAGTTCATAGGTAGTTTGTAAGTTTAGGGACTGATGACCTCGTAGTTAAGTCCCATAGACTCTACAAACATTTGAAACATTTGGTAATGCAGAACAGGATAAGGATGGGGGTTAGAAGAAGAAAAAGAAGAAGAAGAGGGTGGTGTTGGATGCAAAACAGTGGCGACCTAACGAAGCAGCAGCGTGTCACGGGCGCTGGCGGCACTGAGGTTTACGCCGTCTGGAAATGTATGCTGGCACACCTCCTTACTGGCATGATCGGGCTAATTGTATGCTAAGTGCGAAGCGAGCGGTTTACGACTTAACTGGGATAAATGCACCGCACGCGCTGTGCGACCGGCGTGTCGGGTGAAATTTAGATCTGCCTCTCTTGCCGCGGCCTTGCTGACAACCGGAAGGGGGTTTGTCACTCTTAATGACCCTCCAGTCTGTAGGAGCAGTCGATCTACATGTAGGCAGGTTGCTCTGCAATGCGTGGTCAGCTGCGTTAAGGAAGAGGAGCTCATCTGAACACAGCCTCTTCCAACAAGCGAATGTCCTCGTAGCAGATCGAGACGCATTAATGGTAACTTGTAACTGAATGCATTTCTCCCGGCAAGAATTGCTGAATTGTTAACTACGATATTTTGGCAACATTCGCAGGAAGACAACTCAAAGTTGCAATTTTAGTTTCTTACGAAATTTCTAAAAGTGTGAGAACTCTAATTTCAAAGAATGTAGGTACAAACAGATGGTTCCAAGTTGTTGTTGTGAATCTGGTTAATGCAACTCCCCATGCTACTCTGTCCTTTGCAAGCATCATCACCTTTGAACCTACATACTGTATTCGTCTTTCAGTCTCCCTCCGTGAATCATCTCCCCCTTCCTCCCCATATACTTCCTTCCATTACTGAATTAATAATACCTTCATGTCTCAGAATGGACCCTAATTTTTAGTCAATATATGTCAGAATTTTCTTTTCTGTTCAGTTCCTGCTCATTAGTTACACGATCCACCCATCTAATATTCAACACTCTTTCATAACATCAGATTTCAAAAGCTTCGTCCTCTTCCTTTCTGAACTGTTTGTTGCCCACGTTTCACTCCGGTAAAAGACTACAGTCCAGGCAATGCCTTCAGAAAAGGCTTCTAACACTTAAATTAATATTCAGTTTTCTTCTTCAGAAATGCTTTCTTTCTGCAGCTACTCTGCATTTTATATCTTCTCTACTCCGGCAACCAGATGTTATTTTACTGCCTTTTAAAAGCTCGTCTACTATTTTTATTGTCTCATTTCCTTATCTATTCCCCTGATGTAATTTGACTTATTTGGCTCTTTTTTATGTTCATCTTATTGCCTCCCGTGTTCCTATATTGTTTCTTAAATCCCAACTGATCTTCCCAGAGCTCGGATTCCACCAGTTTCCATTCTTCGATAAATAACTCGAGTCATTATTTTACAACCCTGGCTAATGAAACTGATACTCACCTCATTTTCACACCTGTCTACACCTGATTTCTTTGCAATTGAAATTATTCCCTTTTTCTTGAAGTCTGGCGGTATTTCACCCGTCCAATACATCTTGCACGCTAGGTGGAACAGTTTCTTGATGGCTGTCTGTTCCAAGAATATCAGAACATCGAAGTCATCATCTCCTCTACGGGCCTTGTTTCCAATTAAACTTTCAGTGCTCTGTCAAATCAAATCAAATCAAATTAAAATGTTTGTAATTCTTCAACTACGTTGGTCATCAGTCCCTAGACTTACAAACTACTTAAACTAAGTTAAACTAAGATGAGGACAACACACACACCCATGCCCGAGGGAGGATTCGAACCTCCTTATCGGGTGGCCGTGTGATCCGTAACGTGGCGCTCCAGACCGCTCGGTTACTCCCGCGCTGCTTGTCAAATCATTTTGTAACTATCGTATACTGCGATACTGACTTAATTTACCTTGTATAGCCTCCCTATATATTCCTTTCACCTTTCAGCTTCTTTGCTTAGTACTGATTTTCCACTTGAGCTAATAAAGCTGCTTTTCCTGTCTCCAATCATCTCTTATTTTTCTGTAGGTGGTATCTAAATTTCCCTTAGTTACGCATTATTCTACCGACTTGCGTTTGTACTCTAGTTACTCTTGTTTATCCAATCTCCACTCCCTGTAAACCTCAAGTTTTCAACGGCTGTACTGAATTTCAAATGCTGCATTTGCTGTGCTTTTATATTTTATTTTTTCATCAATTAAATTCAGTATGACCTGTTTTACCCTAGGATTTCTGATAGCTCTTGACCTGCTTTATCTTCTGCTACTTTCACTATTTGATCTCTTGTAGCTATTTTTTTCTATTGCGTTAATTTACCCTGTTTCGGTCAACTGCTGCCTAATGCTCCCTTTAAAAATCTCTACAACCTCAGGTTTCTTCAATTTAACCAGGTTCCATCTGCTTACTTTACTGTCTTTATACAGTTTCTTCAGTCTACAGTTTAGAGACTATAACCACCCTTGGATGTGTGCTGCAACTGAAAATCTAGAACGGAAATCTGTGTCTTACTATTATAAAATTATCCTGAAACTTTTCGGTGTCTTTTCCGTTCTTAAACGCATACAACCTTGTTTCAGGATTCTTATGCGAAGTGTTTGTAATGATTAAATTATGCTCCATACATAATTCTACCAGGCGACTTCCTTTGTCATTCCTTTTCCCCAGTCCATATTTACCTATTTTTAATTCTCTTCTCTTTCCTGTTAATGATTTCCAGTCCGACATCACAATCAAGTTTTCCTCTTCCTTAACTGTCAAAATAATTCGTTTTATTTCAGCATACATTTTTCCCATCTCCTCATCACTGCACAGCTAACTGGGGTGGGTGTTGATTTGTGTCTATGTTTGCTAAAGTATTCACTGTACTGTTCATAATAGCTTACCCTCATGCCTATATTCTTATTCATTATCTCCAAGTGACGATGTATTTCTGAACCTGTACTCAACTGGCTAGAATTTCTGTTAATCTCTCCACCATACTTTACTAATCCTCACTACACTCAACTTCATCCTATCAGTCTCTGTTTTCAAATTTTCTAACTGCCTATCCGATTAACGGTTCTAACATTTCAATTTCCGAGTCATAGAATGTCTTCTTTTTCTGAGGCTAAAGATCCGATTGAGGAACTACTTTATCTCCTACATGTCTTACTCATCTTATGGCCATACAGTAGAATTGCATGTCATAAGAAAAAGTAACAACTGCAGTTTCCTCTTGTGCATGGTAAATCCATGTTAGCTGATGTTTCAATGCCAGCTCAGTCAATCATCGAGACTGCTGCCCCTAAAACTACTGAAAAGCCTGCTGCCCCTCTTCAGGAACCACACGTTTGGCCGGCCGCGGTGGCCGAGGGGACTGAGGCGCTCCAGTCATGGTCTGCACGGCCACTACGGTCGGGGGTTCGAATCCCCCCTCGGGCATGGATATTTGTGCCGTCCTTAGTATAAGGTAGTTAATAAGTAGTTTGTAAGTTTAGGGACTGATGACCCCGTAGTTAAGTCCCATAAGCTATACAAACATTACCATTACCACACATTTGTCTGGCGTTTCCAAATATACCCCTACGCTGTGGTTGCAACTATGGTACGATTATATATATCGTTGAAGCACGCAAGTCACCCCTCCTTGCCAATGTCTGAGCTTCATGGAAGTGGAAACAGGACTGCAGCGGAATGAGAGTGCTGACGCTAAACAATGCCGGGCAAGGCACGACTGAGGCCTGGATGGTGAGCCGTCGAAAGTTGTACATTGTAGAAGCATTTAGTTAGGGGATTTTTGTCTCGTCTGGTAGTTGTAACCAAACAACACTGAACTTTGAAAATTCGTGGTGGGGCGGATATTTGAACCCGTGTCTCCCGGTTACTGTGCAGTTGTGCTAAACCTAGCTCCACCCAGCCACACGGACTTCCCACACCTGCACGGACTACTGAATCGGGTGACCATATTTTCAGGTATAAAAATCAGGATCTACGGGTTGTGCAACATAATAGTAGGCCTACCAAATTTACGTCACCTGTTTTATTTGCATTTTGTAATTTATTAACGGAACATACAGCAAGTAAGGTATCAACATCATATCACTCTAAATATGGCGAAACAAATGATAATGGCGAAATACAGTGATCTGTTATGGTGAAACAGAACTAAGTTTATTTTTCACTTGAATGTATTCCTTGTTACTGTCACAGTACACAGTTGTATGTTACTGCTGTCTGATCTTACGTAGTGACGTATCTCGTTATCCTTCATCTACTTCCTGTATTAATTTGTGCTTCTTGTGGAAGCTTTTTGAGTCAAACCAAACTGTCGTCAGACATCGACACAAATACTTCTGTTAAGTATTCCACAAAACTCAATAAAATCTCTAAGCAAGCTCAGTAATACCAATAAGCGGGACAAAGGAACATCAACCTAGCAAAATTCCCAACACGAGGTAAGCGAGTACTTCGATCAAAACATTTATGGAACATAATAAGTCGAATAATACATGCTGCTGAGTGATAGCAATTGAAAGGATTGCTGAAAAATAACCAAGTATATCTACTTTTCGCTTTAAATAAGTTTTTACTATCGTTATATAGTGCAAAAATTATGCTTGTCCACTGGACCAAATCAGCACAGGTAATGTATAGAGTTAAATATATAACTGTTGATAGGAATGTACATTGCCAGGAAAAATTAGTACACCTGGAAAGACGACATCGATTTTTATGCAGTGACGGCAGATACCACCTGGGGGATAGCAGGTGTAAAGATAGTGGTTTCAACGAAGTCCGCCTACAAATAGCGGACTGATATAACTGCCAGTGTGCCATCTGTGTGTAAACTATAATCGGTAGTCTGTACAGCTATAGGGTTCTGTGTGATATCAACATGTGAAGCAAATAGGTGGCTTGCTACGGAAAGGTGCTTCCTACAACCGACCGAGCTAATTTGAATGGGGTCGGGATGCCACACAAATTGTACGTGTTGTGTCAGTTGTACAATAATGTTGTACAAAGATCACGAGTGGTTACACCCGTAGACGAGGGGATCTGGACGCCGAAGCAGCACAGTCGCATTGTAAGGGCAGCAGTGGCAGGTCTTACAGCTTTCATATTTACAGAATATATGACATCAACTGCGTATCGGCAAAGCTGAAAATGTGTACCCAGCCGGGACTCGAACCCGGGTCTCCTGCTTTCTAGGCAGTTGCCCTGACCACTACAACACTGGGGACACAGTGATCACTGCACCTGCAAGGTCTACCTAAGCACGTCTCCCGTCAGATACAAATTGCCAGCTCTACCCTGCCCACAGTACTCAGACTCGTAGTTAAACTAATTACCATAAGAGTAAGTGCTTCAAACTTCTCCTCACGAGTTTGAGTACTGTGGGCAGGGTAGAGCTAATAATTTGTATCTGATGGGAGACGTGATTAGGTAGACCTTCTAGTTGCGGTGATCATTGTGTCCCCAGTGGTGTAATGGTCAGTGCAAGTGTCCTCCAAGACACAATGGCTTTGCCCCAGGCCATATGGTCTGGATGCGATAAGCTACAATTCTCGTTCAGCTTTGGTGTTTGCTAAGGGATCATTGATAAGCGCTCGGTACTTGCATAAGATTGTCAGACTCTTTTGCCATTCTTGCAACATGAAGGCGGTGTTTTGCTCCACCAAGTTAATGCTCGCCACACACCGCTCGTGACACTCAACGTGGTCTGCTAGACGTGCAGCAACTTGCCTGGCCATCGCTATCTCAGGACTCTAATCGAGTACATGTGGGATATGATGGGGCGATGACTGACACGTGCGATTCGTTGAACCACAACAATTGCAGGCGTGGAGTAATGTATCCCGAGATAGGATTCGCGACCTGTGTGATCGAAGGGCTCTCAGAATCAGCGACAGCAATGTCACGGATGGACGCTACAACGCGTACTAATATGGGTGTTTGACAATGAGTGGGAATTTGGTACTTAGGCATCACTTGAACTATTGATCTGTAAATGTAATCATTTGACTCCATTAACACTATGTGAACTCAGCTTGCCCTTTATTCACATGAAGTGATAAGTGCCATCGACAAGGAATCTCAAGTCGATTCCATATTTATGTATTTCCGGAAAGCTTTTGACACTGTACCATACAAGGGGCTTCTAATGAAATCCGTGCTTATGGAATATCGCCCCAATTGTGCGATTGGATCCACGATTTCTTATCAGAAAGGACAAAGTTCATAGTAATTGACGGTAAGTCAAAGGTAAAACAGAAGTGTTATCTGGCGTTACTCAGGGAAGCGTTATAGGTCCCCTATTCTTCATTGTGTTTATAAACTATTTAGGAGACAATCTCAATAGCTACCATAGACTGTTTGCGGATGATGCTGTCGTTTATCGGTTAGTTAAGTCAACAGAGGATCAAAAGCAACTGCAAAGCGATTTAGATAAAATTTCTACATGGTGAGAAAATTAGCAATTGACACTAAATAAAGAAAAGGGTGAAGTAATACACATGATCACTAAAAGAAATCAGCTGAACTTCAATTACGCGATAAATCAGTCAAACCTTAAGGTCGTAAATTCTACCAAATACCTAAGAGTTAGAATTAACAACAACTTTGATTGGAGAGAACATATAGAAAATATTGTGGGGGAGGCGAACCAAAGGTTGCGCTTCATTGGCAGAACGCTTCGACGATGCACCAGCTCCACCAAAGAGACTGCTTACATCACACTTGTGCGTCCTCTCCTGGAGTGCTGTTGCCCCTTGTGGGACTCTCACCAAGTGGGACTGACGGAAGATATTGTGAGAAGGTCAAGAGAAAGGCAGCTCGTTTTGTTTTATCACGCTACAGGGGGAAAGCGCCACCGAAATGTTTCACGATTTGAGTTGGAAATTATTAAAAGAACGTCATCATTTGTTACGGGGAGATCTATTTGCGAAATTTCAGTAATCGAGTTTTACTTCTGAACGTGAAAATATTTTGGTAGCACCCATCTGCATAGGGAGACATGGTCATCCCAATAAAATACAAATCAGATCGAAAACGGAACGATTTAGGTGTTCTTTCTTTTCGCGCGATATTAGAGAATGGAACGCTGGAGGAAGGTTATGATAGTGTACCCTCTGCCAGGCACTTAAATGTGATTTACAGAGTATCTATGTCGATGTAGATGTAGAAGAATAAAGCTTGAGTGCAGTGGAAAACTCTAACAGGGTATACTAATTCTCATTTCCGGCAGTTTATATTACGCGAATGGTTTGGAAGTCTAATTATCTTCCTGCAACATATCTATCAGTTGCCAGACAAGGGTTTTTTAAATTGACAGGTATGGTGTCTGTTCCTTCGGAAATACTTTACTGGAATTCATTCATACGTAATTTGCACCAATGCCATGTGAGATTCCATACCATATAGGACAAATGAAATTCACGTAGTGCATTCTCCCTTGAATAATGTTTTTCTTTCAGATAACAAGAACATTCTGTTACTGTTAATAAGCAACGTCTTTGTCGACAGTACTGGCATCAGCTGCAGCTGCGACAGTGAGGTGTGATCAGGGCAGCACGAGATGGGCGTACCAGACTACGGCAGGCCGGCAGCTGCAGGCAGAAAACCACCACGTAATGAGGAGGCTTGTGTTCGCGTGCAGGTGGCTCAGGAACCCTGCCAGCCGCCGCTCCGCTTCATCGCAGACTACAGACAGGTCTGTCGCGTGTAACAGCTGCTCGCGATGCTGCTACTATTATTCCACACTCGTATATTTCTCTCAATTGTGAGACGGTATCGACAGAGTAGCACCTGAAATAAACTGGAAACAATCCACGTGTCGAAGAAGCAATACCACAGCCACACAGATGTGGAAGTTTCTAGTAGTTATAGCCACTATCTCGCTTCGTATTCACAGAAAATCATTATTTACAGCTGATGCTGATGCATATTTTCAACTGAAACTGTACATTTCTCGTAGTAAATCATCATTTGACGGTTTTCCATTTTTGGCCCACTTTAGGTTAGGGTAGTAACACTAAAAGTGGGCCTTTCTGATCGTCTTTTGACAGCTCGAAATTTAAATGAAAATAACGGCTTAACTATTCATCTGATACGAAAATTGAATAACCGAATTTGTAGAGGAGAAAATTCTCTACAACTTTGCTCTCTTGTGTTTTTTTTTTATATCTCGTAGCGTTTAAAAGATATTAGCAAAAATAACGGCGATTTTGAGATGTCTGTCTGTCTGTCTGTCCGTCCGTCTGTCTGTCTGTCCGTAACGTGTTCCCTGTTTTTAAGACGAACCGTTCAACCGATCAGCACAAAATTTTGCACACATGATTGTAGGGCTACAGAGACCAGAACCTCCTTTTTTTTCAAATTTTTCGGTAGTAATACCAAAAACAGCCGTTTGTAATATAATTGTAATTGCAAACGAACCGTTTATCTGACACGAAAATTTAATAACCTAATTGGTAAAAGAGAAAATTCTCTACAACTTAGCTCCCTTACGTTTTTTTCTTATCTCCTATCGTTTGAGACATTTGCAAAAGTAACAGAGATTTGACACCCTCTATTGAATTAACGAAAACCAGCCGTTCGGAGATGTCACGTGACATTCATCGCCCAGAACTCTCTCTGGCATCTTGCGTTGCGTATTTGATGATTTACTTATTGTAACTTACACGTTGTCATTTCAAAGCAATGACGCACTGAAGAATTAACAAAAACACATAGTTCTTCGTACGATAATCTGGTGACTACAAATGCCATATTAGCATCAGATAACAACGGCCATCAATAACATGAGATTAAAGGACTCATCTTCTGATTGATAGCCGTAGCGTAGTGAGTAAAGCGATGGACTATGCTGCTATAGGTTGGTGGTTCGAAACCCCCCAGTACCTAATTTTTTTTTCTTAAAAGGGTTTCAGACACTCTTATTAATTATTTTTTTATTATTTAGATTATTATTTTGGTCCAAAATGTTTGCACGAACTTATAAAACTACAAATCTAAAGTGGGCCGTAAAACACGTCAGTGCGATGTTTTTTATTAAGTTGAAACAAAATACCATGTAATTCTGTAGCATCTTACATACAAAAAGATCATACACAAAAAAACCGTCTAGTTCTAAGACATGAAATCATTATACTGTACTTCGTTTTACACTTTGTGTAAGACTCTAATTCTGTGCTCGGTTGTTACGCTAGACAGGCTGCTAAGTCGCTCTATGTGCTATATTTTATATTTTTCTTTATGTGAGAGGGGAAGTTTTAGAAGAATACAAACATATTGGATCATTATTCTGGGTATCGAGTTTTTGCAGTTCATTCAATGATCGCTGTACTTGGATGTATAACTCTGGTCTCTCTTCACAGAATGTGGCAACACGTTTATATAATTTTCACATAACTTTGCCTGGAATGTCGTAATTTGCAGACGAATTTCCATCAGTTTAGACGAGAAAAAGAATTACCATTTGTTTGACCTGGCATTGAAGTGGAATTTTCTTTTCGCGTCCTTGTAACACTTCGTAGCAGTCATATTGTACTTCGGCAAGAAACGGCGAACATCTCTGACAAGACAATATATTAGTGATGGTAATTTTTTTAAGTGTCAGAAGTAGCTATTTAAACTATGATGTGACTGTTTTCACGACTTTGATTTAACCCAAATAATAAATTAGGAAGTATTCTGGACGTATTCATTTGTAACAGTGAAAAGATTAGTAACGTCTTTTACCGAATTCAACGTTCACTAATAGTTGTCTAGATGGGAAATTTTATTACTATCCTCAAAGTCTCTGGTACAGTTCCAACTATTAAAGAAAAAAATATTTCAAAAAATGAGGAAATGATGCAGTATTATATTAAATTAAGACTTTGCCGAACATGTTTGCTCAACGGCACTACGTGTTTTGCAACTTAAGTTCGTTAGTCATCGTGCTTATCATTACGTATCATGTACACAATCCAAATAAAAGTCAAGCTGCAACTCGTCAAAAACTTACTACGTATCTTGGGGCGGGTATTCCACCAAGTATGCCAGAGCAACACTGAAATCATCATAAATTAAATTATCGGCAGCGGCCGCCGCCAGAATAAGCAAGAAACAGGACTCTCTTCCATTGGCCCCATTATGATCTCTTTGTATGGGAAATGTTACAGAATTTCGTACTGTTTTCCTTGTTTAACTGAATGAAAAATGTAAAATGGCCAAATACTGATTTCTGTGGCCACACGATATGCGCCGCACTGAAAATTGGAGCTTTAGCGTTTTAAATGCTCTTGCTATATGAGTTACCCAAACCCATAACCGCACTGACCACACACCTCTGTCTTCCGGGACCAGCTTTCTTGTAAGAAATAGCAACAGACTATTTCAAAATGAGCAACTTCTTCGGGAGCGCTCTGCCGCGAACTAGTTCGCTTTTTTAGTTCGTCCGCTCCCAGTGACGGCTGAGCGGCGTGGTCTGCGCGTGCAGGTGGAGGGGGAAGTTCCCCCACCTAGCTGCTCCATGCGCTTGCTGCTTGAGCAGCTAACGATATCATGCAAGCTAAAAGAAACAGTTTGTGGATAATTTCTCGCTTTTAAGTTTAGAGTTATCTCTATATCTTGACATTATGGAATTTATTAGTCAAATACTGCAGAGTGCAGAACACATCAAAACAAATTCTGTAGCGCTGAACTATGTAATCTGGCAGGCAGACGCTCACCTCGAAATGATTCATCAGCAGAAGGCAAACACGTGATTTTTAATTCTGCTACGCACCCTCTCGCTATTGCCCGTCGGTCTTCGGAAAAAAATCCAACGAACTATGAAGCGAGATACGTTTGGCATAATCGTCCGCTGCTCCTAGTTCGTCCGCTCCTCCTAGTTCGTCCGCTGCTCCTAGTTCGTCCGCTCTTTTTGGCTTTTGCTACCGCTACTAAAAGAGCTCTTTTTTTATGACAGGTTTTTTATATAAAGAATCAGTGTTGCAAAAGCGTGTGCTATTACCCAACTCTTGGGGCAATTTGACATCAAATACTTAGGCATAGGCAAATTAACCAGTTATTTACACGAATGGGTGATACAATGATATTTAACTACTTTGCATACTTTGAAATGAGAACAGGCTGCTAATTGTATGCTGGCAATCGGTTCTTCAGAACGCTGGTGACTACTATGAAGGACAGTAACAGGTGCAAACATGTAACGCTTTTGTATCCGTTGTGAATAAATAGTTTTCACTATTGAAGTTCCAACCCTCGCACAAAGATATATTATTTCGCATCGCCTAATTTCTCGATATTGGCAAACGATCCTGTTATACTCTTTGAGGCAGATTTCGACAGCACCACTCTTAACCAATTTCGTTGTCTGGTATCAATGACACTGCGTTCTGTATCCGATTTCTACACGTCTCTTGCTACTGACAGATGGCACATTGTCACTTTGTACAGATTTTCTGCTTTGCACTCGTATATACTTAATTTAACCTGTGCTCACTTGTCAGTGTAAAAATCTAGAATCATTCGTTAATCATTCATGTGTGCGTGGATCTCGTCTAAGAGTGTCTACAGTAATCATATCATTATCTCTTTAACAAAGTTATCGTCATTAATTGTGATTTACTGGAAACAATGGTGATTTGCGTGTTCAGTCAAATAAGAGGAATATATAAGTTAGAGAAATTAAATTTTAACATATCTGAAAGAACTGATCCGGCAATTCGTAATTAATTGTTATCCACCAGATTGGGAATTGATGGTTATTTCAGCGCGAATGCGGTCGAGGACCGGACTCCTGGCGAGCATACAGGCCTGCTGCGATTGGTCAAAGTAGGAGAACATGTGGTGACTTGGGTCGGACGAGGTACGTGCTTCAGTAGTAGGCTGATCAGATGTCCTGCATTTCGCAGGATACTCGTTTTAAGTCTTATCCTGCGTCCCGCCACGAGGTTAGAAAATCTTAAAAATATCCTGCATTTCGATATTATCCTGCGAACCATCCTGCGAAAGATTATTGTCTCAGTCAGGAGAACTCAGTAACTATACAGTTAATGAACACTAGACTCTTTCTGCGAAGGAAGTTTCGTTGATAATGTAGCGTCCGTCACGCATGTCGTCTGCCATCACTGGAGACGTAAACCTCGTCCACACCGATCACAAACACAAAATATCCAACAGTAGTAATATTAAGATGAAGGGCTGCTGGTAAAACTGAAGGTCACAGCTAATGCAACCAATTTTCTAGCTCTTTGTTTGGTTCGTTCGAAAGCAGATGAAAGTCATGAGTGAGTAGCTTGTGGAATGACGTTGGATACGTAATCATGCTGTGTCAGAAAATGCTTGTTAATGCCGAATTGCGATCTGTATATCAATTTATTGTAGGCGTTAAAGAGAAATCGGGTTTTTCTGAACTAGAAGTACTGTACTGGGGTCACCTGAACCCTGTTCCATAGGTCTGACGTAGGATGTATTATTTTGGCTGATTTTTTGTCGGCGCGTCAATGCTTGCAAGATTTATGTGATTTACTTTCCCATTCATTTCATATAACAATAACTCACAGCGAAGCGTGATTCAGATTAGGTGGTATATATGTTTTGCGGCTCTAATATGCAGATATTTTTACTGAATTCCATATTACACAGCTGTACCCTTACAGGAGAAATAAATAGCCAGATAGCACAAAACAAAACTGCAAACACAGCGATGATTGGAAGTTCAGACTTAAACTGGAAAGAACACGTGGTAATGTCTTGGGAAAGGCGATCCAGGGATTGCGTTTTAAGTGTGGGATCCTTAACAGATGGGTTTGACGGAAGACATCGAAAGAGTCCAAATAGAGGCAGCTCATTTTGTATTGTCACGATACAGGGGAAACAGCGTCACGGAAATGATACAGGATCTGAGTTGGAAATCATTACAACAAAGGCGGTTATTGCTGCGGCGTGGTCTACTTTCGAAACTCCAACCGCCTTCTCCTCTGAAAGCGAAAATATATTGTTAACTCCCCACCTACATAGGTAGAAATGATCATCAGAATAAAATACGAGAAATCATAGCTCGAACGGAGAGATTCAGATGTTCTTTCTTCCCGCGTGCTATTCGAGAATGTAATGGGAGATGAATAGTATAAAGGTGGTTCGATGAACCCTCTGCCACGCACTTAAATGTGATTTGCAGAGTATCCAATGTAGATGTAGACAAATAGAAGCTTTGGAAATGTGGTGTTACAGACGAATGCTGATGATTAGATCGGTGGATCGCGAAACCAATGAAGAGCTGTTGAACAGAATTGGGGTGAAAAAATGTCTGTCATATCTTGACGAAGAGAAGGGATCGATTGGTGGGACATATTCCGAGTAACATTCCAAGTAACGATGACTTAACAATGCGATATAATTTTTAAATCAATCTAGAGAAATCACCGTAAACAGTAAAAAACTAAATTACTTCCTCGTTGGTTAAAGTGCATTGGTAATATAATGAAAAATTTTATTTATGCTAGCATCTACACGAATTTTTAAAATCATCAAGTGAGACTGAAACAAAAAATGCCTAAAGAAGAACACAATTTTCTGCTATGTGCTAAGCCGATTAACATTCGAATCCCATTCATCAGCCGCAACAAGACCAGATAAATTACAGACGCAGTGGAACCACGTTAACGAGGTAGTAGTAGCGTTTTGTCGACATCCCTGTGGCTACGTCCCGCCGGCACTGACAGCATCATTAGTGTCATAGTTTTCCAGTGGCTGCACAACACGCCAGCTCCTTGGTACTAGCGGAGAAACGCTTTCTTTGCGCCCTGCGGATGTAATAAATTATTGACTTTGTCGTCCAGCTCTCTCTTCGTTTGATGAGACGTTTATAATTTAATCATTTTTCCTGATGTCAGAACCAGAAGAAAATGATCGTCATGTTATCTTACAATTCGAACAGAAAGAGTCGCGAATCTGTTTCTGAACCCTTCACAAAGTTGCGAAATTGTTTCCAAATAACAGACAAGCTGCAACAGAGGGCGCTCTTTATATTTGAATTCTTCGACATAATTATGTCGTGGGTGTGATGAGTGACGAATATATATCAGTGTATTATCAAGTGAATGTACCAGGGTAGTTCGGAAAGTGCGTTCCGTTTCGATTTATCTCCATGACTTTCCGCCAGTGTGTTGTAGTACTCCGGTTCAAGCAAAATGAAATGAACAGACACCATATCAGTAATTGTAAATATACACACAGCAGGGCATGACAATTTGAGTGCGGACTCATTCAAACGCTCGATCCCTTTCGAGAATCCGGTATAGGCTGCGGGCAAGAGGAATCAAGGGGCAGGGGCTATAAGTTGAGAATTTGGGTTGGAAGGGAAGCGTGCCTGGATAGTCCAACTGGTTAAGGCGACCGCTTGACCGAATCGGAAAATCCGGGTTCGAATACCGGTCCAGGACAAATTTCCAACTTTGTTGTTGAATTTATTTCAACCCCCCGAAATGGTCGAAATGTTTAAATATTTCGATTTTGTAAATTTACGGCCGTTACTATCAGCTAATGGTGTCTAATATCCGAAAAGAATAGACACCATATCAATAACTGGAAATTAAATGACGCCAGTTCGAGCTCACTAGGTCTTGCGTGTCGTTCTCAGTTTATAAACGGCCACGTGAGAACTGAGATCTGTAGTTCGTGTTCTGAATGCTAGGAACGTTAAACCACATGACATTCATAATCAAATATTAAAATTTTATGGAGAAAATGCAATGAGTGCTTCACAGTCAGAAGATGAGTAAGACAATTTTAGGAACGGTGTGATCAAGTATATGCCGCAGAATGAAGAGGACGTCCATCTGTATTTTCGTATTTTCTTATGAACTGGTTAGTGCAGTCTAATATATGATGAAGGAAAACTTCGGTTTAAGATTAATTTTCTTGCTCTTCAACTTCCATAAGTTTCACGAACTGTAATTTACGAGACTGT
The DNA here is from genome assembly GCA_026315105.1 of Locusta migratoria. NCBI lineage: Eukaryota > Metazoa > Arthropoda > Insecta > Orthoptera > Acrididae > Locusta > Locusta migratoria. Next base: position 93,790,157 of record CM048747.1, on the reverse strand, counting down.
GACTCAAGAACTGCGTTTTCATTAACTTTTCGCCAGTTTGCTGCCTAATCTTCTTAGTGTACTTGATTTTTGACACAGAATCACGTTGGCGAGAAATCTTCACCCCAGATATTCTTGGGGCATGAAACGTTAGTTTCTAATGACACCCGGTAAACAAAGCAACAATCGATGGAATAGAGGCACACTTGTCCCCAGTAAAGATTAAAACCAAGCCATTAATTACACGCGGAAAAGTCATGTGCACAGCGTTTGATTTTATATACGACGTGAAAAAATCATTAAGGATGTTTATGGCGAGAGACAATATATAACAAGTGCTGCGGAAATCCCTCAAAAGATGTGGTTTACATTCACGACAACGTCGAATGATGCAACGCTAAAATGACTAAGTAACTCCTTCAGAGCTATGACTCGCTCCAAGCGATTTTCATCTCTTTAGGCCGCGGCGGAGCTGCCGAGCGCATTGAGGCGCTATGTTCCGTTGTGCGAAGCTGTTCCCCGTCGGGGTTTCGATCCCCCTCGGGCATGGATGTTTGTGCTGTGTTTAGTATAAGGTAGTTTACAACATGTAGTTTGTAACTTTAGGGACTGATGACCCCGTAGTTAAGTTCCACAAGTATTACAAACATTTGAACGTCTGTTTCGGCATTTGAAGTCGCTCCTAGGGGTTAAGCACTGCACCAAAGATGGAGACGCACAAGAACACGTTACCACATGGTTGACTTTACAGGAGGAAACATATTATGACGACGGAATATGTAAACTTATACCATGCTATGAGAAATTACTAGAAAGTTATGGGGGCTATGATGAAAAGTAGCGTGTTATAGATTTTTGGGGATAAATGGCTTTCATTGACTTTACTCGTAGTCTTTTTATTACTAAACGGAACTCAATTTCTCAAATACAGTCGTGTCACGCCGTATCATGGGCAAAAATTGAACTATTTCACTGAATAATATTCTTTAAATGGAACAATAGGTATTTCATAAGAGCCGCGAAGTTCACTTGGGGAGAACACGACACATCGCGTGAATTAGTTCGTTACATATAAAAAAACTATATCTAGATAAAGAAGTGAGATATCATTGAAGTCTCAGTTATAATAAAACTAACATAAACCAGCGGCTCCGCTCGCGTGTTGGTTGATTATGATAGATAATGCATGAAGCGTCAAATAGATTTTTTAAACAGATTTATTAAAAAAATCTTTTAAATAATAACAGCTGCAGGATCACAAGTGACGTCTGTTCTTTCGGAACAGACGCCACATGTATATATATATATATATATATATATATATATATATATATATATATATATATATATATATATATATAAAAATCTTTTTTACTGTTTTATTTATTTGTTCTTGTACTTCTTTATTCGTATGCTTATCCTTACAGAGAAAGAGCTGACGATATTGTAGCACGCATAGACGAAAGATATGGTTTGTGGCATCACGTTTCGCTGTATGTAAACTCCTTGCTATAGAGTCGCAAACGTCATCTCTGCCTTCAGTCCGATTTTTTTTTTTTTTTATAATTTGACGACTTTCAACCACCATATATTCCACCCCGTTATAGCTATCGGCATGGAACTGCGATGGTGTACAACGGGAGACTTCGGACAACAATTACACACAGACCATTTGTTTGCATTCTGTAGTTTCCGCTGCAGAGCGAAATATAAAACACACACACACACGTAGAATTTTATATACACCTTTAACTTTCCATCCCAATATACTCCACCCTTTTATCATTATCGATCGTCAAGTAACAATGCAACCAATGAAAGCATTTTCAAAGAGTATTGTTTCGCATTTCGCGTTATATTCTTCAAATTACTAAATATCTATCAGATCGTTATAAAACCGTGCCTAAAACCTTCCTCAGGTATAAATTAGTATCTGTACAAATATTTAAGTCTCTGCGTCTTGTCGTTCGGACGTGATAAGCGTACACCAAACAGACATTCACATTAATACATACAGATAAATAGCTACTCGATCACCATAAAACCTTGCCTAAAGCCTTCCCCGGGTAGACATTGGTAACTGTACAAATTTTAAGCTTTTGTGTCTTGTGGTTCAGACGTGATAAACGTACACCGAACAGACATTCACATTTATAGATATAAATTACGATATATCCTCTATATGTATGAGCTAAGTATACGCTATGTGTTTTTATCTCTGCAAATTCTTAAAAATTATACACTATAGTTAATGGTGCACAAGAACTGTGACGAATAACGGTAAATCACTCCTGCATGGAGCAAAAATATCAAACTGTGTCCGAACTCAATTTTTTTTTCGCTAGTTAGTTTTGTTAAAACTGGCTGATAAGTTTATTAACAGACGAATGCCGTCTCCCGACACAGGTGACCAGTTCCAGGCAAGCCACGGCCAGTTCGGGAAGCAGAGAGTGATCGGTACAGGGACTCCGAAACTCTGGATCTAATTAACGGACTGATATCGAAAAGAAATTCATTTGTACCCGAGAAATCGTCTTAATAAGAACATATTAGGAAAAAAATTCGACTGTTTGCCATGAACAGAAATGATAAATGCGGCAACTCCCAAAATCGTATTTCTGATATACCCCCCCCCCCCAAAAAAAAATAACAATAATAATAATAATAATAATTCTTTTGATGTTTTTCTCAGGGACCATCTATGAAGAAAATGTGCTTTGTTTTGCCGTATATAACTCACTCGAGACCACAGATTCGCACAAAAAGTAGCCGATTTGTGGTTGCGTAGACTTTCCCGGTGTATTAACTGATAATATTCTTCTCGCGTTTGCAGCCGGATACCACCGTCAACTAGACACAATATTGCGGCAAACCAACTGGCTGCCATCTTCAGGTGAGTGCGCTGATTACACTTATGGAAAATGAGGAAGAACAGAAACAGCGGCCTCATTATACACCGGACGGTCCACCGCGCGCGCGTGAAATCAAAATAGAGGCCCTCTGGGCGCAATAGAATTAGTAGCGCGCCGGTGGAGAAAATCGGCAAAACGATGGGTCGAAGCAGGACTACTTAAAAGAAACTGCAGGTCGAAATGAAGACTGTTGTTGCTTAATAGATTGGATTCAAGTTTTACTTAGAGGGGAGCCCTTGTCCCTATTAATAATATTATCGGCCATACGAATTCCCAGTAGCGAGAAGTAGGAGCAGTCATTTTTGTTTCCTTATATAATATCTTGTGTCCCTCATTCAGACAATATTCAGCAACAGCCGATTTTTCAGGTTGAAGGAAACGAGTACGACAGTGATGTTCCACACAGTGACACGGAATTCTATAGACATCGGGTTTCCTCAGACCTAAATCATCTTTGACTGACGCAATGAGGGCCTTAGTCTTTGGTGGTGGCATAAAAACACTTTTAATGTCACATCGTCTTAAAATTCTTGAAATTTTCGAGGCTATATTCCCGACGAAAGGAAAAAAGGCAATGGATTTGTAATTGTCCTCTAATGGTTCATCTTTTGGACCAAATTGAAACGCACGAAAAATTTGTTGAGCAGTGTACCCATTCTGTTTAAAGACAACCTTGAGATGCTTCAGTTCTTCACCCAGATTCTCAGCATCAGAGATGGCGTGCGCTCTTTTCACTAGAGTACGCAAGACCTCCATGCGTTGGTATGGCGGATGACAGCTCGTGGAATGGTCGCATTACGAACTTGTGATTTGAAGAGATATGCATGTGTGAACTTAGAAAATTTAAAGGGCTGTGACTGCAGAACTCAGTCTCTGGTTGGAAAGTGATAAACTATGGACGGTAGTAGGGCTGTGGAACTGTGATAATTCAGCAATCGTGTACTCGTGTGATGACAAACTGTGTTTTATAACAAATACTGTAATTAATCGCGCATTAATTTGGAACTGCAATATTCGATGGACTTCATTAATTTAGAGTGATAATTTGGAACTTTTTCTCTCGAGTGCGTGTGATACTTACTGTGCCTCTCATGAACAATAATTGGGGAAATATTCAGTTGTGTACGCATGTATAAAGTAGGACCACCTGCACATTTTCATACCCACACAGAGTAATAAGCTCCATTATCTTATTCAGAGCTTTAATTTATGTTTCTTTAAATGTATTTTTCGCATCATCATCTGCAGATTGGTAGACTGGCTAAACTAGAGAGTAATTATTGATCTTATTTAAACAGTTTGGTTAGCTGTTTAGGTTGTAGAAGCTGACATACATAACTCACCCCTTTGAATAGAGTCAACGAGCCATAAACATTTTACTACCCTGAGTTACGTATTGCCCAATTCTTATTGGTGAGTAACGATAGGAAGGACGCAAAAGAAATTTAGAAAAATTGTGAGAATCGGAGAAAATTTGGTAGGACACATAGATCGGTAATTCGAGCATAGGCGAATAGAGATTGAAAATATTGTCACTTAAGTAGATGTTCCATTAACTTTCTTTTGGTGCTAGCAAAGTTATCCATTTCCCTAACATAGTGGGTGAGGTCATTACAGAGTCTGGTTCCTATTACTTTAAGGACGAGTCAGCGACTAAGTGATGGAAAGGGACAGAAAGGATATTGCTCTGATGGTGGCGAGTATTTCTGCTACATTGTCGAGTGTTAGGCCGAGGAAAGACATGAAGGACAGTGTTCGTTGGTAAGGGAGTAGAGGATACAGAGTGTATGGAAATCTATGTGCTTGTCGCATAACCAGGCTAGTTGCTTGTTCCATGGAGAAATATGATCAAAGAGACGTTCCATTGTTTTCAATAAGCCACGTCTTGCTGTTTTCTCAAATATTGAGGATAAGATCTTTTGTGTCCCAGCCTCGTCGCCGCTTTTGTATCCCATCCTCATCGCCACTTTTGTATCCCATCCTCGTCGCCACTTTTGTGTCCCAGCCTCGTCGCCGCTTTTGTGTCTCGTGTCCGTCGTAGGTGTCGGTGGCCGAGTGGAATGAGACCGACACAGGAATAAAGATAGCACGCTGGTGCAGGTACGGAGAGGAGCAGCCAGAAACTAGAAACACTAGAGTAAATTAGAACGAGATATATATTGCACAGAATTTATACAATACTTAACTTTTACATAGTACTGCAGAATGTTGATACATAGTTGAGATGAGTCCTGCCTAGTGCCTAACTGATAGCCAAGTCTTCACTGGTGCCTATCTGATTCCGAAGGTCCTAACTGGTTGCTATCTCAGTCCCAAGTGAACGATGTCTTTCCGTGGTGGCCACGAGCGGGGTTGCAGCAGAGGGCGCTCGTGGCTGTCGTCGTAAGAACGCCGCGCCGTGCGTGCATGGCGGCGCGCGGCGAAAGTAGGTGGCGCGCACTTTGTACTTGTGCGACACCACAAGATCAACAATTGGGATTATGACTGTTTGTAAAAGTTTCTATTTCAGGTAGAGGGGAAAAGTTTCTCATATTTCTGTATCGAATGGAGAGTTGCTGATGCCTTCTTACACATTGTGGCTGTGTACTCATTCCAATTCAGTTTCTCGTCTTTTATCACCCCGGGACAGTTAATGAACTGTCGTAACAATAATGATTTTATTAACTGGCAACCAGTTTTAGCGGCCTGAAGATGGCACTAATAAGATGTTGAAACTGGTTGCCAGTTGTAAATACACTTCGCGGGTTTGCCGCCGGATGACATTGTGAATCTCCCACAATATTTCGTCGACCCAACTGTTCGACATCTTCAGGTGGTGGTAGCTGTCAGTACTTCAAGGCGCGACTGATGGTAATTGCGCGGCAGCGGCGGTATTTATCAGGTCGTGTGCAGAGACTACGCATGCGCGAGAGACCGTTCAGTTAATAAAATCATTGTCACGGCACTTGGTTTTTATATATATTTTTAATATATTTGATCATAATTTCAACCAGCCGTTGTCCCACTCTACACGTCAGTATGGAGCTACATCAACCAAGACTTTTTTTTTTTTTTTTTTTTTTTTTTTTTTTTTGGGGGGGGGGAGGTCGTGCTGTGATGTCTTCAACAAGTGGCGGAACTACAATGAAAGCACGTCCAAGGGTTGTGTGATCACTCCTCATTAGAGATATCGTACGTCGTGGGCTGGACCGAATCGTAAAAGAGGATTGGTGGCAAACTGTATCCGAAAACAAAGCGCAGCGAAGACTCCAGCCGATAGGCCTCTGCTGCCGATGATTCTTGCACATGCCAAACTTAACATTGCCGACTTCGAGTAAAATAGGAATTGAGCGATTGTTACTGGATGCTGACGCGGTGGCAGAGAGTTGGATGGTCTGATGAATCCCGATATCTTCTTCATCATGGCAATAGAATAGTGCGAATTAGCCGTGTTCCAGGGGAACACATTCTTGAGGATTCATACAACACAAGATCACACAGACAGCGCCATACGCACGTGAGTACAGTCAGCAGAGCATGCGCAATATCGACGCTCGTACTATTACTAGTAATTTTGCAGCAGTGCAAGCTTCAGTTCTGCCTTGGAGGTGTTCGTAGACGTTTTGAATGTAGTCTTTGGGAATGGTCTTCCATGCAATTTCCACCTGCTGCTCATTTCGGCCAGATTTTGTGCTGGTCGTGCAGACCACGCAAGATGACGTTTCATCCGGTCCCAGACGTGGTAAATTGGGGTCATATCTGCGGATAGGGCTGGCCAAGGTGGTTGACCTACATTTATAAGAGCATGTTGGGTGGTACAGGATACACAAGGACGTGCATTGCCCTGTTGGAAAAAGCATATCGACTTTTTGGTGCATGAACAGTAGCAAGACGGGCTGAATGATGGTTTGAATGGACCGTGCATTGTTCAATGTTCCCTCGCTGATCACCAGAGAAGAACGCCCATCGTAGGATATGAGTTATGATCATGTGTCCCATTACGGCATTTCCGCTCATGCCGAAAATCGTTCAGCAAATCAAATGTTCAAATGTTTGTATAGCTTATGGGACTTAACTACGGGGTCATTAGTCCCTAAACTTACAAACTACTTATGAACTAGCTATCACTAAGGACGGCACTAATACCCATGCCCGAGGGGGAATTCGAACCCCCGACCGTAGTGGCCGTGCAGACCGTGACTGACGCGCGCAGTCCCCTCGGCCACCGCGGCCGGCACTTCGTTCAGCCCGCCTCCAGTGTGTCGCCTATGAAAGGACGAATGGAGCCGTGTCGTCTTCAGAGACGAGAAGATGGCTGAACATTTCTCAGCCGAAATATTAGAAGAAGGAAACTTTATGCGGCTGCACGCCCGAAACTTCTTTGAACATTAATACGCGTGTTTGGCATCGTGCAGGGAAGTGCGAAAATGAGGAGTGTATTCGACAGAGGCACACGGGACCGACACCCAGCACCAAGGTGTAAGGAGCCGTATACTACATGGGCCGTTCTCCTTTGGTGATCGCCAAGAGGAAATTGAACAGTGCACAGTTCGCTAAACCATCATTCAACCCGTCATGCTACCGTTAATGCACTAACAAGATGATATGCTTTTCCAATAGGACAGTGCATGTCCACATGTATTCCTTACCACCCAACGTATACGTCAGCTACCCTGGTCAGTACGATTCACGATTCCTATATCTGTCCTCCACTGAGCATGTTTTGGACCGGATGAAACGTCGTCATGCACGGTCTGCACGACCAGCTCGAATTCTGTCCCAACTGAGTCACAAGGTGGAAATTGCATGGCGGGCTATTCTCAAAGACTACATTCGGCACCTCTATGATCGTCTCCATGGGAGAATTGCAGCTTGCGTCACTGCAACAGCATGGTATACAAGGTACTATCGTCGACATAGCGCACACTCTGGTGACAGTAATCACCTGCGTATGCCTCTGTTTGTTTGATCGTGTGTTGTATACATTCTGAAGAATGTGTCAATAAAATTTCCCTTTGCTGGGTCGACGAATTCATGGTGTTCATTTCTCATCTTCCAGGAGTGAATCTATGTAAAATAACTCACTGATTCAAATAATATGAAAACCTATTGCAGGAGCAAAGTTTTATAATCTGAAAAATATGGACAAAACCCGTTCTAAACAATACGCAAATGAGCCCACTAACATATTCAGGGTGGTAGAAGAACAAAGAAGCCGTGGCATTCTTTCGTAATTACGGTGTAGCAACGCCGCGTCCTCTTCCATTTGCAATATGTTACGTATAAATAACTCTTCCTTTGATTTATTATTTCTGTCAGTCTATGAACTTACGTGTGTTTATCAATGTTTATAGTGGGCCTTCGTTTTTATGTTTTGCTTTACTTCCGTTTTGCGCTCGGGGAGATGAAGATTAGCTCGTCTCATATCCAGCGGAGAGGGGAAGTGCTTACAAATATAGCTTCTTAGGAATTAACTACATAGTCATGCGAGCAAGCATTTTCCAGTTTTTTTTTTTCATAATATAAGGGGAAAAAAAGCTTTGCGTGTAAAACTGTTTACTCCTTACAGATAATACAAGAAATGTCAGTAACACAAGACTGAACAGTACCACAGTTTTTCATCACTTAACTAGTATAGAATAACTTTTTATTGCAGAAAACATTGTTTCTTCAATAAATGTTACCTAAACTAGTTTCGAATGTACCCAGCAAAGAATTTGCGTAGAGTAAAAACTTCGGTTTCATTTTACAAACCAGTTTGGTATTATGTTAGTTGCACACTCACACACACACACACACACACACACACACACACACACACACACACACACACACACATATATATATATATATATATATATATATATATATATATATATTCTCAACCCTATAGGGCAAGCGAAATTCGCGCACTCTAGCTTCGCAGGGCGATTCCTCACATGCCAGCAATTAAAAATGTCAGTCGCAATTTTGGTCTTGCGCACATTTCCGACTGTAAAAGGACTTTAAAATAGATCTATGTATGTTCCATACGTCAATATGTTTCAGAATTACTTAATTACACCAACTAACTTCCAGGGGATGTAAAGGCGTCTTGAGGAACAAAATGAACAAAGAAACCCATGCCTGCAAACATCTTTTCACGTTCGCTACGGAAAGTACAAGTTACAGGCAGCGGCGCCAGCTGCTAGACATCCCCTCCAGCAACTCTGGATGGCGTTTCCAGGTTTGGGTTTCTATGCTCATTTTGTTCCTCAAGACACCTTCTACATATCCTAGAAATTTTATATTCTTCAAAATGAAATGCCAAGATCGCAAATTAATAATTTATTTAATGAGACCGGTTTCGGTGAACTATGTCACCATCATCTGGTCATATATATTTTAAGCTGGTCATCTTATTTAAACAATGGATATAAAATAATAAGTGCAACTATATAAAATACACAAGTTAAAAATGACGGCTTACAAAATACTTTGTACGTATTATTATTATTTTATATCCAGTTTTACGATAAGATGACCAGCTTATTAAATACCATATGATGGTGACACAGTTCACCGAAACCGATCGTCATTCAAGAAATTATTAATTTGCGATCTTGGCATTTTGAAGAATATGAAACTTTCAGATCGCCTCCTAAACGACAATGTCAGGTAATGTTAACCATAGAAGTGTGTTGGTATAATTCTGAAAAACACAGACCAAACTCAGTATTCGATGTCTGTTTACTGACGGAATTACGAGCAAGACGAAATTTTGTGGGAGACATTTTTTATTGCTGCCATGTGAGGAATCGCGCTTTGAAGCCCGACTGTGCGAATTTTTTCAGGAAGATTGTGTGTCGCCCCCCCCTCCTTCCCTCTCCCCCCCCCCCCCAAAAAAAAATTAGGACCACTGTTCTGGAGAACATTCACGTGGGCATCTATGAGTCTAGTGGATCTGGTGCAAAGTACCATGACGGCCAAGAAGTATTGTACACTGACAGCAGACCAAGTAAATCCCTCATGACGATCGTGTTACCGAACGGTAGTGGCATTTTTAAAGAAGGTAATGCACGAAATCACAGGGCCAGGAGTGTGATGGAGTGGTTCAAGGAACACAGTGGATAGTTGCAGATGATGTGCTGGCCCTACAACTCAGCAGATCGGAAGCACATCTGCGATATGATTGAACTTAACTCTGTAGCACATAAGCCCCTCTCGGAATTTACGGGAATTATAGTCGAACCGAAATACGACGAATCCTGGTACTTGCGCCAAACGACGTTCGGCTGCGGCAGTAGACCAGTGGAGTATGTCAAACGCGAACGTTGCTCTGCGCATGCACGCGTCCAGTTCTTTCAGACAACAGACCGTTAGTTATGCTGTCTAACTATTTGACACTATGGTTGCATTCCAATAAATTTCGGGCATGCAGCGCGAATTTAGTTTCTTCCAATATTTTGGCCGAGTAACGTGCGGCCATCTTCAAGGTGAGTCGCGGCACTGCGTATGCGGGTCTCAGATGTTGATCAGCGGCAAAGAGGTATGTACACTTACATGTGTGCGCCCCCGTGGTGGTAGCAATCAGTGTTTCATACAGTGACCGTTACTGAATTTTAACACCGACCTCTTCCTTCTGGGATTCCAGTTTTAAGAAAGCAATAGAAATTAGATTAGCAGAAAAATTAATAAATAGAGACAATAGTTTTAATTTAGATAATGCATGGAACCCGGTTGTAAGTGTAATGGAATTGCAGAGACGTCGTCACAGTGCTGCTGTCGCCGAACGTACATCGATAGTCGAATCGAACAACTGACTGCTTTTACCACGGGGGCGCGCGCAAGTGTACAGACCTCTATGTCGCCGACCAACATCTGTGATCCGCATACGTGGCACCTTGTCGGCAATCTCGCGACTGACCCTGAAGATGGCCGGACGAAGAAACTGAATTCGCACGTCTGCATGCCCGAAATTTATTGGATTATACAAAACGACACGAAAAGCTCAAATGTTCAAATCTTTGTATAGTCTATGGGACTTAACTACGGGGTCATCAGTCCCTAAACTTACAAACTACTTATAAACTACTTACGAACTAGGACGGCACAAATATCCATGCCCGAGGGGGATTCGAACCCCCGACCGTAGTGGCCGTGCAGACCGTGACTGGAGCGCCTCAGTCTCCTCGGCCACCGCGGCCGGCGACACTAGTATTGGGTAAGAATGGATAGGAAATCGACCGTGCCCTTTCAGTGGAGCCATCCCGGCATTTGCCTGGAGTGACTTAGAAATATAATGGAAAACGTCAATCAGGATGATCAGAGGTGGACACATTGGCTTGACATGAAGCAAAGGGAAGAATTTTCGTTTAGACATATTTGTAGGCTGATGGACAGGAAACAGCAGCGTGATCTAAGTCTCCATGCTAAGGACTGAGCGGCCGTTCCCGTCGGAGGTTCGAGTCCTCCCTGGTGCATGTGTGTGTGTGTGTGTGTGTGTGTGTGTGTGTGTGTGTGTGTGTGTGTGTGTGTGTGTGTGTGTTGTCCCAGTGTAAGTAAGTTCAAGTAGTTTGTAAAACTCGTGATTGATCACCATAGCAGTTTGGTCCCATAGGTTTACAAATATATGAACATTTAATTTTGACAGGAAACACAACGGTGCAGTACTTGTTGCGTCACGATCTGGTGCCACCGATATTGAAAACTCTGCAGAAAAGGATCGGTAGCATAGAGTGTCAGACTATGACTCCAAAGGGCGCTGGTTTGATCACCGCCATGTCCTAGAATTTTTATCTGTCACTATCCACTTCTTTCACCTCTGCCATGGTTGCTGACGTGAAACATATCGAGTAACACCGTGATTCAGAATGCACGTGAAACCGTAGCGAAAAGCTGAAAATGCACATGGTTGCATTCCGTTTCTGCCACCGGGACGGTCTCCCAGTGCAGTTGCGGCCTGACTTGGGTGTGAATACCTGGAGCCAACTTCATACAACGAAGCGTCTCGGTGGTCAAAATGTTCTGGCCGATTTGATCAATCAGGAAGTAGCCGCATCTTTAAGCTGGGAGTCAGAGGCAGGCCAGGGGCGCGGGCCACCCCTCGGTGATCCATGGGGTGGGTGCTGGGCGCTCCTGTGTGGCCACTAGGTATGCGGCGCGGACCGCGAGCCGGCGGGCTCGGGCAGGCTCGCCGCGGCGCATGGCGATGCCTCGGTCGCTCCTAACAATGGGCTCGCCTTGCCGGCCTGCTGAGTAATATTTCCCGTGGACGAGGACGGGCGGCACGACTAATTTGTTCCCACGGCCCGTTGTGGGAAGGCCGATGCCCGCCGCCGCGCGCCTACTAACAGAAACCTTCCGGTCCGCGCCTATTTAAAAGGGGTGTTTCTTATTCGTCATAGCGCTGAATACGAGCATAAACAAGGTAGGCGGCCGCGCGCTGAATGCTAGGCGGGTCCGCTGGACGCGGCCGGGCCCAGGAGAGGCGAGGCGAGGCGAGGCGGGCCCGCAGGTGGCTGAGGGAGGAGCGCCGCGGACCGGACGGGGAAGAGGCGCGTCTCGGGAAGAGGCCGCTAAGCGCGGGCGTGACACGTCTAAACACACTGAGATGGGAATAAGATGAAACGGTAACACCCGCGGTGAGGGAGGGGGCCAGGGGCACGTCCGCCAGGTTTAGCTCGGCTTACACGGCGCAGCCACAACCATAGGTGGAAGCACAACCGACCAAAAACATTCTTTGTCAGGAATAGATAAACACCTATGGTAAGCCTTATAGACACAAACAAAATCATTGCTCATTGAACCCCTGCATTGCAGCAAAACTGACTAGCAACGCCAGATGAGCAATTACCGCCGACAAATCGGCAGTCGCAGGGAACATGAACAAGCACAAAACACAAACAAATCCCACACTAAACCCATACACTTAGAGGCCGATCTCAAAAATCGACCACTTGCCTGTCAATCTTGATTGTTGCAGCCAGCCGCCGCTGATGATGGACCAGGAGACACCCCCAGTGCCAGCTGCAGAGGGGCGACTCATCAAACCGGATTGACAAACTTATGACAAACACGCAATGGAAATGGTACCGAGATTACACGATACCCAAAACTAACATAACCACACCCTTGCATGATCTGTCGCAGATAGAAAGAATCCGCTACTGCTCTTACTACCCGCTCCTGACTATCGCAGAGGTTTTTTTTCCCTTGGCACTTTTTTCCCTCTGCCCTTAAAACCGCTCTTGTTTCAAAAGCTTTCGACCACTTCTATCATCCTGATGGCCCGTATTAATGGGTAATCTTACCCACATGTACGGCACACATCACAGTACCCGCTCCTGTGACTCCCACATTAAACATATTAACACATGCAGAGGTGACAGTAGAACTATTGAGTTGGTCACCATGCTAGTGCGAGCGTGGAGGGGCTCCACTCTTTTACTCGGCGTAGAGTAGTTAGGTTTATAAACACACTGACACGACCTCTAATAATGTAAGTGATAATTTAGTGTACAATTATACATTTTTGACGACGTTACAGCGTTCATTTTTAATGAAATACATCGCAATTTGCGATCATTTATGGCTTCACTGTACTAGTTTTAGATGTAATATCAATGTGCGGCGAATGAAAATTTGTGCCCGGCCGTGAGGCTGTGGTAATAGGAAAGAGACAGTGTGGCGAATGGAGATTTGGGTGTGGCGTGAGACGTGCAGGGAAGAGTCCTCTGCAGTCGGATTGGTCACTGTGTCCTCAGTGGCGGAGTGGTCAACGCGTCTGTCTAGTAAGCAGGAGATCCCGGGTTCGAATCCCGGCTGGGCACAAATTTTCATTCGCCGCACATTGGTATTACATGTAAATCTGGTACAGTGAAGCCATAAGTGATCGCAAATTGCGATTTATTTCATTGTAATTTAGTGTAGTAGAAATAGAATAGTAGCTAGTAAGTAAGAGTAGTAATAGATCAGTAGATTTAATAATTGTAGAAAAAAGAAATGTTGGAAGATAATAATCAGTAGAACTCTTCCCATCACTAAACAACTGACACTGAACGAAGATTAGGGTTTAAAGTCCCGTCGTAAAACATAGTGAGAGGTTACTTTTCACTGTTGGAATGTTCGCCAATGTGTTTAGTCAAAATCTTATGTTCGTAACAACGAAGTTCTTGTATCTGTGGAGGGTGTTGGCAACATATGGCTGGTTTCGCCGTTGTGGAACGGAGCAGACAGTTGCTAGGGAAGTGGTGGTAGCCTGTAGCTCGCCTAGAGAGTGTGGTTGTAGTGGAAGGGTGTAAACATTTAACTTGAAAACTGATGCTCTATAATTAATTATGCATGATAATAAATGTGAATGATATACAGGGTGAATCTAAATTCGCGCACTCGGGCTTCGCAGCGCGATTCCTCACCTGCCAACAATGAAAAATGTCTCTCACAAAATTTCATCCTGCGCATATTTCCGGCAGTAAATGGACGTCAAAGACTGAGATGGCTGTGTGTTCCATACGTCAGTGTGTTTCATAGTTACACCAACAAACTTGTAAGGCATGTATGAGGCATCTTGAAGAACAAAATGATTATTGAAACCCATGCCCGGAAACGCCATTCAACGACGCTACGGAGAGGCCACGTTACAGGCACAGACATTCCCTCCAGCAACTTCGACGCTCTGTAGCGTCATTGGATGACGTTTCCGGGCATGGATTTCTACGCTCACTTCGCTCCTCAAGACACCTCCCACATCTCCTAGACGTTTGTTGGTGTAGTAGTGTAACTCTGAAACACTCTGACGTATGGGACACACACCTAATTCAATCTTCGACGTCCATTTATTGCCAGAAATATGCGCAGGACGAAATTCCGTGACAGACATTTTTTTATTGCTAGCATGTGAGGAATCGAGCTGCGAAGTCCGAGTGCGCGAATTTAGATTCACTCTGTATATATGCCGGTAAAAACAGTTAGGGACTAGCTGAGATATCTACGTTCTGAAGTATTGTCATTGGCGGAATGAACTAAAATAGTTCGTCTTTATACGGAGTAGAGACAAGATCATTAGTGCAACCGAGATAGTGGTAAGAAGAGAAAGTTGCTGCAGAGGAGGTAGGTGTTGACTTACGTTAACTGTACCAAACGAATTACACAAGCAGTTAGGTTCAGATAATGAAGTCACCAAGTAGAGCAATGTAACAGCAACATGAGATACACGAAGCTATGGAATAGGAAGGTTGGAAGTGGGACAGACACAGAGGTAGATGGCTGCAGCTATTCAGCAGCCGTTAAAAGAAGGCAAGAATAAGATCGGCAAAGGTCCCAGATTCGAATCCCGGTTCCGGCATAAAAATTTAATCTGCTAGGAAGTTTCATATCAGCGCACACTCCGCTGCAGAGTGAAAGTTTCATTCTGAAGAATAAGATCGTTGTGGCTAATCCGCACATCAGTAGCAGACAAACTGAGCGAGAATCGGGAATCTCAAAAAACATCAACATAAATTTCACCGGTACCATATTTCTATGCACCAGGATTTGCATGGCGAAGACTTTGAACGTCGTGTACAGTTTTGCCACTGGGCACAAAATAAAATATTGGACGATAACAGATTTTTTTCACGCGTCCTTTTACAAACAAAAGTAACGTAAACCGGCATAATATGCAATATTGGGCAACGGAAAACCCACGATGGCTGCGACAAGTGGAATATAGCGATCTTGGCAGGTTAATGTATGGTACGGCATTATGGGGGAAGGTAATTGACCCCTATTTTACCGATGGTAATCTCAAATGTTTGTAGAGCTTATGGAACTTTACTACGGGGTCATCAGTCCTTACACTTACAAACTAGCTTATACCAAAGACGGCACAAACATACATGCCCGAGCGGGGATTTGAACCCCCGATGGGAAACGGCCTCGTGCATCATAGCATAGCACCTCAATGCGCTCGGCCGCTCCGCCGCGGCCAAATGGCAATCTAAGTGGAGCAATATATACTGATTTCTACCGATTTTACTACAAGATGTTTCACTGCATGACACAATGGCGATGAACGTTCAACATGAAGGATGTGCGGCACATGGGTTGCGTGCAGTTGAAGCGGTCTTAAATGGAATATATTTAATGACAGGTGGATTGGTAGTAGAAGCACCATACCAAGGCCCGCACGTTCACCGGATCTTACATCCCTGGATTTCTTTCTGTGGGGAAAATTGAAGGATATTTGTTATCGTGATTCACCGACAACGCCTGAAAACATGATTCAGCGCATATTAAATGCATGTGAGAACATTACTGAAGGCGATCTACCCGCTATTCAGAGGAATTTCATTACGCGTATTGCCAAGTACATTAAAGTTCAAGAACATCATTTTGAAAAATATGTTCAAATGTTTGTAAATCTATCGGACCAAACTGCGTGGTCATCAGTCCGTAGCTTACAAACTACTTAAACCTAGGTAAACTAATCTAAGGACAACACACACACCCATGGCCAGGGAGGACTCGAACCTCCACGGCGACCAACCGCGCGCTCAGCAGCGAGGTGCTTTAGACCGCGCGGCTACTCCACCGCTGCTATCATTTTGAGCATTTGTTGAAGTCATGAAGTAATTGTTGTTTGTATAGCTTATGAGACTTAACTACGGGGTCATCAGTCCCTAAACTTAAAAACTACTTATGAACTAACTAATACTAAGGACGGCACAAATATCCATGCCCGAGGGGGGATTCGAACCCCCGACCGTAGTGGCCGTGCAGACCGTGACTGGAGCGCTTCAGTCCCCTCGGCCACCGCGGCCGGCCATGAAGTAATTACAAGTATTCACGCAGTAACAGTATGCGTTCTCATAATGTATGATAATTTCACAAAAGTACATGTATCATACTCGAACAACCGAAATAAAATTCAAACGTACCTACGTTCTGTGTTTTAGTTTAAAAAACCAACCTGTTACCCACGCTTCGTCTAAAATTGTGAGCAACATGTTTATGAATATTACTGCGCCATCTATCACAAACTGACAAAAGTGTTTCCAATAAAACATTCATATTTATTTATGTACTAGACGAATATGCAATAAAAATGGGTGTACCTATTAAAAAATGCAGTTGATATCCGTTTGACCTATGGCAGCTCCAGCTAGCGGGTCAACCATAGCACCATCTGTTTTCGCCCTTCAAGCTAGAAAAGTTTTGTTTTTTGTAGTTTTTTCGTTTGATGCTTCTTTCGTGCGACATTTGGCCAGACCACCCTGTATATATAATGCCTCCGTAATATACATGTTGTAAAACCTAAATGTGTTGTAACATCTTTGCGCTTCTTAGATGTAAGATCTTTGCCAGAAGCTCTGTATCAAAATGTTCAAATTGAGCCTCCGAGGCGGGAGGCCGCGCGATCCGCAACGTGGCACTCCAGACCGCTCGCCTACTCCCATGCGGCAAACTCTTATCAAATGTTCAAATGTTTGTTAAGCTTATGGGACTTAACTACGGGGTCATCAGTCCCTAAACTTACAAACTACTTATGAACTACTTACGAACTAGGACGGCACAAATATCCATGCCCGAGGGGGGATTCGAACCACCGACCGGAGTGGCCGTGCTGACCGTGACTGGAGCGCCTCAGTCACCTCGGCCACCGCGGCCGGCAAACTCTTATCCAAATGTAAACTAAGTGTATGGCGTGAGTTCCATTTCTGTTTAGTGATGTTGATGAATTGTACTAAAGATTGCAGTCAGAATAGTAACAAAAGTAAGGAGGTTATCAAAAGAAAGTGTGTTCGCAAAAGTGTGTCAAAAGTGCGTTTCTTGGCTCCCTGTCCTATCAAACATAGGAAGTTAAGCGATCAAGATATAGAAAAATTCTAGACAACCAGGACCCCCCTATCTATCAAGACCTATCACCTAAAAATAGGCTTAAATCCAAATCAGCTTTATGGAAAATTTGGCATAAATTGCACGATAGCTTGGAAAGAACTATGGGATGCAAGCGACCATAAGAACCGAATTTTGATGGACTATCCCAACAAGAAGATTGGTGGAATCAATCATCCAATGAAATTATCAACTCTGAAACGCGTCAGAACTAGCGTTGGCAGTTGTAAATATGTACAAGTGGGGCCTGTTAGCTCGACCTGTTTGTGAGTGCGGCAAAATACAATCAATGGACTATCTACTCATATATGAAGTGCACGGCTATAATGCTGAAATGGAAGACGTACACGGTTACTGTGACCCAACCGTAGAGTGGCCGAAGCGTATTTGTAACGTAGTGTAGAATTGCAAGAGCATTTGTAATCAGTATAGAGCTATAACAAAGTTGTTATTAATGTAATATGTGGTGATTGCCTTTGTAGATGCCGCCCGAGTAATTACATAAACGAAAATAATTCGAAGAAGCTATTACAGATACAAAAAATGGCTACAGGGTGGTATTAAATACCACGATGAAAGGATGTCACTGACAATATTCACTGTTTGAACGTGAAGAAGAAGTATAAGTTTGATGAATGGAATTGTCTAAAATGGAATGAGAAAACCAACAAATAACAAAAGGAAAGAGAAGTATGAGCAATAAGAATAGCGAGAAACGTCGTATCAAAGCAGCTGATAGGATGAAGAGGCAGTTAAGGAATTCTGCAACATTGGGAGAAAATTAACCCATGACGGACGAAAAGGGAGGACATCAAAATCATATTAGCTAAGACAAATTGGTTAATCGAGACCAAAAAAGTTTACTTGTACCAAACATTGGACTGAATATGAGGAAGTAATTTCTGAAAATCTACTTTCAGAGCACAGCGTAGTACGGCAGTGAATTACGGTCCAGAATGGAAGAGAATGAAATGATGGAGAAAGGTAGACTGACAAGATAAGGAATGAGAAGTTTCTCTGAAAAATCGGGGAAGTGAAAGAAAAACTTTCGAAGGTGAAAGGAACGGGATGATAGCACACGCATTAAGACATCCGGCAGTAATCTCCATGTTATTACACCGAACATTACAGGCTGAAAACTGCAGGGGATGATACATCTCAGTACATCCAGTATATAATAAAGAACCTAGGGTGGAAGTGCTACTCTGAAATAAAGAATTCGACATAGCAGTGGGCACCGTCAAACCAGTCTAAAAGTAGGTAAAAATTAGATAATTTTCGGTGTACAACAGAAATTCGGTAGTGAGGTCTCATAAAAATATTGTCTAGATCTACATAGTTAATTTGCAAATCTCAATGAAATACCTCGTACTTTCATATTATTTATTTACTATTCCTTTCTCGAACAGCACACGCAAAAAAATAATAATAAATAAATAAATAGAAATTTAAGTTCAAAGTTTGTGTAACTAAGGAACCAAAATGCTAAGTCCCTATACTAAGGACAACACTCACACCTATGCCCAATGGAGGACTCGAACCTCCGTTGAGAGCGATTTGTTGCCTCAAACCGCGTGACCGCACGGCCCAGATAGGACACCTAACTCTCTCGCCGTTGGTGCTGAAGTCTCTCTTATTTTCTTCTGATGATAATTTCTCCCTCTGTAGAAGGGAGATAGTATATTTTGGCGCATTAGGAAGAAAAAGTTGGCGATCGAAATTTCTTAAGTAGAACTGGCCGCAACAGTAGACGTTGCAATGATCACCACACCAATCCAGTATCATTTCTGTCTCATGATATTACAAAACGAAATACCTTAATTTCTACTCTTTATATGTCCTCTGTAAATCCCACGTAATTTCATTCATCCATTCATTCATTTCATTTCATTTCATTTCCGTGTCAAGATCAAATTTTGTTTTTCCATTAGTTAGAGACCGCCAAGGCTTTGTCATTGGCTTGTAGCAGGTCACAAACTGCAGGACTTCAGCAATAGTCGGCACAATAGCAGATGCGCCTCGTCCTGAACCTCTCCGCATTCACAAAGAGCATCGTCATCGTTAGTCAGCAGGCCCCACCTGCGCATATTAGTTTTATATCTGGGTACATCAGCTCTCATCCTGTTCTCCAGACTGTATAAGAAAGGTTGTTTCCAGGTGTGATTTCCTCTTTTGGTGTTATCAGCAGTTCGGTTTGTTCGTTCTTTCACTTACAGGCTCTGTTATCTTCCTGCGAACCGTCAAGGATCTTGGTACTTGCAATAAAGCTGTTTCTAGACTAAAACCTCCGAGCCTGAGTGACGTGCCCATTCAACGGGTGTCGATAATTTTTTCTCTTCTTTGATCTCTCATCGTCTTCTGCCAAATGCCTTATGATCCTGTGTGGGACAATTCCAGCAAGGAGGTACACATTACCTGTTGTGTGGCTTTAAGACAGCCTGTAAAAATGTGCGTAGTCTCGTTTACCCCACCTAATAAGGTTCCCACAATGCCGGCCGCGGTGGCCGAGGGGACTGAGGCACTCCAGTCACGGCCTGTACGGCCACTACGGTCGGGGGTTCGAATCCCCCTCGGGCATGGATATTTGTGCCGTCCTTAGTCTTAGTCAGTTCATAAGTAGTTTGTAAGTTTAGGAACTGATTATCCCGTAGTTAAGTCCCATAAGCTATACAAACATTTGAACATTTTGATCCCATACTTCAAAAGAGGACGTACAAGTGTGCCATATGCGGTATTTTTAGTAATTCTAAGTGACCCAATTGAACGCAGTCGGTTCGCCTACCCCACAATATTTACTACGTGTTGTATACGATTTAAGTCCGTCGTAATTCACGCCCTTCAGATTGGACTGATTTATACACCAAGTTTATCGGATTCCTTTTAGAATAATGTAGATGATTTCACACCTTTCATTAGTTAGGATCAATTGTCAATTTTCGCAACATACCGAAACCTTATATAAATCGTTCTGAAGGTGGTTTTTATCATTTAATGCCTGTGCTAGACAGCAAATGACATCATCTGCAAACAACCGAAGGGGACTGCTCAGAATTTGTCCCAGGTCGTTTATATAGACAAGAAACAGTAGAGGAGTACAACACTACCCTTGGCCACGCCAGAGATTACCTTTATTCAAGCTGATGCCTTTTCCTGCATTGCTACCAGTGTTCTCTCTGCAAGGATATCTCCAATCCAATCACGTATCTTAATCTACAAGCTTGCAGTATGAAGAAAAGCAGTTTGTGAGGTGAAGTATAATAATTATAAATCGAATATTTATTAAAACATCGATACGCTATTGGGTAGAGGTCGACCATGAATATAGCAATGACTTTCTGTTTCGGATTGTGATGGGGGATGAAACGTGGGTCCACCATTACACGCCCAAATCGAAGGCTTCATTCATGGAGTGGAAACATTCGTCATCGCCTATCCGAAAGAAGTTCAAAAGCAGTCCGTTAGCAAGTAAAGTGCTACTCATCCTTTTCTGGACGTCCAAGGAGTTTTGTTGCTGGATTTTTAGGAGGATGCAACCATCAATGCTGCACGCTACTGTGTGTCGAAATTGAAAGAGGTGATTCGGAAAAAGCGGCCTGGCCTTCTCAGATGTGGCGTTCTGCTGTTGGATGACAATGCGAGACCACACTAGGCGACGACAACGGAAAACAATATTGCAGCTCTTGGTTGGGAGCGCCTGCACCATCCGCCATACAGTCCTGATCTCGCACCACGTGACTTCCATCTGTTTCCAGCGTTGAAGGAGACTCTCGGCGGAAGGTGCTTTGGAAGCAATGGTGACGTCAACCAAGCCGTTTAACGCTTCTTCCGTATGCAACGCCCCAATTTTTTCCTGGACGGCTTTTGAAGCTTATAAAGCGGTATGCGAAATGTCTTAATGAACTTGGAAATTATCCAGAAAAATAAAGATATATAAAACTTTTATCCATTGTGTTGGAACCTGCAACTGTACCTTGACATAGGTTTCAGAAATTACTGCAACCAGTCGCCTTTTTTCTTCTTAATGAAGATTTATTAAACCATGACCGGTTTCAAGCTGCCTAGCAGCTCATCATCAGATGGTATACATTTAGTGCAAATTACATTTGTATTTGTGGCAGGGCAGAAAACGAGAAAAAAGTAAACACTAATTTTGGTATGCTACACAGAATAATTACAATATACCAAAATTAGTGTTTACTTTTTTCTCATTTTCTGCCCTGCCACAGATACAAATGTAATTTGCACTAAATGTATATATACCATCTGATGATGAGCTGCTAGGCAGCTTGAAACCGGTCATGCCGGCCGCGGTGGCCGAGGGGACTAAGGCGCTCCAGTCACGGTCTGCACGGCCACTGCGGTCGGGGGTTCGAATCCCCCCTCGGGCATGGATATTTGTGCCGTCCTAGTTCGTAAGTAGTTCATAAGTAGTTTGTAAGTTTAGGGACTGATAACCCCGTAGTTAAGTCCCATAGACTATACAAACATTTGAACATTTTGAAACCGGTCATGGTTTAATAAATCTTCATTAAGACGAAAAAAGGGGACTGGTTGCAGTAATTTCTGAAACCTATATAAAGATATATCTTTAATGTCGCATTCTATTTTTTTTCCTTTCATACGCAACTCTGACCACAGTCGACAGGGGAAACTTATTTTCCAATTCCTCATTGTATTTTCTTATTTCATTTTAATAAAGTGAGCAACCAGACACTTTTTTAATAAGTTTTATTTACACAAGATATGTTTCGGATTTTCACCCATCTTCAGTTGGCATAATTACAGTTTTGTTTTAGTTCTTGAAGCTATACATAGCATAGGAGAAAACCCAAGAAACAGCATGCAAAAGAGATTGTAAGTACTCTCAAGCACAGATCTTCTGGAGATTCCAAATTGATGTTGACGTATAAATATTGAAACAAAACTGAAATTATTCCAAATGAAGATAGATAAAAAATTGAAATACGTCTTGGCTAAATAAAACATATTTAAAAAGTGGATGGTTGCTGTATTTATTAAAATAAAATCTAATATTTTATGTCATTATTATATAATTATTACCCTGACAACCGTTTATGAATAAAGTCCGGGAGATCTTGGGACAATTATTTCCTTTAAGCTATACTGCTATAATAATTCTGAAAGGTAGTTGGCAATACGGTGCAGTCTGGAGACTTGGTCTGCAAAACTTTCGCAATACCAATTTTCTCGGTATGTAAAAAAACAGAACTTGATGCAGATACTATATATACCGGTTTCATAAGTGAATTTCCTCCAGTTTTACTCAGTTTTGACACCGCAGAAGGCCACGTTATTTTATGTAATCAGCTGTATCCTACATACGCCATCACCGGTAGCACTTTCTTACCTCAAAGCCTCATTTATATCAGAAACCAGGGCCACCGCCGTAGTTTACCAGCCTTCGCTGCCGCCAAAGTTCTTTTTCTTGAGGAGGCGAGTTTTTGCACCTAAATTAACTGTTACGTATACGTCAACAAAATCTTTATATGACAATTAACGTAGTTATTTGCTTTATAGCATTTCGAAAAAGCTGCTACTTTTTCCCCTCCTGTGTAATTCGAGTGCTCGCTTGTATGTTAATAAATGACATTCAGGGCGTTTCTTTTGTATTGTTTCGCGTGGAGTGCAGAAATTCCGCCTACGTACGGCCCCCTCGTTTGGAATCTGACAGTTGCTATTGTGCTCTCCGTCTTCCCGCCAGTCCATTATCATCATTTGCTGCCGAAAATTCCGCTTCTGGCTCCAGTCATTACTCTTCCCCGCAACGTATTCTCCGCATTTCTCAGAAATCTCTGCCCTTCCCATCACAAGTCGTTCGTTTTTGCTTATACTCATGTTTGCTCTGGGGCCTTTTTTGTCGGTGCAAAATGAGGCAGTGGCTGTGCTTTCCATTCTATTATTCTGAATTTTCAAGCTTGCCTTATTAAGATGGTCCTATTTCCCTTTTATTGCCCTTTGTTCGCCGTTTTCTTTTACGTATTTCATAGTTAACACTTTTGGTTTTTATTTTATTTCAAATTTAAAAGCGCAATGCGTCGTCTGTTGCAAAAATGCTCGACCCTGATTAAGTTCAATAGATATTTTTAGGCGCACTCTCTTGATAAATAATTTGATTTAACGGTTTCGTAGCTATTTTCATCTTATCATTTCTAACAGTACACTCATGTTTATTGAAACCCGAATACCTTGAAAGACGAGATATAGGAAGTTCAGTTTCCCAGGACCGTTTGCACCATGTCGGTCCGCGGGTTCATGGATAACATCGATATCGCAACGTAACACCACCTACCGCAAAATTTTGCCTTTTCTCTCTTTGTACCTATAAACCGAAGGTAATGCATCAGTGTGACTACAAACAAATGGGCTACGTCAGGGCAGTCGTCTAGTCGCTATACTCTTTAATATACATACGAATAAATCAACCGCTTCCATCATTCACCAAACGTTTCTGGATGCGGATGATCTCGCGTTAGCCGCGCGGGAGTAGCCGAGCGGTCTGCAGCGCCACGTTGGATCGCGCGGCCTCCCGCGTCGGAGGTGTGTTCTCCTTAGGTTAGTTTAAGTAGTTTGTAAGTCTAGGACTGATGACCAACGTAGTTTCGTCCCATAAGAATGACAAACATTTGGATTAATCTCGCGTTGGCCAAGATGGGAAGGATTTCTATGAAGTTGAAAACAATATGTCTGGACCATTGGAAGAACTACGACAGTACTACAAAAATAACCCTAACAAAACGCAAGTCTGTGCTTTCCATCTAAAAAGCGGACAGGCCAACCAACAACTAAATATTTCAAGGAATGACATTTAGCTTGAACAATCCTTTTCCCTAAAGTGTCATGTAGAGACTGAAATCTCAAATTTTCCATTGCAGGTGGCTCCACTAATCAGAGTGCATGCTAAGCAGTTCATGTCGATAATGCCCACAGATAGCGACAAGAGCGCTGTCAGTCATAGCAAGCGGAAACGTAATCAACAGTATGGGTTAGAAAACTCATTTGTGCCAAGAACCATGATAGAATGCGCTGTAAAATAGATGGGGAGAGGTGGCAACTAATGACAGAAAAGCAATCTGTATAGGAGAATAATAACCAGCATAGATAAAATTAGAAGAAAGGAATTGACGGAACACAACTAACCTCCCACAAATTGAAAACAACGCAGTTAGGAGGGCTGGGAGGAGGGCCAGAACAGAAGAAGCTAAACACGAAATGCGATTTGAGAGTCGCCATGGCTCAGAGACTTGAGATTGGATCTCAACCTTTAACATGTATTGTCATAACACCAAGATGAAAGTAAATGCAAGAAATAACATGATAAGGGGATCTACTTGGAATCTACAGAAACGGGATTATAACCTGGGACCAAGAGCTCTACCACATGTGAGCTATCCTGGCACGCTTCACGGTCCGTCCACACGACTTTACATCTGCCAGTACCTAGCCTCCTACTTTCCAAACTTCACAGAAGTTCTCCTGTGAACCTTTCAGGACTAGCACTCCTCATTCTGGGAACATCCCTTAGGCTGTGCCTAAGCTGTATGCACCATATACTTTCTCCCAGGAGTGCTAGTCCTGCATTCTGCAAGGTTTACAGAACTTCTGTGAAGAAGGAGGCGAGGACTGACCGAAGTAAAGTTGTGAGGACGAACTGTGAAGCGTCCCGGGATAGCTCAGACGGTAGAACACTTGGCACGAAAGGCAAAGGGCGCAGGTTCGCATCCCGCTTCCAGCACACAATTTAAATCTGCCAGGAAGTTACATATCAGTGCACACTTCGATATAGAGTGAAATTTTCATTTTGAAAATTACACTTCACTGTGTTTTAAGAATAATTTCTACTACCATGAAAGTCCTTTGTATCTGATGTGTGGAAAATGCCGTTGAAATTCTGATTTGCTCCAATAGCTGGAAAATCGAAACGTGTAACTTCAAATATGTTTATAATGGGTGGCAGTACTCTCTCTTAGTGCCAAGGAAAAGAATCCAGAGAGATGAACCGTTTATCGAAAACTCCTGAACGCGCTAGCCTGAATGCAGCCCTTGAAATTCACAGTTTTTTCACATAGTTAAATCTTTTATTTACGTATGAGTAAAACATACACAATAAGTTCATTTATCTCCCAAGCAATCACGAAACAATAAACAACTTTTATTTATTGTTATCGTAAATTACTGAGAAAAAGAGCAAGAAGCAATTAAATGGAAGAATAACACAAAAAGACAAATTACGTTATGTTTATTACAGGGATTTTGCATTTTTAAACTCACAATTACAAAAAAATGTTCAAATGTTTGTATAGTCTATGGCACTTAACTACGGTGTCATCAGTCCCTAAACTTACAAACTACTTATGAACTACTTACGAACTAGGATGGCAAAAATATCCATGCCCGAGGGGGGATTCGAACCGACGACCGTAGTGGCCGTGAAGACCGCGACTGGAGCGCCTTAGTCCCCTCTTTTTTTTCAGTCCCCTTTTTTTTATTTTTTTCCCACCGGTTTTTTTGTTTTTTTTTTTTCTTTTTCTTTTTTTGTTTTTTTTTCTTTTTTTTTTATTCTTTTTTTTTTCAAGAGTTGCTTACATTAAAAAAAACGTATATGTTTTCGTTTTTAACCAAACCTTTTGGAATGAAAACACAAGTGAAATAACAAATTAAACATCTTCTATGTTATAATTAATATGTGAACAATGAGCAACATTCTGCAACGAAAAGGCTTCTACATGGTGAATGAATGAAACAAAAGAAATGCCTCTTTAGTCTGTTGTAATATATTGCTTTATTTCATTTAATGATTATTATAGGGGGCCAACAGTTTGAAGAATGTAACCCGTCGACAATCCTGCACATGAGTATCCCAGTCATCTTCTCGCATTCAAGGCTGTAGCCTTTGTACCGTTGGGATCAATCAGGTTCTATGGGCTGCATCATTATTCTCTTCTCATACCTGGGACACCCCAGCTGGGTGGAGGGTTCGTGAACAATGACCCTAAAAAGTTCGCAAAAGTGGTTCGGTAGGGTGCTCCACGTTGGACAGTCGTGTGTGTTTCAAGCAAAGATTGCCAGAAATCCAGGATGTTTTTGTCGCTATCTCGGTAAAGGTAATGTAGCGCCACGCCTTTAATCCAGTTGACTGCATTCGTCTTCGCTGGTGGAAAATAGACGCCATCCGGGTAGAAAACTTCGGTAGATAGGATCGACGTGAAAGGACGACGTAGAAGGAGGGCCAGCATTTGCCTTGTGAGTTTCCAACACGCACTCGCAGTGCTACAATTCAGTCGATGCACGTCGGTATCAACGTCTGCACACTGTGGACATAAGGGGTCGCTGAGGAGGCGAATGGAATGTAACCGCTGACGATTAGGGAATTTTTCGTTCACTAAGACGTACCACGATGTCCGTACTTCTGTCGGCAGGAAAGGTGAATGAATCGCCCGCCTCACTCTTTTCCAGCAGATGTTCGGGTGTCGCCGTTCTATCATGTTACGTGGATTCCTTCTTTGTAAAATGTTGTAGTAGTCCTTAGCCATGGCCTCTCGCGTTGTCGGTAGGTCAGTCAGCATGTAACTGTGTTCTACAAAGTAGATCTTGAAGTGAGCAAGCGCTGGCGATAAATGGCCAACCGGAGCCGGCGGCTGCAGAGATCGTGGTGCGACTTCATCAATAAGGGTGCCTGTGATGTTTCTGTGCGGAGAATGCCATAGTCGTCGCGTCGTACGGAGGAGTAGCGCTCGAGCTCTGTTCTTGACGTTAGTTAAACCGATGCCACCTTCTTGTCGGGGCAGAGATAGAGTGTTGTAACGTATTTTAAAAATGTAGCCTGCTGTCACAAAGTGTCCAAACGCTGCTTGAAACCTGGCTGCGATCGTGTCTGGCAATGGTAGTACGTGCGTGAAGTGATTCAGCTTTGATGCCAAGTACATGTTGACATAACGTGCGCGTTGGAGCATGTCTAACCCTCGAAGTTTGTGGAGTCGTATTTGTGCTCGCATTTGTTGTAGAAGCCGTCGATACGTCGTCGCTGCAGTTTTTTGAACATTGCCGTG
Source organism: Locusta migratoria (assembly GCA_026315105.1). Lineage (NCBI taxonomy): Eukaryota > Metazoa > Arthropoda > Insecta > Orthoptera > Acrididae > Locusta > Locusta migratoria. The sequence continues at coordinate 93,762,364 of CM048747.1, read as the reverse complement.
AAATGTTATCCCTAAGCACTTGATCTGAGGGACCTTCGTAATTGGTACTGCTGATGCTGTAGGTAATCCTCGGCCTATGTCCATGTATTTAGTCTTCTGTAGGTTGAGTAGACTTCCAGACACCTCGCCATAATGGTGGAACCATGAAAGTGCCGACTCTATTTCATCTCTTGATTGGGCCAAGAAGACGACGTCATCTGCATAGGCGGAGCATTTGAATTGGGCTGACCGTAGGGAGATGCCTTCCAAACGATGTCGGAGACCATGTAGAGCTGGTTCGAGGGCTACTGCGAACAACATGGCGGACAAGGGGCAACCTTGGCGTACTGAACGTCCGATAGTGATGGGTTCGGAGCGATAGCCATTCACCATTACCCTCGATTGTGCATCATGGATTAACCGGAGGACCACCGTCGTTGTCACCTGGGGAATGCCTATGTGCTCCATGACAGCGCGTAAAAAGTAGTGGTTGACGCGGTCAAATGCATGATCGAAATCCACTGCCACCAGGACGCCCTTTAGGCGACAGGTCGACGCCAGCGCTATGATGTCTCTGTAGGATCCCAGCGTGGTGTGGACGTTGTTGTCGCCGCCGAGGCAAGTTTGATCAGCGTGTATTGCGGCCTTGACCGTTGTGTGGAGTCGCGCACGAAGTATACGGGCGAAGAGCTTGTAGTCTGCGTTTAATAATGTCAGTGGTCGATAGTCTTGCGGTCGGTGTCCACCACGTGGTTTCGGTACGGGAATCATAATTCCTTCGGTAAATTCGTGAGGGACGTGAATAGTGGGGTTCATAAGTTCTTGGAACATCCGAATCCACGTTGCGCCCATGAGATCAGCGAAGGCTCTGTAAAATTCATGTGGTAGTCCGTCAGGGCCAGGCGATCTATTGGAAGCACCCCTCAGCAGGGCCGTGCGTAGTTCGTCCTGTGTGATGTCTGCCAGGAATTCGGCGTCATCCCGTGTGTGCCGGGAAGCTGGCATAGGGTGTATTACATCCTTCATTGCCGCGTCGTTTCTAGGGGCTTCGGCGTAAAGGGTCCGGTAAGAATGAATGAAAGCTCGGACGATATCCATTTGAGTCTCGGCTCGTCTGCCATCCTCTGTCATTAGTTCTGTAATGAGTGTACGCCTGCGGTGCCGCCTTTCCTGTAAGATGTAATGCATTGGAGGGCGTTCGCTGTAAATTTCGTCGAACGTCCGCGCTCGGACACGTACACCATCGAACGCTTCTGTGGTCAGGCGTAGCAAACGCGCTTTAATGTGTTGCATGGCTTTTTGGCGGTCTGGCGATGGTGGTTGTGTGGCAAGTTCTCTTAAAGCCGTGTAATAGAACTCCGAGGTCGTCCTTTGCCAGCTTGTCTTTTCACGACTATAGTTCATGAAACTCCGGCGTAATGTAGGTTTTGCACAGCGAATCCACCACGTCAGGGTTGAGTCGTATGTATGCCTTCTCCGTTGACATCGGTGCCATGTTTCTTCAACCTCGCGGCGACAAGCAGCGTCTTTGAGAATGGCAACATTAAGTCGCCACAGTCCCCTACTACGTCTGGTTCGTTGTCGAGGTAAGGTGACGGCGCAGATGTATGCTTCATGGTTGGTGAAGGCTGTCGGCCATATTTCGGCCCCAGAAATCGTCGTGCGAAGGTTACGTGAAACGTACAACCTATCCAGCCGACTTGCCGAATGGCTGGTGAAGTGTGTGTATCCTCGTCGGTCACCATGTTGTACTATCCACGTATCATGAAGCGCCAGGTTTCGTGTCAGTGCTTGAAGTGCCGGGCACGGTAGAAAGTGGGGAATTTGGTCCTCAGGTCGCAGAACACAATTGAAATCGCCGCCGACGATGTAGTGTTCTGTGTTGCCTTGGAATAGTGGAGCTACCTCTTCTGAGTAAAAGATGTTTCGTTCCCGTCGTTTTGATGATCCTGAAGGGGCGTAGATGTTCACCATATGGACCGCCCCGACCGTGAGGGCAACTCCGCGGCCCGAGGGTAGATAGGTTACGTCCGTCGCCGTGATGCCTTCTCTAAGAAGAATGGCCGTAGCGCCTCCACCTTCATTAGTCGGAAAGTCATAAACAAGATATCCGTAAAAATGTAGATTTATTCCCGGCTTAACTTCCTGTAGAAAGACGATGTCTAAATCCGCCGCTCGTAACGTGTCTCGTAGCATTTGGGTCTTAATGAATGTACTGATTCCGTTTATGTTGATAGTCCCTATGCGATAGACTTGTTCCATGGTGATATGTAGTTAGAAATAGTCAGCACAGTGTCGCGTCTATCGTCTGTTCGGTGGCTCAGCATAGGGATAAACTACACATAAGGCGTGGTTGTCTTACTCACGAGGCCCATCCGACACACCGTCATCTATGGGCATCGGTTGGTCACCTGTCTCCTGCTGCAAGTCATTCATCTCCATTTCATGGCCCCAATCTCCTAGTAAAAAGGTTGGCGCTGGGGTTAGCTGTGGAGGGTCGCTAGTCTCTGCATTCATGGGTTCTTCTAGTCGTGGTGCGTTGTCTTCTCTTCGGTTATGTTGTTGCGTCAGGGCAGCTGGAAGAAGTTGTTTGTCGGAAGCGGTGGAGCCGGATGCAGGTGACAACCGCGTGTCAGGTTCGTCCTCATCCTCTTGCTTCGAGTCGTCCTCTGATGGTTCATTTTCGGTTGTCAGCCGTCGCTTTTTATGGCGTTTCGGAGATTTTTGTTTTCTCTGTCGCCCTTCCGTTTCTGATAGAGAACGCGGTGCGGGACGATCTTCGTTCTTCTCCCCATCTGCCTCGGCGAGAGGGGTCTGTTGCGTCGTCTCAGGAATCGTACTGTGGTCCCGTGAGGTTGCTTCAGGATCTTGGTTTTGTTGGGGTTCCTGTAAGTGAGTCGTTGCAGAATCCTGATCGATGTGCATAGGAGACTGTGCTGGGAGTTGCTCATGGCTGTCTTGTAATCCGATACCTACTGCCGCCGCATATTGGAGTGGCAAAGATGTTGGTTCCGGTTCCTGTGGTTTTTCCGTTCGTGGTATCTGTACAATACGTCTTTGTAGGCATTCAGACCGAACGTGTCCTTCTTTTCTTGGCCGCATCCAGAACATGTCCTCGGCTGACCGTCATAAATGATGATCGCACGACATCCGCCGATAGTTAGGTACGACGGTATGTGCTTGCAGAGTTCGATGCTAACCTGTCGTACGCCGTTGAGCACGGGGTACTTCTCAAAAGTGTTCCATTTTTCGGCCACATGGCTGATAACTTTGCCATACGGGCGTAGAGCATCCATTACTAACTGGGCGGGCACTTCGAAGGGGAGTTCGAAAACTCGCACCGTTCGAACACCGAATCCTACGTGTTCTACTGTCACCTCACCCACATTCCCGTCGGAGTGGCAAAAGCGGAATCCTTCCTTAGATCTATGGAGAAGTCTCTGGCAGGCCGCTTCGTCGACGAGTTTGAGGTACACAGTGCTGGAAACGATAGACAAATGAATACCTATTAGTTCTTGTGGATCGATACGCATCACTTCGCGGAGAAAACGTTCAATCTCGTGGGCCTTTGGTCTTGCGTATTGTGCTGAGAACGTTATCTTGATCGCAGCTTTCCTGTAGGAAAGGGCGGTCATGTTGCTGGGTCGTTCCATGAGTGTCGCTATGCGAGCGCCGCGCGAGTAAACAAACACTACAGCGGCCCACGGCACGGAGCGGCGGCGCGTCCGTACCGCAACACGGCCCGAGGCCGACTGTCGCCTCGGCCACTGCGGCCGGCTCACAATTACATGCTGCCCGTAAGTAAAAGTTAATTATTCTAATGCTGAGATTCTTTCTCTGTCTCTCTGTCTCTCATTTTTCGTCGGACCGTCTGGGTGGGGCATGTACCCCTGCCCCCCCCCCGCCCCTGAACCCCCTTTGGTAGATATGTGGAAAAAGAGAACAGAAATTTCTTCTCTAGGCTGGAGAAAAAGAAGAGCTACATCCCAGTTATAATGCCGCACAGATATGGGGGAAGTGAGGGCTGAGATATTCGGGAAAGGTGTGTAGGCTGTATATCTGACTGCAATGCATATTTAGCAATTCCGAAGCTTTGCTGGATGTATGTACTATGTGATCGAAAGTTTCCGGATGCTCCCAAAAACAGACGTATTTCATATTAGGTGCATTGTGCTGCCGGCTACTGCCACATCAGCGGCCTCAGTACTCAATAAACAACGCGAGAGAGCAGGTTGGGCCGCTTCGCGGAACTCGCAAGTGGTCATGTGACTGGGTGTCACTTGTGTCAGAAGTCTGTACGCGATATTTCCACACTCCTAAACATCCCTAGGTCCATTGTTTCTAATGTGATAGTGAAGTGGAAACGCGAAGGGACGTGAACAGCACGAAAGCGCACAGAATGACTTCGTCTGTTGACTGACAGAGACCGCCGACATTCGAAGAGGGTCGTACAGAGTAAAAGGCTGGCATCTATTCAGACCATCACACAAGAATTCCAAACTCCATCAGGATCCATTCCAAGTGCTAGGACAGTTAGGCGGGAGGCTGAGAAAACTTGGGGTTCACGTCGAGCGGCTGCGCGTAAGCCACACAGCAAGCATGTCAATGCCAAACGACGCATTTTTTGGTGTAAGGCGCATAAACATCGGACGATTGAACAGCCGAAAAACGTTGTGTGGAGTGACGAATCGCGGTGCACAATGTGGTGATTCACTAGCATAGTGAAGCCTAGTGCAGGGTTAGCTCAGGTTACTTGTACCATAGGGGACTTATGTACGAATTTCTCAAAAGAGGAGCAGGTAGTTATAGTGGGTGAGGCCGGGAATAGTCTTGATAGGAACGGGGAGTTTGATATCGGTGGTGATCTAGAAAGGATAGAAACTCAAAATGGTGGAACGAATGTGCATTTCGTGCAGCTGTTTCAGCGCCATGATAGGCCTCATCTTATTACAGCTGTCAGGAGTATTATAGGCACGGTCTACACCTTAATAGGTATGGGAAGGGATGATTGGCAAAGCTCATAGGTGACAGTGTCGTAGGGAGTGGGGTTGTCACTTATGGAAAAATTCCTGTAGTAGTTTGTGTTAGGGCTGCACCTTTTATAGACTGAGGACAGCTGATAGGTATTCCTGCTTAAAGGAAGTCTCTCTAACAAAGGAACCACTTTTGACAAAGTTTAAGAACCTAAGTAATAAGGGAATTACTATATTTCATCAAAATATAGAGGGTATTAGAGATAAAGTTAATGAACTGCTTATTGCTGTTGACTCTGACATTATTGGTATTTCAGAGCACTTTTTAAGTGATGTGACTATTCAGAGACTTTCTTTGCCATGATACAGGTTAGCTGCCTTCTTCTCTAGGAGTTCCTTGCAGTGTGGGGGAGTGGCCATGTATGTTAAAAATGATTTTTCATCGGAGTCAATCGATTTTTCTAAACACTGCACAGAAAAGATATTTGAATGTTCATGATCTCTTCGCGAGATATACGATTTACTGTTAGACTACGGAAGATCAGGGTATAACGGCTCCTTGACATCTATTTGTTAGAGTGCCGACTGTAGCCTTACTTGGCTATATCTAACCTGACAAACAAACGCGGTTCAGTGTCCCGCTGTTACTGACGTCGAATAAAGACACAATAAGTACATTGACATGTTGCTGAGGCTCAGCGAATGCTGTCGCGATGCCAATGAAGCAGACATGACGTATGCACGTTCTTAAATGCTGAACAAAGACTTTGGAAAATAGAGATTATGTGTGTAATAATAATAATAATATGGTTTTCTGTTCCACAAGACCTAATTGAAGAGTGAGACTCCATGGTCATGGAACAAGTCAACACATGAAGTTTAACACAAGAATGGTAATAGAAAATTTTTAAGTAGTCCTAAGGACACGATAATCTTAAGACAAAGTGAAAAGAATCAATAAAGAAAAAAATGAATTAGCTTAATTGTTTAACTTTTTTATGAGTTCCTCGACAGTATAAAAGGAGTGAGCCATGAGGTAACTCTTCAATTTGGATTTGAAAGCTTGTGGGTTAGTGCTAAGATTCTTTAGTTCTTGTGGCAGCTTATTGAAAATGGATGCTGCAGAATACTGTACACTTTTCTGCACAAGTGTCAAGGTGGTCTGATGCAAATGTAGATTTCACAGAGTGAAAACTACTAACTCGTGGAAATAAGCTGATATTATTAACAACAAACGACATTAAAGAAAAAACTTATTGTAACGCCAGTGTCAAAATTCCCAGACTACTGAAAAAAGGAGTCGACATGACGTTCGTGAACTTACACAACATATTGCTCGAACCACCAGTTTCGCAGCCAGAAATATCCTTTTTGCATCAGGCGAGTTACCCCAAAAAATAATGCCGTACTTCATAAGTGAGTGAAAGTAAGCGTAATAGACTACTTTTCGTGTTGAAAAATAACTTATTTAAGATATTGTTCTAATGGAAAATATATCAGAATTTAGTTTTGGAACAAGATCCTGATCTTGGGCTTGATTTGATTTGATTTGATTTTTCCAGGGAACCCAAAACAGTCTTGGTCTAACCCACCACTGCCCACACCGAAATTAAGTTTATTGTGCGGTATCGCTCCCTGTATATCTAGAAAAGCCAACCAATGCCCTTGAACAGTGCAAGGAGTCCCTTTACCAGTTCTTTATTAGACACAATTTCTTCGGGTCTGGTTGTCCCAAATATTCTGTGCCTTTTATTCTCCAATGCAATGCATTCGAAGATTAGATGTGATGCAGTTTCATCACCGTCATCACAGATCCTACATTTAGGGTCCTCTTCTGTTATTCCCATTGTACGTAGGTGTTTTTTTTTAATTTTTTTTTATTTTTTTTTTTTTCAAATTCCCTTGGCGTGTCAGCAATTCAACCATGAGTCTAATCTCTCTGCTCTTCAGGCACAGGATTGCAGAGCTTGTTTTAAAACATGGCTTTGGCATCATTACCTTGCCATGTTTTTGTTGATGGACTTTGGTCCAATATTCTACGTGCTGTCTTCTGAGCCAGTTACGTAGCTCCAATTTGATCATTGCCTTGGTGATTGTCAGGACAGGTTCCGGTCCAATAAATGGAGTCTCTGCCCCCATCCTGGCTAATCTGTCGGCATGTTCGTTGCCACTGATCGCCGAGTGGCCAGGGACCCACAATAGGTTTACTCTATTGCTTTCCCCTAGCTCCACCAGAACCCTGTGACATTGTGCAACAATTTTAGACCTTGTTGCAGGAGCTGCCAGTGATCTCAGGGCTGCCTGGCTGTCTGAATAGATATAGATGCCACGATCTTTGTACCACCTACGCAAATTCTCCTCCACACACGCACGGATGGCAGTGATTTCGACCTGGAATACTGAGGCCAGTTTTCCTAGAGATATGACGCCCTCCAGTCTTGGCTGTACCCCATAAACCCCGGCCCCAACACCTTGGTCGGATTTTGACCCGTCAGTGAACTAGACAATATCCCCCGCACGGTGTCGAACTAATTTCTCCCATTGCTCCCTACTTCCAATTGTTATATTGAAAGGCTTGTTGAAGCAGTATGGGGTTATAATATAGTCGGCTGGCATTTCCCCAACGTTTCCTATATTTACCTCACTCACTATTTTAGTGTGTGATTCTGGATATCCCAAAGAGTTCCAGTTGTTGCGAGATTTGAATCTGTATGCACCAGCCGCTGCCTCCATCTTGACCCAAAGGTGTAATGGGGGCATATCCAGCATGGTTTCCATCCCAGCAGTTGGTGTGCTACTAATTCCGCCTGTTATGGCTAAGCAGGCTAATCTCTGCAACTTACCAAGCTCCTTAGCAGCAACCTGCTGTTCTACCTTCTTCCACCACACAACCGCCCCATAGGTGATCCTGGGTCTAATCACTGTGGTGTATATCCAGTGCATACCCTTGGGGCTCAGGGCCCAATTTTTGCCACAAGCTCTCCTGGTACTCACAAGAGTACCTTTTGCCTTGGAGCAAATATTCCTGATGTGAGCGGTCCATGTCAGTTTCTCATCTAGGGTAACCCCTAGGTATTTCACTGTCCCCTTCACAGGTAGCACTTCATTGAAAAGCTTTAGATTCCAACTTGAATGTTGTATATGCTTCTTTGTGAATGGTACAACAACAGTCTTCTTAGGACTAACCCCCAGATCCTGTTTTCTGCACCGTTCTTGCACAATGTCCAAAGCACCTTGTGCCATTTTCTTTACTGTGTCAGCAAATTTGCCAAGTATTACTATGACAAGATCATCTGCGTATCCTTGGCAAAAGTACTGCCTAGAGTTTAATTCTCCAATGAGATCATTCACCACTAGATTCCACAATAAAGGGGAAAGAACTCCTCCTTGCGGGCAACCTCTAGTGGTGTTGATTACCATTTTTTCATTCATCATGGTAGCCTCTACCTTTCTTCCACTGAGCATGGCCCTAGTCCACCTACATATAGTGGTCCCTAGGTCATGCACCTCTGCTGCTCTAACCATGGAATCGAAGGTCGTGTTGCTAAAAGCCCCCTCAATGTCCAGGAAGATACAGAGGGCTATTTCTTGAAAATGTAGTGCTTTCTCCACCTTCCCAACAAGTTGGTGGAGAGCTGTCTCACAAGATTTACCTGGTTGATATGCATGTTGGTTTGAATGTAGAGGAGCCCTACTTAACCTCCTTTCTCCAACATGTACATTAACCAGCTTTTCCAATGTCTTAAGAATGAAGGAGGACAGGCTGATTGGTCTCATATCCTTGGCCTCGGTATGATCAATTCTCCCTGGTTTAGGAATGAAGACAACATTCACTGACCTCCAGGCATTGGGAATGATTCCTGCTGCTAGGCTAATCCTGAATAACCTGCATAAGAATCTAATAAGATTTTCTCCCGCTTGTTGCAAGAGAGCTGGGAAGATTCCATCGGGGCCAGGTGACTTGAACGGTTGAAATGTTCCCACCGCCCATCGGACCTTACTGAGATCGACACACTCCTTGGCCAAATCCCAGTCCTCTTTGCGAATACATGAGAACCTTTGTCTCTCAGGAATCGCATTCTGGTCTGAGGCATCCCCCAGAGTATATTGAGGAAAGTGAGTCTTGAGGAGCAGTTCCAGCGTTTCATGTGCTGTCTTTGTATACTCCCCATCCTCCTTCATCAATGTTCCTCCTGGATTAGTTTGTACCCTAGTGAGGATTTTATGAAGTCTCGCTTGAGCAGCCGTGCCCTCCACTTCCTCACAGAATACCTTCCAGGATGCCTCCTTTGCCCGTCTGATGGCGAGGTTGTAATTGACAAGGGCCTCACGATATTTTGCCCATTCTCCCTTGCGCCTCGCAAGGTTAAACAGTCTTCGTACCTGTTTCCTTTGCATTTCCAGGTTATTATTCCACTAAGGCACACTCCTATTTGTGCACTTCTTGGTGATTGAGCAGTTGTCCCGGTATGAGGTCACTATAGCAGAGGTTACAGCCTCTGCTACTTCCTTAAACTCTGCTGGATTCCTTATCGAAGTTTGAATTTCCGATAGGCTGAAGTCAAGGTCTTTCCTAAATGTCTCCCAGTCCGTTTTCCTGGGGTTACTATAGGCCATGGTCTGTCTGGTTCCCATTTCAACCTTGAATTTAATATACATGTGATCTGATGAGGATGGCTCCAGGACCACATGCCACTGTTTGACGTAACTGCCCATCATCATGGAACCAAAAGTTATGTCAATTACTTCTTCCCTTCTACTATTCCTGAATGTGGGTTCATCACCCCTATTCAGGATCTCCAAGTTGTTAGATAGGAGAAATTCAAGAAGGTGCTCAACTCTACTGTTGGTGTTCTTGCTGCCCCACGATAGATTGTGGGCATTGGCATCACATCCCACAACCAGTTCGTCACCTTGCCGATGGCAGGCTTCCGTCAGTCTCCTCACTTCCAAAGAAGGAGGAGAGCTTTCTTCGTAAGCAAGGTACGCTGAGGCCAAAACAATTTCTCTCGTGATACCTTCCTCACGTTGCTGCATCCTGATGGTCACCAGGTCCCTGGAACAAAACTCCATCATTGGTATGAAAGGTATTCCATTTCTAACATAAATCCATGTTCTGGAGTTTTTTAGATTTCTGGCATAAATCAGCTTACCTCCAGTACCACCGAGGCCCAATACACCACCTTTATATAAATACGGTTCTTGTGTCAGAGCCAAGTCCACCTCCTGTCTCCCCAGGTGATCGCTCAGGGCAGCAGTGGCCCCTTTAGTGTGCTGCAGGTTTATCTGCAGCACTTCCAGTCCCCATCTTGCTGCCATTATTGCCTTTAAGGTCTTTGATTACCCTGACGGTGACCTGCGAGAACCCTAAAAACAGTTTCAGGCCTTGCTCTCGCAATGCCTTCAGGGACTTCTCTCCGACCTCCACCACCAGGGTTCGTCCTTCCGGAACGACCTTTTGGTTAATTACCCTCCAATCCTCTGTCGAGACTTTTGGGTTCTGGACCCTTAATTTCTCGAACAGAGTTTTTGGAGTGACATCTTTAAGGATCTTTCGTACCCATGTTGATACCTTTGCAGTCTTCAGGAATTCGGCTGCTGACTTGACCAGCAGCTTCACATCCTCCTACAGGGATATCATGGGCACCTTGTACTTAAGCCATTCTGCTGAGTGCTCCCCCTCGCAGACAAAAATGAGGGCACCGCGATCTAGATAGACCCTCCAGAATTTGGGTCCTGAACCAGCGCCCCCCCCCCAATCTCTTCAAAGAGGGCCATCTGCACGAGCTCCTCCTGCTGCGAGGTGATGCTTACCAGTGGGTATCCTTCATGGACAACCGCCATTGTAAAGACCGAGACTGCAGTACTATAGGTCTGTTTCCCTATTTCCTGCCTCAGCCCTTTAGGATCATGTTTGTCCAGAGAGGAGGGAGTCCTAGATTCCTCCCTAATCCTCTTGCCACCTGTCTTTGACGTCGAGGGGGTCTGTGTATCCCCTTCGACCTGAGGCAGTTTCTTTTTGGGGGTTTTGGGCTCAAGCCCTTTTGATTCCCTCCACTTATGTTTAGGAAGCCATTCTTTTCCTTCCTTTTGCTTCTGTTCCTTGAGAAGTTTCCTCCTCTGAGCCCCAGACAAGGCCTTAATCCTAATCTGGTCCAACTTCTCTGTTACAGTTCCCACTTCTTGCTCAGGTCTAGACCCTGACTGAGAAGTAGGAGTGCACTCCATCGGTCCTGATCCCAATGTCTGAGTATCTGAGGTCTCAGATTGCCCCTCGGATTCTTTTAAAATAATTTTTTTCTCCGTGTTCATCTTAGTCCCACGAGATTTATAAGGTCCACACCACGATAACCCCGCGCGGTGCAAGGCTACTTACTCAGGGAGGTCGCCCGGTATCCCTGAGGCTCCGTTCGAGACACATCCACCCATGTGCCATGCACCCCTCGGCACGGATCGGATCACACCTTGGGTTGGGAAAGGAATTGGGAAAGGACTGGGAGAGGATAAGGAAGACGGGACATTGTGGGACACTCTTAGTCAGATCCATCAGCTGAGGCCTTTCCGGCAGTAGGTTCTCTACCTTCGGTATAGCACTCTGCTTCACGCGGATACGCAAGCCTCTCCACCTGCACGGACAGTGCTTCGTCAAGGTGGTGTCCCCCGGAGAGGAGTAACATGGGCTTTCCACGACAGCTTACTGCCTATCTGAACACCTAGAAATTTGAATCGTTCAGTCTCACTTATCATATGCCCATTATGTGTAATCAAAATGTCAGATTTCGTCAAATTATGTGTTATAAATTGTAAAAACTGAGTTTTACTGTGATTTAACATCGACTTGCGGTGGACGCGGGGACTGAGGCGCGTCAGTCAAGGTCTGCAGGGCCACTACCGTCGGGGGTTCGAACCCCCCCTCGGGCATGGATATTTGTGCCGTCCATAGTGTTAGCTAGTTCATAAGTAGTTTGTAAGTTTAGGGACTGATGACCCCGTAGTTAAGTCCCATAAGCCATACAAACATTTGAACATTTTTTTCTACAAGCCATGAACTTATCTCTTGAACTGCATTCTTTGATACTGTGTAAATATTACGAACAACATCCTTCACTACCAAGCTGGTATCATCAGCAAAGAAAAATGTTTTACAATCACCTGTTATACTCGAAGGCATATCATTTATATAAATAAGAAACAACAACGGTTCCAAAATAGACCCCTGGGGCACCCCACACTTAATTGTGCCCCATTGCGATTGTACGTCATAGCTGTTTTCTACACTGCAGAGAATTGCCTTCTGTTGTCTATTGTTAAAGTAAGAGGTGAACCAGTTCTGAGCTGAGTGAACATCGATTTGACATAAAAGAAATAATGTCAAAATGTGGACTGAAACAAGCAGTGCCTGAAAGAGCAGCGTTGAATCAGCTCGTTCTGCAACACACAGATACCGGATGTTCTCTGCTCTGGTATCTTGGGCGGTCTCTCAAGACACACAGCCTGCCGCCGATATTACGGCCGCCCAGAGCGCAGTATTTTACTTTGGTTTATAGTGTTGACACAGCTTTGGCGCTCTTCATTGTACCGCGCTATCTGGGATCGGCAATGCAAGAAAGCAGACATAATTCCAGCACGATTTCCGGTGTATAAACATCTTAATTACACGCCGCGCTCCTAATATACTGCCGCGGTCTAACCTGCGGACAGGCGGTGCTGCCCCCTTTATTGGGCGGTACTGGGCGGCAAAAACGACGAATGGCATGGCAGTTTGAGTGCCCGCCAGCGCAGCCGACGCTTAATCTGCTAAACGGTCGTTGGCTTTCTTGTTATAGCCGTACTGTTTCGGAACGTGTTATTAATCGGGCTCGCAACGATTTGTTTGAATTGCGCTGGGACCGAGATGTGCAAAATGATTTTCTTCCGAATATTACAGAGTCGTGATTTTCAGAGTCAATTTTCTCATTATGTAACAATGTAGCATACACGTAGATAATAAACGTTATTTTAATATATCTTATAAGAACTTATGCTGCTCGTAGATTACTATTGGCAAAGTCTCATGTTGTATACTATTTGTTCAATTCCGTTCCATGCTTACGTTGGTTTGTTGGCGTCAATAAAGAGCTTAGTTGACCCCGAAGTATCTTTGAGATTTATTAGAGAGTAAGATAAATATTTTAGTATATTTAAGTGTCTTTTGTCAACTTACTATAGCTGAACATACTAGTGGTGAGTCAACGTATATCATGCTACGGCACAGGCGAAAAGAAAAATTAATAAAATACACCTTGTTTAGGGTGTTACGCCAAGATCGCTGATAAAATATATTTTTATTTTCCTTGATCAGTTTCAGTGATTTAAATGATCGCCTTCAGAATGGTTTGCAAGGTCTGCCTTACTAGAGTATTTATTATACTCCACTACGGTCGGGGGTTCGAATCCCCCCTCGGGCATGGATATTTGTTTCGTCCTTAGTATTAGCTAGTTCATAAGTAGTTTGTACGTTTAGGGACTGATGACCCCGTAGTTAAGTCGCATAAGCTCTACAAACATTTGAACATTTCTTATACTTATGTCAGACATTGTCACATTTTACCTTTTAATCAAATATGACGATCCATTTTGGTGACGTATTATTTTAACATTTGACCATGCTTTTTTATACATTTTATATCTCGATGAGAAACTCATTTGACATGTGCTCCTAAGTGAAGACCTTGTAAAGCATTCTGAAGATGATCATGTAAATCATTGATACTGTTCAAGGAAAATAAATATATGTGATCAGCGATCTTGGCGTAACAACCTAAAGGTGTATTTTTGTTAACATTTAAACAGATCGCTCTCTATTGCTATAAAATGCCAGGTTACCAGAAAACAGTAATACTAAATATGGTAAAAGGTAAAGCAGTCAACAATCCGAAGATTGGTTTGAACACCACAGTGCTTTACTAGGCATGGTCCTGTTTGGAGGTGGTATGCCGTTGACTTCCTCCGACCTTCGAACTGACTTACCCAGCCAGTTATAGGGGGACCTACAGTTTAACGTGGGTTCCGAACCACGGTGCTACTCGGTATTTTTCACATGAGCAATAATGCCAGAGGTGAAAGAAGTGGAAAGTGACAGATAAAAATCCTAGGACTTGGCGGGGATCGAACCCGCGACCTTTGGATTTATAGTCTGGCACTCTACCACTCTGCAACGGAGGCGCACATATACTAAATAAAATAAAAATAAAGGCAACTTTCCAATTAGTTGTAAACGGTATCTTTTACCTAACGCCTTATAAATAATTCAAGGGAATGTTCCTTGCTGTAAAAGGTGACCTAGGAATTGAACCAACGCTTACATTTCGCCAGTCAGAAAATATTTCATTTATTACTTTTGAAAACACTGTAAGAGAATCTGGTATCTTTAGAAATAACTATGATTAATTTAAAAAAAACATGTTTAAATGTTTGTTAAGCTTATGGGACTTAACTACGGGGTCATCAGTCCCTAAACTTACAAACTACTTATCAACTACCTTATACTAAGGACGGCAAAAATCCATGCCCGAGGGGGGATTCGAACCACCGACCGTAGTGGCCGTGCAGACAGTGACTGGAGCGCCTCAGTCCCCTCGGCCACCGCGGCCGGCATGATTAATATTGGACAAGTCTAGATTGTATAAATGGTTGTTGATTGGTAACCGGTATCGATCCTTCACAGGATGATATTTATACCCAGGGCTGGAATAATAAGCGTTGACTGACGATAATACACACTTGCGGAAGTAAATACACCTTATTTAAAAGCAAATTAAACTTTGCATACCATTCCACAAGAAGTGCTAAATCCGGCGATGGCGACGATGATTCACCATATCTTCTGTCGATATGTCTCCGAACCACGCGTGAGAGATGCTGAAACCTATTTTCTTGATGGTCATTCAGTCACTCAGCTTCCAAGAACGGTTGCAGTACTTTTTGTAGGAAGATCAAGTGTGCAGGACCGATAGTCTGGAGTGTACGCAGATATGACTCAATGATATGACCATTCAGAATCTTTGCTGACACGTTAATACCAATCGGTGCTAAAGTCTCTGAACAAGAGGGGCATAAGGTTTTACTATTGCCCAAACATCAGAACATAAATCCAAGTGAAATTTGACTGAACTGTCAATTCCACGTGGGAAGAGGTCTGTGTCGATACAGAAGTGAGGGAACCACATGGAGTTGGCAACGCGTTGTGGAAAATGGACTCGTCCCATAGCACGTAGCATTGGCTGAAACTGATGCTCACGATACTGTAATTAACACTCTACTGCACGTGCAATTGTTTGAGTACTCTCTGACGGGCTCTTTTCAATGCGATGCAGTACCTTCCCTTCAAATGCTCACCTGCGGCGTTGCCTTGGAGTACCACAGTCCTGTTTCCTCAGGTTTAAGGTACCTGTTTCTCGGAACCGCTAAGTAACTTGGGCAAAAATTTGGTGCGATGGCGTGCAACGTTGCGAAATACTTTCGTGATACAGCCGCCTACCAGCTCTTCTGTTACCTCTAATTTCACTATTTACAAAGAGCATGTCTTCGTGTACGGAAAACGTGCACCAAACCAAGCACCGAACCATGCGTATCGTATGTGCACTGGCATTCAGTAGATTTTACAGCAAGGCGGACGTTAAGTGACATAATGTGACCGTCTGACGTAGTACTCGTCACCCCACTAGACCTGTCACTGGTATCCTACGAAAAGGGGGAGGGATTTAGCATTCAGATATAACAGTCTCGAAACTCAATTTTGGCACACCTTCATTTACCGTAGCAAATATGGAGGTGGCATGGTGACACAAAATGTTTTTACGCTCAGCCTCCCCCTCCCCTCTCCGCCACTGCAAACAACTGTTCTTTCTCTCAACAGACGCAGACGTTTTACATATTTGACTTGAAACCGGAACCGAAAACGCTACCTTTCCGGACGTGCGTTTCTGTTCGAAATACGAGGGTTGGAACTTAAAAAAAGGCAACTATTTATTCACAACCGATACAAAAGTATTACATGTTTGCACCTCTTACTGTCCTTCAAAGTAGTCACCAGCGTTGTGTAGAACCCGTTGCCAGCGGTGTGGAAGGCAGAGCCTATTCCGTTGATGGTGCAAATGGAGCTGTCTATTACCTGTCGAATCTCTGCAGGTCTGAAGCAAATACCACGAAGTGGTTCCTTCATCTTCAGAATCAAGACTTAAGTCTGGTGAGTATGGTGGATGGTATAGATGGTACACTACTCCCAAGCCACAGCTTGCCCTTGTGTGCGCCCGCACATTGTCGTGCAAAATGATGGGTGGGTTGCGCAGAAAAGTGTTGCCGCTTCTTTCGCAAAGCTGGTCGCACGTGATGCTCCAAAAACGAACAGTAATATTGTACATTGAAAGTCTGCCGTGGAGGAACGTAATGCGTTACAATAACACCACTACAGTCGTACACGAGAATCACCATAACTTTCACCATATTGAGGCTTCGACTTTCGCGGCGACCCAGAATAACGCCTTTCGTTGGATTGGCGTTTCAGTTTTGGCTCGTAAGATGTGGCCCATGTCTCATCCAGTGTTACGATAGGGTGTAGGAGAGCCTCTCCTCCGCGATTTTAGTGCTCCAAGTGGGTCTGAGCAACGTCGTAACTCATCAATTTCGGCATTCCTCTAACTTATACGGAACCTATCGTGATGCAATTTTTCACATGCCCAAGCGTTCCTTCAGGACGCGAAGCACAGTCGTATACGCTAATCCGGTTTCGTGGGCGAGCTCACAAATCGTCTGCCGTCGATCACTGTCCACTATCGTGGCAACAGTATGCACTTCTTCCTGCCCGATGCATGTCTGCCACAGTTTGCCGAGCTTCGTTTCAGGGTTTTACCCAACGTGCCATAGTTCTGTACGGCAATGCCGAGTCTCCGCACGCCTCTTGTAGACCTTGATGACACTGTCGAACTATACAACCTCTGGCACATTCAATCTTGATCCAACTCCGTTGTTCCTGTTTCGAAAAGACATTGATACCTTTTACGTTGGACCGCTCTCTCACAGGTGACTTGTGTTTCCCTCGATTGTGCGCACGCCGATGACGTGGGACGGAGGTAAGGCAGGTATGTCAACAACGTGTGCTATCAGCGACAATAGTAGATTCCATTGCATAGTGTACCCTCAGCAGTGTAGCCACTATTTAAGTTTCAACCGTCTTATATTGTTCCTTTATTCTTGTATTCTGATTGCTTTTGTTTATTTTCTGAACTACGAACATACTCTGAGACAGGTTTGGTATATGATGAAGAAACAATGGCACCGTATGTGCGAAAGGTATTAATAGCAATAGTAATAATAATAATAATAATAATAACTGTAACGTTAATAATACGCTAAACTGGCAGCACTTTTACATGTCAGGAAAATGTTATTCCATATAATACTCGCTGTATATAATATAGAACAATTTCCAGCGTAATACAGAAAAAATTTACCATCACAAACGCTTGAACGCAAGACCCCCGACATGACAAACGTATGCTCTCTCGAGTTCTCCACGGGAGCTGTAGACGACGCACTCTTACTGATATTATTTTCCCGTACTCTGTAGTTGTTACTTATTACTTTCCGTTTACGCACGTTCTCCTGGACGGCAGCACAAAGCACGAATTATATCGAAGTTTTGGTTGATTATCGATGTACAGCGTTTGGTACCAACCGCACTGCCTGACATCTGAAGGTTTAGGGGTAGCTTTAACTGTACCTGGTAGCTTTGATTGTGTCAGATATTACTGAAAGAAAACAAATTTAGCTATCAAAAGATTTTCAGCGTTGGTCGTAAATCAACGTTTGTTTGTTATTGCAAATCGATTTCGAATATGGAATAGTCATCCTCAGTGCAACATGCACAATCGAATTGAAACATTTCACGTGTTGCGTATTACGTATGAAGCCGCAAGGCATAGCTGTAAGATGTTTGACAATGGTGTTTTCCAGTAGTCGTGATTTTGTACTCTGGAAAACACGTTTCAAATGTTTCAAAAGTTTGTAAATCTATGGGACCTAACTGCTTGGTTATTAGTCCCTAGTTTACGAACTACTTAAGTTAAACTAACCTAAGGAAAACACATATACCCATGCCCGAGAAAGGATTCGAGCCTCCGACGGCGAAAGACTGCATGCACCGCAGCACGGCGCCTCAGTGCACAAAGCTATTCCGTCGCGGCAACACCTTTGTGAAACATCTTGTAGCTATGTCTTGCGACTTGATATGTAAAACCTGAAATGTGTCAATTCGATTGTGCATGTTGCACTGAGAATGAATATTACATAGTCGAAATCGATTTGCAATAACAAATAAACGTTAATTTAAGACCAATGCTGAAATTTCTTTTGATAGTTTTCTTTGGTCGTGGTGCACAACGAGCCTAATGGAGTCTTCATTTCATAAAACAAATTTAGTTTTTGAAATAATTTATACTGCAGCAGTCACTCTTTACTAATATTTTTATTAGCACGACGCGTTTCGGCAGCAAGTTGCCATCATCGGTTGCATTTTTACAGTTACTGGTTCATTACTGTTTTGTTATGTTTTGTGTTGTGGGTGTCAGTGAGGTTATGGTTGGTTGTTTTAACCTGTTCAGGAAGATACAGCTATTTCAGTATTATGTTTCATGATTATAGTTTATGGATTCTTGTATTATTGTATTCACTGACAGTTTTGTTATTAATCTTGTTATCTGGTACACACAAAACAAGAACACAGTTATGTATACACCACATGTAGATATTTTGTATTAGATGTTTACACTGTACCAAATATCCTTACAAGCTAATTTACTTACATCAATATTTACAGTGCATATGCCATAAAATGTGCATCTGTAGATAACATGTGTTGAAACAGATGTTGCTAGAAACGTACTTATTTTACTACAGTTTTTAGTTTTTACAGTCACAGAATTATTCAATCAATGTTACATTATTAATTTTACATTTTAATGAAAAATACATTCAACACTGGAGAAATTTTTAAAGAAATTGGTATTGTTGCTTTCCAGTTGGTCATTTAGTAGAAGGTCGCCATGTATTTTCTAATTCTTCATAGAGGTCCATTATATGCCCCTTGTCCATTTTATGCAGTATATGAATATCACTCTTAATATTCTGGAATGGATGTTGCGAGGTGTCCGCACGACCAATATTTTATAAACTTGTTCTTGTAGGCCCCGTGCTTGTCGCACAGCCGCGCAACAGATGGAAATTTAACATATTTTTCCAAATTCCATCTAAATAGGCATACTGATTTTAAATGCCAATTTAAATCTTCAAAACTGTATTTATTATAGTTTATTTTACAATCTGTTATATATATGTAACTGTTATCGGTTCTGTGACCTCCTATCAACTAAAACAAAATCCCGTTCCTTTTCTGTTCCTTTTCCCTTATTTATTCTTTTGCTTCAAATCTTCAGTTCTCCCAGAACTCCGTGCGGCATTGCAGTTTCCTTGCCACTCTGTGTGACGTCACATAACCGTGCGGCCGCACTAAGCCCAAAGGAACACCTCGGAGAAGGAAAATATAAAAGAAAAAAAGAACAGAAATTATACAATAAAATTCCTTACACTAAAGTTAAAAGGAAAATATATATATATTAAAATTTCCTCGCACCTAACACCTATTTGACTCGTACTTGTTTGTTTAGAGGTTTAAATGTAAGGCTACATTTTTTTGAAAGACAAAAAATTTCAAAAATATTTATGTACTCTTACAATGTCCTGTGTCCTTTATATGGGTAGCTACTGCTGATTTACTAAAGTTATTGGTGTGGTAGGCATTTATGTGTTCATTGTAGCCGGCCGCGGTGGCCGAGGGGACTAAGGCGCACCAGTCACGGTCTGCACGGCCACTACGGTCGGGGGTTCGAATCCCCCCTCGGGCATGGATATTTGTGCCGTCCTAGTTCGTAAGTAGTTCATAAGTAGTTTGTAAGTTTAGGGACTGATGACCCCGTAGTTAAGTTCCACAGACTATACAAACATTTGAACATTTTTTTTTTGTTCATTGTATCTTGATTTGAATTCTCTTCCTGTGTTGAAAATTTCTACGACCTTTTGAATTTGTACTACCTGCGACTGGAGGCTCACATCACTAGCGTATGTTAACGACCATAATTACGGACGCACTTGAGCGGGACATTGTAAGTACGTATGCGTCTGCGAGAGGAGCAATGTAAACAAAAAGGCCGCAGCGAGAGGAGGAAAGCCAGACGACGGTGCGTGCAGGGAAGGGTTCGTGGCAGGGGCGAGGGGGGCGGCGCCTGTCCCACGGCTGTCGCGTCCTCTCATCTCCCGATCCGGAGCCGCGGGGGACCCGTTTCATCGCCTCGCCATAACGATTCCGGGGCCTTTACAACTTTCTTAGCCGCAACAATGGCCGAGGGGCGGTGGGAGGGAGGGGGGGGACAAAAATAAGATAGTGGGGAGTGACGGCGCCGCGACAGACAATATCAATTGGCCGGGGCACAATGCCGCCCCCCTGGGGGGACCCGGTCGGCCGCCTCGCCTTCTAATCTCCGCCGCCGCCGGTAATGACGTCTTCATGGCGCGGATAGGGGGCCGGGGCCCGGCTCCAAAGTGGCCAATTTTACGTCGCGCACCTCCGGGCCCGCCGCGCGCATGCGCCGTACCACTCGGCACCGCAGCGCCGCGCCGCGCGGTGGCAGAAAAACAAATTATGTCCCTATACAGCCTATATTTTATAATGGACGGGGGGGCCGGCCGCCGGGTGACGGATGGCCGGGGGCGCCGCTCTTTGTGGTTTTTGTACCTCTGCGGCCGGCCATTGTGGACTTTTCAACTGGTCATCATAACGTCCCGGCGGCGGCGAAAAACTGGGCCAGTTATATTCTATATTTTAAAAGATCTCGTCGTTTTGCGCGGCCGGGGAACCCGCTCTGCGGCAGTTTGTTTTACGAGCGGCGGGACCGTATTGTTAGAATGATCTATAAGTGCAATTGTCAGCCGCAAAAAGGCGCGCCTTCCTTAATAACTGACACGCCTCGACGTGCAATTTATAACAACGATTTTCGAACCGCAGATTGCGGCGGGCGCGAGGAAAAAAGTGACAAATCATCTTACTGCCTGATATCTGTTTGCTCTCTGCTAATGTGTAATGAATGTAATTTTCTCGCGGGTGTTATTTTAGTTCGGTTCTCTGCAAAAACGACTGCCCTGAGACTCAGAGAGAGATAGAGACTGACGGTGCCTTCGCCAAATTACTTCATGCAAATGTCAGCATTGTTCTCACTATGAAGTGACTGACGACTACTTTTCATATTTTTGTCGAACCAATCCTGTTACTATGCAAAGAGTTGTAACCAGACAAAAAGTCATGTGACACCTACTTATTATCGTGCCGGGCGAAGTTGTCAGACTTGTATATGTAGGGCGGTGTAAATGGTACGTTTGTAAAAGACCAATGTCAAAATTTTATGTCTTATGTATTGCTCGATTGACGTATGAGGGGAAAGTGGAAAGATACAAAATTTTCGTGAATGACATAAGAAAACATTCGAGGACAGTATCCTCACCAGCAATCAAACCACATACGACTCAGCACTGTTCAGTGAGAGATGCGTGGCAATGAAAAGTAAAAACAACAAAAATACGTCTTAGAAAAATTTATAAACATAATTCACGATAATGAAACTTTCATTCTGCAGCGGAGTGCATGCTGAAACTTCCTGGCAGGTTAAAATTGTGTGCCGGAACCGCGATAATGAAACTTTCATTCTGCAGCGGAGTGTATGCTGAAACTTCCTGCTAGGTAAAAATTGTGTGGCGGGATCGCGACTCGAACCTGGGACCTTTGCCTTTCGCGGGCAAGCGCTCTGCCGACCTATACCACCACGATTCATAGTCTGTCCTCACAACTTCAACTATGCCAGCACCTCGCCTCCTACTTTCGAAATTTCACAGAAGTTCTCCTGCTAACCTTTAGCACTCCTGGAAGAAAGGATATGGTAGGTCATGGATTAGCCACAGCCTAAGGGATGTTTCCAGAATGAAACTGACACTCTGGAGTGGAGTGTGCGCTGATATGAAACTTCCTGGCAGAAATAGGAGGCGAGGTACTGGCAGATTTAAAATTGTGAGGACGGATCAATGTTCAAATCTTTGTTAAACTTAAGCTACTTAACTGCGGGGTCATCAGTCCCTAAACGTACAAACTATTTATGAACGATCTTATACTAAAGACGACATAAACATACATGTCCGAGGGGGATTCGAACCCCCGACCGTAGCAGCCATGCTGACTGACTGGCGCGCTGCAGACCGCTCGGCCACTGCGGCAGCGATGACGGATCGTCAATGGTGTCGGGATAGCACAGATGGCAGAGCGCTTGCCCGCGAAAGGCAATGGTCCAGCTCCTAGTTCCAGTTCCGGCACACAATTTTACTATGCCAGGAAGTTTCAACGTAAGGAGTATTTCTTGTGAATTATATAAAGAATTATCCCATTATTTTTTAATGAAGAAGTCATTGATTTTTTTAATTTATTGCTATACTATCAAAAGAAACTAGACTATGTCTGACTTGATTTATAAACGCTTGAAATAACTGTGGAAATCAATGTCGAACGTACGATCAGTGTTTCCTCGAGTGTTCAGCTGTTTGTAGATCTATGGGACCTAAGTACTCTGGTCATCAGTCCCTAGGCTTGCAAACCACTTAAACTAACTTATGCTAAGGATAACAAAGACACTCATGCCCGAGGGAGGACTCGAAACTCCGACGGTGAGCAGCGGCACGTGCCGCAGCTAGGAGCCTTGGAAAGCTCGGCCTCTCCACCGCGGTACCAGAGTATCTGCTATGACTGCCGCGCAATTTGGCGTTAGCGGACTGTAGTAGCAGACGACCGACTTGGGTGTCTTCATAACATCGCAATATTGCCCGCACTGTCACTCTTGAGCTCGGGGCCATATCTCTTGGATCGTAGGCTACTGGAAAACAATGGCTTCGTCAGGAGATTTCCGACTTTAGTTGGTAAGAGCTGAAGGTAGGGTCTGAGTATGTCGAAGACCCCACGAAGTCAAATGTTTGTAAATTTATCGGACTCAACTGCTGATTTATTAGTCCGTAGTTTACAAACTACTTAAACTAAGGTAAAATAACCTAAGAACAAGACAAACATCCATGCCCGAGGTGGGGATTCGAACCCCCGAACGGAGAACAGCCACGCGCACAGCAGCACGGCGGCCCATGTGCACGGCCAATCCTTCGCGGTCCACTAAGTCATGGAGCCCAGTTGTCAAGAAGGCTATGTGCAAGTTGGTGGTGGCTCAACAACGTGGATTGGACTGGATGCTCTGGTTCAGCTGAAAAGATCACTGACAGGGAATGGTTATGTTCGGAAACATGGAGACTTCTCACAAACAGTGGTGAAATTGTTATGGATTATAATGCGTCATGCCACCGCGCCAAAATTGTTCGCATTTCTGGCTAGTTGCAACGAATGATTGGCAACTCTGATCATCTGTCTCACATTTATGCGATATAGTCGAGAAGTCAGTTGCTCGACAGATTCCGTTTCGCCATTTCTTTCGCAATTACGTTTGGCTGAAGCAGAATGAAGCCTGCAAGGAACTTCCAACTTCTTGAGTCCATGTAACGTTTAGTTGCTGCCTTTCGGCAGGTAAAAGGTGATGGGACACGATATCAGGAGGTGTATGCGTGTGTGTATGTCTGTGTCCGTGAGCGTTGTCTGTTAAATAATCTTTCTCTCGCTCTTATGTTTGACGTATTGCTTGTTAACTTCTACATCTTTATCCGACATCTGTTGAACGGTTCGCTTCCACATGTGCGTTGCTTCACAAAAGTTAGCCCTGCACTGCTAAGGGCGGTCCTGTGTCGACCGCGCTACCGCTGTGGTTCTGCCTTTGCTCTATGCTATGTTCATTAGCTGTAGCACACGAATCTAGGATCCGGTTTTCTCGGGGTCTCACAGTAAAATGTTTTGGATTTTCGCCCTACAGCGAACAATCTTTGCATGTAGCAACTATAGTGGTAATGGCCATGGAAAAGCCCTCACATTTTGTTGTGACAGGTACAGCTAGTGAACAAAATATCATGAACAACTAGGATAGAAAGAATATTGGCTCTGAGAACAGCTGTATACTTCGTGAAACAGAATTTGCTATCCATGCGAGACATATTACAATATTCAGATACTGGACAAAGAATGCATGAACTTTTTGGGCTGTTATTTCTGAAGAAGAGAAATTTATTGATATCAAATATTAATTTAAGTTCCATTAAGTTTCGGGTGTGCAGCCGCAAGAATTCTCCTTCTTCTTCTAATATTTCGACTGTATAACGTTCAGCCATCTTCAGAGTGAGCCGAAAGACTGACGCTCCAGTGCTCGCTTAGGCGTACCTCGCGACTGCGCATGCATCAACAGATATATATGCGCCAGAGACGTGGGTCGGCGACAAAGACGTGAATAATGCAGGAGTTGAATCTATGACTCCGCAGTCGATCGGTGTTGGTATGTCGATGTATCACTATGAGCTGCACTGTGACGACGTCTTTGTAGTTTATTACAGAAAGTGCCGGATTCCATGATTTATCTAGAGTGAAACCAGTATCTCTATTAATCAAATTCGTCGCCAAGCGGATTTCAATTGCCTCCTTCACTATTGAATCCCAAAAAGATGATGTCGTTGCCAAAATTCCAACGTTGTCATACAACATACTGTGACCAGTGTCAATGCAGTGCTCTGCAATCTCACTCAAATAGCTCCTCCATTGGCCTGCGATGAGTGCACCCCATCTGCCAATAGCACTCGGCAGACCAGACAGTAACCAAGCCAAGTGCTAGCCCAGCCCAACCTAGCGGGAACAAGTGTATCCACTGTGGTACGGTCGTTGGCCACTTTTTAGTACCCATGTGAAAGAACTCGCACTTTTGTCGCGGTAGACTGGCCGAGCTGTCTAAGGTGCCTTGCTGCGGAGCGCGCCGTTGCTAGCCGTCGGAGTTTCGAGTCCTTCCTCAGGTGAGTGTTTTTTCCTTATCTTAAGTTAGTTTAAATAATTTGTAAGCCTAGAGACGGATACCACAGAAGTTGAGTCCCTTAGATTTACAAACAGTTGACCATTTGAATTTGCACTTTTTCTTATTTACTGTCAATCGACAATTTTCGCATCAGACATTCATGCATACATACATCTAAGACATTCTGCAGTTGGTTTTGATCTTATGATGTCTTTACTAGATGATGAGTGATAGGGCTTCATGTGCAAACAACCTAAGAAGGGTGATCTTCCTTAATTATCCGCTCTGATAGTGCTCTGATACAGTAGTTGATAGGTAAATTTACAGTCTAGGATAATTACATGAACTATTGTGCTGAAGTTAAGCAAAATCAGGAAAACCGAAAATTGAAAGAAGGAAATGTGGGCGATCGCCGAAAATCCAAAAATGTTCAAAAGTTTGTAATTCTATGGTCATCATTCCCCTAGGCTTATAAACTACCTAAACTAAGTTAAACTAACCTAAGGACAAGTCACACACACCCATGACCGAAGGAGGACTCGAAACTCCGACGCGGCGCTCCAGACCACGCGGCCGCCGATAACCGCACTCAGTTTTCACCTGCTAACCAAACGTTTGTTCCCTATATAGAAAAGGAGTATTCCATGGTTTGACTAGTGGCGTAACTGCAGGATGAACAAGGCCAGTGCTTGATACCACTCGTGTTTGTCGTTTTTAGTGAGCGGAGTGTAGCCTCGTGGTGAAATGGACAACATGACACAATGTTCCCATTTGGATCCTGTTCTGCAGGGTAGAATAATCGGCAGCCTTGAAACACGCCAGAGAGAATCTCAGTATCCTTGAATGTGCCACAAAGTTTCATTTCCAGGTTTGACGCCGTGAGAAATGGGATTTTCGTCGTAAACCAGTACCAGTAAAGCATCGACTAAAATAGAGGTGATATCGGACGTTCCACAGGGTCGTGTTGTTGGTCCTCTGCTGTTTCTTATTTACATAAACGATTTAGGAGAAAATCTAAGCAGCCCTCTTAGGTTGTTTGTAGTTGACTCTGTCATTTACCATGTAGTAAAATGATCTGAAGATCATAACCAACTGCAGGACGATCTAAATAAGATATCACTAAGGTTTAACAATTGACTCTAAATAATGAGAAGTGTGACGTCCACGTGAGTACGAAAATAAATAAGTTAAAGTTTGATTACAAGATAAATCAATTCCACAAAATACCTAGGAATTACTATTACTTCAGACTTTAATGGAAAAAACACATAGATAAGGTCGTGGGAAAGGCGAACCAGAGACAGCGTTTTATTCGCAGAACCCTTAAAAGATGCAACAGAAATACAAAAGAAAATGCATACACTACGCTTGTCCGTCCTTTTTTGCAGTATTGCTGTCCAGTGTGGGATCCATATCAGGTGTGTTTGACGGAGGACATCGAAAGAGTCCAAAGAAGGGCAACTCGTTTTGTATTGTCACGATACAGGGGAGACAGCGTCATGGAAATGATACAGGATCTGCGATGGGAATCATTACAACAACGGCGTTTATCGCTGCGGCGTGGGCTACTTACGAAACTCCAATCTCCAATATTGACTCCAAATTACAGATGTAGATATGATCATCAGAATAAAATTCGAGAAATCAGAGCTCGAACGGATGGATTCAGGTGTTCTTTCTTCTCGCGCGCTATTCGAGAACGGAATGGGAGATAAATAGTATAAAGGTGGTTCGATGAACCCTCTACCAGGCATTTAAATGGTTTGCAGAGTATCTCATGTAAGGTGGATGTAGATATGAATCATAATGAAATTGTTCTTAGGTGCATGGGTAGGCTGTCACACAGTTGGGAATAGTCCACATGTGTTTGCAAAAGAAATGCCTCAAATAAGGAAGACAGGACAGAGATTCGCAGCTCGCTCCGGTCCATTACGAGTTCCACATTTCACTCATCCGTCTTCTCGCTTGCCGGGCGTGTTGCAAGGGAAAAGACAGTGGGACTGCAATTTGTAACACGGCTAGGTGGAAAAAACCTGTTGAGGGCTATCATATTAGCTTGATTCATGAGCGGGAATGATCCATAGGCGAGAGGCGCGAGCGCGGCCGGCCGAGATGAATGCTGATCGGCGGCTAGTTAAGCTGTCAGAGCGGAGGGCTTCATGTTTTAAACAGCCGAGGCGGCTAGCGACGGACTCAGCGGGCGAGCTTTCTTGTCGAAGGGGGCTGTCCGTCATAACGTCGAAGGCAGCGCGCGGTCGCGTGGCCGATTCCCAATAGCAGGCGTCCCCGCTCTGAGGCTCCAGTTTATCATGTCTAAAGATGGAAACCAACTGCTCGCACAAGCTGGCCACTAATAAACAATTCGTAATCGCAATTTTTCCACGCACTCTTGCAATGCCATTTTTTACACATCACGGTAACTGAGTACAAGTGGCGGCGCGTCCTGTGTGTTCACTGGTTCAGTGAACCCCGGGAATACAGTCGTCGCGAAAATAAATAAATAAGTAAAATAAAAAGTGTGTTTAAACTATCAGTCTTCGTTTCGTTCTTCTCCTAGATCATTTTATATGCACATTCAAAGTATTTTTATCGCACGAGAAACGTTTTACAACGCGGGGACAGCACGTATACGAGTCAGCGGGGCCGCTTACTGTAGGCGGCAGTGGCCGCAGGGTTGCAATGCGCATGAGCAGCTGAGAATCAGTTTGTCTTCGGAACCCCCTGGAGGCAGCATACCAAGGAGGTTAGAATAAAGGGAGGTGGCGTTACCTATGCTGAGAACAGGCATTGGGTGAAGCCAGAGGAGCCATGCTTTTGTGCCCAAAACAAAGATTTCTCGCTTAAACCCTGTGTGAATATTGCCTTCTTTACGTAAATCAACTAAATTGAGAGTCACATTGGAGTATTTACTTACATATGACGTACATTTCAACGACTAGAACTCCATACACACACACACACACACACACACACTATGCCCGATGTTTTGGGCACAAACAAATGCCGGAATGCCCAGTTTGCTGGCTTCACTTTTTCAGTGTTATGGCATCTCCAGAGATTCTAACCTCCTTGCAGCATACGGACGCTCCCACACAGGGATGGGCGAGGGGAAATGCCGGTTTTATCATTGGCGTTGGAGCTGGTAGAGATACCAGCTCTCAGCTACTCGAGCTCTGGCGGTTACTCACGAATGGTCCCGAAGTAAGACAATGGAGCTATTGCGCACCTCGCCTACCGCATACCCAAATCCTCCATGGAGGTAACATCCGCCCTTCGTATTTCTTTTTGGCGCATTGAAGATTCTTCAGAAACACGTCATATTTGGCAAAATGCCTTATAAATATAAATTAACGACGCATAAACTGTAAAAGCCTTCAGAAGATCCGATCATGAATAATAATGAAATCACTACTCTCGACCTAGCAAGAATAGCCTTTACACCTTTAACACAAAATGTTTCGAAGTACGCATTAAAGTTACATGTGCTATTGCAAGAACGTGCCAGTGGAAAACTTACCTCAAGTGAATCTGTATCTCTTAGAGACCTGTGGATGGCAGTAAATAGGCATCCATCTGGCACTTGACGATTCGGATACCGCTGAACGTACTGCCGGGACCGAGCGGTAGGTTCTCAGATTGGTGTCAGGATGATGCGTGGAACCTGGTAGAGCGCCAGAGGACGTCAGTAAAACAGTATTAGAGTTTACAAGTTTATTCGAGTAAGTGTAAGATTCCGTGGTATAGCGCTAGCTCGGTAGGAGTTAGTGCAATAGGTGACGTAGCCTTCGTCCGCGTTAGCTCGCCGTCTTCTATGGGCAGGCTGCTATACGGTTCGGCGGATGTGCCCACGCCGCGACGAAAGGGGTTCGAAGCAGAGACTGCCCGGTGGAGTCCTCGGTCTCTCCTCCTGTCTAGGCAGCTACTTTTAGGTTCCGGCTTGGAACCACTGGAGTCGGATGCCCTGATGACAGTTGACCTCCTGATACCGCTTGCAGAATCAGCACGAGGGTGCTAGCGCGTCGGCAGCATCATTGGCCTTTAGGAAACAAAACTATGAAGACTGAGCTGGCCTCAGGCAACCCATATTCAGCGTTGTGAAGACAGTAGACAGCGGTTCACCATCTCCTCAGATAATGGTCAGTTCGAAGAGTCTTCAGACTCCATCTCCTAATTGCGACTAGTGGCTACTGGTCTGTACTGCTTTATCTGATAGGGAGCCCATATGGGTATCGGGTATTAGAATGTCTCTATATCTAAGTTCACAACTCAAATAACAATCAGCCAAATCTATTTGACGCAACTCAAAAATACTCAAGAAAATCGATCTTGAAGTTTTGGAAGTACACGTAAGAACCAATAACCAAAGAAATCGCAGCATCTGTCGGTGTGCCACAGGTAGTAGCATTCCGGCCTTGCAAACGTATGGTCCTTTGTTCGAATCCAGCCGAGATAATTTTTTATGTCCTTTAGTTGTGTTTGAATAATTACACAATTTTAATATCTAATGGCAATTTTTACGAAAAATGCAAGTTTCTTTTTTTTTTTTTTTTGTAATTTTCTATATTTTATAAAAGTTTGTTAATAATGATGGTTTCAAAAAAAGACATAAGTTACATGTTTTTACAGTCTTGGCTTCTCTATTATTTGCGATGGTAGTCTTTGATTATTCCGTTTGTGAAGAGCTACGACGTTGTTTTTAGAATGTTATCTCCAGGAAGTACTAATGGTTTTCCAAGCACATAACCTACTCAACCATCGTTTAGGTGACAATAAGGTGTTCAGCTCATCTAAATACACATAAACAAAAACTGACACAACACGTGGAAATAGAGATCCCAACATGTTTTATATAACTGAATCTGAAAAGAAAAAAAAAATGACTCTCACAGCAGGATTCGAACCACCGAATCTTTGGTTGCACCTGAGCTACACTGGCAGATGCTGCAAGTGATTTATTTATTGGTACTTACGTGTACTTGCAAAACTTCAAAGTCGATTTTCTCTACATTTTTTGAGGATTGCGTCGAATGGTTTTGATTGATTGTTATTTGAGATCTAAACTTCACGTACCATAAATACCAAAAAATTCTAAAATCCGATACAAAAGTGGTCTCCTTGAGAGACATAAGCTGAAAACATAGAATAGATCGCTGCGGCGGAGTGGCCGAGCGCATTGAGGCTCTATGCTGCGATGTGCGAGGCCGTTCCCCGTCGGGGGTTCGAATCCTCCCTCAGGCATGGATGTTTTTGCCGTCTTTAGCATAAGCTAGTTCATAAGTAATTTGTAAATTTAGGGACTGATGACCCCGCTGTTATGTCCCATAAGCTTTACAAACATTTGAACATAGATTAGATTATTGGATCGACGACTACTCTCCAGAGCATCTTCGATTCTAAAGACCAAGTGACTACACTTCTAAAAGCGGGAGTTTATGTACAGAATCGACTGACGCTATGCCGTATGGGACGGTTCGTAATGACCGAATGTGTCCTACTTTGCAGCGTACACTCAATAAGCCCTTTAATCGCTGACGCATCCTCGGTCTCATTCACCCTAGTAACAGAGTTACGTGTAGTTATGACATGTTAACAAGCTGACGAGTAGGCCTTCTCTCTCTCTGCTGGTCGTCTGTCGCACTCAACAGACTGTAGGCTTTCAACTACAACTCTAAACGGATTGAGATTTAACCTCTCTTTCTCTTAATGATGTGGTCAATCTGTAGTCATTATTCCTTTCTTTGGTATGTACCGAAATTGGGGTAACTGCTTAGTGGTTACTTAACTTGCTTAAGAAATTACCTTCATATGTATGATAAAAAGTGGATGCTTCATTTAGTAACGATGTTAATGTTTTATAAATCCACTGCAATTAGTAATTCGGAATAAAAGGAAAGTTTTCTACTCTGTCAGACTAGAATACTAGATGAGTGGTTTGGTACGCTAAATACAAGTTGCCAAATATTTGTTCAACAGCAAAGAGAATGCACAAAAAACGTGAATTCCTTACCACTAATGTTAAAATTAGAGCTTATACTAGGGAGCGAAGGGTGTAGCGTAAATGCAGGCCCCTTTCGTCATTACTGCTCGATAATCACGGGCCTAAATTGCGTAACTAAGCCGATTTACATTAAATCCTGGGCGACTTGTCATGGAAGATACGGAACGAAGAGGGAGAAATAGCGGTTATTTGATGATAAGACTGTTTATTGCTGCGAGGGAGAGAAATATTAGGGGAGCTCAGTCACGAAACACGTTACCAGAGACGGAGAGTCCTTATGCTCCCTTTAACCGAAGAGAGTGTTCTTTGCAACAAAAAGGCAACAAAGCAAAAATAATTTATATAACGGAGGGGATAACTTTTACAAGAAGGGAAGGGACTGAGGGATGAGTCGTTTCCTGGGGAAAGTGAGAAGTGATCATTAGTCGTAACAAATCATAACTATTATTTAAAGCCGGTAGTACACAGCCTTACCCTTGTCCAACTTTAATGCACTATCTAAAGTAAGGAACGTTTACTGTACACAGTATCAAAGATACGTTTTCCTTTGACAGGAAATAAGTTTATAAATAGACTAACACACACCTTCATTCGTTGTAACTCCTTTATTACTAGTTTCAGGAACTCATTGCTACTATCTTCAGACCGCTGTTTGGCTGACTACTATCATATAAACAGGGTCCATATACGAGGTATGTGGCCGAGGTATGTGGCCGAGGGGACTGAGGTGCTCCAGTCACGCTCTGCACGGCCACTACGGTCGGGGGTTCGAATCCCCCCTCGGGCATGGATATTTGTGCCGTCCTTAGTATTAGTTAGTTCATAAGTAATTTGTAAGTTTTGATGACCCCGTAGTTAAGCCCCTTAAGCTATACAAACATTTGAAACTTGTGTAGAACACAAGCACTGACGTTGCAAATATCACTTAATAACTTCCAATATCGTGTCGGATCCCTTTCGCCTGGTGAAGTGCAGAAACTCCACGTGTAATGGACTCCACAAGTCGCTGGATTTCCACTGTAAAAGTGCAGAGTCATGCTGTCCTTATGACAGTCCGTAATTGCGAATGTGTTCCTGGAGCATGATTTGGTGCTCGAAATGGTCGCCCTATTATGTCCCATACATGTTAGATGTGGTGACCAAGTCATTCACTGTTTTTTTCTTTTCCTTTTTCTTTTTTTTTTCGAATATCCTTCAAACCAACCAGGAAAATTTTTGTCCTAGTAACACGGCGCATTGTCGTCTATAAAAATTTCCTTCATTCTTTGTGAACACGAAGTCCATGAATGGGCGCAAATGAAGTAGACGGTCATAACTCCTTCTCGTCACCAGTTCAATCGGACCATAAGATCCAGACCATTTCCTGTAAAAACAAATCAACACAATTATGGATCCACTACCAGCTTGCATAGTGCCTTGTTGACAGCTTCGTTGAGTTTGCGCCACACTCGAACCCTGCCATCAGCTCTTAACAACTTAAATCAGGACTCATCTGATCAAGCCACGGTTTTTCGATATTGTCACGATTCCAGGAGCGATGCTGGGGGCAATGTCGCACGGCTTTGTCAGTTCATTAACACCCATCTACTCCGTACTACCATGACGGATACGTCCGTCTTACGCCCCACGTTGATTTTTTATGATTCTTTCAAGCAATGCTGTTTGCCTTTTGAGAAATGCAAACAATCGCCACTGCTCTCGGTCATTAACATTAAATCGATGTGGTTCCATCTTCTTCTGGAATTGGGACTGCGCTGGTCTTTTTTAATCCAAATAATAAATGTATTTACGAAAAACCGTAAGGTTTGTTGTTTTATTAAACTACCGGTTTCGGTATTATTATAATACCATCTTCAGGTTCTATGTCATAACAAACTCTTGAAATGGCGTCTTACACCGGTTTATTTAATATCTCTTAGTTCCTGAATAAACGTGTGTTAATACACCTTACGGCTTTTCGTAATTACATTTATTATTTGGATTAAAAGAGACCAACCCAGTCCCAATTCCAGAAAAAGATGGAACCACATCGATTTTCCTGGTTGGTTTGAAGGATATTCGAAAAAAAAAAAAAAAAAAAAAAAAAAAAGAAAAAGGAAAAGAAAAAAACAGTGAATGACTTGGTCACCACATCTAACATGTATGGGACATAATAGGGCGACCATTTCGAGCACCAAATCATGCTCCAGGAACACATTCGCAATTACGGACTGTCATAAGGACAGCATGACTCTGCACTTTTACAGTGGAAATCCAGCGACTTGTGGAGTCCATTACACGTGGAGTTTCTGCACTTCACCAGGCGAATGGGATCCGACACGATACGCAAACGAATGGTCTGTGTGTAATAGTTGTCCGAAGTCTTGCGATGTACACCATAACAGTTCCACGCCGATAGCTAGAAGGGGGTGGAAGATATAGTGGTTGAAAGTCGCGAGAATATAAAAAAAATTCGGACTGCAGGCCGGCGATGACGTTTGCGAGTCTATAGCAAGGAGGTTACATACAGCGAAACGTGATGCCACAGATCATATCTTTGGTCTATGTGTGCTACAACGTCTTCAGCTCTTTCTCTGTAAGGATAAGTATACGAATAAGAAAATATAAGAATAAATAAATAAAGAAGTAAAAAAGAAATTTCTTTTATACATCTCTTAAAAAAATCGATTTGACGTTTGACGCATTACATCAAGTGATCTATCTGTGATATTATTACAATCATTATTGTTGAATTTCGTGATTTGATCTTTATGGACAGACAGGATCATGGGGAACCCTAAACAGGAAAACTTTGATAATATTAACCTAAAATCTTCTTTAACAATTAAAAAATTGGTCAAACCGTTAGCAAGGTTGCATTTGACAGTCCTGTCATTGGAACAAACATATTTCCAGTCAAGAGAACGAAAAAGTGTTCATAAGAACAAAGCTTGTAATAATTCAGCCCAGACCTGTTCTCTTATTACAGGAATGATGTAACAACATGATGTAGGAATCCATTATTTTAGACATGATATTTCTTTTTATTTTATTTATTTGAATGTTGATTAAAAATGTTTGTTTCTAAAGAAGATATAGTATTTCATTTCATCCTTCAAAACCAGTCTCATAGCACACTACTGAAAGATAGCTTATCTATCCTAATCAACTAACACGCGAGCGTAGCCGCGGGTTTAATATCAACAGCCCTAGGTTGTGACACCACAGCTATTGACGCCCGTGGCCAGGGAAAGACAGAGACAGGTGTGGAACGCGTATAGCCTGCGACGGGGCAGCTGCTGTGGGCGTAGAGGCGCTGACGCCATGCTGAAAGCCGGCTGCCAATGGGCGGCGCGTGATTGAGGCGGGTGTGGTGGCAGCCCTGCGCCGCGCCGCGCCAGGCACCGCGCGGCACGCACGCCGCGCGCCGTGACGGATGGCCGCGTTCCGTGATCGGCGCCCGGCGCGGCCGCGAGCGGGGGCGTGCGGGGGCGGGGCGAACGGGGGGCGGGGCGGGGGCGGGGAGGGGCGGGAAAAAAGCGGAATCCGCCGCAATTACGGCGGCGGTGGCGGCGGCGGCGGCCAGGTGGCGGCGAGGCGCGCCGCGCAGGAGCGCCAGGAATGGAGGCGCTTTTTGCGGCCGCCGCGCCGTCATTAACACGTCGCCTCTGTCGGCGCCCGCCAGAGTGTCAGCGCGGGCGAGGACGCGGCGCGCAGAAATTAACTCCAGCCGAGGGCCGCCTTTCGCGGAGAATCGAGCTCAGTAACGCGAACGTGGTAATTACGCGATACTTAAAGAGGACTCTGACAGTAGACATGACTGTAATTGTCGAGCGACAACGCGGGCGTTGCAGTCTTTGAATAATTTGTACGGTAGGTCGGAAGAGAATGATTCTCAGGAGTAACGACGAATAAATGTTCAAATGTTCAAAGAAGTTTCGGGCGTGCAGCCGCATAAAGTTTTCTTCTTCTAATATTTCGGCTGAGAAACGTTCAGCCATCTTCAGAGACGAGTCAAAGACGCCGCCACAGCACAGATCATAATACATCGATTTCTCCGCAGTAATCGACCATGCAGCCACAGACATAATTTACATATACGTGTACTTCCTTGCCGCCGAGTAACGTCTTTGGCGCAGTAGCGCGGCCCGCGCGTTTATAAGCACGAAGCGTGTGCTGGAGCGTCAGTCTTCGACTCGTCTCTGAAGATGGCTGAACGTTTCTCAGCCGAAATATTAGAAGAAGAAAACTTTATGCGGCTGCACGCCCGAAACTTCTTTGAACAGTCATTGCGCCGCGAAAACATGAAGATGCACAAATGTTCAAATGTTTGTAGAACGTATGGCACTTAACTACGGGGTCATCAATTCCTAAGCTTACAAACTACTTATGAACTAGTTAAGACTAAGGTTGGCACAAATATCCATGCCTGAGGGGGGATTCGAACCCCCGGCCGTAGTGGCCGTGCAGACCGTGACTGGAGCGCCTCAGTTCCCTCGGCCACCGCGGCCGGCTAACGACGAATAGCGAATAGCGGTCGACTACCTCTGAGGCGATGCTCACAACTATAGTATATGCATGCAGTGGCATCGTATGAAAATGCGTAGCGTGACGGTGGTGGCGCCGCGGTGGAGTAGCCGAGCGGTCTAAAGCGTCTCGCTGCGGAGCGCGCGGTTGCTCGCCGTGGAGGTTCGGATCCTCCCTGGGGCAAGGGTGTGTGTGTGTTGTCCTTAGGTTAGTTTACCTAGGTCTAAGTAGTTTGTGTGCGCCTCGGTTACACAGTGGTAGAGTGCCAGACTACAAATCCAAAGGTCGCGGGTTCGATCCCCGCCAGATCCTAGGATTTTTATCTGTCTCTTTCCACTTCTTTCACCTCTGGCAGTATTGCTCATGTGAAAAATACCGAGTAGCACCGTGGTTCGGAACCCACGTTAAACTGTAGGTCCCCCTATAACTGGATGGGTAAGTCAGTTCGAAGGTCGGACGAAGGCGACGGCATACCACCTCCAAACAGGACCATGCCTATGGTGTTCAAACCAATCTTCGGATTGTTGACTGCTTTACCTTTAAGTAGTTTGTAAGCTACGGACTGATGACCACGCAGTTTGGTCCGATAGATTTACAAACATTTGAACATTTTTTGAACAGTGGTGGCGTAAAAAAAGGGGGGGAGGACCGCCACGGATCTCTCGTCTTGGGGGGACGGGAGGGGGCTCCGAAAGAGCAGTTTTTTCTTTTATTTGGAGCGCCCTTGGCCTCTTGTTCTAGGGCCTACAAATCTCGAAAGATATTATTTTTTAGATTGTCCCGTGTCCCCGTGTCTCTCGTCCTGAGAGGCCTCCAAATCTAACAAGTTACTTTTTTTTTTTTGTATAGGAATACATATATTTCCAAGTGAACGGGAGTGGGTGGGGGGAGGAGGGGCTCTTTTTATTCCGCCGCCCCGGGCCTCCGACTGCCTTAGTCCGCCACTG
This sequence comes from Locusta migratoria, assembly GCA_026315105.1. Lineage (NCBI taxonomy): Eukaryota > Metazoa > Arthropoda > Insecta > Orthoptera > Acrididae > Locusta > Locusta migratoria. The sequence continues at coordinate 93,725,907 of CM048747.1, read as the reverse complement.
TAGCTGGATCAGCGTTCCAACTCAGGTCTTCAGCTTACTAAGCAGTTCTGCTAGCCACTACGCCACAGTGGCTTAGCACAACCCCTACTGATTACTCAGTCCTGACGATTTTTGCCTTAAACTCGATCTCCAAACAGAACTAAAATGTTGTTTCTCATCTCGTCTGGGAGAGGATCTATATTTTTCCACTTATCAGATTATGAATCTAATGTGATTACTATTATCAGCTCATCTCTGAGCCATTCTCAAAACACATTCGTGAATTAAACATTTGACAAAAGGAAAACAAATCATCCAAAACATTATGATTAGTTTTATATTCCAACAAAAAGATATATATTTTTATTTTTTATTTTTGAAAGTGAAATACATTGGATACTGATCACACTGACAATTCCTGCGGATTGAAACCTTGTTTGTTGTGCACAATAAACATGTTAAATTGAGCAACACTGATTAAAATCATCATGTTGAACTCAACATCAGCCATCATGTTACCCAGTTAACTGCAGCAAATATTTGTTCTGGTTTATGAATAACTTATGTCATCTTTAAAGCCCATGTGCTTCATGTCGGCTGATGATTTTAATCAGAGCATTGCTCAGTACTACATTTTCATTGTCCACAACAAAGAATGACATTATGTATGACTTTCTATATGTCCCATCTGTATGTATTACATTAGCTAAACTGACTGTACTGACTAGTAGTATATAGTGTTTTTCAGAGACATCCACCGACTTGTCACTAGTAGCCTCCACGCCAATCAGACAAATTGATCCTTACCGTTTTTTTTTTTTTGTTTTTTAGGACTTTCGTCGTGCTGTTTACCACGTCTCAACGTCTGACTCCAGACACTGATGCCGCTTCTCTCTGCTGCTGCCGGAAGTAGGAGCTCTGCTGTGCT